>CAJQZP010000954.1:2940000-3655000 GCA_907164705.1 Parnassius apollo
TATACTGGGCTGTAACGGTAACGACGACGTTGAATTGTAATTGTAAAGCTGAGATTAAGTCCGCCCTTTACAATCTATTTAACTAAATTGTACAATTAAGAATAAATAAAACGGCTTGATTATTAAAACTGCACTGCAGATTCCACGCTCAATATTTGTTTCACGTTTGAGTGAGCGAAATGCTTTGTAAAGCTAATATTTACAGATATCTTGAAAACTATACCAGAGTTGCATTCGTATTTATTTTACCACCTGCTTTAGAAATCAGTGATGTGCGAATACAGCATTCATTTTCGTAGCTTGAAAAGTATTAGAAATTTCATCATTTCTTTATCTTTATTCATTTAAAGGTAATATATCTAAAGGGATCTAAAGGGAAAGGGATGGTAAGTGTCTCTTGTGGCTCATAGACATCTTGATCTATCGTCGATTAAGAAAGAAAATGCAGATGCGTTGCCACCCCTGAGAACGTGAAGATGGAATACCTCTTTTCTATTTAAAGGGATCTTTGTTTCTCTATACTCACCACACGAAACAAAGCATTATTTTGATAATTTACGCTGGTATTCTGTGAGAGCGGGTTCCTACCCCAGTCGGGCCAACCCATTCGTGGTTGTACCACATATATTCCAATTTATTTTACAAACTGCTTTCGAAATCAGCGAAGTGCGATTATAGCATTCATTTTCAAATCTTGAAAAATAATAGAATACATACATACATTACATAAACACTCACGCCTGTCACCCAGAAGGGTAGATAGCTTCCTCCACATTACTGGTACTCTTAATTTGGCCCATTTTTAATATATCGCCAATTTGGTCGACAAACTTTCGCCTAGAGTCTCCCTTTCCGAATATTCCATTCACTTCTGCAACATATATTTGCTTTGTCAGTCTTTCCTCATTCATTCTTTCTACATGACCTTCATTCTACATTCATTCCACATGAGCTGAAAAATAATAGGACTTCGTTCCTAATTCATTTACTTATATACCAGTGACCTGCTATGAATTTGACTAGGTGGGATCTATTTATGTAGTGCTATTTATATTTACAGTGTGCTCGTTAGTCACCTTTATTATATGTAAAAGAAGTCTCAGTGTCTCCTCCATGCGTCGTACATATTACTTCAATGATATTCAGTTAATCAGGTGAGTCAGTGAACGCACAGCGGATGGTCTCGCAGGTAGTCTATACTATTTTCTAAAACCACTCAGTGTGATTTGGGTTTTACATAAAAATTAGTTAAAATTACAGCCTATATACGTCCCACTGCTGGGCACAAGCCTCCTCTCATTACTGAGAGGGTTTTAGGGCAACGAGGTGTCCGCCGCATTTTCTCAAAGCGTGTTGGCGAACTTCACATGTCTTTGAAATTTATTTTGTTATTTCTCAGATATGCAGGTTTCCTCACGATGTTTTCCTTCACTGCCGAGCACGTGGTAAACCAGCACTTAAAATTACAATTAACGATTTCATTGGTGCCGGCGGGAATCGAACCCGTTTTGCTTGCGTTCTGTTAAATTTACATCGAGCGCTAACCACCTGAGCTACCACGGCTTCTACATATTTCAATAGATTTCCTCAACTGTCAGTAGGGATAGCCTCCTGCGTTACTCAGTAGCAATCACCGATTCCTAGTAAGGTTTACATAATATGGAGAAAAAATTCACACGTAATCCATCGGTATTATCTGTTTCTGAAAACAAGTACAAGCGATAATAGCCTAATGGCAGGGTGCAAACCGCTAACTCAAAGGTCGTGGGTTTGAATCCGCCATTCGACTACTCTGCCACTCCACTGAACCACTCCTAATACATACATTTTAAGCTTACCGGGAGTGGTTGAAAGGAATATTACTAATGTTATAGTAGCGGTGCTGGTGTTTATTTAAAAAAAAAAATCCATTATTATATCACTCACTCGACGCAAGCGACGACGTCAATAGAGGCCCATCCATCGGTTAATACATTGTAAGACCCTTTGTTTCTAGCTGACCGTCCACCAGTCTCCCCTCCTCCCTTTTGTCCCGAGCTTTTGTCCCTCGGTGACATACTCATTTGCAAGCTTTGTGTGTTCATAATGGAGTTATAATCGTGATTAATCGGTTAATTCGCACGGAAAAAATTTATTGCAAACACACACGTGATTACGTTTGTCGTAGTTTTATTATTCTATTCATAATAACATGCGTTCGCATCAAATGTCTGTTTTGTATATATTATATTTATGTACTTCAAAAAAATGCCCTCAAACCAAATATCTAGCATACACTAGGATCATAAAACGTTTTAACCTTTTGTTTTAACGATTCCGGAAACCATAAAACTTTATATCTATTACTCTATTTCACGTTAAACAAAATACATAAGCTTTTATTGAGTTTCATTCGACGTATTCTCACGATCGCTCTACTAGTATGTACAGAGCGACGGACATCCGGCGGCCATGTTAACAGTCGTGCTAAACTCACGTGGGTGGTGAAAACATGGAGAATTTATATTTTGCTATATTCAAGTTGATGCAAGAAAAATTCATATTGTATATTTATTTATTATTTTCTTTATTCTCTTACTACGAGTAATCAGCCCTTAGAGCGGTGACAGTTCGGAGCAAAAATAAAATAAAATGAAATATATAAAAAAGCAATTACACAAAACCATGTTGATATTTAACTAAATAAATATATTTTGCAGGTAAATAAACTGAACGAATATATCGTATACATATATATATATAAATATATAAGTATAATGTGTATAATTAGTACATACAAATATGTACCTATGAATTTATTCGTCTGTTTAGCAATACATATGATATAACTTAATATTTGAGATTACTAAAAAATATAGTCTTAAATAAATTGAAGGAGAAGATACTGTCGAGTCGGCACAGCTCAGTGCTAAGCATGCTGTAATAATCATAGTAAGGGACCAACACAAGTTTGATCCCCGATGGTACCGGCGAAATTGAAAATGCAATTTTAAGTGCTGATTTTGCACGTGCTCGGTGGTTATTTATTTAAGTAAATAGGTGTAAGTCGTTGTTTACATAATGCATATAATATTATTTTATCGTATCCTCACGAATGCACGCACGAATGGGTCGGCTTGACAGGGCAGGACCACGCTCTCACAGAATACCAGCGTAAAATAGCAGCTTAATGTTGCTGTGTTTCGTGTAGTGAGCGTAAAGAACCGGAGAACACTTTTTACTAGAAACGAGGCATACCATTTCAGTTCTCATAGCATCTGCATTTTGGTTAGAGTATTAATTGAGGATAAATGTAGATGTCCATGAGCCACAGCATCCATTTACCATCAGATGGACTGTGTGCCCGTTTGTCAACCTTGTTCTATAAAAAAAGTTTTTATATTTTATATGGAATGAATAAGTTATTTTAATAACTAGAAGCATGCATTGCAAATGATTGTGTAATCAGTGCCTAAGCTGATGGGTTCATACTATTTGTGCATTACTGCAATCCTTGTTATTTTATATAGAATAAGGGTTTGTCACCCACGAGCACACAGTCCATCTAATGATAAGTGGATGCTGTGGCCCATATCTCTATCTATATATCTACATTTATCCCGATAAAGAAACAAAATGCAGATGCTGACCCCTGAGGAATAAGACAGAAAACCTCGTTTCTGTAAAAGGGGTCTGGTGTACTTAAATAAATAAATAAGTAAGAGAAAACATCAGGGTAACAAGGGAAAATATTATGGGATATACCAAAAAGCTTTTATAGTAATCGACAGACGATACTTGTAGTGTAACAAGCTCGTTTATGCCAGACGTAAAATATCCAGGGAAGCTGCGTCGAAGATGCGAAACGTCTGGTACAGCGACCGTTAATCCGTCTATCCAGAGTGGCGATTAACTTAAAATCCTCTTTACTCAACTCACTAAGCCTGTGGTAGTTTAATTAATACTGCGAGACGCAAAATTATTTATTTTAATGTTACAAGTTCAAATTGTTAATTTGCGCTGTATAATATAATTTCTAACCGTAATAAATGTAATATCTGTATATTATACTAAGTGGCAAGTAAAATCGAAAGGTAAAATCGAGGTGGGGAGGGGGGGTGATGACCTGCAATCAGGTCTTTGAACCTACACGGACATTAGTCTCCCAGGAATGACATAATATTGTTAAAATAGAGATGTAACACTAATATATCTTCCATGGCGTTTGTGATGAGAAATAAAAAATATTAGTATATTATTATTAATACTAGCTGTGCCACGCGGTTACACACGCGTATATTACGTGTCGCCTCGCTTATGTATAATGTGGCTTTCACCACTGATTTCTCTCGGTTCTCATCGGATGGTTTTCAAGTGCTAATTAAGTACCAAGTTTAAAAATTAGGTGCTCAGATATTTTCTGATTTCTGTTGAATTTTCTCTAAACTATTGAAATTTGCGTTGCTGGCAAAACGTATCGCTAGCAACGCAGTGACGATAATACATCTACTATAAATATAAATAGCAAGGAATTAAGTGCTAATTAGGTGCTGCAAATATCTATAAGCAATGACAAGGCAACCCTAATAAAAATAAAGTTGTTATATAGAAAAAATGCGATGCAAAAATCGGGTCTTTTGAAAAAAAAATAGAATCAAAATCAGGTACAAAAGTAATTTGATAATTAAGTATTAAGTGCTTTCAAAAACACAATTCACTTTTTTACACAGGAATATTCACAAAGTTGTTCAAACAAATACGTAATTTTTAAACTTGGCATCTAATTAATTTTGGCTTTTTCTAAATGCAAATTCCTGACTTTGCGTTGCTGGCGATACACATCTCTTTTACTTCCGACTTGCTTCACAAAATTTAATATTTAAGGCTGGCTGAGAGGTGTAGTCTAATCATAGAGCTTATACTATCTTCATGAATTTGAATATCGTATACAAAAAGAGTACTTCAAATAGGACTAGTAATTCTAGGGATTAACGTGTTTAAACATACAAAAAAAATACTCTTTCGCTTTAATATATTATATAGCATAGATTTAAATAAATGAATGGCCGCTTTTAAAATAAATAAAACAAAAGAAGAATGAACCTACGGTAACATTGCCCATCACGATGTGACACAGGGCAGCCAATCTGCAACAATATCTTTGTTACTAACGAACGAGATCCTATAATACTTTAAGAGTTTTTCTGAAAAAAAAATTAAGTAGCAGCCCAGAGCCTGGATGTTGGCGTTGTTTCACCCTTTGTGTTGTACCTGCACCTGCACCTGCACCTGTGCTTGCACATACACTCGGGCAGCATGATCCTGAACTGCAATTGGCTAGTCTCTGTAAAAACTGGCCGTCGTGACTGAAATACGGTGACATCGTGTTGCTCCAACGAGTGACGAAGAACAATTAATGGTGTATAATTCCTTACATTTAGTAAAATTACATTGATTCAGAATCATATACACATAATATAATAAATAATTATAAGAAACTTGTTCCTATATACAATGGTTGTACATAAACACCGCCAATGCAATTTGTAACTCGTGTATTTCCCTCGAGATGTACATTGAGACTCATTGTAGCTTTGTTTGCTTTCTTCGCTCACAATTTGTCCACGTGCGAGCTTAATTAAATATCATGGAGTTGACTATGATAAACAATGAACGACAGACTGCAGACTTCCCGGAGCGTCGACACAACACGTGTGAACACGTACAGGATCGCCCTCGTCACTACATCAGATTTGATAGACCACAAATCCTCACTAAAGAACACCGATTTCCAAAAACGCAGGAACTCAAGAAAAACCCCCCATAAATTAATCTATGGTAACCGCGATTAACTATGACATCTGGACGTTGAACATCGCAGTCCCCCCCGTGACCATGGGTGCTGTAAAACTCTCGAAACGTCGGGTATTTAAAAAGTTAAATATACGCGATAAAATCCGTAAAGACGTATTATTTCAATTTGTAGTGTTCGCGTAAATATAAGAAATCATTATTGATATATGGTAATTCATTAATGAATAAATCGCGAAAAAATATTCTCACGCAATAAATAATTCTTCGTTATTATTTCATGTATGAATTGTCTTCAAAATAAGAACAACTTCAACGAAACTGGACGTCAGCCAGTCGATCAGCCCATAATGATCTTTAGGTATACTTCGATCCTCTCCCATTTCTTCTACATGACCGAGACACCGGAGACGATGTGTTTGAGTATGAGTTTTTCTATTTGATAGTTTTTCCGTCCCCAGCTGCTATATTTCCTTCTAACGGGGTAAAAAAACATGTTTTTTTTTGTTTTAATAAATAAAGTCATCAAATTGTAAGGTGATAATCCGATCGAATTATCTTTTAAAACAGGTGTAGATAATCATTTCTAATTTTCGTGCAGTTCAAGGTGAAAACAACTTTCTGTTCTAAAAAACCTGACATTTAATTATTTTTCTGATTTAAAAATAGCGGTAACCAACCTTACCTATCTAAAGGACGGTTAGACGCCTTTTTAATAAACGAAAGGTCGTTTATTAAAAAGCCAGTTCCAACATAAGCAGATTAATATTAAAAAAAATACAATTAATTCTAAAACGTTTTTAGCGTGTCGTTTCACTTTGTTATTTGATTGTTATAAATCGAAACTTTTTTTTGTAAAACGGAAAAAGAGGCATTAATTTTACTTAAATTTATATTAAAGTTTATTTAATTTTTTTCGTCTTCAATAATATTATATAATATTTTTTTTAAATGATTATATGAATATTATAAATAGGACTTTTATTTATGTAAGATAAGGGTGACAAAAGAGCAAACAGTCCACCTTATGGTAAGTATAATGAATGCTGTAGCACATAGGCGTCTACATCTATCCTAGAATAAGAATCAAAATGCATGTATGCAATACATTGTCACCCCTAACTAAGTTCTAAGAAGGAATACCTCGTTTCCAGCAGAATGTGTTTCTGATTCTTCATTTAAAAAACCGCAGCATTAAGCTTCTATTTTAGACTGCTCTGGTATTTATTATAAAACAGTGGTCAAATATGTAGTTGCCGTGTTATGGTAGTGGCCACTTTAAATTAAAATCAAAACTGCTTGCTCCAAGATTTGTGAATAAAAGTTATTTACACAAAAACTATAACCTTTCAGATTCAAAAAAGTTATGACATTCTGTTGTTTGACTTTTAATTGCTTTTACAGTCTGTAGTTGAGTAAAACATGGAGATGGGAGACCTCAAAAATTTGAATTTTGCAGTATATGACAATCGAGATATATGGTTGAATTATAACTCCCCGCATTTAAAATTAAACAAACCGTTTAGGCTGGAAGAGATACACACTCCTGTGAGGAATGAGTAAACATCTGTCAACCTTGATTATTGTTTAGTGATCAGTGTCGTGCGGACGAATTTACAAAATAACAAAGAGATCCAAAATTGGCGAGCTATTTAAATGATTAAGAATAACGTTGTTTACCATTGTTTAACAGGTGACGTGGTAGAGCCACGCTGCAGCTATAGCATATCACGAATGGGTCGGCTCGACCAAATAGAAGCACACTATTACAGAATACCAGCGTAAAATAGCTTTTTTACTAGAAACGAGACATTTCATCCTAGTCCTCAGGTGTAATACAGCGTCTGCATTTAAGTTAACAGAAATTTTATACGTATTAAAAACAATAAATTTCACTTACATAAGAATTTAAAATTTAAATTATACAAAAGATCGTACTAGTACATTGAACTTAAGATGCTTATATCGTTGTTTGTGCAAAATGTTGCCTTATTTATTATGTTTGAACGACATAAATAGTAATAATAAGACAAGTTGCCTTGTTATTACGATTTCTGTGGTTTGAACAATGCTGCATAAAATAATATTTACACAATAATGTTGAATGATATACGGTACATACGTATAGTAATATAGGTTAGACTTAAAGTTGTGACATTATTTTACATCCGATGGTATTTAATTACGTTTACATTACGTACATTTTGATTGTTAATTGAGGATGGATGTAGATGTCTGTGGGCCACGGCCTCCACTTACCATCAGGTGGACTGTGTGCTCGTTTGTCATCCTTATTCTATAAAAAATACCGGTGGTGTGAGAATAACGTACACTCAGCTATGTTTTTGGTGATTTTTATACTGTTTCTTTTCATGATCTCGTCGGTAACGCGCATCATATCATATCGTTTCATTGTAATTCAAAGAGACGGTTAGACGGCGACGTCACTTCATATCATATTTTATTCTGATGGCGCACGTCCTTAGTTTTCATCCGCGAAAACAATGAATTTCAAATTTCTCCCTCCATACATTACATTTATCTCTTCTGTAGAATTTAATAATGTTATGAAAAATTCCGCAGGGCTTAATCGAGTGTCGTTATGAAAATTTGGGAACGGCATATTGATTGAGATGAAAAGGTTTAACCTAAAAATCCATGTATTAATTCACATATTATAACTATTTATTGCTATTAAGCTCTCCCCCATCCCACTCTCCCTCTCTCTCTTACTGCTAGCCACAGATAGATACTTTTCATGCAAGTTTTCTTACAAGGATTCCTTTCAACACCGGACATGTCATCATCAGCCCTTTAAATTGAAAGTAATAATAATTTACTTCATTGATGTCTCCAGGAATCGAACCCGCATTGTTCACGTACTGCGAAATTAAGGGCGAGCGCTTAACTCCTAATCTATCATATACAAAGACCATTATTTAGTCTGTCACTCTTCGTAATAGTCGTAAAGAAAATGTTCCAAATTGTAAAGGACAATCCCGGTTGAAGATCGCTAATGAACTTTTCACTGTTCTTTAACAGGAATTCTTCTGTTGAAAATTTATCGTTGTCAAATTGGAGTAATAAAAAGTCGCTTTCATTAATATTCATTTTAAAATATTTACGTCGTATTTCAAATATATTATATATAACTTTAAATAATTGTCATGTTGTGGCATCGTGAGAAAATCCACTATACATTATCCCAGGGCTGTAACATGCACCTTTCTGATAACAAAAAATGCGTTAAAAGTAATAGACCATTTAAATGAAATTAACTTTTATGGATTTTATCGCGTATGTTTATTTATTTTAAAATTAATATACGGGATAAAATCCTTAAAAATTGTAAACATACGAAATGATTAGGTACCTAATAGACCGCTATCTCATACCGACGTGTAGTAAAATAGTCACAACTACATAATCCGTGTGAGTAGTTTTATTCATGACTTTTTTTTGCAGAACGTACGTTGACTTTGAGATCAATGGTAATATTATAAAGGTAAATATCGCTTCGTTTCTTAATTTTCATATGACTCGAAATAGCATCTACACTGTGTGCACAATAAAGATGGGACTGTCAAACCGACATTTCCATTCAATGAAGATCCTTCGTCTTCCATTTTATCGGGTAATAAAAGTCTTTTTTTTAATCTAATTCAAGTCCCACAGTCGCATTTTTAACCGACTTCAAAAAGGAGTTGGTATTCAATTCGACTGTATGTTTTTTAATGTGGGTTGTTACCTCAAAACTTTCTTCTAGGTGAACTGATATTTATTATTCTTTTTTATTTGATAACTGGTGTTTCTATTGTGGTCCCATTTAAATTTGATCACGATCTAACCAGTAGTTTTTGAGTTATCCTTAATAATGCGTATTTAATTGACTTCGAATACATTGATGATGTTCCCATTTTATTTATATTGAAGTCACACAGTCATACACAATTTGTAATTTTACCAGTTGTTGTTTACAGTTACAATAATACATTAAAACTTTTTATTCAAAAATACTTAAAACAAAAAGCTTTTAACAGAATTACTTTTTAACCATTATTTTGGGAGTCTGTTCCTCGTTAGGGTAATGGCAATAAATTCATTAAATGTGTGTTTGAAGAGCGGACATTTTCAGCTGATTTACAATCGGACCTTTTTAGCGTTAAATACAGTAATGGATTAATGGGATCAAATAAATTAATTACTTACTTAATGTTAGTTACAATGTTGAGGGAAGGCTTGAATGTATATTCACGTTTAGTTTCGGTTGCTTTATGGAGCCAAACATGGCGGATAGATGTGGGGTTTATGGGCTACAGCAACTTACATTACTAGGTAATGGCGGTGTATGAACACCCACTACCCCATATTGTTTATATATATATACATATATATATATATATATATATATATATATATATATATATATATATATATAATAAAAGAGGGGGCAAACGAGAATGCGGTTCACCTGATGGTAAGTTACATCCGTCGTCCATTAACAACTGCAACACCAGGGGAATTCCAGTTCCATTGCCAGCATTTAAAAAAATAGGTTTTTCTTTGAAGGTCTCTAAGTTGTATCGGTCCGGCAAAATCGATGGTGGTTGTAGATTCCACAACAATTGCCGCGATATGCGATAGTAAAATGTAGCTGCCTACATTAGTTCAAAAACTTCCTCTGACTACTGACACTCCCCGAGGTAGACGCGATAGAATATGCGAAAAAAAATGAATGTGTGTGAAGCCGGTTAGAAAGAATTTGGTCGTCGACAAATCGAGCCGCTCTGCGTTGGATGCGATCAACTGAAGGGCACTGGAGCTGACACTGAGGTGCCTCGGTCAAGAGATGAGAACAGTACTCATTGTAAGGCCTAACTTGTGCCTTGTAAAGTTACAAGCTGTGTGGGGCTTCATCGTCTCGTGTATGTCGAAACGGGAGGTGGGCAGCCGTAACTTCTTGATTACAACTAAAAATTATAAAATAACTTGGTTTACCTTGGTTACCCACCTAAGAAACGTGGCAACGATGGTACAATTCCCACTATGATTCTATTTATAGCATAGGCATGCTCCGCGGCGAAGTCTTATACGCTGTAATGGTGAAGAATCTTTTAGCTTAATTTTTATAATAATTGCACGTATGGAAATGAATACCAACTGCCCAGAACGTAGCAGACCAGTCGACGCGCATTGACTTAAACTCGCTAGCGATCAGTGGTTCAACGGACCGGCATTTCTACACAAGGAAGAGAAGGAATGGCTGCAGCAACAAGCGGGCAGGAAGCGATGATATGGAACAAATCGTGGCGTGGTCTACGTTCAGAAATGGACTTATGATTAGTTGTAATGATAAAAATGATGATGATGTTTTAAAATAAAATCTATTTTCTTGTCGCCTATCGCGAATCTGAACGTTAGAAATAGGGTGATTCATTAAAGAAGAGGGTCATTGGAGCAATCTTGGATTTAAAATCTAAAGAGTCGCTCTGACAAAAATTTCAAGAAATTTATATATTAAATTTGGTCTCTCAATACATTTAAGAAAATGTAATGTACGTACATAAAAACAAAAGTAGTTGTACGAAAATAAGTGATATTCATTCTGTAAATACTACGAACAGGCAAGCAAGTAGTACCAGTTACTCGACTCTACCGAATCAGTAATTCATTCTTTGGGCGATGTATACGCTTTTACAACAGAATCCCAGAAAATATACAAAATTTGCCCTGCACAAAGTTAAAAAAACTTTATTAGACTAAGTTTGTATAAAAAGAGTTATTATAATATTAATAAATTTATGGATGATAATAACCCCCGGGAATGGTGATCGCTACCAAGCTATTTCTAATTTGTTATGTGTTGTTTTTTTAATTTATTATCAAATAAAAATTGTTATAAATTGTCTACGCGGCACAGCGGAAAACCGCGCAGGTTTGTGTTGCGCGCCGTTCCTTCTGCAAAATGTTAATTGTAACATACGTGATTGTAAGCTCTTATTTAAAAAAAATTGTCCCGTTGGGTTTCTTGGTGGTTCTTTCCAGGGCGGGTTTTTTTTGAACCAGTGGCAAATTAAAAAAAAACTGGTATTATTTATAATCTATATTGAATAAAAAGGTTTCTGTTTCTGTTTATGTTTCAAAAATAATTCATAATCCATTAACAAATTCGTAGACGAAATAGGGTGATTTATTAAGGGTTAATTTTTAAATCGACAGATATAAGTTGTTAATTAAATAATTTTTAACCTGATTCAATATAAAAGCCCTTGCACCATAAAACCATTGCACTATTAAACTTATACAACTATTTTTTTTTAATTTTTATGTTGAATTTCATAGTTTATATAAATTTTATCTGAAGATTCTAATCTTGTATTGGCGGTGTAAGATTATCCAATACCCATATGGTTCCGTAGGTGTCATAAGTGGCGACAGAGGAAAATTAAAACCGAAGATGGGCAGCAGCAAGCATCTTCCTCCTAACAACTTAAATATTAAGGGACTGTGGTCGCCAACCCGCTTGCCAAGCGTGGCAACTATGGTAACATCCTTGTTAGGAGTCAATCTATTGGAGAGGACTATGTTCAACAGTGAACTTTTTTAGTCTGTCATGGATGGATATCAAATCATCCATCCGTGACAGACTAATTTTAAAAAGTGTTGAAAAAAGTTTTGTATTCAACAGTCAGAATTATGATCAAAAATGACAATTGCCAGAAATGGTAAATTTACTACAAACAACAAATAAATACAAAAATACGAATGTATACTGCATATATGTATAGATGGCACGAACTCCTCGATTAAGATAGTGACTGTGTACAAGTTTCTGAAAAACAGGTAAAGACTGGACGCGTCTCACTGACAGAGGTAGAGCATTCCATAGATGGACTGCTTGGATACTAAACGACCTTTCCATAAATTTGCTAATGTGGGCAGGCATTTTTAATATAAAATTCTCTGATGATCTCAAAACTTTCTAATGGGAATAGTGAAGGAATTCAAAACGATTCTTAAGATAAGAAGGATAGGAAGGATTAAAGAGAACATTGTAAAGAAGTGACAGAATATGAGCATTCCGGCGAAGACGGATAGGAAGCCACTTGAGCTTATTACGAAAACAAGATACGTGATCATATTTGCGCAAACCAAATATGAATCTTATACAAAAGTTCTGAAGACGCTCAAGTTTATCAAGTTGCTTCTCAGTGAGATCAAGATAGCTGACATCTGCATAGTCTACAATTGGGAAAAGAAGAGATTGAGCAAGTGCAATTTTAGTGGCAGTAGGTAGAAAGTTCCTTAATCTGTTCAACGATCGGGCAGCTGCAATATGTTTACTACTAACCTCCTGTATTTCAGGACCCCATGATAGGTTCCTGTCAATATAAATTCCCAAGTCCTTGACTTTTTCACTAACATGGATAAAATTTGCATTAAAAACAACTGCTAAGGTGTTAATTGAAAGAGTTATGAAAGAAACTGATGGAAAAATTTGGGATGTGCAAGCGGGTTTTAGAAAGGGAATGGGGTGTACAGATCAAGTCTTTTCCATGCGCATGATTGCGGAGAAGTTTTTGGCCAAAAACCAGAAAGTTTTTTGTGCGTTCATGGACTTGGAAAAGGCTTATGACAGAGTGGACAGGAATGTGTTATGGCAAACACTGAACTCATATGGGTTGAGCGCTGGTTTGATACAGGCATTAAGGTATCTTTATAGGGACTCTAGTGCTTGTGTCAGGATCTACTCGGACTGGTTTGGCATCCAAAAAGGTGTCAGACAGGGCTGTGTGGCTTCCCCTTGGCTGTTCAACCTATTTATGGACCGGTGTTTGCAAACTTTGAAAGATGAAGAATGTGGGTTAAGAATGGGCGAGTTAACCGTCAAATGCCTTTTGTATGCCGATGATCAAGTCATACTTGCGTCATCGGCGGCAGAGTTGCAAATGATGGTTACATTAATGAACTGGGAATTAAAAGAAAGGGGAATGAAAGTGAACGCAAGTAAGACGAAAGTGATGGTTTTTGAAAGAGAAGAAAGCAAAACGGTATGTGAAATAAGAATAGAAGGAGAGTTGATTGAGCAAGTGGATGAGTTTGTGTATTTGGGATGTGTATTTAGCAGGGATGGTAGATATGATAGGGATATAGAACGACGAGTAAATGCAGGGAATAGAGTGAAAGGGGCACTACATTCTATTGTGAAGAACCAGAATGTATCAAAAAAGGTACGTATGATAATTCATAATGCTGTGTTAGTCCCTACTTTAATGTATGGTAGTGAAAGCTGGGTGTGGCAGAAGAAGCACGAAAGTAGAATAAATGCTGTAGAAATGCGGTCTTTAAGGAATATGCTAGGGTGTAATCTGAATGACAGGGTGAGAAATTGCGTGATAAGAGATAAATGTGGTATGCAAGATGATGTTGTGACCAGGATTAAGAAAGGAATGCTTCGGTGGTTTGGTCACGTAGAAAGAATGAATGAGGAATGAGTGACAAAGCAAATTTATATGGCAGATGTGAATGGCCGAGTCGGGAAGGGACGCCCTAGGAAAAAGTTTATCGACCAAATTGGCGATATTTTGAAAATGGGCCACGTTAGAAGTACCCTTAACCGACGAGCATGTATGCGTAGATATATGGATGTAAAGGAGGCGAAAGAGGTATGTCAGGATCGTGCCAAATGGAAGTCCGTAGTCTCTGCCTACCCCTCTGGGTGACAGGCGTGAGTGTTTTATGTAAAAACAACTTGAGGTTCTTGAGATATGTTAGATTTTCCAATCATATACGAACTTCCGATGATAATTACCTGAGTCTTTAGGGAGTTAATCTTCAAGCCATAAGTTTTTGCACAATCTGATATTTGCTCAAGATCACTATTTATGCTGCTAATAGCTACATCTAATTCACAAGGAGAAACATGAGTATATATTTGAAGATCATCTGCGTATAGGTGGTAGGACGAAGTAATCTTAGTGGCTATAGAATTAATAAAAATTGAGAAAAGTAAGGGAGATAATACGCCACCTTGCGGGACACCATCAATGGTATCACACCAAGAAGAAAATGTGTCATCAATGCGAACACATTACCGGCGCCCAGACAGGTAACTTCGAAACCAATCAATTACTGTTGGAGATATGTTAAGAGAGCTAAGTATACCCAATAAAATTTCAAAATCAATGAGTTAAAGGCATTGCTAAAATCTAACAGAGAAAGGATAGTTAACTTGTCATTTTCCATTGCAGATCTAATATCTTCCATAATATTGACTAAGTCTGTGGCAGTACAATGCCCAGGACGAAAACCGGATTGTAATTGTGTGAGGATTTAAAAGGGAATGATTGTGGAGGAAAGCATTGAGCTGATTATATATCAAGCGTTCGAGAACTTTGGACAGGAATGGCAAAATTACACACAATAGGACGATATTACGAAAAAGATGTAGGGTTAGGTTTTTTAGGCAACGGTATGATATGAACGTCTTTCCAAATTATTGAAAAACGGATATGGCAAAGTATTGGGATGATTATGTCAAGAATCGGAGGGTCATATTACGGCTGATACAGTCGCTGCCGATTGCATTCGAAGTAATGGATAGAGTACTCTTCTTAACAACACAAGCAGAAAATTGATTTAGGACAAAAGATGAATGATCAGGAGTTGGAAGCGATGAAAGAAAATTTAATGTGTTAAATTTTGTAGTCCCATTTAAGTTGGACGAGGATGAGAAGAATTGATTTAGTAAATCAATATTTAAATCTTTAGAGAGTACATTATTACGAGACTTTCCAACCCCCATTGATCTAATAAAACTCCAGACTTTAGCCGCATCACCAATTTGTACTGATTTGTGGATATAGTGGCACTGAGCATCCCTACATACCCTATTGCAGTGATTTCGAATAGTGACATATTTTTCCCAGTTTATAGATGTAGGCCTACATTTATATTTTGTCCTGGCTGCAGCTTTTTTGTTTGAAATGGATTTTATTTCATCAGTCAGCCATGGTGATGGGCGATGTCTCATTTTAATCACGCGAACTGGTGCATGTTTATCATAGAGACAGGTGAGGTAAGTCGTAAATATTGCAACTTTATCGTCAACTGATTCTTCATTTAAAACGACTGACCAATCAATGTTCCAAGCATCTTCGCAGAGATTTTGTATATTCATACCACCGAAATTGCGTTGCAGAAGAAACTTAGACTTAATTTTAGGTGGCCGGACAAATTAGAGAGAAATATAAGATCGTGGTAAGAGAAGACATCCGCTGAACATTGACCATGCTTAACAGCGAGTTCAGAAGAGGACACAAAGATAAGGTCGAGCAATGACGGAGTAGCAGTAGGAAAGTGATGAGTAGAATTTAAAGGTAAAGTAGAGAGATTACTGGAATTTACTATAGATGGAAGAGAGGATGAACGAGAGTCTAATAATTTGTGAGAGAATAATGCTCACAAAGTAATATTAAAAGAACTTAAATTAAGACTTATCTTATTTTTAATGACGGACAGTTAAAAATAAGTTAATTAAGTCAAATTAATAGCGATAAAATCTCTAAAATTAGTTTTATTTAATTTCATTGTGCCCGTGGGGATCGAACCTGGATTGCTCGCCTACTATGACATTTACAGTGAGTGCTTGGTTCCTGAGCTACAACAGCTTGAATTATGATTGAGAAGTAAAGAATAACTTTATCAATACTGTCTAACTTGAAACTAAATTGATCCATAACTTCAAAGTTTATAGCAAGCTCTCACTACCGTTACCGAGCTTTACCTAGAAGCGTTTGTCAAACAGCCAGTGGTCCTTAACAACTTCAATGTACCGCTGTTTGGGAATAACCATATCTGGTCACTTAGATTAATGTCTTGAATAGAAAGTTGAAATATAAAGGGAACTAAAAATACTCGTAATACGTAGAGCACAATTTGGTATGTAACGACTCTGTCTCACGGTTATTTGCGTGCTAAAGCCACGCTGCAGATATGCCATTTATATAATACAAATGTGCGGCTCGATCAGGGTAGGCCATCGCTCTCATAGAATACCAGCGTGAAACTTCACAATAATGCTGCCGTATGGTGAATGGAGATAACCGAAGATCCTTTTTAATGGTAACGAGATATTCCATCTTAGTCCTCTAGTGTGACAACGCATCTGCATTTTGATTCTTAAACGATGTTGCATGGGCCAAAGCATCCACTTATTATGTGAACTATGTGCTCGCGTCCCCGTTTACTCAGGTGGCGTTATAGTCATGTACATACCGGCTTACGATTAGTAAAGCAAGAGGCAGAGATATAGGGAAGACATTAGGAGTCAAAGAGTTAACTATTATCAAAATCTACAAGCCACAGTTAGAACAATGACGAACTTGTTACTTCTGACACGGATCACTTTTTTCTTTATAATACATACACATAAACAATCACGCTTGTCACCCAAAGGGTCAGACAGAGGCTACGAACTTTCATTTGGCACTATCCTGACACACCTCTCCCGCTTTCTTTACACCCATATACCTACGCATACATGCTTGTCGGTTAAGGGTACACTTAATTTGGGCCAACTTTAGTATATCGCCAATTTGGTCGATAAACTTTCATCTAGGACATTGATTCCCAAAGTGGTTTATATCGACCCCTAGGGGTCTATGACAACCTGCAAGGAGTCTACGTCAACGAAAAAAAATTTGGGGGTCCATGAAATGAAAATGGGGGTCCACGATAGTGGATCTCAACACATACACTGATAGTACCTATTTACTTACATCATACTATCTTATAATATCAAAACATATACATTATTTATAAAAGTACCTATGAAGTAAAAAATTTATTATATATGTTTATAAAACTGTGTAAGTTGTAGGATGTTGGTATTCGCTTTGTGGTCGCAATACATTTTGAACTTGTAAAAACCTGAGAGTCGCAGTCTCAGAGCTTCGCTAACTTGCACTGACTTGTTCAATTCGTCACTCTATAAATACGAATGTGGGACAAATACGTTTATTCGTTTCCTGAATCTTGAAAAGGAAAGTGCTAAGTAAATATTTTAAAAAATATAAACAGGTAGTATATCACACAAATTATAGTGAGTCAGTGTTATTTTGTTTGAGAGTGCTGGAGAAAAGTAAGTACATTATATTTTATTAAATTTTAGTTTTGTACTCGTAGTTAGCAAAGATAGATAAATTACGCCAATCATGACTTTAGTTATTAGTAGTTTAATATTCAATCATGCAAAATTACTCGAGTACTCCTCAATAGTTTCTTTTTGAGAGTTTTAGCAATCGGTATTATAATTACAGTGCAATCTTCGTAATTCGAGCTGATTGTTGTAAGAAGATGTTCGAATTATGGAATGTTTTCGGAAAAATCAAAAAATATTTTAATATACAGCTGCTGGATTTTCTGTCTTATTTAAATAATTTAATTTTGCCCACAGATGACTGATGCCATGTCCGAATCTAAAAAGAAATGTAGACAGTACAGTGTCGATAATTTACCTGATAATGCAGCATTATTATTGGCATATGTTCGTTTTATTATGAATCAAGAAATCTACGAAGAACTGCTCTTCGCAAGAACTTTGATAACCGACACTAAAGGTGAATCAATATTTCATGTTTTGAAGGATTACTTCATTGAAAAAGCAATTCCTTTATCAAATATAATATCAATAGCTACAGATGGAGCACCTGCCATGGTTGGACGTTATCGTGGATTTATAAGCTATTTAAAACAAAATGTGTCAGGGGTGTTAGCAATACATTGCGTCATCCATCGACAACATTTAGTTGCTAAAAATTTGAGTATTAGATTGCATGAAACATTTCATTTAGTCATTGATGCAAACCGTTGTAAACCGAATCCGAAGCAACGCGTTGAATACGCGGTTATTTGCGCAGTTGTGTGAAGAAAGTGACGAACACTTTCATCAATTACTCCTTCACACTGAAGTACGCTGGCTGTCGAAAGGCTTATGTTTGACAAGATTTTTTGCACTTTTTGAGACTATTTTAGAATTTCTGGATACTAAAGATAAAATATATTAATATAATTAATATATTTTATCTATAATTAATAAATAATGCTATAAGAGACGAGAATGGATGTATTCCGAATGATGAAATTTCGAATTTAAACAGATGGAAGGAATACTTTGAAAGCGTGTTTACGAGTGAAGAATCGTCTGAATTAAATGAACTAGAAATTCCGAAAGAAGTGGAAAGGGGTATGGAGATAAGTTTAGATGAAATAATAAAAGCAATGAAAAGCATGAAAGCAGGTAAGGCAGCTGGATATGATAGAATATCACTCGAGATGCTAAGGGCTGGAGAGGGAGTGATGGCAGGCCTGCAGTACACCTTGTTTAATTTATGTTGGGAATTAAAACGGGTACCGGATGACTGGTGTAAAGCAGTAATAGTACCAATATATAAAGGAAAAGGGTCACAGTAGGACTGCAAAAACTACCGTGGCATCAGCTTGCTTAGTATTGTGGGTAAACTGTATGCTAAGGTGTTAATTGAAAGAGTTATGAAAGAAACTGATGGAAAAATTTGGGATGTGCAAGCGAGTTTTAGAAAGGGAATGGGGAGTACAGATCAAGTCTTTTCCATGCGCATGATTGCGGAGAAGTTTTTGGCCAAAAACCATAAAGTTTTTTGTGCGTTCATGAACTTGGAAAAGGCTTATGACGGAGTGGACAGGAATGTGTTATGGCAAACACTAAACTCCTATGGGTTATAGGGACTCTAGTGCTTGTGTCAGGATCTACTCGGACTGGTTTGGCATCCAAAAAAGGTGTCAGACAGGGCTCTGTAGCTTCCCCTTGGCTGTTCAACCTATTTATGGACAGGTGTTTGCAAACTTTGAAAGATGAAGAATGTGGGTTAAGAATGGGTGAGTTAACCGTCAAATGCCTTTTGTATGCCGATGATCAAGTCATATTTGCGTCATCGGCGGCTTGGTTGCAAATGATGGTTACATTAATGAACTGGGAATTAAAAAGAAAGGGGGAATGAAAGTGAACGCAAGTAAGACGAAAGTGATGGTTTTTGAAAGAGAAGAAAGCAAAACGGTATGTGAAATAAGAATAGAAGGAGAGTTAATTGAGCAAGTGGATGAGTTTTTGTATTTGGGATGTGTATTTAGCAGGGATGGTAGATATGATAGGGATATAGAACGACGAGTAAATGCAGGGAATAGAGTGAAAGGGGCACTACATTCTATTGTGAAGAACCAGAATGTATCAAAAAAGGCACGTATGATAATTCATAATGCTGTGTTAGTCCCGACTTTAATGTACGGTAGTGAAAGCTGGGTGTGGCAGAAGAAGCACGAAAGTAGAATAAATGCTGTAGAAATGCGGTCTTTAAGGAGTATGCTAGGGTTGAATCTGAATGACAGGATTAGAAATTGCATGATAAGAGATAAATGTGGTATGCAAGGTGATGTTGTGACCAGGATTGAGAAAGGAATGCTTCGGTGGTTTGGTCATGTAGAATGAGGAAAGAGTGACAAAGCAAATTTATATGGCAGATGTGAACGGCCGAGTCGGGAAGGGACGCCATAGAAAAAGTTTATCGACCAAATTGGCGATATTTTGAAAAGGGGCCACGTTAGAAGTACCCTTAACCGATGAGCATGTATGCGTAGATATATGGATGTGAAGGAGGCGAAAGAGGTATGTCAGAATCGTGCCAAATGGAAGTCCGTAGTCTCTGCCTACCCCTCTGGATGACAGGCGTGAGTGTTATGTTATGTTATGTAAAGATAAAATTTTAAAAGAAAATTTAATAAAGAGGAAAACAGACATCGCCTATTTAACAGATTTGGTTACAAGGCGACAGTTTAAATTTGATTAAAACAAAGTCCATCTTATCAGCGTTTCTTGCCAGAGTTAAACTAATGAAGCAAAATATTGGATGGGCGAATTTTCTTAGTTCCCCAATTTGTCACAGACAAGATTAAAACTACTTTTACGGATTTTATCGCGTTTATTTTTACTTTTTATTTACTTTTATTTTTAATTTCCGACGTTTCGGGCGCTTTCCGGCACCCATGGTCACGGGGGACTGAGATGACTGACGTCCCGATGTCATTGTTAACCCGGAGTACCTTCAGCTTTTTAAATTATTGTTTATGGTCCGATTACGCGGGTCCTAATTGATCGTAAAAGAACATATAGCTGATGTGAAGCATCAACGTTCCGGGAAGTCTGCAGTTTGTGATCATATCCTAGACGGACCCAACCATTACATCAGATTTGATAGACCACAAATCCTCGCGAAAGAACACCGATTCCTACCAAGGATGATACGTGAGGCTATTGAAATTAAAAAACATCCTAATTTCAATAGAGAAGAAGGCTGCTTACTACCACCTGCTTGGGATCCTATAATCAATAAAATTAAAACTAAACCCAAGCATACCACTGCAAGACTTCAAGACACAGTCAGTTCATTTTGCATAGATCGGACCATAAACAATAATTAAAAAAGCTAAAGGTACTCCGGGTTTAACAATGACATCGGGACGTCAGTCATCTCAGTCCCCCGTGACCATGGGTGCTGGAAAGCGCCCGAAACGTCGGGAATTAAAAATAAAAGGAAATAAAAAGTAAAAATAAACGCGATAAAATCCGTAAAAGTAGTTTTAATCATGTATAGTGTTCGCGTAAATATAAGAAATCATTTTGTCACAGACAAGCTGCCAGGAAGACGACGCTTCAACTTACGTTCAACATTTAAATGCCCTCTATTCAGATTTTGAATCTAGGTTTGAGGATATTTTGATTATGGTAATACCACCGTGGATAATTAATCCATATGGTGACATAGAAGAAACGAATGTCATAATACAAGAGGAACTGACTGAACTAAGTACACACGAAGAACTTAAGGTTCAGTTTAAAAACGGATATCAGCAATTCTGGCTGCAAAACAACATACCCGTTACATATCCCGTATTATGGATATAGCGAGGAAATTTTTAATTTCCTTTCCATCGTCATACCTAGTGGAAAGGGGGGTTCAGCGCTGTTACCAATCTCCTAACGAAAAAAAGAAACAGACTGGACATCATTAGCCGAGGAGATTTAAGATTAACCTTTACAAAATTGACGCCAAATGTTGATAATTTATTATTTAAGCATCAGGTTCATCCTTCTCACTAAAAATATAGACTTATTGCTTATGTTATTTTATTTATAGTTTATTTTATGTTTATTTAATGCTACGTATATTTTACATAACAGATACAAAATTTTATTTTGAGTAGTTTTAATTTAAATTCTATTAATAAATGTATAAATTAACATGTGTTTTTACTTTAAGTTTTTAACACTAAACTTCACTACAGTTAGAAATTTACAGGAAATCAATATCAGGTAAGTAGGAGGTCTACCCAACACGGAAAAACATGGCAAAGGGTCTTCTTCTCAGTCGATACGCTCTTGACAGAGCGGTCGTGGTCGTCACTTGGGTGTTGTGGCACGCTTTACAATACGCCTCCACTCCTCCCTAACAGCTGCCTTTCTTGTTCACTCATGCAACGGGACATCCACCGCAGCCCTCACCTGGTCTGTCCATCTCATAGGCGATCTGCCACGCGCTCTAGTGACCTCTACTCTTCCCTGGACCACTAGACGTTCAATCGAGATATCATTACGTCTAGACACGTGACCAAAGAAAGTGAGTATGCGAGCTTGCACAATAGATGACAGACGTTGTTTGATGCGGAGTTCTTCGAGAATGGACTTATTGGTCCGGAATTCGGTCCAGGACACTCTCAGCATTCTTCTCCAGCACCACATCTCGAGAGCGTCTATTCTCTTCTTCTCACTTTCTCGCAGGGTCCATGTTTCCGAAGCGTAGGGGAATATGGGGAACACAAGCGCTCTAACTAACCGGGTCTTAGTGGCTTTTGTTATGTTACGGTTCCTCCATATCTTCCGCAACTTATCCATGGCTGTCCTAGATATCGCCATACGTCGTTTTATTTCATCTATGCAGCCCCCGTTGCTCGAAATTAGCGCTCCTAAATAAATGTATGATTGGACTACTTGACAGTTCGCGATTTGTGTCACTTCCGGCGAGTTATTGTTGATGCGATCAACAATCATAACTTTAGTTTTGCTGCGATTGATCCGAAGGCCGAATTCAAGACTGACGTTTTCCATCCTTTGTAGGAGTTCTTCCATATGGCCGATACTAGTCGCAAATAGGGTAGTGTCATCCGCGTATCGTAAGTTCGAGATTTTCAGCCCTCCAATTGAGATTCCATCAGTCCAGTTCTCGAGAATGCGTCTCATTATTAGCTCTGTGTAGATGTTAAATAGAAGTGGGGCGATTATACATCCTTGATGAACGCCAGCACTAGGATGAAAGTGATCTGACAGCTTGTCGTCTGTTCTTACGGATGCAGTACCACCTTCGTAAAGACACCTGAGCAGATGTACCAGATGTTTTGGTGTGCCCATTCTCAGCAGGGTGTCCCAAAGTTTAGGCCACTTGACGGAATCAAATGCCTTGGAAAAATCCACAAAGCAGATGTATGTTGCCTTATTGTACTCGCGGGATTTCTCAATAATTTGTCGCACGATAAGTATTTGCTCCCTGGTACCCCTCCCTCTAACAAAGCCAGCTTGCTCTGGAGCAATCTCTTTGGACAGGTAGGATTTCAGGCGCTCGTTTAAAATGTGCAGCAAAATTTTACTTGCATGAGGAATTAGCGCAATAAGGCGATAGTTGCTACACACTTTCGTAGAACCCTTCTTGTGAAGTGGAATAAAGACACTATGAGCCCATTCTTTCGGCCACGCACCTGTCTGCCACACCCTGTTACACAGTGCATGAAAAATTTGGACGCCATATTCTTTTGAGGCTTTGATTGTTTCAATGGGAATCGAATCCTTGCCTGTAGCTTTTCCAGTCTTCAGATGTTTTATAGCCGCTCTGATTTCGTCCTTCAGAATGTTTGGCAAAGGGTCTACGACACAAAAAAGTTTGGGGAACCCTGGTCTAGGGCGTCCCTTACCGACTCTGTCGTTCACTTTTGTACCATTTGTCACTCTATCTCTGTATCCATTCTTTCTACATGACCAAACAACCGAAACATTCCTTTCTTAATTTTAATTACAACATCATCTTACAAACCACACTTTTATCTTATCGTACAATTTCTTACCTTGTCATTCAGATTTAGTCCTAACTTACTCCTTAATGACCGCTTTTCTACAGCACTTACTCCAAACTCTTGCTTCTTCTGCGAAACCTTACGTTCACTACCATACATTAAGGTAGGTACTAACACAGCATTGTAAATTGCAATACGTGCCTTTTTTGATACATTCTGAATTCCCACAAGAGATATGTTTACTAATAATAATTACGTTTGCATCATGAATGAATGATGAACCATGATGTTCTTCAAGATTCTCGATTAGAGATTTTTTCCAAGTATAACTTCCGGAAAGTAAATCAACTAAAAACAATACCGGTGAGCAGACCTTAATATTTCTATTTCTACTGAGTTTTCGCAGTCAATTTAAGCAAAGTCCTTGTTTTCAATAAATCATGAAACTTTCACCAAAGAACCAAGCAGGAATGAAAATGTTTGTTTCAGGGCAACGGTTATTGTTTTTCGTAACTTCGTTAGCGCGTTTGTTGACTTTTGAGTTAATTTGCTTCCGCGTCTTTTTTACTGTTTTGTTTTAATCATGAAACAAAGCTCAATTTATTTTTCTAACACTACACGTCAATGATTTCGTAATTTTTTTAGGTCTCGTTCACAAATGGCACGTTGTATGTCATTATCATCATTATGACGGAGTATTAAAAATCCACTACTGAGTAGACCTCCTCAAAAATTATCCCAAAGAAAGAATGTTTGCCACAGCTACTACGCTGGGTAAAAGGGTTGACAAGCTCAGTATTTACCATTTTGAGATGTTAATAGAAAGATACTACTGTCCATCTCCTGTTTCATTTCTATAAGCAGCCTCTTACTCCAGCCACGGGACGATATGGACAATTCTTCCACGCTGCCACTACCGGCCTAATTTTTATTAATTAAGGCCACTTCTTTATTGTTCGGTACTCAAACTAATTACAAGCATAACGTCTATCAATGCGACACTAATTAGGTTAGGTTAGTGTAATTAGTCTTTTTGTTATCAAGCATTCATATACAATATTTGCAAATTGTTATTACCTGTGGATTGACCAGAAAATAAGAATATTATCAAAAATCCCGCTTTACCGAAGCTCGTGTCAGTTACAGATAATAAAGCCACGTACTACATTATACTGTAATTCTTTTTGATAAAGTCTGTTCTTTTTAATAAAGTATACTGTAATTCTTTTTAATCTATATTGAATAAAATATTCTATTCTATTCTATACAATTTGCATATAAACATTCATTTTAATTATTATTTTGTTTTACAATCGAGTATCTGATATAAAGTTATTTATATACGTTTGAATACTGGTTCTAACAACACATTTAACCACAACGTTTTTGTTACATGTTGTATAGTAAAAAAACGTTATGAGTGATTTGAAAAATAATATTAGAACAAAAATTTACGAGATATAAAGAACAAAAAACAAAAATTCTCACAAAATAATATATGAATGCGACAAAACATTCTAACTTGTTAAAAAAGTACGAGTATCTTAGTTACGCCGGAAGTATTCCTTCAATTTCATATTTCTCAAGACACTCGTTTCAACTTGAAATTTTTGCTTTGTGTCTGTATCGAGCTTCCCTCGAGTTGATTTAGTGCTGCCTTTTACAATTCAACGAAAAATTTGTGTCGTTACTTCAGCTCGAGCAAAGTTACAGCCGCCGGTGAAGTAGAGGCATGCCCAAGTTTTTATTGTTAGTATAAATTGACTACTTCGTTGCTTCGGGTATTCTTTTATTTTTAATTTGCATCTACTTTTTTTCTTTTATTCGTAGTAGAGCCATGCCGCAGCTATATTATGCTTGTAGCACAAATGGGTCGGCTCCACGGGGAAAGAACCCAGTTTTCACCGAGTATCGGCTTAATGTTGCTGGGTTTCGTATGGTGAGTATAGAGACCTAGAGACCCTTTTTACTGAAAGCGAGGCATTCCAGTATTCAATTCTTAATCGAGGATAAATGTAGATTTCTATCGGTTACAGCATCCACTTACCATCAGGTGTACTGTGTGCTCGTTCGTCACTTTTATTATATAAAAAAAATTATTGATTTTTGACTCAGAACACAGATGTATGAAGTTAAATTAAATATTTCTTGTTTAATACCACTCAGGTGTCTTTTTATTGGAAGAAAAGAAAGAAGGAAAGACTCGAATTTGGTACGATCCACCAACGTACACTAAAATAAAGAAAATTACTTAGAAGTAAGTAAATTAATTAATTTGACTTTGGGCGTTGCCATGCAAAAAAACCATGTCATTTTTTTCCTTATGAAAATATCTAACTTCCACGCTAGGATTTTGTCCTGTATCGTGCAGACAGTTTACCTACATAAATTGCACAAGGACAAACATTCAGACTCGGAACAATTATCTGTAAGCCATAAAAATACTTGTTCTGAGCTTGATTCGAACCCGCGCGGCGGTGGAACTCATTGCTAAGCCAATGTGCCGCAAAGCCGTCAATATCGAGGTCATCACTCAGCCTTTTGTGATGAATGGGTTGTGGTGCAACCACAACGCTGATTTTCAGTGATGACTAAAATTTTGGAGAGTCTTAAGATCAAATAAATAATGGGATTTTTCGCAAAACATTTCAAGCACTGTTTACTCGGAACTATATCCACTAAACCAGGAGTGGTAGTCTAAAATAATCCACTACCACAGGTGTTCCTATGGTTGTCATAACACGCAACAGAGGGAAATGACAGAGGAGATGCAGCATCTTGCTGATAACAACTCAAAATAATATGAAAAAAACACATTAACTAATTTTTATTAGTCCGACCCGATAATCGTACCTGAGACCATATTTTAAGCAGTCACGTTTATAACCACAAGACCAATAAGGTAGTCAAAATGAAAATAAATATCTAATTATTTTTTGCTTTCCAATGTTATCAATATTGTTATCCAATATCAGCACTCGGTTTGAAAAGTCAGTTGTAAATTTCTTATTTATTTCTTTTTTGAAATTTAGGTAAAAAAATAATAAAGAAAATAACTTAAATTAAATATTTAAGAAAACCTATAGAAATAAAAAGAACTGATGATCTTCAAACGGCTGAAAAGCTTTTCTTGAATCATAGCTAAGAACACTATCAAGTTACCTTACAAACAAAAAAACTAAATCTAAATGCCACAAACAGACACACGTTAACTTGTCTTTTATGTCAGAGATTAAAGAAAACTACTCCGCTGCTGTGAATATTCCTTACACAAAGACAACCTGTCGAACGCCTTCATAATATTAACTTTTGATATGCTAAAACTTTACAAAACAACACCTCACCAAACTGAAAGTTATGAATTAAGATTCGACTCACAAAACCATTAAGCATTCCTCCCGTAAAACTTAAAGCAAATTTGAAAGCAGTTTCGAATTCGTCATTAATAAGCCCTCCTAATTGAAAGACTTCACTAAGTTTCAAAGTCAAACACGATCTGCTAATGGCGAATCAAATTGTTTTAGTTGGATTTTATTTCGTCGAAAAATTGGACACATTTTTACGTTGATTCATTTTTAATTTGTTTCCTTTTAGCGACTTTATTTATAATTCTTGTATTTACTAAATTTTGACGTTTACATAATATAACTACAGCGTGTCTCTAACGCGCATGAAACTTACTTGGGAAATTATAAAGACTTGTAAGTTATGTTTGTTTAAAATTATTTCATGTTTTATTACGATACGAAGTACTGTATTATTAAAAAAAAAAACAGAAAAGTACGCTTCAAAAAGTTCGATATCTTTTAAAAAGTCTTATTAGCCTGTGACACTTCGGATCTGAACACGGATCTAACGACATCTCGCAATAAAAAACCGCGTCTGGTAAAATTGCAGAACGTAAAAAAGAAACAAACAATTACACCGCATATTGTACTGATAGCTCAGAGTCAAAGCGGGTCCCCCGGATTCACTTCTCGCCAGCTCTAATGAAATTGCTACCACGTGCCAAGTGAAGAAAAACGTCGTCAGGAAACCTGCATGTTTGTCAAATCAAATATTTGAGAATATGAATATAAATATAAATTGCATCACATATCGCGGCAATAGATTGGCGATCCACCACTGTAAGATTTACTACATGTTTTCTACCTAGCTCAACTTATTTGTGGAATCAATTACCACCAGCTATTTTTCCGAAACGATACATGATTTCATAAAAGGCCGGCAACGCACCTGGAATTCCCGTACAGTTGTTCATCGCGGCGGTAAACACGTACCATCAGGTGAGCTCGCTTGCCCCCCGTTATAAAAAGGCATAATTTATATAAACATACATAAATTCAAAAATTAATAAAATTTACATTAATTTCAAAACCACTTTTGTATACCGCGCGCGGACTACAAAAAGAAACTTAACGATGTATCTTTGAATAAGTTTGTTATATTTCAGCGGAAGTTCGATATTAAACTTTACTATCAACCCTCTGGCCCCTGTTTTTTGTTTATCTATATTCATTTACAATTTACATTAATGTTTCAAACTTTCGTTTTAGGAATGATAATTATATTCATAGGCCGTTAATTTAATTTCATATTTTGTTTGGTTAGCGATAAGAATATAATATTATGTTCATCTGTGCTTGGCCGTTGTTAAGTAATACTTGACTGGGAGAGAATGCCTTTTTGCATTACGGCCGCCATATTTACTCTGCATGAAAATATTAATACATAATTATGTAATATTCAAAGCTTACAGATTTTTTGAGTAAGTTTTGGTAAGTCGTTACTGCAACTCATGGATCTGCAACAAACTTCTAACAAATAGGGACTGCGATAGAATGCCTTTCAGTCTGTAATTATACTTGTTTTCTAAACCCTTCAGAGTATTATTATATAATATTATTTATAGAAAATTTTTTGATTTAGCCATTTTTGAGAATCGGTTTTTATGTATATAAAAAACTTACGCGTTAAATATAGAATCTTCTTGCAATGTAACCTAAGTAACACTACCTTGAGGCAAGATATCTCTTAAAGGCCAGATAGTATCATGACTCGTAGCGGACCCGACACACGTTGCACACGTGCGTAGTTAATAGGTTTTGTTTGCAACACTAATTAGCACGCGTTATCCGTGTTCAATTCAAATGATGTAGTTAGTTTAACTAGAAAGAGGTTTGTGTAAACCCGAGTACGCACAATATAATATAAGTAAATGTTGACAGTGCTTAAACGCCCGACATTTAAAAGAATAAAATTGTAAGCGTGTGTATTTATCCTTTTATTAAAGAACCAACGGTCACTCTACTAACATACTTAGACTAGTAAAATCTAATATAACGTAATTTGATGACACATAAGAGTATGTTGTTCGGGTGACAAACGAGCACACAGTCTACTTGGTGGTAAGTGGATGCTGTGGCCCATAGACATCTACATTTATCCTCTATTAAAAATCAGAATGCAGATGCGTTGTCACACCTGAGGACTAAAATGGAATGCTTCGTTTCACACACAACAGTATTTTACGCTAGTATTCTGTAAAAGCGTGGTCCTATCCCAATCGAGCCGACGCATTTGTGCTGTGATCATAATATAGCTGCAGCGTGGGTCTACCACGTAAACTGTGTTTTGATAAGCGAAATTATATTGTGTAGCCTGATAATATATACCCAGCTTTTAAAATAAATGGATGATATTTTGATGACAGTCCCACAATTTATGTTTTTTCCCAGTATATAATAACCATTGTTTTTTACACATGTATTTTACTGAATGCATGCTTGAAAATAATTTTAAAACTTAATTTTTTTTATTCTTGCATCGCCACTTTATGTGCAAGTGGCACATGTAGTGGCGGTTCAAGAATATCCACCACTCCGTATCATCCTGTGGGTGTCATGAGAGGCGACAGAGGGAAACAGGCAGGAGATGGGCAGCAGCGTCTTCCTAATAAGGACTTAAAATAAAAATAACTGCGGTTTTAAACCCGCTTGCCAAACGTGCCAACTGTGGCTAATACCCCCCATTTGAGGCAATCTATGGACAGGCCGCCGGCACCAATGAAATTGTTAATTGCAATTTTAAATGCTGATTTACCACGTGCTCGTCGGTGAAGGGAAACATCGTGAGGAAACCTGCATGTCTGAGAAATAAGAAAAAAAATTATTTCGAAGACATGTGAAGTCCGCCAACACGCATTGGGGCAGCGCGGCGGACTATTCCTTGCCCTAAAACCCTCTCAGAAATGAGAGGAGGCCTGTGCCCAGCAGTGGGACGTATATAGGCTGTAACTTTACTTTACTTTACTTTTATGGACAGGCCTATGTTCAGCGGTCAACTTCAACAGGCTGTGACGGTAATCACTAACGCGTTGACTTTTCTTATTAAAATACAACTTTAGTAAGTTGCACAACTCATTAAAAACTGGAACTGGAATCCGTGTCTGAAGATCATCCATGTCTGTCAATAAGACGTTAGTTGATAAATAGGGGGGATGGGTTACATTAAGGGGCAATGAATTTCAGATCCAACTTCATTACCGTTAATAAAGCGCTCGACCGTGGAATAAATTAGTTTTATGGCATCTTGATCTTTCGCGCTAAAGCGTATTCAATGAATATTTAAATATTTATTTTCTTTAAGATCAGGCAGGACTTTTCCTCGTGGGAGGTAACGCCCTCTTAATTCATAGATGATAATAACCCCCGGGAATGAGATGATAACTACCAAGTTATTTCCTGATTGTTTTGTGTAGTTAACTCTATATCATATTATATGAATGTTGACTGCCTCGTTGGTCTAGTAGTTGTAGTGGTGCGACTGCTGAACATGGGTCCTGGGTTCGAATCCCGGGTCGGGCCAAAAATCAATTATTGAGTTTTTCCGTCAAGAAATTCTCAATAGCTGCCCGAAGTCAGGAAGTTGGCGGTATATCACACCCGTGCTTCGGAAGGCAAGTCGTTAGTAGTAGTAGTAAAGCCGTTGGTCCTGTGCCTGTTCTCTCTCCCGTCGTGTCGGTTTACCGTCCCGACGGAATATGTGAGTGATGGAATAAAGAGTGCACCTGTGCTTGCGCATACACTTGGGCACTAAAATTCTGTCCTGGCGCCGATGGCTAGTCTCCGTTGAGGCTGGCCGCCGTGGCCGGAATTCGGTCTGGAGGACATTATTATTATTATATTATTATTATTATTATTATTATTATACGATTGTAAACCGTCCTTTAAAAAAATTCCCGCTAGGTTTCTTGGTGGTTCTTTCCAGGACAGAGGTATTTGCTATACCAGTGGTAAATTTTACATAATGATGTCTTTCAATAAGTTTTATTTACAGTTATATATTGAAAACAAAATTCGATGATGATTTCTTATATTTACACGAACACTACACATTGATTAAATTGATTAGTCTAGACCAAAATATCAATTAGAACCTGCGTAAAAGAACATATAGCTAACGTGAAGGATAAACGTTCCGGGAAGTCCGCAGTTTGTGGTCATCCTAGACGGCTCCAACCATTACATCAGATTTAATAGACCACAAATCTTCGTGAAAGAGCATCGATTCCTATCAAGGATGATACGAATAATTAAAAAGCTGAAGGTACTCCGGGTTAACACTAACATCGGGACGTCAGTCACCTCAATCCCCTGTGACCGTGGGTGCTGGAAAACATCCGAAACATCGAGAATAAAAAAATAAACGTGATAAAATCCGTAAATGTAGTAGTAGTTCTACTTATTTCTTACTATTTCAATCGCCAAATGTCAGTGCTTACCTTGCTGTATTCCGTTCTGAAGGGAAGTCTGAAGAGATCCAATATATTTACAGGCTGTGGGGCATTCCATCCTAATCCTTATCAGTGACTACGCATAATATGTCCTCCTTTGTTTGCGGTTCGCTGCAGGTTTTTTCCAAAATAAAATAGGGTGACAAACGAGCACACAGTCCACCTGATGGTAAGTGAATGCTGTGGCCTATAGACACCTACGTAATATATCCTCGATTAAGAATCAAAATACAAATGCGTTGTCACCCGTGGGGAATAAGATGAAATGACTCGTTTCCAGTAAAAAGAGTCTCCAGTTCTCTACACTCACCATACGAAACACAGCAGCATTGAGCTGCTATTATGTTGGTATTCTGTGAGATCGTGGTCCTACCACGGTTGGGACGACCCATTTGTGCTACAACTATAATACAATAATTTACGTGGTAGAGCCACATTGCAATTATTGCAGGTCTGTAGAGACTGCAGTAGCCGCTTACCTAGCCACGTAGACTGTAAGTTTGTTTGTGACTTCAGTTCTAAATTAAAAATAAAACCCTGTAGCAACAACTTCGGTTCACTATAGTAACAGTTATCTTGTCCATTATGAATGGTCATTAACCTTCTTGATTATGTATGATGATCGCTCCCGCCACGCGTTACTCGTAACCGAGCATTATTGAAATAATACTAGCGGATAAAAGTCGTAAAGCGCGAGTCATAACCGTAGTAATATCATTTATAGCTTAAAGAATATTAACACTCTAAGGCTCCGTTGCGTAGAGGCTCAGCATCTGCAGCACTAAGAGCCACTGGTTCGAATTCCGCACGGAACAAGATTTTTTATAGCCTACAAATAATTGTTCTGGGTCTGAATGTTTGTTTTAAGGAAGTAAAAATACAACAAAAAAAAACTCTCATTCTTCAAAAAACTTTACGAAATCTCGCTGTGCTTAGCAATTTTTACAATTTTGTTTTTATTATTTTTTTTTAATTTTTACCACCTAATACCTAATACGCTAACGCTAACAGTGTTAACATTACTAACCATACTAAGTACTAGTCGCGGCAGGTAACTCTAGCGCTGAACGAAACTTGGAGAGCTGCGAATGTCTTATCAGTATGGGAGACGGATATTGGCGCCGACACAAAATTACTTAGGTATACTTACATTTGTTTAAGAACTTAGTTATTAAGGTTAATTAAAAACTCAAAATAATTACAAAAATATATACTCAGGTATACTTACATTAGTTTAAAAACTTAGTTATAAGAGGAGTATTACAAAAAAACGCCAAATTACAAGGTTACATCGTTGAAATTATATGTTTTCGGTTTGTTACTTGAAATAACAATTACTTGCTAAAAACAGTTCGTATTCTCTCCTACAATAAGCTCAAGGCAAATTTTAGATAACTTATTTATTTATTTAGTAATAATAAATAAATAAGTTATCTAAAATTATCTAAATAATCATCATTCTTTCGATGTATGTTTAGGCCAAAACTCTAAAAGACATGATTTGGGAGCTCTAATTTGTAGATTCTATTGAATATTGACCATCGAAAAAACATTTTATCTCACAAATATTCTGTACTTTAATAATCGTAAAATACATTTTCGTTATATGCCGTTAACGTAAGCGAAAAAAAAACGACATAATTCAATTATCTACCGAAAAAGCTTCCTATCGATACAAGTCCTATTATCTCCAAAGTTCGACATCATTTTGACGTAAAATTTATCCCAAAATAATCATCAACATTTGCTTAAACTCTACTATGATTTTTACTTTTAAATCGTTACTATTATTTTTTAAATAACTAAATAAAGTACCATATATTTCACTGCGGATGAGTCGCTCGCGTCCGTAGGCTTCGACCACCAAACCTTAGGCCCACCCTACACGTGTCCCCTGGGTGGTGCTAAACGAGCGACAAAGACGAAAAAAAAATAGACTAGGCTTCCCGCCGTGTGGTAGCGGCGTAAAATCTACCACCACCCCTTGTTCGCACCACGAGTCAGGAGATAAAAGAAATGGCCCCGAGTTCCCGGCGCCCCTTTAATGCGCAGGGGTGCGAAAAATCTCCGGGAGAAAAACCGGCGACGAGGTTCGCCACCCGTCACGTTCTGTCTCCCGGAGGGGCGAAAAGTGGATTGCGGAAGCCCGTCTGGCTACGCTGAATGTATGTGGAGCAATGAATGATAAGATGGATGAAGTATGCGAAATGATGAATGACAGAGGAATAGATGTGTTATGTGTAAATGAGACGAAACGAAAGGGAAAGGATGCCACTGCACATGGCACGTATACCGCGTATTGGTATGATGTAGACGAGACCGAACGGGCATGCCAGGGAGTCGGTTTCATCCTTTCAGAAAGAATGGGTCAATGTGTAAAAGAGTATGAATGTGTAAGCGCGAGGCTGCTATGGATACGAATGAAAGTGGGCTTAAAGAAGTTGTTCTTGCTAGGGGTGTACGCCCCAGACATGTCTAAGCCCACTTACATCCGAGAGCAGTTTTGGGACATGGTAAGGATGGTGTTGACAAAATGTAAGGAAAATGAAAATATTATTATGTTAGGAGACTTTAATGGAAGGGTTGGGGTGAAGAGGTCTGGTTATGAAAGGATATTGGGAACGTTGGGTGATGAAAGTATAAATGAGAGTGGTGAAGACCTCCTCACCGTATGTGTTGAAAAGAATCTCTTTGTGACGAATACTTTTTTTTTCGTCATAAGAATATTCACATGTATACATGTGAAAGAGGTGATGATAGAAGCATGATAGATTTCGTAATTGTGGATGAAAAAATTAAGAGCGCAGTCGTAGATACAAGGGTTTACCGGGGGTCCAACTTAGGGACGGATCATTACTTGGTCTTATGTCGAATTAATGGTCTTTTCAAGCGTTGGCGGCATCGGACATCTGTGTCTACCACTGCGTTACAGCGTATAGGAATAGAGAAGTTACAAGATGAAGATGTGAAAGAGAAGTATAAATGTAGACTGAGAGAAAATATTAGGTGTTTGAATGAGTTTTGTATGAATGATTTAGACTTGAATACTCTGTGGGATAATATTAAGAAAGGTTTGGTGGATGCAGCCACCGAAGTATGTGGTGTAAGTAAGAGAACAAATGAAAGGAAAAGGAATACATTGTGGTGGGATGATGAGGTGCGGGTGGAAGTTGAATCAAAGAAGAAAGCATGGTTAGATTTATTAGCAACTAAAACTGGTAATTCTGGTGGTATGAATGATGAGATTAAAAGAAAAAAGGCAGAATTTAGACGTCTAAATAAGAGAGTAAAAGAAGTAGTTGAAAGGAAAAAGAAAGAAAGACGGATAAGAATGATAGAAGGATATCTGATAATTTCCAGGCTAATATAAAAATGTTCTGGAAACTCGTAAGAACTGCCAGGGGAAATACAAAACAGCCTATAATTAATGCTATAAGAGACGAGAATGGATGTATTCTAAATGATGAAGTTTCGAATTTAAACAGATGGAAGGGATACTTTGAAAGCGTGTTTATGAGTGAAGAGTCGTCTGAATTAAATGAACTAGAAATTCAGAAAGAAGTGGAAAGGGGTATGGAGATAAGTGTAGATGAAATAATGAAAGCATTGAAAAGCATGAAAGCAGGTAAGGCATCTGGATATGATAGAGTATCACTCGAGATGCTAAGGGCTGGAGAGGGAGTGGTGGCAGGCCTGCTGTACACCTTGTTTAATTTATGTTGGGAATTAAAACGGGTACCGGTTTCAAATGTTTCTTATATTTACCGAACACTACACATGATTAAAACTACTTTAAATATTTTAATTACAACCCCCCCCCAGTCTGATCCGAGTACCTTCAGCTTTTTTAATTATTGTTTATGTCCATCTATGCAAAATGACTGGTGTAAAGCAGTTGTAGTACCAATATATAAAGGAAAGGGTCAGAGCAGGACTGCAAAAACTACCGTGGTATGAGCTTGCTCAGTATTGTGGGTAAACTGTATGCTAAGGTGTTAATTGAAAGAGTTATGAAAGAAACCGATGGAAAAATTTGGGATGTGCAAGCGGGTTTTAGAAAGGGAATGGGGTGTACAGATCAAGTCTTTTCCATGCGCATGATTGCGGAGAAGTTTTTGGCTAAAAACCAGAAAGTTTTTTGTGCGTTCATGGACTTGGAAAAGGCTTATGACAGAGTGGACAGGAATGTGTTATGGCAAACACTGAACTCATATGGGTTGAGCGTTGGTTTGATACAGGCATTGAGGTCTCTTTATAGGGATTCTAGTGCTTGTGTCAGGATCAATGGGGTCTACTCGGACTGGTTTGGCATCCGAAAGGGTGTCAGACAGGGCTGTGTGGCTTCCCCTTGGCTGTTCAACCTATTTATGGACAGGTGTTTGCAAACTTTGAAAGATGAAGAATGTGGGTTAAGAATAGGCGAGTTAACCATCAAATGCCTTTTGTATGCCGATGATCAAGTCATATTTGCGTCATCGGCGGCTGAGTTGCAAATGATGGTTACATTAATGAACTGGGCATTAATAGAAAGGCGAATGAAAGTGAACGCAAGTAAGACGAAAGTGATGGTTTTTGAAAGAGAGGAAAGCAAAACGGTATGTAAAATAAGAATAGAAGGAGAGTTAATTGAGCAAGTGGATGAGTTTGTGTATTTGGGATGTGTATTTAGCAGGGATGGTAGATATGATAAGGATATAGAACGACGAGTAAATGCAGGGAATAGAGTGAATGGGGCACTACATTCTATTGTGAAGAACCAGAATGTATCAAAAAAGGCTCGTATGATAATTCATAATGCTGTGTTAGTCCCGACTTTAATGTACGGTAGTGAAAGCTGGGTGTGGCAGAAGAAGCACGAAAGTAAAATAAATGCTGTAGAAATGCGGTCTTTAAGGAGTATGCTATGGTTGAATCTGAATGACATGATGAGAAATTGCATGATAAGAGATAAATGTGGTATGCAAGATGATGTTGTGACCAGGATTAAGAAAGGAATGCTTAGGTGGTTTGTTCATGTAGAAAGAACGAATGAGCAAAGAGTGACAAAACCAATTTATGTTGCAGAAGTGAACGGCAGAGTCGGGAAGGGACGCCCTAGAAAAAAGTTTATCGACCAAATTGGCGATATTTTGAAAATGGGCCACGTTAAAAGTACCCTTAACCGACGAGCATGTATGCGTAGATATATGGATGTAAAGGAGGCGAAAGATGTATGTCAGGATCGTGTCAAATGGAAGTCCGTGGTCTCTGCCTACCCCTCTGGTTGACAGGCGTGAGTGTTTATGCTTTTATGCTTATGCTATATTTCACTGCGCCGGCCCTTTGCGTTCAATACAGCGCGAGCGCTCGTCTGGGTCGCACTAATGTCAATTTATTGGCGCGCGCTCCGTCTCGTTTCGATATTTTCGTAGTGTGCGTCGAAGGCCGTGACTAGCATTGCCAGGCGTCCGGATAAAGCCGGATACAGTCAGGCATTTTGGTTGCATGTCTGGCCAAATTGGACGGTGTCCGGCCCGTCTGGCTTTTGTTAGACTTTTTAAAGGAGACAATCGTTTTTGGACCAACTAAATATTTTAACGTAACTTAACTCATAAAAAAGATACCAATTTACTATATTAAATTGGCTAAATATTTTACCAAAATATAACCAGTATCATGATAAATAATACAATTAAGAATCAATGCCTACATATAAATGACCGCAGTCTGTTTATTCGTGAACTAATTCCCGAGAATCCACCTGGTATTTAATATTTTGAAGAACCTACAATTTTTTATACTATTTGTTATTAACACTGCTTTATTATAACATAGAATATCGATAAAAACTACTAGACAGTTGCACATATAAGTTTGAGGTTATAATGAGATTGCCGTTTGATTGTTAATTTCTCAGTATTCCCGTTAGATGCGGTAAAACTAATACCACTAGTGTAATCTAGAGATATGAGTAATAAATCGACATGTATCATTCATTCACATTCATCATTAAGTTACGTCACAATAATAAAGAAGACTGATTTATTCAATGTTATTGTTATTTCATTATAATTGGAGAATATGTTATGGTAAATAATAAAAAGCATTGTTTTACTTTTTAAAAAATTGTCATGTTATGCTAAGACTAAAAAATTATACATATAATAATACCAAAATGTCCGTCTAAACTCGTTGGTCTGTCCGGCTTTTCGGTATTAAGAGCTGGCAACCCTAGCCGTGACGTGTGGCACTCGGGGACTGCCGCGGTAAAGCTATTGCATAGCATTTTGTATCAACTTATGCAATTATAATTATTTATTTATTTTATTTATGCAGTATTTCTTTTTCTTTGATATTAATTCAAGTTACTTAGGTTAATCCAATCAAATTCAACCAAATTTAACCGAACCCGCGTTATAATGAACTCACTATTTGTGAAAAATACTGTATCACCGGACCGCGTCGCAAAAAACAGTCGCGCAGTACATACGTCAGGGCGGCCGTACGGCATATTAACAAGACGCGCAACTACTCAGTTCCACGCTCCACGGCAAGATTTGTCACTTATTATTTATTGTCCAATTAATTGTCTTTAAGTTCAAATGGCACGCTCTATTAACATAAGTCTAAGACAAAACAAGGAGACTTTCAATATATGAACAACCCGGCTTCGCGTTTGTGTTAGTAAAATAAGCTCTTATTAAGTTAGCTTAGAGTTTAAATTAGTGTAAGCTATACGCAATCCTTGTGGCATAATGAATGTAGGTAGTATTTTATTGACTCCCATTGTCTCGGCCGACGCGACGGTTGGACCGTAAACGTAAACAGATGACGCTTTCTAACGATAATGAGTACGACCCCTATAATGCGACCGGAGAACGTCATCGGCGCAGGCGCCGCGCGCCTAGCTAGGGGAGCGCGGCCCCGCCCCCGTCTGCTCCCTAGCTCGGCTCGATGCCAACAGGGGGTGACCGACCGCGCGCACAAATGCAGCTAGCCTCCCCCTCCCGCACCTCACTAATCGTCGCTTCACACCGCTTGAGATAAGACGATCTACTATCAGGCGCTAACAAACCCCCGTCCCGGACATAAGGACCTATGTCCGCGAGTAAATTGGCAATTAGAAGACGCTTTGTATTGTTGGTTTTTACAAAAACGATCAACTGGGCAAATGATATCTGGCCCTTTGCTTTGTGAAAAAGCATTACAGTTAAATAAAAAATTAGGTGACGGCGGCTCGTTCGTCGCAAGTAACGGATGGTTATATAGATTTATATCTCTTCATGGAATTTAATCAATGTTTATTAAAAAATAATAATTTCTTAATAAACATTGATTTTCGTTGAAATTGTTGTTTTTAATAAACACATAACATTATGTATGTACATATGTACTACAAATGCACAAAACCCGCTTTTCTTCATACATTCGATCATCCGGATTTTCGATTATCCGAATCCCTAACGGCAACAATTAGTCCGGTTAATCGAGTATATATATACATATTGAGAATCTAAATTGAGAATTTAAACTATACGCGTGTGTGTGTTTGTGTGTATATAAAGAGGGCTACTTTTAATATCGCTCATTTTAATATCAAAAATTTAGGTTATCTTTATAGCAGTATTATATTTTCAATTCAAAATTAGTACTGCATTTGTGATAATAATAAAATGTAGGTATGTATATAGAGTACTCACTCATTTTCTTTCACTATTTTTTCGTGACTTTCTTCATTAAGGCTTGTATTCACGCTAATGGCCTTGTGCATTTGGGCGGAGCTAACGACCCCTCTCCGCGCCACTCCGCTACCAGCATGCGACGACGCGGCCCGCGCCTTGCCGCCACTTGCGTTTGCCGCGCTTTGTCTCGTCACAGAGTGGCGAAATCACAGTAATATAGGTATTTTATAAACAGCACCTGTCTAATATTATGAAATATGTAGATAAAACTTAAAACTTACCTTGATAAATGTATACCCTTTTGTTTGTAATATTTTTTTAGACCTCTCTTCAATCGTTTCTGCTTATTCCCCATGTTTTACAAACTAAACTTAAACATTAATAAAACTGTACAATTAATATAACTATAAAACACTACTATTAAACAAGAATCAGAAAAAACCTACTCCACTATTAACAAAATTAAATTTTTGCAGTAATATTTTACGATTTTATTTAGTAGTGCTGAGCTCTCGCAACGCGGCGTACGTGCACCTAGCAACACGATGCGCCCCGCACTGAATTCGTGGACGAATGCGGGGGTGATATAGATGCAGTATTTAATCGGGACGCATTTTTAATTTATTATCATAAAAATAATACATATTTCTAAAAAGTAACCAAACCAAATTATTTTATTTTGTATTGCAAAGCAGTAGATATTTTTTTTATATTCCGTTGATAAACAATGAAGGAGTAAAGTGGTTTCATCTCAACGATTTGGAGGTGATTTGGGTATTTTTTTATTTATTATGTGACACCGATAGAAAAATTATGGCTAAACCAAATTACGTATCAGATCATGTAGATTACTAGCTATTTTTTTCATATGTAATTTCTCTGTAAGTGTCGACGAAAAGTTGGTTCATCTGCACGCTTTTTTCAAGCTTTTTGCGAGAGAGCAGCCTTAATAATAAATGCACTTTGTTCATTCATATTCAAAATTTCAAAACACTTTATACACAAACACCGTGTCGAAGACTGAGGAAAAGAAACGACGTTAGACCATCGTTAGACAATGCACGGCCTTCAAGCCACACCTCCGTGCCCGTCGGAGAGCGTGAGGATTTTTTCGTTACGAAATTTCTGGATTTTCCCGCACTCAAGGCCCGCGATAGAAGCTATGCAATAGCTTAAAAAATCAAAATAGATAACAGAATCATTAGATAGAATATCACTTTCAACAGCAATCATATCATAGTTAGTTATGGACTTAAAATTTATAAAATTATAAAACTACAGATCTATGTCAGTATTATAACAATTCAGAAGACGCGCGTGAAGAATCTTAAACTTTGTGTTAGCTATAAAATCAACAGTAACACAATTATTTTTTTAAATAACATTCCGTCTTTATAGCTTTACTATTAGACCTTCATGACCAAGACGAGATTATATTATATAACAACAATTAAACTGTACAAATACCTAAAACTGCGTTTTCGGCGTAATAATTGAATCATAATGTAGTAATTAAATGGCTTATCTTATCATAACATGGTAACTAGGTAACCTACACGACTATGCACGGGACTTAAGAGAAAATATAGGCGGAGAGACTATTCTAAATAGATATTGTCATAAACCAAGAAAAAACAGGGGAGAGCTTTTCTATGGAGAAAAAACCACCCGCATTTCCTCTTAAACTAGCAGTCTTAAACTTATAAAATGTACGTAAATATTAACATAACAATGGAAAATATATGATATGAATATGAAGATATTTAAACTTCGAACTAGTTATTTAATTCAAAATAAATCATATTACAACCAGCCTGCATAATATTATAATTCAGTCTTACATCGTGACCTAGACGTGGGTGCACATACTTAATAGCAATGACATTGTACGTAGACAAACATTAAATTACTTAGTTAAATACTTATTATAATTAACATTGTTTCGTTAATTCAGTAAGAACAATACAGCTCGAAAAAAAACTGGAAATAGTGTATCTAAAATATTTCTTATTCCGATAGATTATCATCCGATTCTTCAGAAACATCAGCGTTGGTGTGATGTGGCAAAGAGTTAAAGTATGGATGATACTCTGAGGGAATTACTTCTGAGTGGCACATATCCATTAAGTCTTTATATTTAGCAACAGGAAACATAATAGGCTCAGAATATGCAGGTTTTAGTTCAGTTTGTACCGAGTTTCTCGTGTTATTGCGAATCAATAAAATATTATAATCAAACTCAGACAGGTCATATTTAAAAAACAATTTGTTTGGATCACTACCGTCTGAATGAACTTCTCGAATGTTACTCCAGTTAATCTTCTTGCCCTTAAAGTCTTTCATCCAAACCTTATTATTTACAAGACATTTAAAGTCAAATACGTCATTCTGGGTTACGTTGCGGACAACATAGGGTTCTCCATCATTCTTGGCCCATCTTACTAATAAACGCCATTCATGAGGGTTGTAGATAGTTTTGGTTTGAGAAGCTCTCTCGATGACAGAGTGGACACTATCCCCCCTCATTTTGGGTATGTCCCTTCTCTAAAAACCGGTGTGTTATGCATATGTTGAACATTTTTGCGGCGTAAACGTACAGTGAAAATACAAAGCGGTTACTTCTTTGGCTCCTTGGTCAGTATTACTTTGGATAAAATTTAAGAGGCAACTGCTTACCTCATTTGCGCCACGTTTTGCCACAGATTCATCCCACATATAGCAAAAGGCTTTTTTTTCCCATGTCAAAAACTGTGAAATTAAAAGAAGATAGCTTTCTCTTTTAGTAAAATGTGTTTCTATTGCCATGAGGATACTGCAATACTTTTTCGAAATCAAATACAGCAGTAACCATTTTTCCATTTGACTCTTCTGCGTTTTTTTATCTTGGCTCTTTAAATCCCTTGCGACCTTTTTATTAATCTGGTGCTGTTGAAAAGATTCTTTTTCTTGGTCCGTTGAGTTCTTTTTCAATCGGAAAACGTGACATTCGTTGCACTGATCCTTTTTGGGAATATGGAAAGCTAGATTGAAGTTTAAGTTAACAATATCACGATAATGGCGTTCTTTTGTAGCCTTAGAAGAGTATTTTTCAGGGTCAAACCATTCAAGATACAATTTGAACATTTTGGCAATACTTAAGTCTCCTTTTAGGTAGAGCTTTTGGCTATTCTCGCGTATATAATGTGATTCAACAGGGACGAATGCCCTAACATGGTCACAACTACTTTGTTTCATTGCGTCATCTATAACGATCTTATGATTGTAGTGGCGACCCCGTCTATCCTCCTCTAAAATAGCACTTCCATCGTACTTCTTCCACGCAATCTTTAAGATACGAGTTGAAACGGCGAGAGTATTAATAAACATAGTTTGGCATACTTCAGCTTTCTTACAGTGAGATTCGCTAGAACCTGTAATCAGCGGCAGATAATACTTAAAAATATGTTTCCTATTATTAGGAATATCTTGATTTATACATCTTTTCTTCTTCATTTTATTCGAATATTTGATAATGAAATTCCACTGCATAGCTCGATCTCCCAGTTGCAAAAATTTTGTGAAGCAGTCCAACCGCTGTTGGTGAGATATTTTATCAGGGCATTTGTAACGGCATTTTGTATTGTAAAAATTGCACATTGTAAAAATTTGCGTTTAAAGTCTGTCCATTCTTTTGGGCACCTCTGTCATTTTCTAGTCGTTTTAGGAGTCACGGTGCGATCGTTTGAGTGCGAAGTAGCAGGTGAATTCGTGTTGCTAAATGACAACGAAGAAATTACAGAGGAACTGTCTACATGATTAGGGCAAAATGTGCTATCGCAGATCGAATGCACATTAGTAGGAGACGGAATAGGAGTAAGCACTGACAGTTCTAAATTAACCGGGGTAGATCTGTGGTCAGAAACTTCTAACAGCTCATCAAGCTGTATTAATGGTGAATTTTCGAAACTAGAAGGCACTTCCAAGGAAAACGTACTGGGTTGATTGCTGTAAACATCATTAGCAGACGGATCAGACATGACATTCAGTATTGAGCTGTCGCAGGTGATTTCATTGGTCCCACCATCTTCATGCAGAACTTCTTCCCATACATCAGCTAGTTTCTGACTGATTTCTTCTGCACCGGAAGGCAAAGGTGATGTTTGTAGTGTCATGCCGTTGTCATCAACATTCATAACTGAAGTTAAAAAAAACTATATTATTTTAGGTATTGATAAAATACTATTTATATTATGTATTTTTAAAGACAACGCAATTAATTTAAGAAATTTTTACTAAAAAAAACCCTTATATTTAACGATATTTTTGAATGAATAACGTCCTAAATAATCTCATTTTTCCAATAACTATGTCCTATCTTAATATCGAACCAACAAATCATGACACAGATACCGCAGAAAAACGTCTTATATTCACATGAAACGCTTAGAAATTTAATAATGTTTGTACAAATCCGTCCTAATATTTCATAGGACTTCTACTTTTTACTGTTTATTATAAGAGAAAGAATGATTACCCTGTAAAAGTAGTTAGTAATTACGTTACGGCAATCGTATTTTTGTAGTAAAAATTTCTTTATGTACATCTCCGTCAAAAAACGTCCCATATAAAAATCAATCGCCCGCTACTGTTTACTGAGACAAAAAAGCAATAAAGACTTATTATTTATTAATTTAAGAGCTTAAAAGAGTGTGTCACAAAATAATACAACTGAAATCGTCAACTTACCAGTTTTTACACTTTTCTTTGTATAAACAGCAGGAATATTTGAAATTGATGAACTAAGCTCAGGCTTTTCTCCATCGACTATAGGCATGTCCAACATTTTTCGTTATCGTGACATCTCTAAAAATATGTTTTTCACGCCAAATACTTGATAAATTATTTTTTTCAACAAAACGAAAAAAAGCTAAGTGCGTGATACAAAAACGCCTTTCCTCCAACAAACAGCGGCCGGAATGACGAACGGACGGAGCGCCCGCGCTTCTTCCGCTCCCCGCGCGTCGTCGCTTGAACTTGATCACTTCGTGCATTTTTATGCGAAGCTTAATTATTCGATTCTATATTTCCGAACTTATAAATTCTAAAAACACACATCTGTAGAGTTTGTATTCAATAACTCGTCTAGCACTTTAACTTGTTTTTGTTCCATGATCACATCGGACTCTGTTCTACGGATAAGTCGAAATATATCAAATAGGGTAGAAATGAGGGTAATTTTTTTTCCAAATTTATATGGGACCAATTCCGAGGTATATCCAATAAAAAAGATTTATCAAAATCGGACTGCTCTGTAAAAAGTTATGCGTGTTCATACATAAAAAATATATACGTGTCGAATTGAGAACCCCCTCCGTATTTTAGTCGGTCGAAAAGTAACTCACCACAGTAGTGGCATAGCGAAATGGTGCCCTCAGCTGAGATTGTAATTCGAACCGTAGCATTACTCTCGCTTCCAATTTACCAAAGTTAATTAGACTTTGCCTCATATTGTATTTTTGGACTATCTTTTGAATTTAAGTTTTTTGTTACAGTGTGAAATTGGAAATGTTTTTACGAAAACGAAACGGTTTTAATCCCTGATTTGTGATATACAAATCCTGATTGACAGATTAAAGCCATCCATGAGAGAGCACGTTGGCCGTAAAATATATTTGCGAAACAAAACCATATTTTAATACGCAATAAAAAAACTCAATATCAAATGCAAAGTCACGATACGATACCATAAATAAAATAGAGTATAGAATAATTTTTATTCAATATAGATTACACAAGAATACTTATTGAAACTCATTTAAGCTTTACCACTGGTTCGGGAAAAACTTCTGTCCTGGGAAGAACCAGCAAAAACCCAGCGGGATTTTTAAATTAATTTGAAATATAATATTATATTATTGTGAATTTTTTTAAATTATTTTTAGAAACAGCATGATCTATTGTTTGTGGACCAAGAACTTGTTTGTACTCTGTACACTTAGCATCAGTTACACGTGGTAGAGCTATGCTCCAGGCGTATTATGGTTGTAGCATGAAAAGGGTCGTCTCGAACAGGGAAGGAACACGGTCTCACAGAATACCAGCGTAAAACAGCAGCTTAATACTGCTATGTTTCATATGGTGATCTTAGAGAACCGAAAACCATCTTTATTAGAAAAGGGGCATTCCATCTTAATCCTCAGTGGTGACAATGTATCTGCATATTGATTCTTAATCGATAAATGTAGATGTCTACGGACCAAAGAATTCAATTACCTTTTGTTGAACTGTGTGGTCCATTGTCACCCTTATTCTTGGGCGGACATCTCTGTAGTCACACTGTACTACTTATACTGTACTGTTTGAAGCGAAACTGGGGCGTTTACTTAGCACCGAGCGCCTCCTCACTGCGCTCCAGTTACTAAATGGGGTACAAAGTGATTAATTAGAATCGGTATTGTACCGGTCTAGGTGGCTTAGCAGTTGCCATCCATTGGATTAGTCGTACCGTTGCAGCCTATTAAAAGTACACTATTAAATTCGAGCTTCCTCCATAGATTTGATTGTGCAATTCAATTATGGCAAATATCCTCCTTATTTGCCATAATTGACACATGGTTTCTATTAGGAAAAACAGCGTTTTCCTATCTCTTGGTTTGTTTCCACCTAACGCCTCTTACGACGCCAACGGAATGAGGTGGAATAGTGAATTATATTTTTCCACCGCCACAAACAGGTGGCAAGTTGGCAATCTCAGTTTGTTAATCTTTTTGTTTAGTTTTTTATCAGAAAAATTCTGATGGCCATCCCCTTTTTTCATCTCCTTTTACGACGCAGGAGAGGGAATCTTATTTATTTCTACAAAAAAGGCTTGTTAGTTAGTTAAGCCACATTACTTTCGAAAATGTAACATTAGCATTTGGTAACGTTTTTTACGAGTACAATAAATGGTTGAAAACTGGGTCAGTTCAGAACGGTCGGGAGCAAACAAAAGAATCAAAATCAATGGTTCTTGTACAGCTCGAGGATTGGAACTATCAATAACCTAAGGTTTATGGATTATAGAACAAGGTATTTCAATATTTTGTAACAGCTATAATACATCTACTGCAGAAGGAAAGATCTCTTTCGTATATAGGATTAAATATGTGTACCTCATTAAAAGGGATATTTATTTCTCTTCATAAACAGTTCCGTTTTGAATTGGCCAGCTTTCACTATCGACTTCTCGTTTAGGTTCGATTTTAATGAAGATTAAATAGGATATTTTTAGGCAACTAGTCTTGAAATGGTTTAGACTCGTCTTGAGAAATGCGAGATGAAGTTTACTAACCTTAGATCATATGTTGAAATGTCTGAACGTACATACACGCCAACACAAATCGTAGAATCAGACTGATCACGAAAGTGGTATTGATATTTTGAAAATTTAACTTAGGTAAATCGGACAAAGTGCAACTATTGCCTGAAGCGTAATTGAATATAGAAAATCAAGGAAGTTAATTTTAAACTTAACAATACTTAAAAGTTGAATTTACAATCTATTATATCCCAGTATGATACACTCTTCTCATCTCTGAGAGGGTTTTAGGGCAAGATAATATCCGCCGCGCTCTTTTAGCGGACTTAAAATATTTTCGAAATATTTTTTTTATTCCTCAGACATTTTGCTCACTCACGAAGCTTCCTTTCACTACGAGACTACTGTAATATCTTTCCTCTCGCTTTCCTGTAATCTGTGGGAGTGATTTTGTGAAAAGGGACGGAAGTGTGTAACAGGAAGCCTGTAAAGCGCGCGCTATTTAATTTGACCAATGAGCGCGCCCGGTGGTATGTGTGCTGTTATATAAATAATTCGTATGTGTGTGTAAAGAATGCAAGTAAGTAATCTCTATATATTAAAATCAATTGCTGTCTGTTATTCTTGTTAAAACTCCATAGCAAATTTAAGTTAAAAAGTCTAATTAGAGTAAAATAACCATAATATCCAACAAACCTTTTTACATGCTAATTAATACTTTACTTTCTGACTCGATACGCTAGTTCGATTGAATTAGTACTTACCTATTAGCCCTGTATCGTAGATAGCGTCTCGCTGTCGATGCTGCCACAGTGCTACTTTGACTTTTGACGAAATACAACTTACTGACAAGATGTCAGATGTAACACATCATATGCGACTATTGTAAGGTCCGCTCGTTTTTTTTAAATTTAATGTTTATTGTCAACATTTTAATAAATAGGGTAACAAAGGGCGCTCTTAATGCCTATCGGCGTTCTCTGTCAGTAAATCCGTAGCTTGATGAAATTTTGTCGCAGGCGGGATGTCTAATCCCGCCACATACGTATTATTATATAGAAACAGAAACAGAAACTTTTTTTATTCAATGTAGATTATAACAATACTTGTTGAAAGTCACTTTTTTTTTCAGATTATAACAATACTTGTTGAAAGTCACTTTTTTAATTTACCACTGGTTCGCAAAAAAAAACCTCTGTCCTGGGAAGAACCAGCAAGAAACCCAGCGGGACTATTTTTTTCACTGCACTCTTAAGTCTTATTGCCTTAAGTTACGGTCCATTTCAGTTTGTTTTGACTGTACATTTTTAGTGTGACTGTAATTTAAGTAGTTTTAATTATTTTTGGGATAAAAAATTACCTATATTAAAAATGATAGGAATCGATTCAGTAAACTATTCTGAACAAACTACTTTCTCAAAGTGCGTTAATTATGTTACATGTTCATGTATATATATATATATATATATATATATATATATATATATATATATATATATAAAATATATATATATATATATATAGATATGCATATGCATGTGTATTACAGTATAATATATAAAGAAAACATGTTTAATATACTACTTCCTCTAAATCATAATAATATAAGATTTAAAAAACTAATGAATTTCGGATTTACGCCATTCTATTCGTAGAGGAAAGTTGTAAAACGTTCAGTTAGATGAAAATAAATCCATAACGAGTTCAGCGGAACGCTAAACTGCAAGGGTCGACATCTTGTGTTGGAATCAAAATAGCAACCTCTTTTTCGATCTAGTTCGTTACGATATCGAAAAGATTACAGTTTTTACAGTTAACCTTTTTTAAATTCGCTTAAGTACTTGCGACATTTTCAGCTCGGGTCAATCGATCGTCCCTATTGCCCCTTATATTGCACAACAGACGGTCTTACAAGAGATGAGTTACAAGAGCTGGGGTTGCAAGATCTTCGTTATCCGCCGTACTCATCAGACCTTGCGCCTACAGACTATATATAATTTAACTGCCACTACTTTGGCAAATATGACTTGATTCTATGGGCGATTACTTTGATTAATAGAAATAAAATATATTAAGGGGGGGGGGCGAAGTCTTGCAGTTGTTTGCTTGGGCTGGGATTTAATTTTATTAATTATAGAATCCCAAGCAGATGGTATAACCCGTCCATTTTCGCTAATGAATTTAGGATGTTTTTTTTTTATAGAAGAGGAGACAAACGAGCATGCGGCTCACCTGATGGTAAGTGAAATAACACCAGAGGAATTGCAAATGTTGTCGGCCTTTTAAAAGAATAGGCTTTTCTCGAGGTCCCTAAGTCGTATGGGTCCGAAAAAATCGCTGGTAGTAGTCGACCACACGGAAGTTGTGCGAGGAAGAAAACTTCTAGATATCGCACATTGGGGACTACCAATCATCCATATGGTATGGATGGTATCGCGAGTTTAATCGCGATGTGCAATAGTAAAATTTAGCAGCTGGAATCAGTCCGGAAAATTCTTTTTAGCATTCTCCGTGATAGTGTTCGTAAAAAATCATTACATAAAACCATTCTAATGTATTCTGTGATCCATTTCATTGTACATAGCTGACTTTAGTTTGTGTTCGCCGTCCGACTTTCTTTTCTATGTTCATTTTTCATTATTCCGACATTTTGATTTATTACCCCGGTGTTAGATATCCTAACGTTGAAGTTATTGACTTTAGAAATTTTAATAAAAAAATTATCATATTTTATAGCTCGAGCTAACAATTAAAATTAATGGATGGGTTATAAAGCGCAAGTCAATTTGACAACACGCCGATATCATTTAGTATTCAATCCCCACCGACGCCAAAGAAATTGTTATCTACAATTTAAAGTTTAAAAAAATATAATAAAGGTGGATTGGATGTGGATTATGTATTCCATAGACACTTTCATCTATTTTCAATTAAGAATCAAAATGCAGATGCTTTGCCAGCTCTGAGGACTGAGATGGAATTCGTCATTTCCAGAAAAAGGGTCTCCCGTTCTCTACACTCATCAAACGAAAGACAGTAGCATTAAGCTACTATTTTAAGCTGGCATTCTGTGAGAGCGTGGTCATACCCCGGTCGAGCCGACCCATTCGTGCTGAAACCACAACATAGCTTTAGCATGGCTCTACCACGTTTAAAAAATATAAATCACTAGTGTGGAATGCTACTTTCTTAGACACTTTGGCGGCCTCATATCTCAGAGGTACCTCGTTCAGACCCGGGGTGGCATCAGAGGCAGTTAAACTAAGTGGCGCAAATATAATTATCTGAGAGATCACTAAATATTTGTGAAATGTGCTGTGACTTATAATATAACTACGTGGGGTCCACGTGCGGTTAAGTACCTAAAGGAATTGTGTTTGCGACTGGCTTTCGCTGTTCGTCAGTTAACTATTCGGAGAGGAAGCACAGCCAGCGTTCTTAAATTTTTATATAATAAATCCTATAAAATCCGTAAACATGAGTTTACTGGCAAAAAAATATAAATTGATTCATATTTTGTCTAATTATTTCCTTACTATTAGCGATAGTGGGACGCTGTATAATAATTTCATAATTATAAATTTTATTAACAAATAGAATGTCTTATCAACAGTATGAAAATAATATTTGATTCATCGTTATCATCATCACAGTTCTTCTTATTTTATACAAATCCACTGCTTACCACAGGCCTCCTACATCATCATCTCCATCATTAAAGCCCTCATCTCTTTTACGCGACCTTATTTCGCAGACTTGTGTGAAGTCCGCCTACACGCAATGGGGCAGAGCAATGAACACTTTCTTGCCTAAAATCCACACAGAATGCAGAGGTGGCCTCTACCTTTATACCTTTTAAGCGTGGTAGAGCCCCGCTGCAGCTATATTATGGTTGCAGCACGAATGGGTCAGCTCGACCAGGGAAGGACCATGCTCTGACAGAATACCAGCGTAAAATAGCAGCGTAATACTGCTGTGTTTTGTATGGTGATTGTAGAGATCTGGTGACCCTTTTTTACTGGAAACGAGACATTCCGTTTTAGTCTTTAGGGGTGACAATGCATCTGCGTTTGATTCTTAATCGAGGATAAATGTAGATGTCTATGGGCCACAGCATCTACTTACCATCAAGTGGACTGTGTGCTCGTTTGTCACCCTTAAACTATTAAAAAAAAATTGAGATGTATGAAGAATATAACTACTTTTACTATTACGGTTCTCAGTAACTTACATCTATCAACTTCCTACCTATATTACCAGGTACCACTGCATTAAGTGTAGTCCTACCCTACTTACTGGTGGGAGGATACCACTCGAGTATCTTGCTTCCCAAATTGGTTGTTAGACAGCTTATTGATACATTGGGCGGTTGCCCAAGTTCTACAATAATTTAGTCTAGTTTTCTTCGTACCCTTACAGGACAACTGAGATTCTGAATCAGTTTTATAAAATTAGGTAATATGATGATTGATGACGTAAGTAAATCGTAATTTAGAGTTACTATTTGCTATACGACAAGGTATTTGAGATGCAAAACGTTGCGAAGTGCACTTGAACACATTGAATTTAGAATCAAGGGATAGAAGGAAGTCTTCTATTGCTTTAGATTATCTAGAAAATGTTTACATCCTTGATAGATGCGTGCTACGTAACAGTTTATTAACACACTTTGTTCAAGTCATTTTATTATTTATTTTCTTATTTCTATGGTAAACAAACCAATAAAATACTTACGATTTATTGCGTGACTTCGAAGATAAGATTAAAAATGTATGAAACAGAAAAACATAAAAACAACAATGTTATAATACACATTTATATAACTGTAAACAATTTAACAACAAATAATAATGAACAATTTATGTTTTTCAAAACTTTACAGCCTATACAGTGAAGTGTCTGATCGATTTAGCGTACTTGCTATGACTTAATTTTTCTGAAAACACAAAAAACAACAAAAAACATCTGATGGTAAGTGGATATTGCGGTCCTTAGACATCTACATTAATGCTCGATAAATAATGAAGATGTAGATGCGTTATCATCCCAGAGGACTAAACTGGAATGCCTCGTTTCCAGTAAAAAGGGTATTCGGGTCCTTACTCTCACCATACGAAACACAGCAGCACTGAGCTGCTATTTTTCGCTGGTATTCTGTGAGAACGTGATCCTGCCCATAGGTGCAGCATGGCTCTACCACGTATAAAAGACTGTATATTCAAAATAATACGTGGTAGAGCCATGCTGCAGTTATATTAGAAGTATAGTTGTAGCACGAATGGGTCGGCTCAACCGGGGAAAGACCACGCTCTCACAGAATACCAGCGTAAAATAGTAGCTTAATGCTGCTCTCTTTCGTATGGTAAGTGTAGAGAACCGGAGACCCTTTTTACTGGAAACGAGGCATTCCATCTTATCCTCACGGGTGAAAACGCATTTTGATTTGTAATCGAGGATTGATGTAGATGTCTATGGGCCACAGTAACCACTTACCATCAGGTGGACTGTGTGCTAGTTTGTCACCCTATCCTATAAAAAAAATATGGCATTCATTAGTACTAAAAATTGCAATTTTATCGTCCACTTCCCTTTAAGATGCTCGAGGACGGCGATAGCTGCCACTTGCCTCATACTTGTGAAGGTGCTGCTTGTGGGGCATGGTCTAGGGCTTGCAACATATTTTTACCTTTAATGTTTATATATTTTGTGTTACGTTGTATATTTATAATATAGAATATGCTTCGATTATATATGGGTCTATTCCTTTTTAACTATGAATAAGAATATCATATTAATGGCTGTAAAACAAAAATAAGATGCCTGTGGAAATTTTTTCGCCGGATCTTCTCTGGGTAAAGGAACCTAGTTTTAAACGGCAGTAGATTATAAAATATGTTGACGTTTGACTAACGAAAATTTATTTCGTTAGTCAAATGTCAACAATACTAAACATTTAGAATGGACACTGCTCAGCACAGGCTCCACCTGTTGGCAAACGGGCTTGCAAGTTGCAACCGCAGTTTTTTTTATTTTTAGTCGTTATAAGAAAGACAGTGCTGCCCATCTCCCGGTTTCCTTTCACCGTTCACCTACAGGATGATGGTAAATATTCTTACACCGCCCCTCACGTGTTTTAGAGTACCTATATATGAGAATAAAAATAAATGTCAGTTTATAAGTAAGCAAACAAGAAGCAGTCAATTTCCTCAACCAGCTCTCAGTCTCGGTGGTCCAGGGGTGGACGCGCACGTTCGACACGAGGCTGGAGAAGCTGTCCTTTACGCCAAGTTCTTAATAAACGAAGGCGCGCTGGTCACCGCCACCGCTGACGACCAGCTGCACCTCTGGACCTTTCGCCAGAAGTTGCCGCAGAGGGTGCAATCACTCAAGTTCCAGAGAGAACGGTGAGTCTTGAATTTATTTATATATTATGATTTTAATTTATTATATTATTGCATTTTTGTTATTCAACTTGCTACGTCCGTTATTTTGTACTAGCAAACATATTAAAACGTTTGAAGTACATAGCACTCACGTTATTGTATCGTCCGCGTCTTAAATGTATGAAATAATATTTTATACAATTTTATGAAATAACTTTACATCGCCTCTGGCGGACGTAAATGGAACTATGTTTTTCATACAAAGTTGCTCGATGGCGATATGATATTGATACCTCAAAAAATTTACGCTCAGGTGGCTAATAAGTAAATACAAGGTAGAATAACTTCTTAATATATAACTTGGAACGATACGGCATTTCAAAATATGTATAGAGAAGTTAGAAAATAAAAGATCGTCATAAATAAATTAGTTATAAGAAGTTTACACCTAAAGGAAGTAGCAGAAAGTTACGACGTACTATGTAGAACAGACACCTCGAACTAAATTTGTGCGGCAGAGCGAAGAGCGTGGTTGAAGGCACAGAGTATGTTTCTTTTTGGTACAGAGTAAGTAAGTTTGAGAGCGTGTAGACTCTAACGCATGTTGCAAATTTGTTTCGTGTGGTGAGTGTAAAGAACCGGAGACTCTTTTTTACTGGACACGACGAATTCCATCTTAATCCCCAAGGAAGGAGCCCCAAGGCTGAGGACGCATCTTCTTTTTGATTGTTAATCGAAGATAGATGTAGTACATTGGTGTCTATGGGCCATAACATCCTTTTACCATCAGGTAGCCTGTGTACTCGTTTGATTCTTTTTATAAAAAAAATTAATTTTCGTATATAATTTATTTGATGGATAGCTTTTATCTTTTTTATTGGAAGTAATTTTTTTTTACAAATTACTGTTATACTTCTTGGTATTTTGTGCATTATGTATATATATATACAAAGTATTTAATATTTCAAACACTTTACACAATATTTACTCAACTTCAATATAACTCTATTTTATGTAACGTACCAGCTGCAATAAATTGTATATTGTATGAATGACGTTTCGGATTTCTCTGTAACATAAGCTGATCGCGAATATATTTCGCTGAAATCACCTGGAATGTAAACATCGATATTGCAAGCTTATAGGGTTGTCGTTCTTTCAATTCTATTTAATTTCAGTGAAGCTTTCCGAAACTGTTAAAAATTAAGTCCCAGCACAGTCTAGCACAGTCTCAACGAATAGCACGTGTCGCATAAATCAGCAACGTTTAGCTTTTTGTGTTAAATGTAAAGTAGCAAATTTCATTTTATGTTAATTTTTTAACTGTGTACTCGCGCTCAGGTGAACTGCGTACGCTCGATGGCTTTTCCATTTTAAAAATCTCCGGATCTAATATGTCTATAAAATTAATGGGCTTTGATGATTATTTTAAACCTAAAGAATCGCCACATTCCTCTGCTACGACCTCTGATTGTCGTTAAATAACTTAATAAAGAAATAAGCGACACTAAATTTTGGTGAAGAAAGAAAATCTTTTCTATCTATTACTCCATTTGTATATTTTTGAGAACTTTAATCATAAAAATAAAAATAAAATGTAAATTCGTAGGCTTCTCTCTCTGATTTCCGAGAGTACTATGGAGTAGTAAAAGTTCCAGTGCTAATTTGCATCCATATGTCTCTCATTATATCGATTTTACTGTTTTAACACCTACTATACGAGATGGCATAACAGTTTCACTAACGACGTTGTTACATGGCGTTCTGATATCCAATTTCATTTAATATACAATGTTTCCTTTAATTAAAATTCACTATGGCGTTATATTCATACACAACATATTCGCGTGGTTACCCTTTTGTAGTCCGACTGTACATTACAAGGATTAAACAGTTTTCCGCCCCTCGCGTATTTCATCAGATTTCATTCGGGCTCTGAATTCATTAATTATTCCATTTTAAGCTTCTACATTGTTGTTAAAGCTTTCTCTGTACACGGCGTGGCGTCAACCGTAGCGTGTCGTAACTTTTCGTAGGTCATGTTCGCAGCATACTCATGAAAAACCCTAAGCCGTCGTTTCATAAATTTTTATTTTAACTTCCTTTTAACAATGTTTACTGAGTTTTTAACAAGTTAAACGCTTTTTAATATTTTTATTTAATAAACAAACCAAATGTAAAATTCACAGATATAATATAAAAACAATATCTTATTTCTTACGTGGTTGTACTCATTATGTGCCTAGAAGCCTGTCTGGTTGGGAACCACCCCTGGCTTTGACGCATTCCTTATACGCCAATTTTTTTTTTAAATTATCAGCCCTTTACAGTCCTGGTCCTGGACAAAGACCTATTCCATTAAAGTAAAAATGTTCCACAATCGTCACGCTACGACTAATTCTAATAAATAAATCTTAATTGCTGTCTCAAGGTTTTTCATTGCCTCAATGGTCTAGTGGTCGAAAGCGCGTCTGCTGACTGATACCGGGTCGGGCCTAAAAGAAATCAGGCATTGACTTTTTTGGACTATGAGAGTGGTGAATAAAGAGTGCACCTCTGCTTGCACATACATTCTGTCACTATAATCCTGTCCTGCGTAGATGTCCTAGTCGCCGTTGAGAGTGGCCGCCGGAACCGAAATTCGGTCTAAAGCCAAATTAGTACTATTGTTGTTATTTGTGATCCTTATGGCAGAATCGCTGGAGGACCTAAGCACTATACTCAATGACCTCAATAGTGTCTCCCAACGGATAGGTTTTAAGATGAACATGGACAAAACAAAGATCACGTTTAATGTCCATGTTCCGTGCATTCTGTTCTCTCGCCAAGGCTGTCCAGGGGAATTCCTGTCAGCCATCTCTTCCATCTCTGCACAGGAAGGACGACTCACTGGCCCATCCTGCAAAGGCGAAAGCCGATCTGCTAGGCTCTTTCTTTGCGTCCAACTCGACTCTCGATGACGGGGGGAGTATGCCGCCGACCATCCCGCGGTGTGAGTGCTCCATGTCGGAGGTGCGGTTTACATAGCACTCGGTTTGCAAAGCCCTCTTCTCCCTGGACATCCACAAGTCGAGTGGGCCAGACGGTATCCCCCCCAATTGTGAAGAGGACGTGTGCTTCAGAGTTGTCACCGGTCTTACCGCGTCTTTTCTGGTCTTCTCCTACGCTCTAGGCGTAGTGCCAAAACCATGGAAGACGGCTTTCGTCCACCCGATCCCTACAAAAGGCAACCGCTCAGACCCGTCCAACTACAAGCCCATCGCATCACCTCCTTGTTCTACAAAACAATGGAATCCATTATAAACTGCCAGCTCATGAAGTACCTTGGGATACACCATCTGATTAGTGATTTCCAATACGATTTTCGTTGTGGTTGATCAGAGATGTGGTGATCTTCTGGTCTACCTGACTCATAGATGGATGGCGGCAGTAGAGTCCCAGGGGGAGGCATTGGCCGTTAGTTTGGACATTGCGTAGGCATTCGATTGGGTTTGGCACAAGTTTGGTTTGTTCTTTCGAAGCTCCCTTCCTATGGGCTTCCCAAGAAATTGTGCAATTGGATCACCAGCTTTCTTGCAGATGAGAGCATTAAGATCGTTGTAGACGGTGCAAACTCTGATTACAAGCCTATTAATGCTGGTGTTTCACAAGACTTCGTGCTATCACCAACGCTGTTTCTTCTGCATATCAATGATATGTTACAAACTTGAAACATTCATTGCTATGCAGATGAAAGCACTGGTGATGCTCTGTACACCGACCGTTCCAATATTACTCGGGAAAACGTCTCCGAGTACCGGGACAAACTTGTGTTTGAAGTCTTACGTGGTAGAGCCATGCTGCAGTTATATAAGTAGTATAGTTGTAGCACGAATGGGTCGGCTCGATCGGGGAAGGACCACGCTCTCACAGAATACCAGCGTCAAATAGTAGCTTAATGTTACTGTGTTTCGTATGGCGAGTGTAGAGAACCGGAGACCCTTTTTACTGGAAACGAGGCATTTCATCTAAGTCCTCACGGATGGCAACGCATCTGCATTTGATTCGTAATCGAGGACGAATATAGATAGTCGTAGAGTCTATGGGCCACACCAACCACTTACCATCAGGTGGACTGTGTGCTCGTTTGTAATCCCATCGTATAAAAAAAGTCGAGTCTTTACTGAACAAAGTCTCGGATTGGGGGTGACTAAATCTAGTCAAGTTTAACCCTCAGAAGACACAAGTTTGCGCGTAAACCACTAAAAAGAACCCCTTTGTCGTATCTCCTCAGTTTCAAGGCACTCTTTTTGTTGCCTCAGTCAGTATCGGAATCCTCGGCGGCGACATATTAAGTGACGTGTAGTTTCGTGGTCACTTGGAAGAGAAGACCTCTAAAAAGCTTGGCACACCGCCTGCAACTTTACAAGGCGCAGGTTCTGTTCCCATTTCTGGGCTGGGGCTCTCCAGTGCCAGCTCCTTTCACTTGACCGCATCCAGCGCAGAGCGACTCGAATCGTCGACGAACGAGTGCTTTCCAATCGGCTCGATTCACTGGCGTTGCGAAGAGATGTTGCATCTCTGCGTATTTTATCGCATGTATCACGGAGAGTGCTCTGAGGAATTGTTCGGATTAATAACAGCCGCCAAATTTCATGAACTACGCGGAAAACCTCCCGAAACCATCCATACTATCTGGATCTTTGGCGGTCCACCACCGTACGTTTCACAAGGAGTTTTCTTCCGCGAACGACCTCTCTGTGGAATAGTTTACCACCGGTTTTTTATTTTTCCGGACCATTACGACCGGGGGTCCTTCAAAAAAAGAGCTTACTCCTTTCTAAAGGGCCGGCAACGCACCTGCAATTCCTCTGGTGTTGCGATTGTTCATGAGCTGCGGAAGTCACTTAACATCAGGTGTACCGTATTCATTTGCCCCCTCTTCTATAAAATATGTCACATTATAATTGTGTATTATTCAGATCACTAAGCTCGAAGTTGTTGACGAGTTACCTGGGTTACCTGGGACAAATAGCCCGACTAGATAAGTCGAACTTCGAGCGAGAAGTCAATCGACGGATTCAATTCGGCAGGACAGCGTTCGGGAAATTACGACTCATCTTCTCGTCAGGTATACGATAGATTGTACAAATAGTGCGTGTTGCTAGTGATGACTTATGGACCAGAGATGTGGTCTTTCACTGCTGGCCGTATGAGGACGCTCAAGGTCGCACAGCGGGCTATGGAGAAGGCTATGCTCGGTGTTTCTCTGCGTGATAAACTTATAAATGAGAATATCCACAGTAGAACCGGAGTGACCGACTTATCTCGACGGATTACTAAACTGAAGTGGCAATGGGCCGGCCATATAGATCGAAGAATCTATAACCGATGGCGAAAAAAGGCAGCCTTGAAACGGTAGGCGTAGTGTAGGACGACCCCCCCCCCACCCCACCCCACCAGATGGAGTGACGCCCATGTGAGACGTGCAGGAAGTCCATGGCTCAGGACCGTTCTTTGTGCCGTTCCTTGGAGAAGGCCTATGTCCAGCAGTGGATTTGTTAAGGGCTGTAATGATATTAGTGAACAATCAGGTACATTCGATATCAGTCGTAATTTTGTAGTACAAGGGTAACAAACGAACACACTGTAGACCTGATGGTAAGCGGATGCTGTGGCGTACAGAGATCTACATACATCCTCGATTAAGAATCAAAATACAGATGCGTTGTCTTCCATAAAGACTAAGATAGGATTTTCCGTTTCCATTTAAAATGATATTCGGTTATCTACACTTCCTATACGAAACGTAACAGTACTAAACTGCCATTTTACGCTAGTATTCAGTGAGAGCGTGGTCCTTCCCCGATCGAGCTGACCCATTCGTGCTACAATCATAATATAGGTGAAGTATGGTTTTCCCACGTTTAAGAATAACCGAAATATCAAAATTATTCGACAAAAAGGCCTCTACTTTCTAACTCAGTAATCAAAAATAAATTTGAATAGTATTAAAAGAACATAATGACATAAAAAGTGAAATCTTGTAAGCCAATTGCATTCACTATAAGTTCGCATAGATGTATAAAGAGCTTTTTGATGTGTCCATTAACCTTTTTATTCTGTTCTCTGTTCATTTTACGAAAGAAAACCAGAGAGGGTAAAAGTTTATTCCTGAATTGATTGCCTGACTGAAGTTTCTTTGTCGTCCTTCAATATGTATACAAATGGCTTATAACACAAATTGCTGGCTGACCCTCGCTAAGTCTTCTCCTTGCTAAAACAATAGTTTGTAGTACTCGTCTTAAATTTTTCTTCCAGTAAAATTCAGAGTTCAACGCCCTCGCTACTCGACTTACAACCTGTTACTCGTACACTTTATGCAAATGACAACATCTTATCTCTGAACCTTTTATGGATAAGTATTTTTTCACTAAAGACTTTTTAACCCAACAAACAATATGGTAATGCTGTCATAATATATTTATGCAAAAAATAAACAGTGTACTTTTGGCTCATTTCGCTGAAGTAGCTTAAAGCTTGTTATAGACAAAAATTGTTAAAAGCTCTTGTATGACAAAAACGGCGTATCTACTATTGTACGTTTTGAATTAGAATGTCGGATAAAATTCTATTCAAAATGTAACATAACTTAACATAAACTTTCACCCCCTTACCCAGAGCTTCTGCTTACCCCGGTATAGTTACGGTATTCCAATTGGTACTTACTAAGTGATAGCGCTATACTGCAGCTATATTATATGAGTAGCTCATATGGTTCGGCTTAACCGGGAAAAAACCACGCTCTCACAGAATATCAACGTAAAATAACAGTTTAATGTCATTACGCCTTAGATGGAAGTTTATTTACTTAACTGGCGATATATTGAGCCTATTTACCCTTAATAAGCCCTTGACGAGCATGTATGTTTAGACAAATGGATGTGAAATAAGAGCAAAAGGTGTCAGAATCATTTTTTTTAAAGAAACAAAAGACGATAAAATATTTAAAAGTAGTGATCCTAGTGATCCTCGATCCTATTCCAAAGTGTGTCGAAATTATAACTATAAGCCCTAAGTCCGTATTTATTGTTATATTTCTTATTTCTTATTATTCAGAACGTACGTTTTAAACTGGTTACTGTCATTTCATCAAATTTCATATGTTTTTAAAATGACAACTGCATTATGTGCATAATAAGGATAGGATTGCCAAACTGAAGCTTCGCTTAACTGCAGATTCTTCTTATTCTTACTTTTAACGGCCCATAAAAGTGTTTATTGGTATAGAATAAAGGTGACAAACGAGCACACAGTCCATCTGATTGTGAGTAAATGCTATGACCCATAGACATCTACATTGATCTTTAAATCAAAGTGACGATGCATTGTCATACCTGAGTACTAAAACGGAATGCCTCCTTTCCAGTAAAAAGTGTCTCCGGTTCTCTACATTAACCATACGTAACCCTGCGTTTCTGTAACGGATTCGTCACCTGATACGATGTTGTGTACACCATTTGAGGATCCTGCGTGGAATCTTTCGAGAGTTCTGACGCACCAAGTTACGCGAGCCGCTTTTTGCTCTTCACAGAGCGAATGCGGTATCCATCGGGAAAACAACTTTTTTACACCTAATTTTTCATGCAAGATTATTTGTATTTGACTCATGGCAATGTCCAAAGTTGCCTGAATTTCGTATTAAGCTTTAATTGATTCTATGTATGTATAGAACGATACTGTATACACATATATACATACATATATACTCGTGTATATATTATATTTAAATAGAGGGGAAAAAGCAAAAAAATAACAATGTTCTCGGTCGAATTGCCTGCCAATATTAAATAGCAAATTTGTTTAAATAGATAAACTCGCCGGGAGGTCTTGTTGATCAGTTTCAATATTAAATTTGAAATCGTGTCGACGTCTCAAATTATTCGTTAGTTTCAAAAACTGGCAATGATCAAATACCTCTACAAACTCAATAAATCAAATTGGAACGTAGAGCCTTTCTTACAGGTAGGCCCGTTTTTTAGAACTTGAGATTGCATGTTGATTGAGAGGCTGTAGCGGAGACGCTTAAAACCAAAGACAAAGTTTTTATTATTGTGACATGTATTGTGATCCATTGGCTTAAAATCATTTATTCAAAAATATATACATGCAGTTTGCTAATATTGAGCAACTGCAAAGAAAAGTTTGAATTCAAACATTCATTTATTTATCTAAGTTATTAATCACTTGTTAAAAATCGTGCAGTGGCGGTGTAAGAATATCCACTACTTTACATCATCCCGTGGGCGTCGTAAGAGATGATAGCTCTTCCTAATAAGGACTAAAATTTAAAAAAAAAACTACGGTTGCCAAGCCGCTTGCCAAGCCAAGGTTATCTATGAGAAAGGCCTATGTTCAGCAGTAGACTTTAATAGACTATAACGGTTCGAAATTGTGATTACTGAAAATAGAGCTCTAATCATCATCATCATCATTACAGCCCTTCATGTTTTATGTCGGTCACTCTGGTTTTACTGCGGATATCCTCATTTCTGAGTCTATCACGCAGTAAAACTCCGAGCATAGCCCTCACCATAGCTCGCTGAGCGACCTTGAGCGTCCTCATACGGCCAGCGGTGAAGGACCACGTCTCAGATCCGTAAGTCATCACTGGCAACACGCACTGGTTATACACTTTAGTTTTCAGAGATTGAGGTATACCTGCACTCTGCAGTTGCATAGGTTTCGAACTCTGGTTCCGTACTCGGATAGCCATCGTAGGCCTGTTGTACAAACACTTCAGCACTTCGATATACCGACAGTCAACTTGGCACCGCTGAAGGGACTGTAGTACCGCCCAAATGTCGACGGAATCAAAGGCTTTCTCATAGTCCACATATGCCACGCAAAGTGGCAGATTGTACTCCTCGGTCTTCTGTACAATCTGCCGCAGGGTATGTATGTGGTCTATGGTACTGAAGCCTTTTCGGAAACCGGCTTGTTTGGGAGGCTGGAAGTCGTCGAGTCTGCGTGCGAGACGATTTGTAATGACTCTCGAAAACAGCATGTAGACGCGGCTCAGAAGGGAAATCGGTCTGTAGTTCTTCAATAGAGCGTTGTCGCCTTTCTTAAAGAACAAGACCACCGCGCTTCTGCTCCACGCCTCCGGAGTAGTGCCACCATGGAGGACGGAATTGAAGAGCTTCTGAAGGACTTCAAGTACCGGTGTTCCACCCGCTTTCAGAAGCTCCGCTGTAATTCCATCCTCGCCCGGGGCCTTGCCGTTTTTAAGGTGGTGGAGAGCCATTCTAATCTCGCTCAGACTGACGTCCGGGATATCATCGGAATAGTGTCGGATAAGACTTGCTCTTGGATCGTTACTCACACTTGCGTGTGGCTCCAACGATGATGTGTGCAGCTGCCCATAGAACCTCTCAATCTCACTCAGAATCTCAGGTGTCCCGGAAACGATGTTGCCACACTCAGTCTTCAGCCTTGACAGTTGGCTCTTTCTGGCAGACAGATCTCTGGCAAAGACTTTGGAGCCCTGGTTCCGCTCGATCGCTTCTTTAATACGAGCAGTATTAAAGTTGCGTAAGTCTCGCCGCATGCATTTGGAGATCTGTCTGTTTAGTTGCCTGTATGCTGTAAAATCTGTTGACGATTGCAACCTCATCTCCCGTCTAACAGCCATGAGATTAAGAGTGTGATCGGAGAGTTTTTGTGTTCTTCTGCGGCGGGTCTTGCAGAACTTAGCTCCGACCGCATGGACAGTTTTCACGAGCTTGTCATTCATATCGTCCACTGCATTGCAATCCTCTAGGCACTGAAAGCGGTTTTGTAACTCGAGCTGAAAGGTTTCGGGATTTGGATTAGAGCACGAGGGGGACGGAGCGTTGAGTTAGGAGAGGTCTCGTCTAATGACGAGACCTCTCCAACTTAACTTTTAGGTTCAGTGTGCCACTAAGACATCACTGAACAGTTGGCGTCTGGTCGTTATAATGAAGTCAATCTCATTTTTTGTCGAACCGTCGGGGCTCGACCAGGTCCACTTCCTGTGGGGTCGCTTCTGGAAGAAAGAGTTCATCATAAAGAGTCCCTCTTTCTCCATAAAGTCGGCCAGCTGCTGGCCCCTTCGGTTCCGTTGCCCTACTCCGAACTTCCCCACCTTCAGCTCACCGCTTTCTCTTGTGCCTAGTTTTGCGTTGAAGTCTCCCATCAACACCGTGTAGTGGGTTTTGGAGGAATGCATGGCTCTGGAAATATCCTCATACATTTCCTCCACCTCCTCATCGGGATGTGCCGAGGTTGGTGCGTAAACCTGTATGACCTTCAGCGAACGTTGTTGACGAGAGACTTGTGAACGATAAATCCGACACCTCCTTGGGACAGATGGTCGCCCTCCCAGTGGTAGAACAAGTTGCCAGACTCGAGGATTGCCGTATCCTCCCCCCTCTCTTCGGACCTCGGATAATCCAATAATATGCCAGCGCAACTTGTCTACCTCTTCTTCCAGCTCCAGTATCTTCTCGTCAGTCCTCAGGGTGCGTGCGTTATATGTTGCCAGGTCGAGTCGTCGTAGGTGGCATCCGAACCTCCACCGGAGATTCTTAGCACCCCCTGCCCCGCCGTTACCATGGTCGCCACCGTAGCCAGGAATAGCGGGGCCGCCGGGGACTGGGGGCCATTTTTTTGCGTCGTTATTCATGGGGGGATATTTGCCATAGTTGCCACGCTTGGCAATCGGGTTGCCAACCGCAGTTTTTTGTTATAACACATTTGTTATCAGGAAGATGCTGCTGCCCATCTCCTGCCTGTCTCCCTCTGTCGCCTCTTACGACACCCACGGGAAGATATGGGGTAGTGGATATTCTAAACCGCCACTACACGGCATATACGGCATATATTTTTTTCGATACCGAGTAATTTTAGTATCGAATGAATTCATTCGAAAAGAAAGTACTTGTATTGAATCAATTCACGCGCTAATAGTAAATGCGTCCTTGCGCTACCAATACGCTATGTCGGCGATCCAAATACATATTAAGAACATACATACAGAATTATTATCAAAAATCACCAATACAACCCTCTAAGTTCATATAAGTCCTTTGAATTAGTTTTTCTGGAAATAGTCATACAAGGGAGTTATACGAACTTAGAGGGTTGTATTGATGATTATAATTATTATAATTCTGTAAATACATACTTGTTACGGTCGCTAATAATATTTTTGCAACATACTGCCTGACCCTAGCCTATCCTACGGGCTACCCTGGCGCTTTCACCTTAAATTAGGCGCGTTTAGGCCATCTTGCATCTATTTTACGTACCACCTTAAAAGTTAATAACTTATTTTCAATAAAATGACTTTACCTATAAGTGAAGTAGACTGTAAAATGTAATTGTGTGTTATTGATATGTAAATGTAAATGTACAATATAAATTTTAGTACTCTAAAAGTATCGATAGTAAGTTTCGTATACTCAAATTAGTAGTATCGCAAAACGATTTGAATACGACCTATCTACTCATATGAGTAGGTATGGATATTTTGGTGGTACCGGAACATCCCTAGTTTCTACATAACAGCTTTTAAAGCTTAATTTTTCTATATCCTTACCACCAATTACATACAATACATCCTGTATTTATGCTGTAACTTTAATCATGATAAATACGTCGTAAATTGTCTAAACCTTCTTATACTCGTAATCTCAAAGAAACAACACATAAGTAGGATCCCATGTTTTATTTTTAAGAATACAATTACCGATATTGACATTACTACTCCTCCCTCTCCCTTCCACCATCGGACAACAAGACGCTCGGCAGTCTCCACCCTTTCGTTGTCGACTTATCACGCATTCGAACCAAACGGTTTGTTACACCGTTCGTTTTGCGTACAGCAAAGGAGTAGAGTAAGTTTCATCTACCTTTCCATCCGGGGTTACATTACGGGTGTCTTGAAGGTTAGAGTGAATAGGCTTTTGTTAAGTCAGTGCGCTTCACCATCTTCGACTGCATCACCACTTACCATCGGGTGGGATGGTAGTTAAGCACTGGCTTAGAATACTAAAAAAAATAATTAAGCTATTTTTGTATATTTCTTTCTACCATACGCTGTTCGCTCATCGCTCTACACAGCGGTGTGTCTATTACAGTCTACCTAAACAATGACAGAGTTATTTACTGGGCGATAAGGGCGCGTTGTCATGACAACACCGACGAGGTTGTCTCTTTTTGATACCGACCTGGCATCTTGTTAACTAAACAAAGATAAATTTTCGTGCTCCAGGCAGCTCCGTTATATCCCCGATAATTGCTTAGTTACGAATCTTGCTGCTTCATTATATCGACGTTGAGTGAAAGATTGGAATATTTTTGGAAGCTTTTAATAAGATCTCTAATATACATTATATAGTTTAGGGCATTTCTTAGAAAAATTTGTAAGATTGAGAGAGATTAGTACCTTTCATCATGGGGGTATATTGCCATAGTTGTTACGCTTAGCAAGCGAGTTGGCAAGATATGTAGACTGTAGACATGAGGGGACGACCTGGTATTTGGCTGAGGACCGTGCTTCGCGGCATTCCTTGGGGGAGGCCTATGATTAGCAGTGGATTTGTCAAGACATTATGAAACACATTATGTCTTAGCCCGACTTCAATTCTTAACAGTAATCAATGGGAGAGACCTGTGCTCAGCAGTGAACTTTAATAGGCTGTAACGGTCACCGACTCCAAGTAAATCGCTTACATTGCAACTGCTTAATGGATTTTGATGCGGTTTTCATCGTAATTTAGAGAATTCTTGAAAGCCCATTAAGTGTTTTAAAGAATAAAGGTTACATCAAGCCTTCAATCAGATTTAACAAAATTTATTTTTAGGTTATTAATCAGTTTTTCAAAATCGTGTAAGCTGTGAATTCAGGTCTAATAACTAAAATTAAACTCAGTCTAATTACTACTAGAATGCCTTTGTAATTAAATTTACGATATTAAAGTGCATTTATAGGTTAAATTTTTTTTAATTTAAAAAAAAGTTAAAATCGACTTCAAATAATTTAAAAAAAACGGCTATGGCTGGACATTCGGAAGGCCTCTCTAAATTCATATACTAAATTCATATTATTAGTTAAAAAAGTTCGGAAATGCATACATTTTAACACACATGCTAATTTTTTCAGAATGACCGATTGCTCTGAATCCCAGATCAGAATATTTAAGGTTATGATTTCATAACCCGCGTTTTTCTATACATTTGAACACGCGAGCACACACAACGGAATCAAATTATGTATTCTTTCAGCTCACGCTGCGAGTGGTACACGTGTTGTGACTTGTGAAGCTGTAATGTAGAACTGACTTTCCCTTACTCTGTTAACATTAAGAGGATGAATCCAGTGCATTGGCTTGCGTATCTTTTTTATTATTTTAAGCTAAAAGTAATACGATTAGTATTATTTAATTCCTCTATTATTTATTACCGAGACGTGTGCCTGAGCCGAGAAACGCAATACTACTGATTTATTAGAATTTTTATATTTGTGTGAGGCAACTTACCGTAATTCAGAATTCGAATCCGATTCTGAATTCAGAGAGGCTAAGGGGAGAGGTTGTGTGAGTCCTGCGTAAAGCTGCTGCTTAAATTTTCTATACGCTTAGCACCAAGTACAACACATCCCGTATTTAGGCAGTAACTTTAACATTGAGAAATACATCGTAAATGGTCTTTTTAAACCTCTTTACAATCTCAATGAGAATAATTTAGAAAGACAAACATGTTTCATGTTCACAGACCCATATGCAAAGTGACTTACTCGTACTCCCCTAGGGTGACAACACACAAGTAGCTTCTCTTCTTTTCACCTCCCGCTATGAAAAGAAATTATTTTCAAGAAGAATGATCACGCGCTCACAGAATACGAACTTAATACTGTTGTGTTTCGTATCGTGAGTGTAGAGATCCGATTTAAAATATTATAATAGGAGCATGGTTCATAACTAAATAATTCCAACGAAAATCGAGCCATAATACAAAGATCCCTAAAAAATACTTTTTTTTTTAAATAATATTAACAATGCTATAAACATTAGTAATATTCCCCTTAACCACTCGTGGTAAGCTTAAATTGCTTGTGTTACGAGTGGTTCACGCCAGTAGTCGAATAGCGGATTCGAACCCACGACCTTTTGAGTTCGCGGTCGGCGCCCTGCCATTAGGCTACTGTCGCTTTATTATATGGCCCTGCCATTAGGATACTTGCATGCCTCGTTGTGTATTATCTCCAGCACTTGACCTTCTGTTCAGAACGAAGTAAATTATTTCATTTCGTGAGCAACCACTTCCATTTTGGAAACTGTGCGGTGAAATATAAAATCGACAAGATGGAAATTTCATCCGTTATTTTTAACGAGTCTGTGAGCATGTTATATTGTACAAATATTTGAGAGTTTTAAATATAACCAGTTCTTACTGATTTTATTGCGTATATTAACTTTTTTATATTCCCGACATTTCGAACACTTTACAGCACCCATGGACATGGAGGGTATCTCAGTACCCTGAGATGTTTACCGTCCAGATGTCATACTTAACTGCGGTTACTTACAGATCATCGGGAATATAAAAAATATAAAAAAGTTAATATACGCGATAAAATCCGCAAAAACTAGTTTTATTTAAATGTGTAGTGTTCGCATAAAAAAGTAAAAGTAAAGTTACAGCCTATATACGTCCCCCACTGCTGAGCACAGGCCTCCTCTCATTTCTGAGAGGGTTCACTTCCGGCGGCGGCGGACACTTCCTTGCCCTAAGCAAGGAAGTGTCCGCCGCGCTGCTCCAGTGCGTGTTGGCGAATTTCACATGTCTTTGAAATATATATATTTTTTTTATTTCTCAGACATCCAGGTTTCCTCACGATGTTTTCCTTCACCGCCGAGCACGTGGTAAATCAGCACTTAAAATTGTAATTAACAATTTCATTGGTGCCAGCGGGGATCGAACCCGGTTTGCTCGTGTACTGCGAAATTTACAGCGAGCGCTAACCATCTGAGCTACCACGGCTCTCAAAGTGTTCGCATAAATATAAGAAATCATTATTTGGGAGTTTTGTTAACATTTTTATCAAAAGTTATAGGGTTAGTTAGCTTAGGTAGTAATTATATTGTCATTTGTTTTTGTTCTGTTACCATTACAGTCAGTCGAAAGCCGACGTAGGCCTCCCCCATAGATTGCTTCATAGAGGGGATATTTGCCACAGTTGCCACGCTTGCCAGGCGGACTGGCAAGCGCAATTTTTTTTCTACTTATTATTGTAAAGACGCTGCTGCTCATTTTCTGGTTCGTTTCCTACCGTAGTGAACAGTTTTACACCGCCACAACACGGTACGGATTTATCACTTAAAGCGAATAAAAAATACATTACTATTACTATTATTTGGTCTTTATTTGTATTCAAAAGCGCGAGAGCCGTGGTAGCTCAGTGGTTAACGCTCGCTGTAAATATAGGTAACAGAACGCGAGTAACCCGGGTTCGATCCCCGCCGGCACCAATGAAATTGTTAATAGCAATTTTAAGTACTGATTTACCGCGTGCTCGGCGGTGAAGGAAAACATCGTGAGGAAACCTGCATGTCTGAGGAATAAGAAAAAAAAATATTTCGAAGACATGTGAAGTTCGTCAACACGCATTTGGGCAGCGCGGCGGACACTTCCTTGCCCTAAAACCCTCTCAGAAATGAGGGGAGGCTTGAGCCCAGCAGTGGGACGTATATAGGCTGTAACTTTACTTTACTTACTTTTGTATTCAAAAAAATTCTTTTCATAATTGTGTAATGAATTTGAGATATTCCCATTGCACTCACATAATATAAATTGAAGTTACGCATCAGGAGCATATTATTCATGGGCGGTCATGGAACTAATCGGTGTACTTAGCGACGACCGTAGAGGAAGGAGGAAGCGTGAACCTTAGACATGCAAATTAATTCTCAGATAATGCAATCCAAATTAATCACTCTCGACATTAAGATAACTTGTCATTATTGTTATATAGTTTAGTTTGGATGCCAATGCATTGTTAATGCGTTAACTAAGTGACGTCATTCTAAATCCAATATGGCGAACCGTCCAAGATGACGGACTAGTTATTTTCTATGATATAGGTATAAAAAAAATTGATCTTTTTTTAAATAAGTAATCTAACATCTGAATCTTATTCAATATTCAATACGCTAGTCACGTCAGAAAACAGCTGGTCAAGTTTAACTAATTGCTTCTAAAATAGTCTCGGCAACAGAAACCAAATCCCTACCGATTCTTGTTTCTGAACTACATTGAAATTGCACAGTCAGATGACATTTAACAAGTAGTAAAATTAAAAATTTTGTACAACCAACTTCAATATAAATAAAATAAGAACATCATCAATGTATACGAATTCAAATACGCATTATTAAGGATAACTCATAAACTACTGAGATATTAATCAAATTTACATAGGACTACACGAGAAGCACCAGCTTTCAAATAAAAAAAGAATCATGAAAATCGGTTCTCCTAAAAAGTTCTGAGTTACTTAGTGATTTAGTGAGGTAACTCAGAACTTTTTTAGGAGACAAAAAAATATTCAGTCGAATTTAGAACCTCTTCATTTTTTTAAAGTTGGTTGAAAAAGAAAATGTTTACGTTATCCCTGTTATTGATAATATGTGGAATAATATATCTACCTCGGAAAGCAAATAGGGCAAATAATAATAATATAAATAAAAATAATAAAAACAATAACAACGAGCTAGAATTAAAACGAAGATAAAAAACTACTCAGAATAAATTCCGGTCATATAAGGAAATATTATAGATTAACATGTCGGTAGAGTTAAAAAAGAAAATTATAGATTTGGTTATACTTTCCTGCTTAATGCATGCTTGTCAGTCGTAGAAATTCACTAGAAGAATTATAAACAAAATAACTACATGCCAGAGAAGCATGGAGCGTAGTATGCTAAAACTAAGAAAAGTATATAAAGTCCAACATACAAAAATAAGTATAATCACAAATGCTATTGATGCTCTGAGTTGTGCTCAAAAGTTAAAATTTAGATGGGCCGGCCATGTAGCACGTCTAGAAGATAAGAGGTGGACTTCCACCTTAACCATATGGAATGGCCCTCCAGGAGAAATACGCACAGGCAGAGAATGCTGGGATGATAACATAAAAAAGATCGCGGGACCACATTGGACACAAATAGCAAAAAACAGAGACATATGGAAATCTTTGGAGGAGTCCTTCACACAAGGGGTCCATGCAAAGCAAACAAACACAAATGAGTAAATAGATCTTTAATAAATGATAAATTAAAATATTTTGTCGATTTGCAAATAATTTAAATCAGTTTTATCCTATTCATAATGATACAAAAAATTAAATCCATATAAAAATCAATTACTTGCATTGGAAAAATATTAATATTACTAATAATTAAATAATTGTAATGCTCAGAATTATGACATTAACTAACTCAATCAAATTAATTTAACAATTGTAACTATATAAAAAAATTAAATAAAAATAAATGATTAAAAATAAATCTATGAAAATCTGAAAAACTCTAAATTTATCTTTTCAATTTTCTTTGTAAAATACAAATTACATTGTAAAATGCAGCATGGAATAAAAGGTTTTTTTATTTTATTTTTTTATTATTATATCCCTGTTATTTTGTCAAGTATACATTTACATCAAGATCTGAATAGAATATTTTTTATTCATATTATATTGTAAATTATTGTTTAAAAAAATAGCTCCACTGGGTTTCTTGCTGCTTGTTTCCAGGACAGAGGTTTATTTCAGAAACAGTCGTCAAAGTAAAAAAAATGCTTTCAATGAGAAGTATATTCAATCATATTCTAAAATAAAAATATTCAGTTATATTTTATTCAGGAAGGAAGATGTATGCAAGTGGTTGATGTATGCAGGACCATCGTCTATATTCAGTAATTGACTAGTGATTGGTACAGTACTTAGTAATCTGTGCCAGTGACGGGTTATAATGATGATGGTAAAAATATAAATGGCTCCTGTTTCAGTTTAAATATAAAAAATATGTGCAGGTCACACGCGGAAAAAGTGAAATCTTCAAATAAAATGAAATATCAAATTTGGACAAATTTCACGGCAAATGATTTATATAATATGATAATTTTCAACCACAAGTGCGGCATAAAATATAAGATCCAGGTTTAATTTTATAGCAAATAAATGTTAAAATCTGTATTTTTGAACATGAGTTTAAAAATATTTAGACAATTTTAGTGTATTAAATCAAAAAATATATTCTTTCAAGTACAACTGCTTTGTAATAGCGTCATTTACTACCTAGGTAAATTCATTTTATCGAACAATAATTGATTGGTTCTCAAAATACATACCTACGTAAATTATGGCCTAAACATGACTCATTTAATATAATATTCTATCATATTCTTTCGCAAGCTAAATTCTATGGATGTAGGTACATGTTTGTCCCTCTTTAGTGTCGCTTTTTTGTTTCATCTATTTTCAAATCACAACGATTTTAAAGAAGTTTTCAGTTCAAAATAAGACGAACACAGCCAGAACCGTTCAAACACGGCTTATCTAAACAATAACAACAGTTCCAAATGGAATTTGTAAGATTATAGCTTGCTCTTAGGTCTTGTACGTTTAGTTTTAATTGTTTCGTGGTCTGTGCTTAATGCTTGGTTTTAATCACTTTAGCTCACAGTGCTAGGAACAAACTAATTTGCAGGACGTTAGACTTTGCTAGATCTGGCAGCTCGCCAACCAGACCGACGCTTATCGTATTATTATTTAACTTAATAACTTAGGTCTTTCAGCGTGTTATGAATTTGCCGTTAGTGGCGGAAATCTAGACAATAGACAACCAGTTTCTTGACTCCACAGAGTCTGTAATTCATTTATGGGGCAAATGTATACGATATAACAACAATGTCCCAGAAAATAAATATAGTCTCTCTTTTATCACGCTTATATATTTTACAAACTATAAACTATATAGAAAAGGTAAATATAATATAAAAGAATACATAGTTGATAATAACCCCTAAGAGTGAGGTGATCGCACCCAAACTTTTTTATACAGGTATATATATATACTAGCTTGCCAGGCAGACGTTGTTCTGCCTTTTTCGACGACAATTTGTCATGTCCTATTAAAAATCCTTAAATTCGCAAAAAAAATTGTGGGTCACTCATGGGCAAAAAAACTATCCTATCTCTCAAATTGGACCAAACTGCACACGGTGTGCAAATTTGATTAAAATCGGTTAAGTAGTTTAGAAGTTCATCGCGGACAAACAACGTGACACGTAATTAATATATATATATATATATATATATATATACATATAATGATGATGATGATATAAGATTTTGTTTTAAGGTAATTACGCAGTAATCTTACTTTATAAGACACTATTCTCACAATATTCTTTCATATTTTTTAAGAGCTAACGGAAGTCCGCTGCTGCTCCTGGGTATCTTCCGCTACAGGAAGGATTTGGTCGCGATTGTGTGAAATGTTAGTAAAATACATTGGCTAACAAATCGGGAGATGGGCAGCAGCGTCTTCCTAATATATTAATTGAAAAAATAACTACGGTCGCCCACCCTACCAGGCGTGGCAACTGTGGCAAATATCCAATATGTTGACAGACTATAACGGTAACAGAAATGATGGCAAATGAGCAGAAGACTATGTGTACGATTCCACATTATCGCACATAACTTTTGAACATAAGCCTCAACCCATAGATTGCCGCATGTGGATCATTCTGCCATAGTTGCCACGCTTGGCAGACGGGATGACAGCCGCAGTATTTTTTATTATTTGTTGTTATTATCAAAAAAATCTGCTGCCCATATTGTTTTAGTACGTCTCTTACGACTTTTTATACGTGGTGGAGCCACGCTGCAGCTATATTATGGTTGTAGCACGAATGAGGCGGTTCAACCGGGGAAGGACCACGCTCTCACAGAATATCAGCGTAAAATAGCAGCTTAATATTGCTGTGTTTCATATGGTGAATGTAGAGATCCAGAGACCCTTTTTTACCGGAAACGAGGTATCACATCTTATTCCTCAGGGGCGACAACGCGTTTTGATTCTTAATCGAGGATAAATGTGGATGTTTATGAGCCACAGAATCCACTAACCATCAGGTGGACTGTGTGCTCGTTTGTCATCTTATTCTATAAAAGAGCCACACAGAAGATATGGGATAGTAGATATACATACACAGCCACTACACGGTTAACGTTATTACTTACTAGAGATACATGAATTACTTGTAGTCTTGAACAAATAGCGCATCATGACAGTAACATTGTACAAGTAACTTGAGTCAGCAGTCGATTATTGATCGCCATGTTATAATGTATTTGCCTCCAAGTTACTCGGCTCGTGAAACACGTTAATGGTATATCTATTAATTATCCGTAACAGTTTACAGTATTCTCTCTACACGTATATAACAGTAGCTTGCACGTGGCGGAGCCATGCATTTAATTATACGTGGTAGAGCCATGGTACAGTTATACTGTGGTTGCGCTTTCACGGAATAACAGCGTAAAATAGCAGATAAATCAGGTTTTACGTAAAGATGCCTCAGGGGATAATACATCTGCGTTTTGATTCTGAACGAGGATAGATAAATATTTATGGACAACAGTATCCTTTACGTTACGATAAGGTGGACTGTGTGTTCGTTATTATTCTGTAAGCAAAACTGCCTCGTTGGTGTAGTGGTTGTAGCAGTGCGATTTCTGATCATAAGGTCGTGGGTTCGAATCCCGGGTCGGGCCAAAAAATTTAGTTATTGAGTTTTTCCGTCAAAAATTTCTCAGTAGTTGCCTGGAGTCAGGAAGTTGGTGGTGTCTCACCCCCGTGCCTCGGAAAGCACATAAAGCCGTTGATCCGGCGCCTGATTTTTTCTGGTCGTGTTGGTTACTGTTCCATCGGTCTATAAGGATAGAGAGTGCACATGTGCTCGCGCATACACTTGAGCACTATAATTCTGTCCTGCGCCTATGATGGCTAGTATCCGTCACTGGCCGCCGTGACCGAAATTCGGTCTGGAGGATATTTTTATAAACAAAAAAGTTGTTACATATTCTCGATCTACGACTCTATCTTTAAGCTAATACTATTTGTTTTAATTACTAAATTCTACCATAAATAATATATCTCTACGTACATTCTAACATATAACGTGACTTTTTTATTAAACTGATGTGCTAAACGAACTTACAGTGCACCTGAAGGTAAGTGGCTGCTGAAGTCCCTGGACACCTGCTGCCAATCCCAAACAAAGAAGGCCACAGGTGGACTAAAATAGAATGCGTCTTATGATTATATACCTCGAATACAAACACTGTTATTTATTGGAGTTTACTCCTTATGAATCGTTTCGTATATAGCGAACAGTGTGAAAAATAGATGGGTAGTAAAACCAAGCGTTAGCAAAAAGTGTAGCCGTTAGGTTTTTCCAAGCGCAACATACTTGCGCATCTCATAGAGCGAAATGAATAATATACGCAAAGCGAATTTAAAAATGAATAAGTCATGTATTTTTATTTAATTTATTTTATATTTAAGACAATCCTTTTTCAGAATTAAACACCAGTCAAGTGTCGGCGCTGACATGCATTTTTTTTTCATTTTAGCTACGATACGAGATTCTAGCTAATTATAAAAAAACTAAAACATAATAGAGTATCCCAAAATATAATAAAGTAAGTTACATTATATATAATATCAATTATGTATGTTTTGTTTTATTTAATCTTGTGCTGACTTCCATTCTTTTTATATATTTATAATAATAATTTTATTAAAAACTTTAACTTGTAGTACATAATATAAAAATCTTACATGAGATAGCTATAAAATTAGGTGAAAAAAAACTAGTGAGGGTGACGTTCTGTTCTCCTTGCTAGACTGAGAAATAGCCTATATTAAGGAGATTCAGTCCCTTACCCCCTTACAAAAGTGATCGGAAATGAATGTGTGAAAATGGAATTGAAAATTATTAAATTTTATATCTTAATACGTGAAGTGAAAGGAAACTTTTCACCCCTTTTTCAGGATCTTGCGATTAGTTAAATTTTATATGGTGGAGGATTGCAGAAAGCACGTTTATATATTATAATATACATATGTTAGAAATACATTAAATATACAAGTATCGTGTGGTTATGAAGTAGTATATAATTGTTCACACAACAAAAATATATATATATATATATATAGTAGTTTAGTTTGTGAACGCATCTTTTCACTTAACATCGAACTGTCACTGTCAGTTTATTCAGTAGACATAACCTAACATAACCTCATGGTGAAGTACACGAACGAACAACGTTTGCAAGCCGAGTCCGTGGCCGGTACTCTAAGAGCGTTAACTCCGATTTTCGGTCGTAATTCTCGCCCTAGTAGACATGCAGTAACAAGTTTAGTGAAAAAGTTTGAGTCTACATATTCGTTGTGTGATGTGGCCGTGCCAGTGAGTACGGGTTGGTCGAATTGTCAAAAATATCGCAGCCGTTGGAACGTCCGTAGCAAATGATCCTAATCAGGCAATCCCACGGCGTTCTCAAGAGTTGGGCATCGCCAAGACCACTTTACAGCGAATTTTGCGTAAGGATCTTACTTTACACCCATACAAGATCAGGCTCACTCAAGAATTGAAGCCGATGGACCACTCGAAGCGACGTACGTTCTTTGATTGGGCTCTGGAAAAGATGCGCCAAGATGATCAATTTTATCACAAAATGCTTGCTTGCCATGCTTATTGAAAAACCACTTCATCCACAAAAGATAACAGTTTGGTGCGGTTTGAATGCCGGCGGCGTCATAGGGCCATATTTTTTCGTCGACGATAGTGGTCGCCACGTTACTGTAAATAGTGATCGTTATCGCGCCATGATTATCGATTATTTTTGGTCCGAATTAGAATATATGACTTGGGACAGCATGTGGTTTCAACAGGACGGCGCCACAAACCACACAGCACACGTTACAATTGATTTATTGAAGAAGAAGTTTGATGAGCGTGTTATCTCAAGAAATGGACCAGTCGATTGGCCGCCTCGTTCGTGCGATTTAACGCCTCTAGATTTTTTTCTTTGGGGCTACGTCAAGTCATTGGTCTATGCTAATAAGCCGACGACGTTGGAAGAGCTCAAAGCCAACATTGAACGCGAAATAGCAGCCGTTTCGGCCGAAATGTGTGGCCGAGTCATGGAAAATTGGATCCAACAAATCGACCGCTGCAAACGTGCCCACGGTGGCCATATGAGCGAAGTCGAGCCATTCATAAATGTGTTAAATGTACTTCAACCCGATAATAAAGTTTTTGAAATATCTCAAATGGTTTTTATTTTATTTTGAAAAATGTTGTCAAGTCCTTATTGGAAAACCTTAATATATATTATATGTGACAAATGAGCAGTTAGTCCACGTGATGATAAGTGGATGCTGTAGCCCATAGACCTTTACATTTATCCTCGATTAAGAATCAAAATACAAATGCGTTGTCACTTCTGAGGGCAAAAATAAAATGCCTCGTTTCCAATAAACATTTTTCAGTTCTCTACACTCACCATATGAAACACAGCAGCATCAAGCTGTTATTTTAAGCTGTATTCTGTGAGAGCGTGATCCTACCCCGTTCGTGCCGACCCATTCGTGCTACAACCATAATATAGCCGTACCGTAGTGGCTTTACTACGTAAAATATATGCAGTTGAAGGTTAAATACAGCTTGCCTAACCTAAAAATTTATGTTTTACATTCGAATTTCGACTACTAAGCGACTAGTAGTATTAAATAGATAGTTGATTTTCAATTTCGTTTTTTAACTCGACGTTGTACTGTATCCTTTATATTCGTAGGTTTTAGCTACACATACACATTTGCTCTTTCTTGATATTATTTTAATATTAATATTTCTAGTTATATATTCTATTTCGTTTATATTTACATAAGTTTTGTAATTTACCTCATGTACCCCATTTTTTTAATACTTGAATTGTCCTGTGTGTTGTGAGTTAATGCGCACTATAGCTAGGCGTACGTTTTGCACATTGTTACAGATTTCCCATCAAACTAACAAGACAGACAAATGAAATTAAGGGGTGAGTTACCGTCGGTGTGGGTTTGATGTTGTCTGACAATGCGACCTGTTATCTATACTGTAGAATTCTGAGGATAGTTATATAGATATGCATGCATGCAAGTTATAATGTAGTGGTTAGTCTAGGTTCTGTTTTATGTAATTGTATTTTGGCAGAATCACACTGCAGATAGTAATAATAATGTCCACAAGAATGAATTACGGTTCCGGCGACCAGTATTAACATAAACTAGCCAATAGCGCAGAACGGGATTATAAAGCTTGCTCTTTAGTGTGTTTCTATTTCCACTTGTGTTGTGCTATCCGACTAGACCGGTGAAAGATCAATCGCAAAGCCTAAGGCTATACGTGCTCTCCGATGCATGTGGGTGAAACAATGCTAACTTATTTCTTGACCGACTACTGGATCAACCAAAATGGACTACCAAATTATGACTGCAGTACTAATTCATCGGCACGACCGGGGATGAACCGACGTTCACACGGGATACAGATTGAAAAAACAGTTTAAAGTCAGTTCAAATAGAGATGCGACGCGACGCGCCGATGCTTGAAGTGGCCAGTGGTTTTGCACTGCGCAGCGCGTCGCCGCGAGACGCATCGTCAAGTCGCTGGCAGCGCATCACTCTCACACGCTACGCCAACCGACAAAGCACCGCTGCATCGTGATGCGTCACGCTGCGTCGTGATACGCAGCGGGGCATTTTAGTATTATCTCAATAAAATGTGTATTTTTATATGTAGTAATTTAAAAATTATATTTTTACGTCTCGGTGTGAACTGACCCTTATTCGTGCTGAATGTGTATTTTAATGTGTAGTAAATAAAGTTATATTTTTACGTCTCGGTATGAACTGACCCTTAATCGTGCTGTGTTTCGTATTGAGAGTATAGAGATTTGAAGACGCTTTTGCCACTATCGAAGTAGGCCGTCTTTGTCCTCAAGGGTTGTTCCCGCAATTAGATTCTGAATCGGTAATAGATTTAGATGCTTATGGGCCTTGGTAGTATCCGTATTGCATTACGAGGACTCTGTGCTATCACCAGTACTTTTATATTTAAAAAAAAATTATGATGCCTTGGTAAGTATCTCAAGTTAAATTCTAGACAAATCAGAGGCAAGATACGGCACCTTGGTTATAAGGCGCAAGATTGTTCTGCGATAGTTCTGCGTCCACCAAATCTCTTATCTGACATGCTAACCTCTACGGCCAAAGTTTTTAAATATTTCCGATTATTGACGATGTCTCTTAGCCGCTATTACAATAAATGTTAGTAAATAGTTATTTAGTAAATGTTTGAAATTATAAAATTACAATTTACTTGTAGTACTAGTATGTGGATGGTAGTGATAAATCTATATTCGTCTAGCCAAAGGTAAGCAAAAAGTTAAAGCTAATTTACTTGGCGAAAACATGCCAGCTTGACTCCTACGTCAAACAAATATGGTAGAGACATATGAAATCCGTCAACAAACTTTAATGCAGCGCGACGGACACACACAAACTCGACAAGCAAATTGAGAACTACAGTCTTTTATCATTATTGGTTTCTTATCAGGAAGATGCTGTTGCCATCTCATGCTTCAGTTTCCCTGTGTCGCCTCTTACGACACCCGCGGGATGATATAAGGTAGTGGATTATCTTACACTGCCTATAAATAAAAGTATTTAGTTTTTTTTGTTAAAGTTAAAAAAATATGTAGACATTAATATTTTAACTTAACTGTTTGCACTTTACACCCACATTATCTTCTATGTTTAGCCTGGAGGTAGACTGGTAGAGAATGCCCTGTTGCATTAAGTAAAATTGTATTCTATAATAAATTACCTTTCATTTCATATATAATTTCTATATAATTATCAAAAGGTGTATCATTAATTGTAAAAAAGTTTTTACAGAACTATTGATCTGACTAAGTAGCAACTAAATACTGCTGTGTTTCATATGAATTTTTACTAAAAACTACGAGGCTTTCCTTTCTAGTCCTCACGTCGTTTTTTGGCACTAGAAAATCGAAAAAATATCCGATTTCGATATTTTTTTTAAAATCTTCGTCTTTATAGTGAATTCATGGAAAAAAGTGAAAAATATCTCACCACAAGATTTCATATATTTTATGACTTTAAATGTGATCATAAACGCACTTCTTCGAATATAATCGTTCACAACTTTTTTGCAAAGCATTAAACGAAGTTTATATTTTTTTGTTAATCTACACAAAAAAACGAACATTTGAAAAAAAGAAACATTGAAAAATGTTAGTTTATTAATTTTTTATCCCACTTAAAGTTTTTATATGGTTTTCTGACTTTAAATGTTATCATAAACGCTCTAGAAAATCGAAATAATTATAAAAGTTAATATTTTGGTGTTTTATTAAGTGTTAGATCGAATGAAGCGAGCTCAGGACTTAGGGCATCCCGACTCAGACAGGTTAGTTTAGGAGGAGAAAGTTAGTAGGAGAGAACGGGAGAGAGTTGGGGGAGAGAAGCACCACGCCACTCAACGTAGCGCAGTCGAGGGAAGCCCGGTCGACGGAGCTCCGCTTCGCGGGGCTCCTACTTCTGAGTGGTTTGTAGAAAAATAACCACGTAGGAGATAGCGGGGTCTATTCGCTCGCTCACTAGACCCGCATCTCCTTCTAACCTAACCTGTTCGAGTCGGGATGCCCAAAGTCCCGAGCTCGCATCGCTCGATCTTACACTCAATAAAAAGAACATTTTTTAATGTTCGTTTTTTTTGTGTAGATTATGAAAATAAATATAACAACTTCATTTGATTATTTAAAAAAGTTATCAGCAAATATACGTGAATGAGTGTATTTTCATGAACATTTAAAGGCTTGAAACCAATATAAGTTTTCATTGTTTTATTCTTGTAATTTTTTTTCGTAAATGCGCCGTAATAATGAAAATTTAAAATAAACCATCGAAATCGGATGCTTATTCGATTTTCTAGAGCCAAAAAACGAGGGGACCGCGATAGTATAAAATTGCCCTGAATTTTTATTCTAATTAGATTATAAATATAGCTGTCTATGGGGCACTTACCATGAGGTAATTGTGTGCTCGTTTGTCACCTATATTCTATTAAAAACTGTGATCAAAACGTTTTATTCCATAGTCATGTAGGTCTCCTTATGAAATGGAACTCGAATGATGAAATGGACTCTGAATCCGAGAAACCCAGGCTAGGTTTCTCGCATTCAGAGTTTACACAGAGAGTTGAGCACCTAAGCCCACGGCTCCTGTTAATTCAACAGGAACGTTCAATATTAATATATTCAAAAAAATACCTTCAAAAAGCGCACCGGTAATGTTATCACGACGATGTTTTTCCTTATGGACCTGAAAAATGATAATTTTATGGCAAAGTGAAAATGTTTTATGCTTAATAATACCTTCTGATTACATCGGGTCGGTGGTAGATATAAACTTGCCCGTTGAGGCAATACATTTTCTAAAATACAAACGTTCATTTTAAATATCATTAGAAAATACTGCGTATTTTCGCAATGGATTTTGCATATATTTTTAAAGTTCGTGTCGCCTAGTGATGGCGACTTAGGAAACAGCCATTAACCATATTGAAGGCCTAAGAAAATGTCTTTAAGATTTGCGGCCTCCAATAAATGCTGATATACTCGTAAGTCCGTCTCGTATATAAACTTTATGTCTTAAAAAATAGTTACGTCAGAGACTTTCTACGACTTAAAATAAGACAAATTTGTTTTGAATGAATATTTTAATCTTTAAAACTTTCACTCGCAGGGGAAAACTAAAATGTTAAATGATGGCCAACAGGCAATCATTTAACATTTTAGTTTTCCCCTAGCTTGTCCAGCGTGGCAACTATGGCAAACAGTCCCCCCTATGAAGAAATATAAGAGGGTGGCCTATCAGCGGTGAACTTTTGTGACAGGCTGTAATGATGATGGTGAAACATCTTTTTGTTCTTCCTTTACATGCAAAATATTTACACTTGAACACAATAACCTCATTTCATGGAAGTCAGTCTTTAATATTATTGTGACAACGGCCAACAAAAATAAATTTTAAGAATATGTAAGTAAGAACTATTATCGTTACCCGTTAAGTGGTGGGTTCGAATAACCACTACCCCTACATGAATTTATGGAAATGTACAAACTTAAAACTAGCCGCAATTGTGTGTGAAATAAACTCGGTTTAGGATAAAATCCTAATATCTTAAATAACCATTTCAAAAACGATTTGATGTGAAATTACCGCCGCACACACCCGCTTTTAAAACATGGTAATTTTATGACAGCGATTCTATTTCATCTTGTGATAATATTGGTCTATAAAATAGATTTACGAGTATATCATTTTAAGGCGATGGAAATTAAGTTCTTAACAAATTATTACCCTATTTCATAAGTTCTTATATTTAAGTACATAACTTTTAAGGAATCCCTGTATTAAAACAGAAACATCTATGAAAATTTCATATCTTACTTTTTATCGTATTTAACTAGCTTCGATTGAGATCTTAAGGCACGCCCAATTATACTTATAGATGTTGTCAAAATTAGTCAATTTTAAGTAGTTGTTACTAATTAATTTATGTGATAAATATGCTACTACAGCCCTTCACAAGTCCACTGCTGGACAAAGAATGCTCAACACACGATCTTAAGCCAACTATTTACAAATCTGTGCTTAAGCCATTTGCATCCATCAACTTCATGCTTATTTAACAGGTCGTCACTCCATCTAGTGTTAGGCACAAGGCTGCCAGTCAAGAACCTTCCTCCTCAACTGTGGTCGGTTCGTCTAGCTATATGGCCGGCCCATTGCCACTTAAACTTACTAATCCGTTAGATTGTGTTAGGGTATTCCGGTTCTAGTGTCGGCAGTAAAACCGAATACTCATCCTCATGTATTCTATAGAAAATTTTCCCATCTGGTCATCAAAGCGTCGTCCTTTAATTAGTACAGTTCACCAGAGAGAGAGAGAGAGAGTACGAGAGAAAAGTTCGCGAAAATAATGTTTAAAAAATAATTATCTCTTGTGTCACATTTGTAACATGGTCTTTTTTGTCCCAGGATTACCTGCCTGCACCTCCCGCTCCAGTCGAAGTGGATGCATGTGGGCACGGAGCGTGGGAACGTGCACGTAGTCAATATTGAGACCTTCGCTCTCAGCGGCTACGTGATCAACTGGAACAAGGCCATCGAAGTGTGAGTGCCCAAACATTTTACCACTATTTGTGCACAAAGCTGAATTTTATTTATTTATTTAAAATCCTTATTGTACATAAAGTATTCAAATAGCAGACTTAATGCCTTTATGTATTCTCTACCAGTCAACTATAATAAAAATATGTTTATCTTATATATAAATTACGTGTCGCGTTGTTTGTCCAAGATGGACTCTTAAACTACTTAACCGATTTTAGTCAAATTTGCACACCGTGTACAGTTTGGTCCAACTTGAGAGATAAGATAGATGAGATAGATATAGAGAAGAATTTTTTAGTCCATGAGTGATCCACAATTTGTTTTTTGCGAATTTAAAGATTTTTAATAAGACATGACAAAGGGTCGTCGAAAAGGGCAGGACAACATCTGCCTGGCAAGCTGGTATAAATATAAAAGCAAATAAAACATACGTATAAACACACTTATAAGTGTATTACTACATATAACCTAAAGTATATGCTCTAGCTGATACATAGCATAGGCAATGCACATAATGCACACATTTTAAGCACACTTACGTACGAATATACACAGAACTATGAATTTAAATCTTCTTCTGCTGACGTCATTCTTCGCCTACTTATCACGAGAGTTAAGCCTTTTTTAGTCTAGTATGATCTTTATCTCTGACCGCAGTACTAATTTTCTTCGGGGTCATTAGTGTTAAAACTTTTTCCTGGCTATCGAATAAAAATCTTTTGACATTCGCTTCTTCATTATTGACCCGTATTTTACTGTAAAACTACGAGTAAACACAGTAGTACGGAAGATCAAAAAACAAAACGCCATGCCAATGTCCCAACTTGCCATAGGAACTTGGAACGTTGGCACAATGACTAGAAAAAATGTTGAAATTGGAATTGGATATTCTATATAGAAGACGCCAAATCACGTCGAATCAGTAACTATCTCAAACAATGAAGGTGAAATAATTCTAGAATCCGCAGCTTCACAAAATCTTGTAGTAGTTAATACGTTCTTTCAAAAGAACGATGAACATTTAATAATCTATAAGAGTAAAAATTGAGGACACAGATAGAATATATCACACAGATAAACAAAATTTGAAAAAAAAAATAAAGGACTGCAAGGTTATGCCTGGGGAATCCCACACCTTCTAATATAGACTAACATACCAGAAGCTTAAAAGAGCCATTAATATAAAAAGAGTTAAAATAGGGAGAGTTAAATGGCACGAACTAAAAACAGATAAAAGTTCCCCTAGGAAAGCATATTGTAGATTACTTGAGCACCTCCATGATCAGACTTCCACAGAAACGTGGAAAAACTTTGAAAAACTATGTGTCACAACAGCAAAACATGAGCTAGGGATAAGCAAAGCACCCTTGCATATTGCAAAAGATAAAAAATGGTGGAACGACCACACCAAAAACAGTGTTGCTGAAAAGAAGCGTTTGTTTAAAATTTGGCAGGAAACAGACTCCGATGAAGTTTAAAAAAACATGGAGTCAAAGAAGACAGCAAGAAGAACAGTAGCTATTAAAAGGGTAAAAGCTGATTTAAATACTTACCATCGTTTAGAACTAGCCACTGATAACGGCATATACAAAATCGCTAAATACTGACATAACGATTGTAAAGACTTTAAAACTGCAAAATACATTGAAAAAAAAAAGAAGGTACACTACTTACAAACGGTAAGGACATATGTAAAAGATGGTTCGAGTACTACCAGGCAGAAAAAGAATTACCTTCGAAGCAAGGGCTTGTAAACAATAAGTGTTGCAGAAGTTAGAAGAGCCATATTCAAAATGAACAACCATAAAAGTGTAGGCCCAGATAATATACTCGCTGAGCTCTGGAAATCTCTATAAGGGAACGGAGAGGTATGGCTCTATGTGTTATTTGATAGCATCCTGAAAAGTGAAAAAATGCGAGATGCCTATAGAATGAGTGTAGTGGTCCCATTCTACAAGAACGGAGGAGATGTTCGAGAATGTGCAAAGTATCGAGGTATAAAACTCACATCTTACATCCTCAAAATCTGAGAACGAGTCCTAAGTTAACGCCTTCAAAACTTTACTAACCTAACAGAAAATCGGTACGGTTTTACTTCTGAGAGAAGAACAATAGACGCAATTCATGCAATCAGACTGTACGTAGAAAAAGCTCGCGAAAACAAACAAAATCTGTGGATGGTATTCATAGATCTAGAGAACTTTGGTCGAGTGCCGAAAACCATAATATGACAAGCACTGAGAGCTCAAAATGTTCCTGAGTACTATATAAAACTCATTATGGACATGTATGATAATGTGCTAATGGCCTGTCGGAGAGCTTCGATATCAAAGTAGTAGTTCGTCAAGGAAGCGCACTAAGCCCCTTGCTGTTTAACATCACCATGAACTACCTAACTGAGAAAATCCAGAAACTCACACCACAGAATCGTTAATATGCGGATGATGTTGCGCTTATCTCAGACAGTATAAACAAGATACAAAAAAGTTTGAAGCAATGGAGGAATACTCTAGAGTTAAATGGATTGCGCATAAACAATACCAACAGAGTGCATGATATGCAACTTCAACTCCACACCATAAAACGTAGAAGTCAAATTCGATGGGTTAGCCCTACGTAGAGTAAATAAATTTAGATAACTCGGATCAGTAGTTGTGGAAGACGGATCGATAACAGCTGACCCTACCTACGCACAGAATGATTTCTGGGTACGATAAGTGGCGTACATTAACAGGAGTCCTCTGCGATCCAAAAATGCCGATAATAACCAAAAAATCGTGCACAAAACAGCATTGAGGCCTGTTTTACTCTATGGTAGTGAAACGTGGGCTTCGAATAAAATCTATGAGTAAAAACTTCATACCACTGAAATGCGCATGTTTCGTTGGGCGGATGGAGTAACTCTCAAAGACAAAGTGCGTAACGAACACGTAAGGGGAGTTTCAAAGTAACACCTATTATCGAGAAGATTACGGCGTCCAGGCTAAGGCGGTGCGGACAAGTAATGCGTAGATCCGATGACCATGTCGTGAAAAAGTGCCTTTCCATGGCTACAAAAAGGAGAGGGAGACCGCAAACTCCTGGATAACAATTGTTAAGGACATGTAAAGGCTCGGCATAATGTGGATGCTTAACAGCGAAGTGAATGGCGCCGAAAGATTAAGAAATCCGATACCTCCGCAGAGATCGTGATCCTCAGCGACTTTAACGCCCATCACGCCGAATGGCTTGGTTCGACCGATCATGCGGGGAGGTCTGTTCATGATTTTGCCTTGGCATATAGTCTGACACAACTGGTTACTTCGCCTACGCGGATTCCAGATGTGGAGGATTATGCACTTTCACTGTTGGACCTTCTGATGACCTCTCACCCGGACGGATATCAGATTTCCGTCGACGCCCCTTTAGGCTCCTCGGATCATTGTCTTGTCCGGAGTGTGGTGCCACTGACGCTGAAATCACAGTTGCGATCTGCAGGCTGCCGCCGTGTTTGGCACTATAGGTCAGCCGATTGGGATGGGATGCGGTTTTTCTATGCATCCTACCCTTAGGGGCGGGTTTGTTTCTCGCCGGACGATCCCAACGTTGTTGCGGATTCTGTCGCTGATGTGGTACTTCAGGGTATGGAACTTTTTATTCCTTCCTCTGTGGTGCCCATTGGAGACAAATCTCAGCCATGGTTTGGTCGCTCCTGTAAAATAGCATCATGCTATAAGCAGAAGTGCTACCAAGCCTGGGCTGACGCATCAACGTCCCGGGATGTAAACACCAGCGCTCTAAAAAAGAAGTATAATTCCGCCTCTAGGTCCTTCAAAAGAGTCATTGCCAAGGCAAAGTCAGAGCACATAGGCAGAATTGGCGAGAAACTAGTTCGCCTTCTTTCTGAAACCCGTGCGTTCTGGTCTCTCGCCAAGGCTGTCCAGGGGAATTTCTGTCAGCCATCTCTTCCATCTCTGCACAAGGAGAACGACTCACTGGCCCATACCGCAAAGGAGAAAGCCGATCTGCTAAGCTCTTTCTTTGCGTCCAACTCGACTCTCGATGACGGAGGGAGTACGCCGCTGACCATCCCGCGGTGTGAGTGCTCCATGCCGGAAGTGCAGTTCACACAGCGCTCGGTTCGCAAAGCACTCCTCTCCCTGGACATCCACAAGTCGAGTGGGCCTGACGGAATTCCCCCAATTGTGCTGAGGACGTGTGCTCCAGAGTTGACACCGGTTCTAACGCGTCTTTTCCGGTACTTCTACTCCCTAGGCGTAGTCCCAAAATCATGGAAGACGGCTTTCGTTCACCCGATCCCTAAAAAAGGCGACCGCTCAGACCCGTCCAAATACCGGCCTATCGCCATAACCTTCCCAAAACAATGGAGTCTATTGTTAACTTCTAGCTCATGAGGTACCTTGAGGATCACCAGCTTATTAGTGATCGCCAATACGGTTTTCGCCGTGGTAGGTCAGCAGGTGATCTTCTGGTCTACCTAACTCACAGATGGGCGGAGGCAGTAGAGTCCAAGGGGGAGGCATTGGCCGTTAGTTTGGACATTGCGAAGGCCTTCGAACGGGTTTAGCACAAAGTGTTTCTTTCGAAGCTCCCTTCCTATGGGCTTCCCTAGAAATTGTGCGATTGGATCACCAGCTTTCTTGCAGATCGGAGCATCAAGGTCGTTGTAGACGGTGCAAGCTCCGATTGCAAGCCTATTAATGCTGGTGTTCCACAAGGCTGCGTGCTATCGCCAACGCTGTTTCTTCTGCATATCATTGATATGTTGCAAACCCGTAACATTCATTGCTATGCATATGACAGCACTGGTGATGCTCTTTACACCGGCTGAGCTAATATTTCTCCGGAAAACGTCTCCGAGTACCCGGACAAACTTGTGTCTGAAGTCGAGTCTTTGCTTAACAGAGTCTCGGATTGGGGGCGACTAAATCTAGTCCAGTTTAACCCCCAGAAGACACAAGTTTGCGCGTTAACCGCTAAAGAGAACCCCTTTGTCGTATCTCCTTAGTTTCAAGGCACTCCCCTTGTTGCCTCAGCCAGTATTAGAATTCTCGGCGTCGACATATCGAATGTTGTCCAGTTTGGTGGTCACTTGGAAGAGAAGGCCAAATTGACCTATAAATAGCTTGGCGTGTTCAGCAGAGTGGGACAGTATTTCATGCCGGCACACCGCCTGCAACTTTACAAGGAGCAGATTCGGCCGCTCATGGAATACTGTTCCCATCTCTCGGCTGGGGCTCCCCAGTACCAGCTCCTTCCATTTGACCGCATCCAGCGCAGAGCGGCTCGAATCGTCAACGACCGAGTGCTTTCCGATCGGCTTGATTCACTGGCGCTGCGAAGAGATGTTGCATCTCTTAGCATTTTCTTTCGCATATACCATGGAAAGTGCTCTGAGGAATTGTTTAGATTAATCCCAGCCGCCAAATTTCGTGAACGCACTACGCGGCAAACGTCCCGATACCATCCACACCATCTGGATGCTTGGCGGTCCACCACTGTACGTTTCAAAAGGAGTTTTCTAACGCGTATAACCTCTCTGTGGAATAGTTTACCACCGGCTATTTTTCCGGACCGATACGACCTGGGGATCTTCAAGAAAAGAGCTTACTCCTTTCTAAAGGGCCGGCAACGCACCTGCAATTCCCGTGGTGTTGCGGTTTATCATGGGCGGCGGTAATCACTTAACATCAAGTGAGCCGCAATAGAAATAGAAATAGAAACTTTTTTATTCAATGTAGATTAAAACAATACTTATTTAAAGTCACTTTTTTAATTTACCACTGGTTCGCAAAAAAACCTCTTTCCAGGGAAGAACCAGCAAGAAACCCAGCGGGACTATTTTTTTTTTTAAAATACTTACAATCAGTTACAATCAACAACACAAACAAATTAGAAACTTGTACTCACCCTCCCGACATCTATAAATTCCTTAATATTATAATAACCCTTTTTATACAAACTTAGTTTAATAACATTTTTGAACTTTGTGTATGACAAATTTTGTATATTATCTGGGATTTTGTTGTAAAAGCGTATACATCGCCCCAAGAATGAATTACTGACTCGGTGGAGTCGAGTAACTGGTACCACCAGCTTGTGTCTGCTCCTAGTATTTACAGAATGAATATCACTTATTTTCGCAAAACTACTTTTATTTTTGTGTACGTACATTACATTTTCATAAATGTATTGAAAGGCCAGAGTTAATATATTAATTTCCTTAAATTTTTGTCTCAGTGACTCTTTTGGTTTTAAATTATATATTGCTCTAATAGCCCTCTTCTGTAAAATAAATATAATTTCAGTGTCAGTCGCGTGTCCCCATAGCAAAATACCATACGACATAATGCTATGGAAATAACTAAAGTAAACTATTCTAGCTGTTTCAACACTGGTAAGAGTTCTAATCTTTTTTTACAGCATATGCTGCAGAACTAAGTCTGCTAGCTAGTTTTTATATATGGGGGAGCCATTGAAGCTTTGCGTCCAGTGTGATTCCAAGAAAAATGGTGGTATCAACAAGACTCAGTTCCTCCCCATTTAAAATTACATTAGTATTGACATTTTTAACATTAGGAGTTACGAATTTCATACATTTAGTTTTAGTTCCATTCAAATGCAAATTATTAACATTAAACCAATTGACTAACTTAGCTATAGTATTATTTACTTCGTCGTAATTTAACTGTCGTTTTAATTTGAAAATTAATGAAGTATCATCAGCAAATAATACTATATCATGGTTAACCCCTACTATGTAAGGTAAGCCATTAATATATACAAGAAACAGAAAGGGGCCGAGAATTGAGCCCTGAGGCACGACCTTTTGTACAATCGACCCGGAAGAACTCATACTATTAATAACAACTTTTTGTGTTCTGTCACTTAAATATGAAATAATTAATTTAAGAGCATCATTTCTTACACCGTAGTGTTGAAGTTTCCTGATTAATGTTTCATGGTGAACACAATCGAAGGCTTTGGATAGGTCACAGAACACACCCAAAGCATCCTGTGAATTCTCCCATGCATTAAATATATATTTAATCAGCTCAACACCAGCATCAGTTGTCGAGCGACCCCTTGTGAAACCAAATTGATTTTTATGAAGTAATTTATTTACATTAAAAAAAATTAACAATTGATCAAGAATAATTTTTTCAAAAATTTTACTAAGTGTTGGCAGTACAGAAATAGGTCTAAAATTAGCGGGGTCCAATGTACTACCAGATTTAAATAAAGGTATTACTTTACTATGCTTCATTAAATCAGGAAACACACCAGATTTGATACTACTATTAAAAATAATAGATAGTTGAGGTGCGATTGTATCTATTATAGACGCAATAACTTTAACAGAAATCCCCCACAGATCGGCGGTTCTCTTAATATTGTTACGAGCTTGAGGTTCGTGACAATAAAAATTGCCGATAGAATTACCTAAATTAACACTTTAATTTTCTTTACACAAATTAAAACTTAAAACACCAATAATTAAGCACACTAATTCACTTTATTCCGCTCAGAAGCTTCGCTTGTCTCGCCAAATCCAATACTTCCTCGATCGCACCTTGCAACGCCTATAAATACACATTAGTACCGAATCATCCAGAACATTCAAGTAAATACGCGCACCGATCGACAAAGCGTCGAAAATTCGAGAGTCAGCTTCCAGAAGCTTAGTTAATGAAACAAATTGTGTGAGAAAACAAAAAAAAACAGTGATCAGAGCTCAATTTTTGAATTATACATTTATTGAACGGCTTAACATTTGTAAAAATGTTATTTATACATGTTGCACTAGATTCAGCAATACGTGTTGGCTCCAAAAATAAATTAAAAAGACCATAAGATTTAAACAATGACAAATTTAATATTAGTGGAGGAAGCTTCTAGGAGATTGATATTAAAGTCTCCACATATTACAACAGTTTTATTCTGTTTATTATGCTTAGCGAAAACTTCCTCCAAAATTTTTTCAAAAGTATCATATAAAGAACATGGGGATCTGTAAACGCTCACAACAATGAGGTGCTCAGACTCAACACATGCCATTTCTACAGTTCGCTCAACAGAGAGGCTCACAATATCTTTACGTTCTTTACATGATAATAATTTACTAGCTAAAATTAAGGAGCCACCTCTTAAAATCGTTTCTCTATTGAAAGAACTGAGCACCTGGTGATTACTAAAGTTAAACATGCTCGTTTAAAAATAAACTTATCGTTTAAAGATAAACGCATGCTCGTTTGCCCCCTCTGTTAGGGTCCTGGAACGTGGTTAAAATGAAAGTGGACTGTATATTCTTATAGGGCTGATATAATTATCCGTACTTTACAATAACCCGGTCTACATAATAAAATTATTATTATAAATTAAAATTAGTGTTGTCGTCCGACCGCGGTGGAGTATCGTAAAGCGAGTGGCCGCCGCGTCGCTGCCGCCCGACCAGACGTCGACGTGTCGTCCTCCCGCGCGTCTCCACCCCCGCGTATATGCAACCGTTTCCCAACACCCTTTCCTATAAAAAAAAAACACCGCGTAACGGGACGAGGCGAAGGCAAAGAGATTAGTACGTATGGTACTGCGTTATCAAAGCTTAAACATTTCTTTTGCTATAGTCCAACCACAACGCTAGAGAACAACATTTTTATGTAATTAATTTCTTTTTCTAAATTGAATTTCGAAAGTTTTTATTTTCAATTTAAATTTGCTTAAATCATGAACGTCAAAATCTACACGGGCTCGGGAAAGACAAATCTCAGAAAAACTGGCAATGAACTCTTTGATTTGTTTTAATTCCATGTTACAATTTCGTTCGAAATTTCAACTGTATATTTCTTTAAATGGCAAACCATGATTATTATTTTTTGTTGTTGATTTTATAGGTCTTGGTCAATCTTAACAAGTTTTTTAACTATTTGTCATACCGTTGCACGATATTTTCAGATATTTTATTATAAATTGTTATCACAGAAAACATTTTCTACATTTAATCAATCTAAATTAGAGAACCGCAGGCTTTTTCAGACGTATAACCTTAAATACACCTATTAAATTTCCCAGACAATGGTGAATTCCTAAAAACTGCCTAAAGACTAAAATAAGGTTTATTATTTAAAAATATACAGTCACATAGAGCAATAGGTAACAAAAGTTTAAATTAGTGTCATGGTGAGCAAATATCAAGTAAGTTTGTACGTGATTTTTACACGTGGCAGAGCCTTGCTGTAGCTATATTATGGCTGTAGCCAACTATTATTTATTCTGTGCCGTAGCACGAATGGGTCGGCTCGACCGGGTAAGGACCACGCTCGTACGGGATACTTTGATTTCTAATTGAGGATATATGTAGATGTCTATGGGCCACAGTATCCACTTACCATCAGGTGGACTGTGTGCTCGTTTGTCATCCTAACTCTATAAAAAATTTACGAATAACACATAAAAACTAATATTTGTCAATAAGTACACGAATCATAAACTATATTAAAGCAGAAAACTTGCTGTGAATAACCTGAAATGTTGAAACATTATCTACAACGTTATAAAACAACAGAATTATATTGGGACATATTTATCAGGTTAAACTATCAAACACAGACGGCGCTGCGAACGCTCCTAGTTCTAAATTAGTTCCTAATTATTTAGCCGGCGTCGAGCGAACACAATTAAGGTGTTAACGGGGCCTTTATAAAGTGATATAACGTTACAGAAGTACTTTCTCTAGTACAATAGTACAGCGCCTTTAATTGATTAATATTAAAGACATGCTCAAATTTAACTTAACGAGACGCCGTCTAATGGCAATCTTATGTTTACGCAAACACTATACATTTAAATAAAACAAGTTTTTATGGATTTTATCGCGTTTATTTACTTTACTAGCTTATATTCTTGACGTTTTGAGTACTTTATCCAGCAGCATCTTTCTGATAAGAGCTCAAAATAATAAAAATCTGCATATGCAACTTTGGTAAATAACCCGCTTATGAGGATATTTTTAGGAGAGTCCTATGTGAATTATAATCATCATACTAGATAATGACATTCGCATATTGCTAATGATCGATTTCTTGTACTTGTTTAATTATGCTTCTATATGCTTCTTATTTATTTATTTATAAGGTACACCAACAGCAAAATACATGAAACATCAAAAACAACACAATGCCATATAATTAAATATGTTTGCCAATTACTTCTTCTGCTTCTTTGACCTAAATCAGGAGAAAAACGTGCTCAAAGTACGGCCTTGGGCCACCTACTCCATCAAATACCTGCGAATTTCATCGGGTCTACACAACGTATAACAATGTAATTATATTAATAGCACCCTGTAGCGACTGTGCTGTACTTCACTGTAGTGGTAATTATTGTAAAGAGAATTTCTGAATAATTAACTTTAAATATAATGGTGCTCAAAATGCCTTTGTTTCTTCATTAATTTTCCATACAATTTCTTTATTGCGCCTCTGGGTGCTTCAAATTTGGCTAATTATTTGCAGGCTCTGTTGGCTAACTTAAGTAAACAACACGAAATGAAGACAATAACGGTTTAATTCACCTTTTATATAGAATAGGATTGACAAACGAGCACACAGTCCACCGATGATAGGTGGATGCTGTGGCCCATAGACCTATTCTCAATTAAGAATCAAAATGCAGATTCGTTGTCACCCCTGAAGTATAAAATGCCTTGTTTCCAAAAAAAAAGTCACCGGTTTTCTACACTCACTATGCATTACTATGCTATTTTCTAGCAGCATTAATATGCTATTTTCTACTTTTCGAATATTCGCTAAAATTGTTAACAGAAATAATTTTCACGACTTGGGCCTTGTTTTTCAATCCTAAAATAAAAAAGGTAAAGAGTCACGCAAGTGTGAGTAACGATCCAAGAGCAAGTCTTACCCGACACTATTCCGATGATATCCCGGACGTCATTCTGAGCGAGATTAGAATGGCTCTCCAGCACCTTAAAAACGGCAGGGCCCCAGGCGAGGATGGAATTACAGCGGAGCTTCTGAAAGCGGGTGGAACACCGGTACTTGAAGTCCTTCAGAAGCTCTTCAATTCCGTCCTCCATGGTGACACTACTCCGGAGGCGTGGAGCAAAAGTGCGGTGGTCTTGTTCTTTAAGAAAGGCGACAACGCTCTCTTGAAGAACTACAGACCGATTTCCCTTCTGAGCCGCATCTACGTGCTGTTTTCGAGAGTCATTACGAATCGTCTCGCACGCAGACTCGACGACTTCCAGCCTCCCGAACAAGCCGGTTTCCGAAAAGGCTTCAGTACCATAGACCACATACATACCCTGCGGCAGATTGTACAGAAGACCGAAGAGTACAATCTGCCACTTTTCCTGGCGTATGTGGACTATGAGAAAGCCTTTGATTCCGTCGAAATTTGGGCGGTGCTACAGTCCCTTCAACGGTGTCAAGTTGACTGTCGGTATATCGATGGCTATCCGAGTACAGAACCAGAGTTCGAATTCTATCCAACTTTAGAGAGGTGTAAGACAGGGTGACGTTATATCCCCGAAACTCTTCACCGCTGCGTTGGAAAACGTTTTCAAGCTACTGGACTGGAAAGGATACGGTATTAACATCAATGGCGTGTACATCACTCACCTTCGATTTGCCGATGATATAGTCCTTATGGCAGAATCCCTGGAGGACCTTAGCACTATGCTCAATGACCTCAATGGTGTCTCCCAACGGATAGGTCTTAAGATGAACATGGACAAAACAAAGATCATGTCTAATCTCCATGTCATACCTATGCCGGTAGTTGTTGGGAGCACTATGCTCGAAGTTGTTGACGAGTACGTTTACCTGGGACAAATAGTCCGACTAGGTAAGTCCAACTTCGACCGAGAGGTCAATCGACGGATTCAAATCGGCTGGGCAGCGTTCGGGAAATTACGACACATCTTCTCGTCAGGTATACCTCAATCTCTGAAAACTAAAGTGTACAACCAGTGCGTGTTGCCAGTGATGACTTACGGATCAGAGACGTGGTCCTTCATTGCTGGCCGTATGAAGACGCTCAAGGTCGCTCAGCGAGCTATGGAAAGGGCTATGCTCGGAGTTTCTCTGCGTGATAAACTCAGAAATGAGAATATCCGCAGTAGAACCAGAGTGACCGACATAGCCCAACGGATTAGTAAGCTGAAGTGGCAATGGGCCGGCCATATAGCTCGAAGAACCGATAACCGATGGGGAAGAAAGGTTCTCGAGTGGCAGCCTCGTACCGGTAAGCGTAGTGTAGGGCGACCCCCCACTAGATGGAGTGACGACCTGGTAAGATATGCAGGAAGTCGATGGATGCAGGTGGCTCAGGGCCGTGCTTTGTGGCATTGCTTGGGGGAGGCCTATGTTCAGCAGTGGACTTGTGAAGGGCTGTAATGATGATAATGATGATGAAAGAGTCACCTATAAATATCCCACAATACAATTGCTAGCATCCTCCTATTTCTGAGAGGGTGTCAAGGACGATAAAGATGCTGCCCCAATGATTTTCCATTTGAATCAGAGTTTAAAAAACGTGAAGAATATGACACGTATGATTTTCTTTATTATGTATTTTTCCCGATTTTGCGGGAACGCCTTAAAGAATGATTATTTATTTACCGAATAAAAATTCCAAAATGAGAAACTTAAAATGAGTTATGAAGATTTTAATGCACTTAATCAACATTCTAGAGGTTACTTTCAATTTATCATATTCCTTAGACCGCTCAAAAGGCTAAAATAATAATTTTTTTGAAAATAAAACCGACTTATAAATTAAAAAGAATTCCACATTCAGGTTTTACTCATACTTCAGCCTTATCTTTCAACCTTTAATAGCCATGTGACTTTTTTAAATTTTTTAATTGGTTTAACTTTTATTGAAAGTTTTATTATATTATATTAGACATTTTGTATCATAGACCCCATTAAACACAACTGTTGTTTTTAGAAGCAAGACTGACAAACGATTACACAGTCTATTTTATGGCAAGTGAATACTGTGGGCTGTAGACACCTACAACTACCCTCGACTATGATTCAAAATGGAGGTCCATGTCCGGGATAAAGAGGGACATTGTCGTTACAAATAAAATGAGTCTCCGGTTATATATAATAAGCGTACGAAACGCAACAGCGTTATGATATTTCACTTGGTGGTCTTAACTGTATGGTCCATCCATACTCGAGTCGCAATACATATACACATCATAGATATTTTTTGCATACTTAGCTTAAAACTGAGACTCATATTTGGAACGTATATTATTTGTTCAGTAGCGTACTATGTGGCAGGACTGTTATCTGCCTGGGAGAGCGTCTGTGTAGGTTCCACCTTCTTACGTGTTCTTTTTTACGTGGTGGAACCACGCTGTAACTATATTTTGGTTGCAGCACGATTGGATCGGCTCGACCGGGGGAGGACCACGCTCTCACAGAATACCAGCGTAAAATAGCCCTTATATTAAAGAAAACTATTTCTGGCGTCTAATAACATTGCTTGCATGGCTGTGTTCCGGTCTGAAAGTAATAGACAATCCATATCATTACAAGCTGTGAGAGATTCCATGCCCAGAGATGACGGCGCACCTGTAGCCATATTAGTTTCTGGTTAGCTACAGGTGTCCATGGTCTACAATAGTCGTTTCCTATCAGTTATACTTTGAGTTCGTTTGTCGTTAAGGTTTTATAAAAAAAGTTTGCTCGGTACCAAGTTGGTTAGTTATTACTAGCTCTCCACGTTTACAGATGGTCGTTAATTGCTTATTCGTAATTGCACAGCTATAATCCACATTTTATAGCTGCTTTATGCTTGCACGTTACGAGATTTTATCACTTGACCTTATTCCGTTATGTGGGGTATTTTCTGCTTAAATTTATTACTTGCTCCCTCGACAATTTGTTGTAATGCAAATCGTAAAGTAGATATTTTATAACACACATATATTTACAATTATTCAAGTTACGTAATAATAGGAAGCGTAGGGAAAAGCTAATTAAATAAATTATCTATATTGAATACTGGCCTTAAGAAAAACCACAAGTTAGAAAAGTATATAGAATCATAAAATATACATTTAAAACACGAGCTATATTTTATCACCATCGCAGTTGAGTCTGCTGGCTCGAACTGCTATCAAAATCTTCAGCAAACTTCAATGCGACGTATCAACTTGTAAAAACGTTTTAAAACGAATTTTTTTCTAGAATAATTTCTTATTCCTAGACACTGGCAGAAGTAAATCAGTACTAGTCCATTATTAAAGAAAGAAGTCGAGATACGTCGTTGTATATATGTATTTGTTGTTATAATTATATAACACGATATGCTGAATTTAATATAAGTTTTAATCTATAACAGTTCCATCCTACACTATGCTGAAAAATTTTAGAGTGCATATCTGAAACATACATATTTATATATTGATTTAAACTTCATAATATCCCAAAATGGATAGCATTAGACGGACTTACCACTTAAGATATTCTCTACCACAGTAAGGAATATAAAATTATTGATATACTCGTCAAATTCATAAAAGTATAAAGCGCAAACTATAATAAAAATATTTTGTTGTTGCGCGAGTTCGAAGCTTTACATAACTAACATTATATAGTATATACCACCAACACCAACTATAAAAAAAAAACTATTGCTGATATAAAATTGACATTTTATGAAGTTTTTAACATGTTGGAACACGCTGTAGCAAAATTATGGTTTCGTCAGAAATGAGTTGACTCGATCGAAAAAGGGCAGCGCTCTCACAGCGTACCCCACCCTAAAAAAAACAACTTAATATTCCATGTATGATTGCAGAAAACCAGTGACCCTTTTTCCTTTTTTACTACGTAAAACAGCGGTTGCCAACCCACTTGCCAAGAGTGGCAACTATAACATATATCCCCCTCCTCCCTGTGAGGCAATCTATTGGGGAGGCCTATGTTCAGCAGTGGACTTTGATAGACTGTAACGGTATGCACGCCTTAATCCTTTTAGAGCTTCTTAATGTAGTTCCTTTGTTCTATTTATTGTACAACTTTCTTTTAAAACTTTCCTGAAAAACGCAACTTTAAAACTTCAAAAACAATTATAAATAGATAACAAAGTGTAAGTAGTGTTTATCCATATTATACAGATTGCTAAGATCCATTCAAGCTTAGGTTTCCGCTTAATGGATTAAACCTAGGCATCCTCCCGATAGAGACATAACTACCAGATTCGCTGTACAGTTGTGTTATTTATGGCATTTGGATTAATGAAGCTATTAATCATTCAGAATAGAAATTAATTGGTGCGAGAGTTATGGCTTATCGTTTACGTCAGTTGCGAGACAACGGTATTTATCCTTGCTTCATTTGATTAACGTCCATGAAGTAATACTTGGTGCTTATCAATTAAATAGTAACTTAATACTGTTTTGACACCAAAGTGGTCTAGTTGTTAGTAACTGGCGTATTTCGCGAGTGTTCAAATCCCAGATGGCTTTAATATTTGTGCATATCATATATTGATAATGGGTCAAGTTAAGAGCATATGTTAGTAGATATATCGATGTAAAAGAAGCGCGGGAGGTGTGTCAGAATCGTGCCAAATGGAAGTCCGTAATCTGTGCCTACCCCTCAGGGTAACAGACGTAAGAGTTTATGTAATGTTATGATAAATTGTTAATTTCTAGGTCTGATTGCGTTAACTTGGTTCACCATTTGTTTTTAAAAGACGATATCCCTATTGTTAGATTTTTCCTACATATAGGCTTTTTTACAAACGTAAATTACTCCTAACAAACATGCAGACTCAGAACAGTTATGTGTAGGTCATACAAAACTGCTTCCCTGCGAGATTACAACCTGTGACATATTCGCATTACAACCACGTTTAACGTGGTAGAGCCATGCTGCAGTTATATTATTAGTATAGTTGTATCACAAATGGGTAAAGAAAAAAGAAAAGAATTGCGAAAAGTTATAATGTGTCAAAAAAGGCACGTATGGTAATTCACAATGCTGAGTTAGTTTCTACTTTAACGTGTGGTAGTGAAAGTTGGGTGTGGCTGAAGAAGCACGAGAGTAAAATAAATGCTGCAGAAATGCGGTCGCTAAGGAGTGTGTTAGGGCCGAATCTGAGTGACAGGGTGAGAAATTGTGTGATAAATTCAGAGTGTGGTTTGCAAGATGATGCTGTAACCAGGATTAAGAAAGGAATGTTTCGGTGGTTTTGTCGTGTAGAAAGAATGAATACGGAAAGAGTGACAACGCAAATTTATATTGCAGAAGTGAACGGAAGAGTCGGAAAGGGACGTACTAGCTGAAAGTTTATCGACCAAGTTGGCGATATATTAAAAATGGGCCAAATTAAGAGTTGATAGAATATAGAAATAAAAATTTAAAAATGTGGGTAAAAATAGGAAAGAAAACTGTTGGCTAAGATTCGCAATACAATAAGTATAGTTTATTACATAGTTTAAAGAAAGCTTATTTTGATGCGCTTTAAAAAAAGCTCATTTAAATGCGCTTTTTTGTCATCATAAGTATAATTTTCCCTTCAAAGTAACGCTGAATTCAGTTTGTTATTTTACATAAACCTGCAGTTATTTCTAAAACTGCAGGTTTGTGGAAGCATTTCGAGGATATGTTTATTCTATTACCACGCAGTCAGAATGCTATAACCAATAACAATCTCTAACCAACTTCAATGCTCTCTCCTGTATGTCTCCTGCGCTGTATCCTGCAGTGAGACACTTAAAATCATTTGTTTTGAAATATTTTATGAATGCCAACATACTCCAAATTATTAAATTAGCGTTATTAATTAATTTATATCTTTAATTCGTGACTTGAAGCTGAGTAAAAGTAATTTTTTTCTGTATTTTGTATGTTTTTTTCTTTGTTATAATATATGTACCAAATAAACGTATTACATTTCTTTCTTTCTTCCTTTCTTTCAAATAGTCATCAATTTTTTATAGATACTGTACATTTACTAATGTACACTGAACACATTCTTGTATATTCGTATATATATGACTCGTGCCCGATTGTATAAAAAAGACTAAAATCGAGGTATATACTCGAATATATACCTCGATTTTTAATCTTTTTTACTTAACCAATTTCTCTCAAATGTGCACAAAACTCGCTCCTGCTCAATAAGGCGCAGATTGGGAACTTTGTTCCAGCTCACGTAATCAAAGTAAAAATTGACCGATGAACGTCGCGTGTTTTGGCGTCCATTCACAGTATTAATTGCGAACCAGCGCCGCGCCGGTGCAACAATCCTCTACAAATTGCGCTCATGCTCTAAACACTAGTCCTCTATTCGTCTCAACCGTCTGTTTCAGTAAAGAATTATTCCATAAATGTTGAAGGGGCTTTTGAGCTTTGAACCGGATATATATCGAATTTTAGTTAATAAGTCTTTCGCCTTATATAAAGCGAAAATAAAGTTACTCCAGTAAATTTAATTTTCTGATTGCATTAGAGCCGAGCTATGGAGAGGCTGAGGAATAGTACTCAGGGTTTCAGGGAAAGTTTCCACTTCAAAAAAAATTTCGTAAAACTTTCTATGTGGCCTATCATACAATTCTTATGTCCATAACCCTTTTCTTCTCTACGTTCCGTTATGTTAATTTTTTATTTGTTTATGATTCTCTCAGTGTAATTACTAGCATAGAGAGAATCATAAAATAAGAACAAAATTCTTATACTTGACTCTTTATTCATCGACATTTAACATGCTATAAAATAAGATAACTGTATTATTCTTATCTTGTTTCTTTTAAAAGGTTGTTGAAATTTTCAGCTAGTTTCTTCAGTGACACGCCGCGGCACGCAGTACTGATTTAAAAATTTGAATTTGAGGACAAACAAACAAAACACCATTTTAAATGTTGAGCTTTAATTCCAGCTTAACAAAAAAACCACGACAATCGGTTTATCGGATTCTATCGAGTGAAAACTCCAATCAATGTGATCAAAGTAAAACGCGGTCTGTTAGCATCGATGAATTCGCTGCTGGTGTTATAAATAAAATTACAAAAAGATACATTCTTTTTATAGTGAATTGTTTTTTTCGTTAGACCTTGTTTTAAATTAATATACGTTCTCGTTTTAGCTGCGTCACAGCGGAATGAAAAAAAGTGATAATCTTTTTACATAGGCGGCCCGGTAGCGCTATGATTTAAGCGTTTGGTTTTTTTTTATTGGATAGGGTGACAAACGAGCACACAGTCCACCTGATGATAAGTGGCTGCTGTGGCCCATAGATATCTACATGTATCCTCGATTACGAAGCAAAATGATGAATAGAATCACATACCCCATGTCATCCAGAGGCTGTCGTAAGAGGTGACAGAGAGAAGTAAAACAGATGGGCAGCATCATCTTTCTAATAAATGTGTACAACAGAGGAGTAGAATAAGTTGCCAGCAATAAGTTACCAGCATCCGTCTTTCCATCCGATTATAATATGAGTGTCTTCAAGGCAAGATGAATAGGCTTTTGATTAGTCAGTGTACTTCACCATCTTCAGCTGCATCACCACTTACCGTCAGGTGGAATGGTAGTCTAGCTTAGAACAGTGAATCAAAATCGCGGTGGCCAACCGCATTTATTCAGCCGCAGACTTTGATAAGTTTTATTGAATTAATGATTAGTACGTCTCGTTTTGCTTTCTATGAAAACTAAAATGAGAAAAATAAAATATTTTAATCCTAATTTGACGACTTTTTTTATTTTTCAACTTTTCCATGATTTTTCGTCGATAGACTGTGTCTAAGTACCGACTTCTAAGGTATTGTGCGGTACTTATTACTAGTAAACTACATACGAATTTTCTTCTCGATAGTTAATAAATAAAAAAAATTATGCCATACTGATTTCTTATATTTATGCTAAATACTACACATTAAATTAAACTAATTTTACGTTTATCGTTATCACGTTTAATTTTAACTTTTTTAATTTTCTGAGGTTTTTAATGGACTAAGGTTTTGAATGACTTTATAGTTTTGTCGGTTTTTACTAAAAGATTAATTTTACTAAATAATGCTGTATTTTATCTTACTTAATATACTAACACAAGTTTACGTGAAATTGGAACTGTTTCCAGCCATATTTGCAATAAATGATAAACACGGTCCGCACGTGAGGGACAAGCCAGGAGGAATATTCAATCGGAAATAGAACTCCACGTCGTGTTTCAATTTAAAATATAGTACAGTGGGCAGATTCCCTCAGCCGTGACATGACAATATTTGCTGCGTCCTATTTCCGGTTGAAATTCATACGATTTGTAGCGTTCGAAATGTTTAAAATTATATAATATATTAATTGATATATTTAAACAAAAGTAATTTGGTCATTTTCACAAAAAACTATTTCGTAATTTTGCGGAGAAATTTCTCTTGTACTTATGGGCTATCTTTTCATAATATAAAATGATTCCAAAATATCGAATTTCAAAATTTCGAAAGGAATCTTCGTGGTAGAGCCACGTTTCAGCTATATTATGGTTGTAGCACGAACGGGTTGTCTCGACCGGGAAGAACCGAGCTCTCGCAGAATACCACCGTAAAATAGCAGCTTAATGCTGTTGTGTTTCGTATGGTGAGTGTAGAAAACCAGAGACACCTTTTACGGAAACGAGGCTTTCTGTCTTGTTCCTCACTGGTGACAACGCATCTGCATTTTGATTCTTAATCAAGGTAGATGTAGATGAGTATGGACCACAACATTCTCTTACTATCAGGTGTACTGTGTTGTGCTAGTTGTTATCATCATTTTATAACCCCCTTTCACCGCTGAGGATTAAGATGGATTGCCTTGCTTCCAGTAAAAAAAGGTCTCCAGTTGCACTCAACCTACGAAACACAGCAGTATTAACCTGCTATTTTATGCCGGTATACTGCGAGAGCATGATCCTTCCCCGGTTAAACCAACCTATTTGTGCTATAACTATAATATTGCTGCAGCATGACCATAGCACTTGGCTTCTATACGAAAGCTATGCTGCATACGTATAGATTCGGTCAGTGAGTGATAAAAATAGTACTTTTTGAGATCTAAATAACTACAAAATTATAATAGGTTTTTTGTGAAATTAGGGTTTCTACGTATTAAATCGGGCAAACAAAATCACAAATATAATATGTAATAGTTACTGGCGGAAGAGAGGGGATCTAAAATAGCTTGAAATGGTTCGTGTAAATATGCACACTGCCGGTGCGTCGCCCTTTCCTTTTCCGAACTACACCGGCACACTACCGAGTGTGTAAATAAAGTGAAATAAAGATTACAGCGGCTTTGCAACTCGTTTAGTATAAAGGTTTTTTATGTTTGCGCGAATACTATACATTGTATAAAACTAATTTTGTGGATTTTATCGCTTTTAGTTTTCAAATCTTTTTAAATCCATATTCAGCTTTTTATAGCATAGGAGCTTTATCACTATGAGTGGTGCAAAGCACCCGACACGAAGGAATTAAAAAGCTAAAATCAAACACTATAAAATCCGTAAAATTAGTCTCATTTAACTTTCAATATCGCTTCATTTATGTATTTCTTTATAGTATAGTTTTATTTCAGCACAGGCTTTGGTTACCTATACCTATCAAACCTCACATCAAAGGAGTATGTAAAAAATGTAATTTTGGCTTTAAAATGTGACAAAAAAGAGGATACCTGCGAAGTTTGTTTCGTATATAGGCTGATCAAAAAAAAAAAAGAGTTCATTTAATTTTAATTTCATATGAAAGCAGCAGTCACGCGTAGTTCAGGTCCCGGTTGAGCCGCATCCTAAATATACCGCTATGAAATTTAAATTTACTGTATCCCTAAATTCGGCTCGTGAGAAATGCTTTTATCTTCCAAATTCAAATTGGCAGATCATTTAATATTCATCTCGGTGACATAAGCCTGCTTCTACTGAAACTGTTTGCTCGCTCATACATAAATTCAACCTCAAGTTTTTATTTTTTATTTTGTCGAATACTGTTAGAAAGATGTATTAGTAGAGTATTTATTCACTTATATCAAGTCTAGAATGATTATATATTACTGTTCATAATGTACAAAACCTTTACATTAATTATACAAAGTAATTTTTCTCTAATAATGTAATGGAATTTACTCGTTTTTATGTTATTCTACATATATCGCAGAAGTTTCAAAGAGGGCTATTTCTTTTTGGCGTATTTCTTTTATTCATCATACATTCAGTAAAGAGACGTTATAGCTCATGGACTAAGCGTTCACTGTAAAATTCACCGTACGTGAGCAAACTGGGTTCGATCCCTGCCGGCACCAATGAAATTGTTAATTACAATTTTGAAAGCTGATTTACCACGTGCTTCGTGGTGAAGGAAAACATTGTGATTTCTCACCTGCAAGTACGAGACATTAAAAAGAATATTTCGAATACATGTGCATTGGGGCAGCGCGGCGGACATTTTCTTGTCTTAAAACGTAGTCAAAAATAAGGAGAAACTTTACCTTTATACATTCTTCGTAAGTGGTAGAGCCACGCTGGAGCTATATTATGGTATACACGAATGGATCGGCTCGACCGGGGAAGAACCACGCTCTCACAGATTATCAGCGTAAAATAGCAGCTTAATACTGCTGTGTTTCGTACGATGAGTGTAGAGATCCGGAGACCCTTTTTTACTGGAAATGACGCACTCCACTTAGTCCTTAGGGGTAATTACGCATCTGTGTTTCGATTCTTAATCGAGGATAGATGTAGATGTCTTTGGGGCACAGCATCCACTTACCATCAGGTAGACTGTGTGCTCGTTTGTCACCCTTATTCTATAAAAAAATCGTTCATTACAGCCTATCAAGGTCTACGGCTCAACATAGGTCTCATGTTTTAGTTCAGCTCTGTCACCTCTTACGGTACCCACGGGATTATATTATAGTAGCTAGTTACTACTACATCGAAAGTTTTATATAGCAGACGCGCTGGCACAAGTGAAGACTTAAATGGAACGCCTTGTTTCCTGTAATGAGGGGCTCCGGTTCTCTTTTGCTGCTATTTTCCACTGGTATTCTGTAAGTTGTAATTGGTAATACAACAGGAAATCTGGTCCTAATATTTACTCAGCTACTCAAATATATCCGCCAGTTTGTGATGCCTGCACTTTGGAAATAGACGTGAATGTTAAACGAGCACGTATAATTTATAAATCAGATTATAATTTAAGTTATTGCAAGAAAATCCTCCACAATCTAACCTCATTTTATCCCCCTCGTTACAAAGTGTCCGTTAAACCGGACCCGTATCAATTCCGTTCGACTTTATTATTCGATATGCGAGACACGTGGAACGACCGTAAAGTACTAAACCGCGTTGACTTGTGTAATGTGTTTCTGGCGCCTTTAATTCGGAATATAATAATTTTTTCTTTCTTATGAATCCATCCGTCTCAACGACTAAGTGAATCGTTCAATTCGAATTCGTTGAATGTTTATTTCAGATACATATATAGTTTTTTTAATTGATGCAAATAAGTACGAGGGTATTTAATTCACTGAAATTATTGAAAATGAAAAATTAAGACCATATTATGAATACAAATCTAAATCTCATCTCATTTATTAGTACTAATTTCAACATTTTTAAAAAAATGGAACATGTTAAGTACTTCCTTCGTTTCCAATAAATGCCGCAACTACGCACTGACCGGATGTGAGGAGACATCAGCAGGAGACAGGGAAATGCGTCCGGAAATAGATCTCCCAGACATTCCTATTTAAAGTATCATGCTGCGGTCAGTCCCTTTCAACTAACACAGGACAACATTATGTATTACTATTACTTAAACATCAGTGTAATGGTAATTTAGATTGTAACTTTACTGTTGTCAAAATTCCTAAATAAACTGTTTATAAAGTTATTGAGAATTAACACATATTTTTAGATATTAAACAGGCAGAAAAAACTAGCAGGTAAATGTTTATTTATAGAGTAAGAGTGATAAACAGACCACACTCCACCTGATCGTAAGTGGATATTGTGTTCCATAGATACCTAATTCGTTCAAACCTACGTCTATCCTCGGTAAGAATCAAAATGCAGATGCGTTTTTACCCCTGAGGACTAAGATGGAATGCATCGGTTCCAGTAAAAAGGTAGTTCAGATATTGCCATACGTAACACAGCATGATTAAGCAGCTATTTTCAGTTGGTATTCTATGAAAGCATGGTCAAGAGTTAACCCATTCTTGTACAATCACAATATAGCTGCATCACGGTTCTATCACATGTAGTATAGATATATAATAGAGGTTATAGAATAAAATCAGAAGCCCAGTTGAACTATTTTTTATCAAGGTTACAAACGGACACAAAGTTAATCCCATAAGTAGATGCTGTGGCCATATACCTACATTTAACCTCAATTAAGTATTAAATGACTTGATATGATTAATTTTAATATGTTAATTTATGTAAAACCAAAATTTCCAATAATTCACAAATTTGCATGTCTCCATTAGGGACTGAGTAATAATGTCTTCCAGACCGAATTTCGGCCACGGCGGCCTGCCTCAACGGAGGCTAGCCATCGGCGCTGGACAGGATTATAGTGCCCAAGTGTATGTGCAAGCACAGGTGCACTCTCTATTCCCTCACTCTCATAATCCGATGGGACGGTAAACCGACACGAGCGGAGAGAGATCAGGCGCAGGACCAACGGCTTTACGTGCTTTCCGAGGCACGGGGGTGAGACACCGCCAACTTCCTGACTCCGGGCAGCTACTGAGAATTTCTTGACGGAAAAACTCAATAATTGATTTTTTGGCCCGACCGGGGATTCGAACCCAGGACCTCATGGTTAGCAGTCGCACTACTACAACCACTAGACCAACGAGGCAGTTAGGGACTTAGTATGTAATACATAATTTTTAACAGTATCTCATGTATACAAACTAACAAGCAAATAAATAAATAAATAAAATGCAGACAAGTTGTCCCTCCTAAAATTAAGATGGATTTCGTGTTTCCAGTGAAAAGTCCCCTCACGCTTACACCCATTGTAAATCAGTTGTTGAAATTTGATTTTAATATTATTTATCAATTTAATAAAATTATTCTTACGGAATTTATTGCGCTTGATTTTACTTATTTTTATTCTCGACTGTTCGGGGCAACGTTGGGATTAAAAAATAAGTAAAATTAAATGCGATAAAATGCGTAATAATAGTTTTATTCACTGTGTATTGTTCGCGTAAACATAATAAATTATTATTATGTACAATGATCTCCCTTTTGTATATAATATCATTGTTATTATCTATGAAGTTTTCTTAACCACTAGTCTTCTCGCAAAGTGGAAGTAAAGAAGCTAAAATTGCTTGTGTACCATAAACTCGTATACAAAGTATATAAATATAGCGTCTTTCACAATACGTTATATAATATATATGATATATATATACGAACTCCCCACATGTTATATATTTTATAGGTTATATATATTTACATATCAAGTTTAGTAATCACCTTCAAATGTATAACCTCTTACAAATGAGAAAAGACGTGTGCCCAACGGTGCTAATAATATAGACTGTAATTTAAATTTATTTTGCTATAACTACTACCAGAAGTTTTCTTCCTTACTCCGTACAACTTCCTCGTGGAACTTCCATCAGTGATTTTTCCGGACCGATACGACATCGGGACCTTCAAGATAAGAGGCTATTCCTCTTTAAAAGGTCCACTATGCGCCTGCAATTGGTGGCGGTAGTCACTTACCATCTGATGAACCGCATGCTCATTTGCCTTCGCTTATATTTAAAAAAAATTGGCAGGTGCCCAACAGTGAGACGTATATAAATGTAATTTAAATATATTTTACTTTATAATATCTTTCCATTATACTGAACATTTTCTGAACTGTATGTTGATTCACTACTAACATTCTTCTCATCATGTTTCCATTGAAGACTTTATTCATATTGCCAGGTATAACTTGGTATGTTGATTCACTACTAACATGTCTTTATCTCAATCATGTGTCCATTGAATGAACTTTATTCATATTGCCAGGTAACTTACTTGGTTTCGTATGAAATGACTTAAGTTAGTTGTTAGAAATGTTTTCGAAAAGCTTTTGAAACACGTTGCAGTTAAGTTATAACATGCTAAGCTGCGACGTGACTAGTCGACTTACATAGCACTCTAGGGATAGTTCACGGAGAACTTGTCACAACTTTGAAGATATCGGATAGAAGTTAATTATTGATACTATGCACTTGCTGTGGAAATAGACACATTTTACTAGCGTACCGCCCGGTTTCGCACGGATGATTACTGGATCTCGACAACAGCACAACAAACCGGGTCCGGTTGTGAATGCAAGCCACCCAGCCCACTCAAACACACAAAAAATTTCATCAAAATCGTATCAGCCATTTTCGAGTTTTTTCGAGACAGACGGACACCAATTAAATTTTATATATAGTAAGAAAGAAAGAAAGAAAGAAAGAACCATTTATTTGATAATCACACTTTACACACAATTTAAGAAATTTAAATATAAATTACAAGGGGCAAAAAATATGCATTCGCAGGTGTAAAACTGCCTACTCACTAAAATTATAATAAGCAGAACATGCATGATGTTAATTAGTAATGTAACAAAAAAAAAACAAATAAAGAATTAAGAAAAGTGTATCCGTTTGTTCCGAATAATGTCAGAAGTGGCTGGACCAATTTTGACAGGACTTTCACTGGCAGATAGCTAATGTTAAAAGGAGTAACGTAGGCTACTTATATTTTAGAAAAAGAATTAGGGTTCCGCGTAAAAAAAAATCAACCCTAAATTACACGAAGGCGAAGCCGCGGGGAACATCTAGTATTTGAATAAACATCTTCAAAAATATTACATTAATTGTGGTTTTTTGCGTAGAAGTCTGTTACCAAAAAACGAAAGATAACGCTATATTCAAATGAAACGCCTTAAGGGGAAATATAACCTCAAATGGGTTAGCAAGATCCTCCGTTATGCCGAAAATATTGCAGCATTAATTTTGAAATAAATATATGGTAAAGTTGAGGATTAATGTTAAGGACTATGTTAGACGAAAACACGATTCCATAAAATTTTCTCGATAGAAAAAAATCCAAAGTTACCTCCAAAATAAACAATAAACCGCTGTTATTCATAAAATACTTTAAATAAGATAATGAAACTTTGCATACTAACTGAACTAAATATAAAGTAGTGCTTATGTTATTTACTTTTTTTAAAATACCATTATTTTCACTGTAAAAAGAAATTACCTAAACTATCGGCGTTTTGAAGCTTGATTCCTGCCGCCCGGTCTGTTTCACTTCGGCCTTTGAAAGGGGAGGTTGCGTCGCTCACGATCAGAATTACATTACGCAACAGGACGACGTAAAATTAAAATGGGAAATAACCGTAATAAAAATAAGAAGCGACTGGGTTGGCGTTAAGAAACAGGCATAAGTATGATAAACCTAATGAAATAAGTATCTAACGACCTATCTACTTACAGTATTAGTGATTATATGTCGGTACATAGCATACGACGCGCGGGGAAGTGGGGGCGAAATTAGAATTTGACCTGACTTACTATATCCCCTTAACACAACTTTCCGGTGACAGTGGCGGAACAAGCATTTGGTATCGTTATCTATAGAGGGTACCGAACGAACCCTTTCAGAGCTGAAGATAATAAAACGAATGGAATAGAATAGAACTGAATAATTTTATTAATTATTCATGGATATACAAGTTTATAATTTAGTGTAAGTATTCTTTTCTGAAATTATTTCTAATATTTGCGCGTATACAGTTTAAATTTAAATTTTAAACTAAATTATAAACAATCTTTTATTGTGTTTTTTGTAGCCTCTATGGTTAGTGAACAACATCACCATATATTTTACTAATTTAGCCCATCAGATATCCACTGCGCGATATAAGCTTCTACCAAATAATGCCATAATATACGGTTTTGAGCAGCCAACATCCATCGACTTCTCTTACCCTGTCGTCACTCTATCTACTTGTAAGAGACCGACCTGCACTTCCCTTACCAGTACGAGGCTGCCACTCGAGAACCTTTCTTACCCAACGATTGTCAGTTCGTCGATCTATATGATCGATATATTTCTACATCCACTCTGAATCTTTACGGATTCTATCACGCGGAGATATTGACAATAGCTCTCCTCATAGCAGGTTGTGCGCCCCTAAAGGTTTTTATACTTGGCAAGTCAGGCTGACTCAGGCCAGCCGTGAGGTCTTAGTTCATATATCATCATCGGTCAATTAATCAAAATCAATGGTCTTTACATCACACAAACGTCAAACATAAATAACACCGCATCAACAGATCTTACCGGACGAAACCCGGGTGGATCGCTAGTTAGTAATCTCTATATTGCATATTTTATGTGTAAGTAAGTATAGGTGTAGTGTATGTACTACACACCATTTATATTGATATTTATACAGTATGTGTGTGTTAACTGTGTTCGTTAGCACTACTCTTTAGCCCACTGGCTAATTACAAGAGTCTATAAGTTGTAGCTACGCGTAATTCGAGGTTCACACACCGACTCGTCAGTGAAGTGGAAAACGTTTTTTTTTTCTGGAAAACGTCTCAGAGTGCCGGGACAAACTTGAGTCTGAAGTCGAGTCTTTGCTGAACAGATTCTCGGATTGGGGACGACTAAATCTAGTCCAGTTTAACCCCCAGAAGACACAAGTTTGCGCGTTAACCGCTAAAAAGAACCCCTTTGTCGTATCTCCTCAGTTTCAAGGCACTCCCCTTGTTGCCTCAGCCAGTATCGGAATCCTCGGCGTTGCCATATCGAGTGACGTGCAGTTTCGTGGTCACTTGGAAGAGAAGGCCAAATTGGCCTCTAAAAGGCTTGGCGTGCTCAGCAGAGCGGGACAGTATTTCATGCCGGCACACCGCCTGCAACTTTACAAGGCGCAGGTTCGGCCGCACATGGAATACTGTTCCCATCTCTGGGCTGGGGCTCCCCAGTACCAGCTCCTTCCACTTGACCACATCCAGCGCAGAGCGGCTCGAATCGTCGACGACCGAGTGCTTTCCGATCGGCTCGATTCACTGGCACTGCGAAGAGATGTTGCATCTCTTTGCATTTTATTTCGCATATACCATGGAGAGTGCTCTGAGGAATTGTTCGAATTAATCCCAGCCGCCAAATTTCGTGAACGCACTACGCGGCAAACGTCCCGATACCATCCACACCATCTGGATGCTTGGCGGTCCACCACAGTACGTTTCAAAAGGAGTTTTCTTCCGCGTACAACCTCTTATGTATCAACCTCTGTGGAATAGTTTACCACCGGCGATTTTTCCGGACCGATACGACCTGGGGACCTTCAAGAAAAGAGCTTACTCCTTTCTAAAGGGCCGGCAACGCACCTGCAATTCCCCTGGTGTTGCGGTTGATCATGGGCGGCGGTAGTCACTTAACATCAGGTGAGCCGCATACTCGTTTACCCCCTGTTCTATAAAAAAAATACACAGACATACAGACAAAAATTTTACAAATTGTGTTTTGTTAATAGGATTCGTATATTATACTTTCCTGTGCATTTAGTAAAAAATCTGTTATTTCGACCGTCCAGACACTTAAATTTTTTTTTATTTGTATGGATATAGGTTTGTACTTTAAATACTTCTTTCAATTTCTATTCTTTTACACGTCATAAAAATTGTATATATGTTAAAATATATAATTTATATAAATGAACAATATTATACAATTTAATCAGTTTAAAACGTTTGTAAAGTATCCGCCTCATACTGATGAGCAGTGAATGGCGGTTCCACAATATATGGAATGAAGATCTCGGACCTGGAAGTCGATGAATTCAGATGGTACAGGACCCTGTTTTGTGGCATTCCTTGAGAGAAGCCTATTTTTAGCAGTAAACTCTTGAAAGTCTGTAATAAGTAAATAAATAAATGCAGCAAAGAATAGCCGTGAGAAAATAAATTTACTGCCAAATATTTTTATCTGAGTGCTGCTTGGTTATTTACTTTATATTTAAAAGCTTAAATTTCCTTTGAATAGGTTCCAGTTAAGATTCATGAATACAAACAATATGCTTGTCACATCTTGAGAGGTAACTATGGAATATCGACGTGCTGACACGTTAAACAATCGCTAGCGGACGGGCAGTAGTAGACAATAGAAACGTCACAACAAGATGGCGAGACGTCATGAAACAACATGGCGGCTGGATTCGAAGCGTGCATTGTTACGTTCTCCACAATAATTTACGTTGCATATTGACTCAATTTTCCACTTTATGATTGACGTTATCTAATTACCATTTTTTTTATTAATGTAGAAACGAAAAGTTATGTATTTTTACTAAATTTTCTGCTTTCTTTTAACCGAAAACATACTGAAAGTTGATGGCGTTCATCATATCGTATTATGTAACTAATAATATATCCATGGATATGGCAAAAATCAAATAAAATCAAAAAAATAATTTCATAAAGTGATAATGTTTCTTCTTCTTCATCACTATGTCACAGTGCTCTGCTGGGCTGCTGCACTAGCCTCTCTCATTGCTAAAATATGCTATAATTGAATATTAATCTCAGTACCAGATTTCTTCCATTAATGCAAGCCAGATTGCATCAGGCTTATATTAAATTATGTAAAAATAACGTCATTTTTTATGGTATAGGGTGACAAACGAGCACACTTTCTGTGAGCTGTGACCCATAGATATCTACATCTATCTTCGATTACGAATCAAAATGCAGATGCGTTGTCACCCGTGAAGACTAATATGGCATGCCTCGTTTCCAGTAAAAAGGGTCTCCGGTTCTCTACACTCACCCTACGAAACACAGCAGCATTAAGCTACTATTTTACGCTGGTATTCTGTGAGAGCGTGGTTCTTCACCGGTCGATCCGACCCATTCGTGCTACAACTATTCTACTAATACTATAACTATAACTATAATAATAACTGCAGCATAGCTCTACCACGTGAAAAAATCATGTTAAGGTTGCAAGTGTTTTCAAACTTCATTGTAATAATTACTCTTTAAATTAACAAAAACAAGCCCAGTTAATACTGCATGTACACTACCTACCTTTTATGCAAACTACACTAATATCGAAATTCTTCTGTTTACTGTAAAAATAAAGAGGCCCGTCACTCATTTTGTCTCTCTTACAGTAAATTATACATCCCCCGTCTCCACATAATAAATTGTGTAGACGAATTTCCCGCTGATAATTGAATTCTTAGCTATAGTAAGAACAATCTCCAAGAAAGTTTTCAAATTATCCCTATATATATAGAAATAGGAATATCTTTTTTTCATCATAATCTTCATCATTAACATAAGAGCTTATCACAAGCTCACTGCTGGACATACGCTTCCCCAAAGACCCAAAGCACAGTCCCGAGTCACCGGCATCTATCAACATCCTGCATATAATACAAAGCACAGTCCCGAGCCACCGGCATCTATCAACATCCTGCATATATTACAAAGCACAGTCCCGAGCGACCGGCATCTATCAACATCCTGCATATATTACAAAGCACAGTCCCGAGCCACCGGCATCTATCAACATCCTGCATATATTACAAAGCACAGTCCCGAGCCACCGGCATCTATCAACATCCTGCACGTATTACAAAGCACAGTCCCGAGCCACCGGCATCTATCAACATCCTGCATATATTACAAAGCACAGTCCCGAGCCTTCGGCATCTATCAACATCCTGCATATATAACAAAGCACAGTCCCGAGCCACCGGCATCTATCAACATCCTGCATATATTACAAAGCACAGTCCCGAGCCACCGGCATTTATCAACATCCTGCATATATTACAAATCACAGTCCCGAGCCACCGGCATCTATCAACATCCTGCACATATTACAAAGCACAGTCCCGAGCCACCGGCATCTATCAACATCCTGCATATATTACAAAGCACAGTCCCGAGCCATCGGCATCTATCAACATCCTGCATATATTACAAAGCACAGTCCCGAGCCACCGGCATCTATCAACATCCTGCATATATTACAAAGCACAGTCCCGATCCACCGGCATTTATCAACATCCTGCATATATTACAAAGCACAGTCCCGAGCCACCGGCATCTATCAACATCCTGCATATATTACAAAGCACAGTCCCGAGCCACCGGCATCTATCAACATCCTGCATATATTACAAAGCACAGTCCCGAGCCACCGGCATCTATCAACATCCTGCATATATTACAAAGCACAGTCCCGAACCACCGGCATCTATCAACATCCTGCATATATTACAAAGCACAGTCCCGAGCCACCGGCATCTATCAACATCCTGCATATATCACAAAGCACAGTCCCGAGCCACCGGCATCTATCAACATCCTGCATATATTACAAAGCACAGTCCCGAGCCACCGGCATCTATCAACATCCTGCATATATTACAAAGCACAGTCCCGAGCCACCAGCATCTATCAACATCCTGCATATATTACAAAGCACAGTCCCGAGCCACCGGCATCTATCAACATCCTGCATATATTACAAAGCACAGTCCCGAGCCACCGGCATCTATCAACATCCTGCATATATTACAAAGCACAGTCCCGAGCCATCGGCATCTATCAACATCCTGCATATATTACAAATCACAGTCCCGAGCCACCGGCATTTATCAACATCCTGCATATATTACAAATCACAGTCCCGAGCCACCGGCATCTATCAACATCCTGCATATATTACAAAGCACAGTCCCGAGCCACCGGCATCTATCAACATCCTGCTTATATTACAAAGCACAGTCCCGAGCCACCGGCATCTATCAACATCCTGCATATATTACAAAGCACAGTCTCGAGCCACCGGCATCTATCAACATCCTGCATATATTACAAAGCACAGTCCCGAGCCACCGGCATCTATCAACATCCTGCATATATTACAAAGCACAGTCCCGAGCCACCGGCATCTATCAACATCCTGCATATATCACAAAGCACAGTCCCGAGCCACCGGCATTTATCAACATCCTGCATATATTACAAAGCACAGTTCCGAGCCACCGGCATCTATCAACATCCTGCATATATTACAAAGCACAGTCCCGAGCCACCGGCATCTATCAACATCCTGCATATATTACAAAGCACAGTCCCGAGCCACCGGCATCTATCAACATCCTACATATATTACAAAGCACAGTCCCGAGCCACCGGCATCTATCAACATCCTGCATATATCACAAAGCACAGTCCCGAGCCACCGGCATCTATCAACATCCTGCATATGTCACAAAGCACAGTCCCGAGCCACCGGCATCTATCAACATCCTGCATATATTACAAAGCACAGTCCCGAGCCACCGGCATCTATCAACATCCTGCATATATTACAAAGCACAGTCCCGAGCCACCGGCATCTATCAACATCCTGCATATATCACAAAGCACAGTCCCGAGCCACCGGCATTTATCAACATCCTGCATATATTACAAAGCACAGTTCCGAGCCACCGGCATCTATCAACATCCTGCATATATTACAAAGCACAGTCCCGAGCCACCGGCATCTATCAACATCCTGCATATATTACAAAGCACAGTCCCGAGCCATCGGCATCTATCAACATCCTGCATATATTACAAATCACAGTCCCGAGCTACCGGCATTTATCAACATCCTGCATATATTACAAAGCACAGTCCCGAGCCACCGGCATCTATCAACATCCTGCTTATATTACAAAGCACAGTCCCGAGCCACCGGCATCTATCAACATCCTGCATATATTACAAAGCACAGTCTCGAGCCACCGGCATCTATCAACATCCTGCATATATTACAAAGCACAGTCCCGAGCCACCGGCATCTATCAACATCCTGCATATATTACAAAGCACAGTCCCGAGCCACCGGCATCTATCAACATCCTACATATATTACAAAGCACAGTCCCGAGCCACCGGCATCTATCAACATCCTGCATATATCACAAAGCACAGTCCCGAGCCACCGGCATCTATCAACATCCTGCATATGTCACAAAGCACAGTCCCGAGCCACCGGCATCTATCAACATCCTGCATATATTACAAAGCACAGTCCCGAGCCACCGGCATCTATCAACATCCTGCATATATTACAAAGCACAGTCCCGAGCCACCGGCATCTATCAACATCCTGCATATATTACAAAGCACAGTCCCGAGCCATCGGCATCTATCAACATCCTGCATATATTACAAAGCACAGTCCCGAGCCACCGGCATCTACCAACATCCTGCATATATAACAAAGCACAGTCCCGAGCTACCGGCATTTATCAACATCCTGCATATATTACAAATCACAGTCCCGAGCCACCGGCATCTATCAACATCCTGCACATATAACAAAGCACAGTCCCGAGCCACCGGCGTCTATCAACATCCTGCATATATTACAAAGCACAGTCCCGAGCCATCGGCATCTATCAACATCCTGCATATATTACAAAGCACAGTCCCGAGCCACCGGCATCTATCAACATCCTGCATATATTACAAAGCACAGTCCCGAGCCATCGGCATCTATCAACATCCTGCATATATTACAAAGCACAGTCCCAAGCCACCGGTATCTATCAACATCCTGCATATATTACAAAGCACAGTCCCGAGCCACCGGCATCTATCAACATCCTGCATATATCACAAAGCACAGTCCCGAGCCACCGGCATTTATCAACATCCTGCATATATTACAAAGCACAGTCCCGAGCCACCGGCATCTATCAACATCCTGCATATATTACAAAGCACAGTTCCGAGCCACCGGCATCTATCAACATCCTGCATATATTACAAAGCACAGTCCCGAGCCACCGGCATCTATCAACATCCTGCATATATTACAAAGCACAGTCCCGAGCCACCGGCATCTATCAACATCCTGCATATATCACAAAGCACAGTCCCGAGCCACCGGCATCTATCAACATCCTGCATATGTTACAAAGCACTGTCCCGAGCCACCGGCATCTATCAACATCCTGCATATATTACAAAGCACAGTCCCGAGCCACCGGCATCTATCAACATCCTGCATATATTACAAAGCACAGTCCCGAGCCACCGGCATCTATCAACATCCTGCATATATTACAAAGCACAGTCCCGAGCCACCGGCATCTATCAACATCCTGCATATATTACAAAGCACAGTCCCGAGCCACCGGCATCTATCAACATCCTGCATATATTACAAAGCACAGTCCCGAGCCACCGGTATCTATCAACATCCTGCATATATTACAAAGCACAGTCCCGAGCCACCGGCATCTATCAACATCCTGCATATATTACAAAGCACAGTCCCGAGCCACCGGCATCTATCAACATCCTACATATATTACAAAGCACAGTCCCGAGCCACCGGCATCTATCAACATCCTTCATATATTACAAAGCACAGTCCCGAGCCACCGGCAACTATCAACATCCTTCATATATTACAAAGCACGGTCCCGAGCCACCGGCATCTATCAACATCCTGCATATATTACAAAGCACAGTCCCGAGCCACCGGCATCTATCAACATCCTTCATATATTACAAAGCACAGTCCCGAGCCACGGGCATCTATCAACATCCTGCATATATCACAAAGCACAGTCCCGAGCCACCGGCATCTATCAACATCCTGCATATATTACAAAGCACAGTCCCGAGCCACCGGCATCTATCAACATTCTACATATATTACAAAGTCGTCACTCCATCTATAGTGAAGGATTTAGCAGTGAATAGATTAAAATATCACTGTACCTGTATAAGCCATTAAATTTTAATTACCAAGTAACTTTTAAGTAAATTTTGCGGGCCATATTCACGTTTACTCGAGGTTATCCGTTATTTTATTTGTAAAATTTAGACTGAAATAAAGACATTACAAGCGAACTGTAATATTTGGTAGATTGTCATTGCACTAGAGTTCTTCCAGGTACCTGAACCATTTCACGTACTGCCTACAAAATACATTCTGCTGCTCTGACTACATCCCAATTTTGATATCTTAAATTTAGAATGCTTGAACAACATGTTTATACAGTGATATATTTTTGACGGCTCTTTGGCGCAGTAGCTTAGCAATGAGTGATTGCGCTGTGGGCCGCGGGTTTGAATCCCGCACGGATCAAATATTTGTATTGCCTACAAATAATTTTTCCGGGTCTGGATGTTTGCCCTTGTGCAATTTATGTCTGTAAGTTGCCTTCGCGTTAGGAGAAAATCCTAGTGTATAGGCAACATACACAACATAAACGCTCACGCCTGTCACCCAGAGGGGTAGGCAGAGACTACAGACTTTCATTTAACACGATCCTGACATACCTCTCTCGCTTCCTCCACATCCATATATCTACGCATACATGCTTGTCGCTTAAGGGTGCTCTTAATTTGGCCCATTTTTAATATATCGCCAATTTGGTCGACAAATTTTCGCCTAGGACGTCCCTTTCCGACTCTTCTATTCACTTCTGCAACATATATTTGCTTTGTCAGTCTTTCCTCATTTATTCTTTCTACATGACCAAACCACCGAAGCATTCCTTTCTTAATCCTGGTCCCCGCATCATCTTGCAAACCACACTCTTCCTTTATCACACAGTTTCTTACCCTGTCACTCAGATTCAGCCCTAACATACTCCTTACTCTGCTGCCCAGCACCTAGTTTGTTATCCGTTGTCACTATTACTATATCCACGGGGCGATATGGGATAGTGGATGTTCATTCACCACCATTACACACTTAGTGGGTCATTTGCTAAATACACCATTAAAATTTATTTAGCAATATAAAATAGTTGTGTATACGACTAGACGCTAGAGCTGCGCTGCGTATATTATGGTTGTAATATCCTGACCTGTGTGACCACGCACTCACGGAATACCAGCGTCAAATAGCAGCTCAATGCTGCTGTGTTTCGTACGATGAGTGTAGAGAACCAAAGACCCTTTTTACTGCAAATGAGACATTCCATCTTAATCCTCAGTGGTGAAAACGCATCTGCATTTTGATTCTTATTCGAGGATAGATGTAGATTTCTAGAGGTCACAGCATCCGCTTACCATCAGGTGGATTGTGTGTTCGTTTACCATTATTATTCTATAAAAAACATGCATAATAATAAAGACATATGCATAAACATGCATATGTCTTCATTATTATTTTACAAAATGCTATTGCTATTTAAACGCGGCTGAAATGAAAGCTTGCGGCACTGTATTTCATCGGTAAATATTGGATATATTGTGAATTGGTTAGAATCACGGAAAATTACCGCAATATAATGCACGTTGTACTAGGTGACAGGACAGATACTACGAGTATATCCATAGTACTGTTGGCATTTAAAATTGAACTCATGTGAATGGCAGGATAATTAATTTAGAAAACATTTTACGCTGAGTTATTTTCACCAACTTTATACAAAGATTATCTAAGTATTCTCCTAGACTAGCCGCTTCAGACCAAAAACACCGCTAAATGTGCTACAAAAGATGGCAGTTGTATTTTCATTCAAATATGAAATAAAGTTACTAACATACTTTAATTTATACTAGCCATGCGATCCGCTCCGGCTTCGCACAGATGATTTCTGGATCTCAACAACAGCGCCACCTACCGGCTTTAGATGTGATCTATCTAAACCGATGATGACCACACATGTGAATCTAAACCATCTAGGAACACATTCACACACAAAGAATTTCATCAAAATCTTTCGAGCCGTTTTTAAGTTTTAGAGAGGCTTCGACAGAGATCTTTTATATAAGAATTAATGTTTGTTTGTTCGTATTTAATGCGCTGCCATACCGTTCGTCAGATTGCGGTAAAAATTTGTCAGCTTATTGGTTGCACTTGTGCGAAGGGTGTAGACACAGTACAATTAATTTGCAGTGGTGCTGGTGCTGTGTCGTATCGAAAATTTATTTGAAAGTCATATATCGTTCAACTTCAATGTATGTATTATCATTCTTAATTCACAATTCTTCTGCGACTGCTGCGCGCCGGGTACCGGCTAGTTTCATTTATACATTGCGAAAAAATCATTTTACTCTACAGGTTAACGAAACGACGACAATTATTATATATGTACATTGTACCTTTAATCCTTAAATTTTTCCTAATTTTTAATATACTATTTCAATTAAAAATTGACATCAGAAGAGAAAAAATGAATGTTGCAATTATTACTTTATATTTTGTATGCCTATCGGCGGGAAATAGAGAACCTTCCTTGTATTTTACTATGTACATGTCGAGATCTGTAAATTAACCTATGTTGAATAAAATGAAATTTACGGATTTTATCGCGTTTATTTCACTACTTTTACTTATTTTTAATTCCCGACGTTGCGGGTGCTTTACAACAAACATGGTCACGGGGGGGACTGAGATGTTTGACGTCCCAATGTCATTGTTAGCCCGGCTACCTTCAGTTTTTGAATATTAATTTTTGGTCCGATTTACGCAAAACGAACTTACATTATCTTGAAGTCTTGCAGTGGTATGCTTGAGTTTGGGTTTAATTTTGTTAATTATAGGATACCAAGCAGATGGCAGCACCCAACCATCTTCTCTATTGAAATTAGGGTGTTTTTTAATTTCAATAGCCTCGCGTATCATCCTTGGTAGGAATCGGTGTCCTTTTGCGAGGACTTGTGGTTTATCAAATCTGATGTAACGGTGGGGACGATCTTGAACATGTTCACAGACTGCAGACTTCCCGGAGCGTCGGTTTTTCACGTCAGCTATATGTTCTTTCACGCGGGTTTTTATGGATCTTTTTGTTTGACCTATGTAAGAGAGACCACATTCACAATCTAACTTGCAGCCTGCAGGATGCAGCCTGCAAGTTAGATTGTGAATGAGGTCGTGAAATAAACGCGATAAAATCCGTATATTTAGTTTTATTCAATATGTAGTGTTCGCGTAAATTTAAGAAATCATTATGTTAACCTATGTTCACAAAATAAACTGATTTTATTTGATTTGATTGAATGTCATCAGTTGCGGCATCTATAGCCACATATATAAACTAAAACCAGACAATGAAGATCGTTAAAATGTACCCCGCGGCCAAACCGAGTGTCGGCTTACCATTCAAATGAAGTCCTCCTTTTTATTCATCATAACGAGGTTTCGTGGAGGATCCACTTATTATGATCAGGACTAAAGCACAATTCAAACCACTTTAGATGCACTAATTAAATCTGCAATCATTAAAGTGAAACAACTTACAATAAGCCATCTTACTTACGCTAGACGTAAAATAATCAGACCGACAATGACGGCATCTACGACTTTTTCTTACTTGACACGTAGGAAATAGGTGAAATATGTGACAGATTTTTAGCAAGAGAAGTTAAATCGTTAGAAAAGTGTAGAGATTAATATTTATTTCTGAAAGATTAATTATTTTTTATATTCCTAAAAGTAAAAAATGTTAGACATGTGTAAAAAATTAAAGAATACACAATTGAGCTGTTGTTTTGTGTATATATATAGAAATTTTATTTATATACACAAAACAAAATACACTAGCAAATTTTAATGATGATGAACACTGTGACCATCTGCGTAAAAAAACTTCAGACGTGGTAAAGCCATGCTGCAGTTATATTAGTAGTATAGTTGTAGCACGAATGGGTCGGCTCGACCGGGGAAGGACCACGCTCTCATAGAATACCAGCGTGAAATAGTAGCTTAATGCTGCTGTATTTCGTATGGTGAGTGTAGAGAACCGGAGACCCTTTTTACTGGAAGCGAGGCATTCCATCTCATTCCTCACGGGTGGCAACGCATCTGCATTTTGATTTTTAATGGAAGATAGATGTAGATGTCTATGGGCCGCAGCAACCACTAACCATCAGGACTGTGTGCTCGTCTGTCACCCTATTCTATAAAAAAAAATAAGTTGAGGTAAACTCCGTACTAGCGACATCTGGTGGACGTAAGGTTATTAACACCCATTGGCAGCAGCGTTAATGGTATGACAAGCCTGGTGCTGCTATTGTCCATCTGCTGATCATTATGGCAAATCTTCTGTACAATGGGAAAAGACTCCGTAAATTAACTTTTAGGATCTGATGAGGAAGAATTATATAGAATATTATGTATCGTGTAGTGGCGGCTCGCCGTAAGAATATCCATCGCCCCACATCGTCCCGTGGAAGTCGTAAGAGGCGACAGAGGGAAACTGACACGGGAGGTGGTAGCATCTTCCTGATAACGACTTAAAGTTATATAAAAGGTGCTGCTGTAATCCGCCTGCTACGTGTGGTAACTATGGCAAAATCCCCCCTATGAAATACAATATATGGGGGAGGCCTATTTTCAGTGGTGAACTATTACAGGTTGTAATAATTGGAAGAATGTAATGATGGATAAGATAGACAGATCGGCTTGACTCACTTGCACTGCGAAGAAATGTTGCATCTCTTTGCGTATTTTATCGCATTTACCACGGGAATTGGGACTAGGAATTTTTAGGACTAATTCCAGCCGCACAATTTCACCATCGCACATCACGACAAAATATCGCGTAATACCGTCCATACCATCTGTAGGACTGGCGGTCCACCACTGTGCAATTTAAAAGAAGTATTCTTCCTCGCTCAACTTCCTTTTGGAATCAATTACCACCAGAGATATTTCCGGACCGATACGACTTAGAGACCTTCAAGAAAAGAGTCAACTCCTTTTTAAATAACCGGCAACGCATCTGCAGTTCATCTGGTGTTGCGGTTGTACATGGACGGTAGTGATCACTTACCAACAAATGAACCGTATGCTCGTTTGCCTCAACTCCTATAAAAAAAATCATCGCGTTTCCAGTTTCAGTACAAAGTTATTTCTTAGAGCTCTATACTGCAGACGTTCAGTTACAAAGTGACAAATGTACGCCGCAACCTGATATGAATGCTTTAATCTCGTACCTGTCAAGAGTTATAAAGTTAATATTCATTGTAAAATGTGTTATAGAATAATGGTGACAAATGAGCACCCAGTCCACCTGATCGTAAGTGGATGTTTTGGCCCATAGACACTTACATCTAACCTCGTTTGAGAATCACAATGCGGATGCGGTGTCATCCTTGAGGACTAAGATGGAATCATATACTTATTTTTAAACATTAAAAACTACTGTGTAACGCAAGTATTCTGTGAAAGCGTGATCTTTTGAATCATAACAAGCTATTCGAGATGAAGCCGTAATATAGTTGCATTGTGACTCTGCCGCGTGTTAAAATACATTACAAAATCAGTGTTAGACAACAATAGGTTACAAAGAAAAGCAAGCGAGTTGGCATGCAAGTTGGTAAACGAGGTTTTCTTATTTTAAGTCGTCATTAGGTTGACCCTGCCGCCCATCTCCTGATTTGTTTCCCTCTGCCGCCTCTTACAACACTCACAAAAAGGTATGGGGTAGTGGATATTTTTAAACCACCTTTCTTAATATAATAATTTCTTATATTTACGCGAACACTACACATTGAAATAATACTAGTTTTTACTTATATTTAACTATAAATACCCGACGTTTCACATCCGATGGTCACAACTTCTTAGTCCCCACGTGACCATGGGTGCTGTAAAGCGCTCGAAACTTCGAGTATTTATAGTTAAGGCGACACCGCGAAAAAATGCTCTCCTCCTTTTATCGAATAGTATAGGACTATGACACCACTAACGAAAGTGGAATTTTGATACAGGTAAATTCATGTCTTTATCTTAAATTTGATTGTTCAAAAACACGATTGTATAATTTTGACTCCATCATAATTATTTGCGAAAATACCTCTAAAAAATCACTATAGTTGAAATTACAACGAAATTACTTAATCTGTATGCTTGGGAATCACTCGAATATATTCATAACATCAATACTCATAATTTACTTGCTCATTATTTTGATTACTTAAATCAATAATGTTATAAAAAATATTTTAAGATTCTGACAATTTCTAAGCGGTTTTATACGTCGCGGGCGCTACGCAATTTTAGACCTTATAACGGCGTTTTTTCAAGTTTTTATAGAAGTTATATTCACTCGAATCAGTACGGCGATAGCCTGGAATCACTTTTTCGAGGTGTCGTTTTAAATATACGCGATAAAATCCGTAAAAACTAGTATTACACCTTTCTTAATTTTGCAATTACCCTGGTGTTGTAGTTGATCATGGGCGGCGGTAATCACTTAGTGAGCCATATGCTCGTTTGCCCCCTCTCCAATAAAAAAGCACAAAAAGAACGTCCTTCTGTGAATAATCTTATCCCATATTCAAATCGTTGTATTTTGTTTTTAAAAGAACTGACAAACGAACGAATATGCACTGATAGTAAGTGGATGTACATGTACAGACACATCTACCCTCGATTAAGATTCTAAACGCAAGTGATTTGTCACCGTCGAAGACAATACCACACGTCTTGCACCTTTCACTCTGCTCCCCATCGACAATCTGAGTATTTTGCATTTGACAAATTGTATGAAATAAAATTTGCAAGGCAATTGAAATAAAAAATAGAAGTCCCTCGTCTCGCTTATTTCCCTCTTCTTTGTACGCGTATTCTCGAACATTTTTCCTTCGATTAGTTTCACTTGTTGTGACACTTTCATTTCTCAACACAGCAAGTTACATTACCGGCAAAAAATACACTATATAATATTTCGATGACATGTCAAGTCCAAGAATCCATACAGAGGTGTGACGGACTTTGATATCACGTGACCTTTAAATATAAGGGAGTGATGTATGCCTGATGTATGTATAGTTTTCGCTTTAGTTTTTTATCATATCTATGTCGTTAGAGCATATTAAATATAAGGGAGTGATGTATGCCTGATGTATGTATAGTTTTCGCTTTAGTTTTTTATCATATCTATGTCGTTAGAGCATATTAAATATAAGGGAGTGATGTATGCCTGATGTATGTATAGTTTTCGCTTTAGTTTTTTATCATATCTATGTCGTTAGAGCATATTAAATATAAGGGAGTGATGTATGGCTGATGTATGTATAGTTTTCGCTTTAGTTTTCTATCATATCTATGTCGTTAGAGCATATTAAATATAAGGGAGTGATGTATGCCTGATGTACGTATAGTTTTCGTTTTAGTTTTTTATCATATCTATGTCGTTAGAGCATATTAAATATAAGGGAGTGATGTATGCCTGATGTATGTATAGTTTTCGCTTTACTTTTGTATCATATCTATGTCGTTAGAGCATATTAAATATAAGGGAGTGATGTATGCCTGATGTATTTAAAGTTTTCGCTTTACTTTTTTATCATATCTATGTCGTTAGAGCATATTAAATATAAGGGAGTGATGTATGCCTGATGTATGTATAGTTTTCGCTTTACTTTTTTATCATATCAATGTCGTTAGAGCATATTAAATATAAGGGAGTGATGTATGCCTGATGTATGTGTAGTTTTCGCTTTAGTTTTGTATCATATCTATGTCGTTAGAGCATATTAAATATAAGGGAGTGATGTATGCCTGATGTATGTATAGTTTTCGCTTTAGTTTTTTATCATATCTATGTCGTTAGAGCATATTAAATATAAGGGAGTGATGTATGCCTGATGTATGTATAGTTTTCGCTTTAGTTTTTTATCATATCTATGTCGTTAGAGCATATTAAATATAAGGGAGTGATGTATGCCTGATGTATGTATAGTTTTCGCTTTAGTTTTTTATCATATCTATGTCGTTAGAGCATATTAAATATAAGGGAGTGATGTATGCCTGATGAATGTATAGTTTTCGCTTTACTTTTGTATCATATCTATGTCGTTAGAGCATATTAAATATAAGGGAGTGATGTATGCCTGATGTATGTATAGTTTTCGCTTTACTTTTTTATCGTATCTATGTCGTTAGAGCGTATTAAATATAAGGGAGTGATGTATGCCTGATGTATATATAGTTTTCGCTTTACTTTTGTATCGTATCTATGTCGTTAGAGCATATTAAATATAAGGGAGTGATGTATGCCTGATGTATTTATAGTTTTCGCTTTACTTTTTTATCATATCTATGTCGTTGGAGCATGTTAAATATAAGGGAGTGATGTATGCCTGATGTATGTATAGTTTTCGCTTTACTTTTTATCATATCTATGTCGTTAGAGCATATTAAATATAAGGGAGTGATGTATGCCTGATGTATGTATAGTTTTCGCTTTACTTTTTTATCATATCTATGTCGTTAGAGCATATTAAATATAAGGGAGTGATGTATGCCTGATGTATGTATAGTTTTCGCTTTACTTTTTATCATATCTATGTTATTAGAGCATATTAAATATAAAGGAGTGATGTATGCCTGATGTATGTATAGTTTTCGCTTTACTTTTTTATCATATCTATGTCGTTGGAGCATATTAAATATAAGGGAGTGATGTATGCCTGATGTATGTATAGTTTTCGCTTTACTTTTTTATCATATCTATGTCGTTAGAGCATATTAAATATAAGGGAGTTATGTATGCCTGATGTATGTATAGTTTTCGCTTTACTTTTTTATCATATCTATGTCGTTAGAGCATATTAAATATAAGGAAGTGATGTATGCCTGATGTATGTATAGTTTTCGCTTTATTATTTTATCATATCTATGTCGTTAGAGCATATTAAATATAAGGGAGTGATGTATGCCTGATGTATGTATAGTTTTCGCTTTACTTTTTATTATATCTATGTCGTTAGAGCATATTAAATATAAGGGGAGTGATGTATGCCTGATGTATGAATAGTTTTCGCTTTACTTTTTTATCATATCTATGTCGTTAGAGCATATTAAATATAAGGGAGTGATGTATGCCTGATGTATGTATAGTTTTCGCTTTACTTTTTTATCGTATCTATGTCGTTAGAGCGTATTAAATATAAGGGAGTGATGTATGCCTGATGTATGTATAGTTTTCGCTTTACTTTTGTATCGTATCTATGTCATTAGAGCATATTAAATATAAGGGAGTGATGTAGCCTGATGTATTTATAGTTTTCTCTTTACTTTTTTATCATATCTATGTCGTTAGAGCATATTAAATATAAGGGAGTGATGTATGCCTGATGTATGTATAGTTTTCGCTTTACTTTTTTTTCATATCTATGTCGTTGGAGCATGTTAAATATAAGGGAGTGATGTATGCCTGATGTATGTATAGTTTTCGCTTTACTTTTTTATCATATCTATGTCGTTAGAGCATATTAAATATAAGGGAGTGATGTATGCCTGATGTATGTATAGTTTTCGCTTTACTTTTTTATCATATCTATGTCGTTAGAGCATATTAAATATAAGGGAGTGATGTATGCCTGATGTATGTATAGTTTTCGCTTTACTTTTTATCATATCTATGTTATTAGAGCATATTAAATATAAAGGAGTGATGTATGCCTGATGTATGTATAGTTTTCGCTTTACTTTTTTATCATATCTATGTCGTTGGAGCATATTAAATATAAGGGAGTGATGTATGCCTGATGTACGTATAGTTTTCGCTTTACTTTTTTATCATATCTATGTCGTTAGAGCATATTAAATATAAGGGAGTGATGTATGCCTGATGTATGTATAGTTTTCGCTTTACTTTTTTATCATATCTATGTCGTTGGAGCATATTAAATATAAGGGAGTGATGTATGCCTGATGTATGTATAGTTTTCGCTTTACTTTTTTATCATATCTATGTCGTTAGAGCATATTAAATATAAGGGAGTTATGTATGCCTGATGTATGTATAGTTTTCGCTTTACTTTTTATCATATGTATGTCGTTAGAGCATATTAAATATAAGGAAGTGATGTATGCCTGATGTATGTATAGTTTTCGCTTTATTATTTTATCATATCTATGTCGTTAGAGCATATTAAATATAAGGGAGTGATGTATGCCTGATGTATGTATAGTTTTCGCTTTACTTTTTTATTATATCTATGTCGTTAGAGCATATTAAATATAAGGGAGTGATGTATGCCTGATGTATGAATAGTTTTCGCTTTACTTTTTTTATCATATCTATGTCGTTAGAGCATATTAAATATAAGGGAGTGATGTATGCCTGATGTATGTATAGTTTGCGCTTTACTTTTTTATCATATCTATGTCGTTAGAGCATATTAAATATAAGGGAATGATGTATGCCTGATGTATGTATAGTTTTCGCTTTACTTTCTTATCATATCTATGTGGTTAGAGCATATTAAATATAAGGGAGTGATGTATGCCTGATGTATGTATAGTTTTCGCTTTACTTTTTTATCATATCTATGTCGTTAGAGCATATTAAATATAAGGGAGGGATGTATGCCTGATGTATGTATAGTTTTCGCTTTACTTTTCTATCATATCTATGTCGTTAGAGCATATTAAATATAAGGGAGTGATGTATGCCTGATGTACGTATAGTTTTCGCTTTACTTTTTTATCATATCTATGTCGTTAGAGCATATTAAATATAAGGGAGTGATGTATGCCTGATGTATGTATAGTTTTCGCTTTACTTTTTTATCATATCTATGTCGTTAGAACATATTAAATATAAGGGAGTGATGTATGCCTGATGTATGTATAGTTTTCGCTTTACTTTTCTATCATATCTATGTCGTTAGAGCATATTAAATATAAGGGAGTGATGTATGCCTGATGTATGTATAGTTTTCGCTTTACTTTTCTATCATATCTATGTCGTTAGAGCATATTAAATATAAGGGAGTGATGTATGCCTGATGTATGTATAGTTTTCGCTTTACTTTTTTATCATATCTATGTCGTTAGAACATATTAAATATAAGGGAGTGATGTATGCCTGATGTATGTATAGTTTTCGCTTTACTTTTCTATCATATCTATGTCGTTAGAGCATATTAAATATAAGGGAGTGATGTATGCCTGATGTATGTATAGTTTTCGCTTTACTTTTTTATCATATCTATGTCGTTAGAACATATTAAATATAAGGGAGTGATGTATGCCTGATGTATGTATAGTTTTCGCTTTACTTTTTTATCATATCTATGTCGTTAGAGCATATTAAATATAAGGGAGTGATGTATGCCTGATGTATGTATAGTTTTCGCTTTACTTTTGTATCATATCTATGTCGTTAGAGCATATCAAAGTCAGCTGCTGAACACAGGCCTCTCTTATAGATTACCTCATAGATATATTATTATATAGATATTTGCCATAGTTGCCACGCTCCTCAAGCGGGTTGGCAACCGCAGTTTTTTTTAATCGTTATGAGGAAGACGCTGCTATCCATTTCCTGATATGTTTCCCTCTGTCGCCTCTTACGACAGGATATGGGATGGTGGATATTCTTATACTGCCACTATACTAAAAACAAATTCATTTGCACTGTTTACAGAACTATTTTTTTATTAAAAAAACTAGCGACTCGCGCTCGGCTTCACACGCGTGATATCTGAATCTCGACAACAGGTCCAATTGTAAATCTAACCAATCTCGAATCAACGAATCGTCTTAAACACACGCACACACACACACACACACACACACACACACACACACACACACACACAAAATTTCATCAAAATCGGTCCAGCCGTTTAGGAGGACTTCAGTCACATACACACGGACAGGTGAATTTTATATATAAAGATTAGCAGTGACCACCATGCATTGTAATGCCTTTACTTCGCGGGCACGCCCGTATCAACTTAAAAACACAAATAAAATATTTTTTTTTAAGAATAAAGGTGGCAAATGGGCACAAAGTCCACCAAATGGTAAGCGGATACTGTTCCCATAGACATATACATTTATACTCAATTAAGAATCGAAATGCAGATGCGTTGTTACTCCTGAGGACTAACATAAAATGTCTTAATATTCTGTGCGAGCGTGATCCTTCCTAGTTCGAGCCGACCCATTCGTGCTGCAACGGGAGTACCGCAGAGTACCCTTTGAATCAAAACATTAAAAAAATAAATCATAAAGTTATTTTTCCCAAGTAAATAATAAAATTAAAGTCAAAGATTTCAAATATTTAACCAAGGCAAAAAGGGTTTGTTCTCTTGTTGCTTGTTTAATTTACAGCAAGCTTAGTGCCGGAACACCCGGTGCCCGGATATTAGATTAATTTTACCCCATCCCTCCTGTTTCAATCCATTCGCCTCTGCTCCTCGATGTTACTTGACTTCCGGATAGCAAAATAAACACATCAAAAACTTACAATCGAAGTTAACGAATTTACAGGATGTTGGTTAACAAATTTTACACATTAATATAGATATATTCTATTCGTGTTATTATTAAGTTATAACTTATAATAAATAATTTAATGTAAATCAATTTTGGGAGTCTCGTATAGTAAGCCCTCCGTGACTGAAACTTGGTTGGCGTCGGGGCCACAGATCAGATCCGGCGCAGGGGTCAGGGAACCTGGTGCTTTTAAGTGCTCATTTTTCCTGGCGCCATGACCTACGTGTATCAGGTGGGGGGGGGATCACAAGCGCAGATATAGTAGGGCCCGCCTAATGTTCCTAGGGTGTTACCTAAGAAAGAAAAGAGATGAGGGGGCATGAGCGACCGCCCCTGATGGAGCCGCGGATGTGAGTGAAAACGTTCCCGTGGCCCTGCCAATATGCTGCGAAAGTGGAACACCGTGGGGTTTAGTCAGTGCGAGTCTGACATATCCCGTCCTGCCCCCGCAAAACGGGTACAGGTAGGCATTTCACCATGCTATAAGTTAAAAAAGTGGTTTCAGCGTGACTACTGATGACATTAGTAGCCCGGACCTCGCAGGTATTTTACCTCATATAGTCTTTGGATCCTACGCCTCATCACTGTGTGATGAATTTCTATACTCTACTACTCTCTGTCTGCACTTTGTTTGCTCACATACTCACTCAGGTGGCTATTCTTCATTGAAACTGGCTACCGTGACCAATACTCATCATAATATATAGATTTAAATAATAATGCGGGCCTCGGCATGCTTCGGAATTAAGTCCGCCTATATACATTAAAGGTTATATGAATTTAAATAAATAAATAGATCTACTTCGTATCGTGACATACCTATTTTTAATAGATTGTTGAATATAACTACTTTTACGGATTTCATCGCGTTTAATTCTATATATTTTTGATTCCCTACGTTTCGGGTGCTTTTCAAAATCCATGATCATGGGGGACTGTGACTGACGTCCCAAAGTCAGAGTTAAGTCGGGGTACCTTCAGCTTTTTAATTATTACTTTTTGCCCGATCTACGCAGAGTGAACTTCCTGTGTCTAGAAGTCTTGCAGTTATATGCTTTGGTTTACTTTTAATTTTATTAATTACAGAATCCCAAGCAGGTGGACCCAGTCTCCTTCTCTAATGAAATTAGGTCGTTTTTTAAGTTCAATAGGCACACGTATCATCCTGGGTTCACATCAGCTGTATGTTCTTTTACGCGCGTTTTTATAGCTCTCGCTCCGTAAATTACCTATATCGTGTAATTATTACACTCTATAAGAATAGAATAGAATATTTTTTATTCAATATACGTAGATTACATGTAATTCTTATTGAAAGTCATTTTTTATTTTACCACTGGTTCAAAACAAACCTCTTTCCTGGGAAGAACCAGCAAGAAACCCAGCGGGACTTTTTTTTAAATAAATCTTACAATGTCAATGGTCACAAAATATTTTCAAAATTTATTTTAGAAACAGCTTGGAAGTGACCACCACATTCCCGGGGGTTATTATGTATTCATTTTTATTATAATAACCCTTTTTATAGAGTTTTTGTTTAATAACATATTTAAACTTGGTAATAGTTTAGACTTGGTAATAGTTTTAAACTTGGTATTAGTTAATCAAATATTTAACCTTGTATATTTTCTAGGACTTTGCTGTAATAGCGTATACATTGCTCCAAGAATGAATTACTGACTCTGTGGAGTCGAGAAACTGGTATCACAAGCTTGTGTTTGTTCCTAGTGTTTACAGAGTGTATATCACTTTTTTTACTAAAACTACCTTTCCTTTTGTGAACATACTTTTTGTGAAATATTTATTTATTTAAACATTTCTCTAAGAGACTCTCTCGGTTTAAGGTTGTAAATAGCTCCTATGGCCCTTTCTGCGGCTGACGTTGAAACTATTTTTGTGTTGCAGAAGAGAACCATACGAGCAATATATAACACATCTCCGAAGGAATCCTTTAGAGAAAATTTCAAAGAAATAAATATATTAACTTTGGCTTCTTAATATATTTACGGAAATTTATTATATGTACACGAAAACAAAAATAGTTTCATGAAAAATAGCGACATATGTATATTTATAAATACTATATATATGTAATACAACAAAGTAAAATATGCAGGACTATATATCAAATATTAAATTTATATAGAATATTATAGTATGAAAAGGTATATGGACTGATAACCCGAAAGACAGTGGACCATACTGCAACAAATATCTAATATATAATATGATACTGTAACTCTATACATAGTTAGATTGTAAAGTCAGAAAAATATGAAATATATATATATATATATATATATATATATTGTCAAAAAAGGCACGTATGGCAATCCACAGTGCTGCGTTAGTCCCTACTTTAACGCATGGTAGTGAAAGTTGGGTGTGGCAGAAGAAGCACGAGAGTAGAATAAATGCAGTAGAAACGCGGTCGCTAGGGAGTATGTTAGGACTGAATATGAGTGATAGGGTGAGAAATTGTGTGATAAAAGAAGAGTGTGGTTTGCAAGATGATATGTTGACCACGATTAAGTAAGGAATACTTTGGTGGTTTGGTCAGGTAGAAAGAATGAATGAGGAAAGAGTGACAAAGCAAATTTATGATGCAGAGGTAAACGGAAGAGTCGGAAAGGGACGTCCTAGGCAAAAGTTTATCGACCAAGTTGGCGATATATTGAAAATGGTCCAAATTAAGAGTACCCTTAACCGACGAGCATGTAATATGCGTAGGTGTATGGATGTGGAGAAGGCGAGAGTGGTATGTCAGGATCGTGCTAGGTGGAAGTCTGTAGTCTCTGCCTACCCCTCTGGGTGACAGGCGTAAGTGTTTATGTTTTTATGATAATTAATATAAAAATATCCCACTTTTCTTGTTGTTCTTCCCGGGACAGGGGTTTTTTCCGAACCTGTTGCAAAACTTAAATTACTTTCAATAAGTATTCCTGTAATCTATATTCAATAAAATCTTGCAGTCGATAAAAGCAATATTACGAGTATTTAACTAATCGATCTATCGACAGTTTCTTAACAGCAAGCAACAAGTGCCACGATAAACTTCCGTTGTTTTGTTCCGCTGTCATCTTGCCATGTTGTCTGGAAGCCGGTGCTCGGAGCCCGTGTCCCCCGATGACGTCATAAACTAACTTCCCTTCATGCTTTCACTGACAGCTGATTGTTCGCGATACCGACTTGACGATACTATTATGCGTTGGGTACTATTATTTACAAAACCGATACTAACTTTAAATAGGTATGTTATAAAAATGCCTGTTTATATAATCGTAGTGCTGTTGCCGAAGAATTACTTGATAAACTATTAATTATCATAAAAAACAGAGTACTGAGTGATCTAAGTATGTTTTTATCCCTTCAACAGTATCTTTATAAATGGCATCATTTCTTAAATGTTGCAGCCATTGAGGCTTGTGTTTACTGCTCCGGAAAAATAATTGACTTAATTTCGTGTTTTCTTTAAATATATCTATAGGTATAATGGTATATAGGTATATTACAATAAAATATAATAAACATGTTTTCTCATCTACATTTATATATTATTATAACATTAGCGCTAAAAGAGAAGTATAATAGTAAACTATTTAAACAAAAAACAAAATGGCGGATAATGGCGGGAATTGAATCGCCGTCGCCACAGTGGATGACAGTTACTGACAATAGTTTGACACATAGCCGGAATGCATGTTTTGACTGTTGAGCGGATATAGAGTAAAGGTTAACAAACGAGCACTCACTCGGCCTCTTGATAAGTGGATGATATAGATATCCTCGATTTAGAATCAAATCCTGAGGACTAGGAAGAAAATGTGTCCATTCCAATCTCCGATTCTCTACAATCTACACTTACCATACAATACACAACAGCACTGAGCTGCTATTTTATGCTGGTATTTCGTAAGAGCGTGATCTTTCCCCGGTCGAGCCGACCCACTCGAGCTACAATTATAATACAGCTGTAGTATGACTACCAAATAAAGTATAGTTTTTTTTTTTTTTTTTTTTTTTTATAGAAGAGGGGGGCAAACGAGCATGTGGCTCACCTGATGTTAAGTGACTACCGCCGCCCATGATCAACCGCAACACCAGGGGAATTGCAGGTGCGTTGCCGGCCCTTTAGAAAGGAGTAAGCTCTTTTCTTGAAGGTCCCCAGGTCGTATCGGTCCGGAAAAATCACCGGTGGTAAATTATTCCACAGAGAGGTTGTACGCGGAAGAAAACTCCTTTTGAAACGTACAGTGGTGGACCGCCAAGCATCCAGATGGTGTGGATGGTATCGGGACGTTTGCCGTGTAGTGCGTTCACGAAATTTGGCGGCTGGGATTAATCCGAACAATTCCTCAGAGCACTCCCCGTGATAGATGCGATAAAATACGCAAAGAGATGCAACATCTCTTCGCAGCGCCAGTGAATCGAGCCGATCGGAAAGCACTCGGTCGTCAACGATTCGAGCCGCTCTGCGCTGGATGCGGTCAAGTGGAAGGAGCTGGTACTGGGGAGCCCCAGCCCAGAGATGGGAACAGTATTCCATGAGCGGCCGAACCTGCGCCTTGTAAAGTTGCAGGCGGTGTGCCGGCATGAAATACTGTCCCGCTCTGCTGAGCACGCCAAGCTTTTTAGAGGCCAATTTGGCCTTCCCTTCCAAGTGACCACGAAACTGTACGTCACTCGATATGTCGACGCCGAGGATTCCGATACTGGCTGAGGCAACAAGGGGGAGTGCCTTGAAACTGAGGGGATACGACAAAGGGGTTCTTTTTAGCGGTTAACGCGCAAACTTGTGTCTTCTGGGGGTTAAACTGGACTAGATTTAGTCGCCCCCAATCCGAGACTCTGTCCAGCAGAGACTCGACTTCAGACACAAGTTTGTCCCGGCACTCAGAGACGTTTTCCCGAGAAATATTGGCTCGGCCGGTGTAAAGAGCATCACCAGTGCTGTCATCTGCATAGCAATGAATGCTACGGGTTTGCAACATATCATTGATATGCAGAAGAAACAGCGTTGGCGATAGCACGCAGCCCTGTGGAACACCAGCATTAATAAGCTTGCAATCGGAGCTTGCACCGTCTACAACGACCTTGATGCTCCGATCTGCAAGAAAACTGGTGATCCAATCGCACAATTTCTCGGGAAGCCCATAGGAAGGGAGCTTCGAAAGAAGCGCTTCTTTAGTTCTATATTTTAATAGTTCTATATCATAAAACTTAATGATACAATAAATAGAGGAAAAAACATTATTTCTTTTAATAGTAAGTATAACGTATTCTCTGTTATTATTACCAATTTAAAAATTTGACTTTTATTTAACTCTTACTTTAAAAGATTATCTATGCAACATAACACATTCTCTTTCATGCCCCTTTCATCAGCACATTCATTTAACGTTGAATAGCAGGAAGTAACGCTAATTAAAAAAACTAATCTTTCCTGAAATTTCGTGAAAGCCCTTACTGAAAATGGCGGAAATTCATTACTCTGAACAAATATCCATTTGTTTTTTATTCATTTAATACGCACATTATTGTGCTACAGATTGCTGCTTGCCGGTAGGCACGTTACAATGAACACTACCGTTAGCAAATTTTACATTTGCCGACCGCGTGCTTGTCTGTATATGGCCAAGGCTACTAGGCACTAACTTCATTAAAAATACAAAAGTTGTAACTCCTACAAGGTTTTATTAAATTCAACTAAAGTTTATCAAAAGATATTTTGGGTAGAATTAAATAAAATTATTAGCTATCGATATTTTTAATAGAATTAGGGTAATAAACGAACACAGTTCACAGTTCAGCACACGTGGTCAGTAGTATAGTTGTAGTACGAATTGCTCGGCTCGACCGGGGAAGTACGACGCTCTCACAGAATAGCAGCGTAAAATAGTAGCTTAATGCTGCTGTATTTCGTATGGTAATTGTAGAGAACCGTAGACCCTTTTTACTGGAAACTAGGCATTTCATCTTAGTCCTCACGGGTAACAACGCATCTGCATTTTGATTCGTAATCGAGGATAGATGTCTATGGGCCACAGCAACCACCCCTGAGGACTAAAATGAAATACTTCATTTCTAGTAAAAATGGTATACGGTTCTTTACACTCGCCACAGCAAACACGGCAGCATTAAGCTGTTTTTTAATTCTGTAAGAGCGTAGTTCTACCCTAGTCTAGCCGACCCACGTCACGCGGTTATGTTCACATAGCACAGCTGCAGCGTGCTTCTACCACATTTAAAATGTTATACTATGACTGCAGTCGAATAGATTGGCTCTCTCACGGAACCACGCTCTCACGGAATACCAGGGTAATGTTTTGCGTATCCTACATGTTTATGCATTGTTTTAGTTGTCTAAAACTATCTTTGCATTATTGCATTTCTAATGAAGCCTTGGGGCACATCGGTTGGATGGTTTCAAAGTCTATAACGTACATATGTAGAAACATTGTTTGTGTTTTTTTATTGAAGATTGGCCTTCGAAATTTTAATTATTAACCATTCAGAAATAGTGAAGTTAACGTTCAAGTTAGGGCTTGCATAACATTGGTAACCGACGCTTCATACTTTGGTGAGATTTATGGCCAGCAATGAACATTTACAGTGATAGAGTAAAAAACTCATTTACTTCAGGCGTAAAGTAAGTAAAAATAAATTCATCATAAAATTTAAGTGACAAACGAACTTGCAGTACACCTGATGGTGAGCTGCTACTGTAGTTCATCGATCTCTTGAGTCACTTCTAAGAACTAACGTGCAGTCTGAAAATGTACTAGCTCTCTACACTTTGGACCTCTATCTACACTTTGGACCAGAACATGACAGTGCATACACTGCTGTTTGATGGCACAAATAATTGAGAATGCGGGCGGACCAGTCGGGCTCCTAGGTAAAAAAGAAGACCTACCGCCTAGTGTTGCTACTTGTGTTGTGTTGATTCTATCACACTTAAATTACCATTTAATTTTTTACTCATCAAGTAAGCAAGAGTTAATCCTATAGCCGAGAAGTAGGTGTTAAGGATTTCACATATTTACATTTGGTCTGTAATAGTAGATACCCCTTTCAGTTTCGAGAATGACTGTTTTTTTTTTAATTCAATGTAGATTTAAAAAATACTCATTGAAAGTCATTCTTATGTTTTATTGCCACTAGTTCAGAAAATACCTCTGTCCAGCAAGAACCCCAGCGGGACATTTTTTATATATGTAATTACTAGAGACCTGCTCCGGATACACACGGGTGAATTCTGAACCTTGACAACAGCGCTACCTATCGGTTCCAATTTTAAATTTAAACTTTCCAAGAACCCACACAAACACACAAAAATTTCTTTAAAATCGGTCCAGTGTTTAGGAGTTCATTGACAAACACACGTACAAAACAACTTTAAAATAAAGATTATATGAATTATTTTAGTGAACGCTTAGTGAAAACTTAGAGAGGCTATATTTATTTTTCAAGTTGGCGGTACATGAGAACATGGCTGATGGAATTGGCGCCCCGGACACGCTTGTGTAGTCACAGATCTTTGTGTTGCTATTGTGGGTATTGTTGGAAGAGGAACGTTAAGCTGATTTTGCTATATTAAAGCGAGATTAATTCTATTTTATTTAAACTTTGACTTCAATGGCAATAGTCAGAAACGTGGCTAGTAAACAACAATAACTGCTTATGCTTTACAACTGTCCAAAATTTCTTTATAGTAAATCCCAATAACATATTTTGGCCTGACCCGGGATACGAACCCGGGGCCTTATGATTAGCAATCGCGGTTACGACCACTAGACCAAGGACAGTCGAACTTTGTACTGCTAAAACAAGTAAAAATTTCGAGTTCTTTCTTTACTTTTATTTATCTCTTTTTATTTTTTACACTCTATCTCTGACAGTAGACATAATTTATCCAGCTTTAAATATATCGCAACGAGACTCTACTGCTTCTTTCCTTTACGAGTGCAAAGCTTTACATTTTTCCCTCAGACAAAATCGGTCGTATGATAACGTCAGCTATTCAAGTACGCATTAACAATTTTCCGCTCGAATGATTATTTCGGGTTCGGCTGGGGTCTCGACGTCGATGTGGCCCCAGATAAGAACTTTTATTATTTTCCTGTATGGTGCGTTGCTTATATTATTTATAGGATAAAGGTGACAAACGAGCGCACAGTCCACCTGATGGTAAGTGGATGCTGTGGCCCATGACATCAACATTTCACCTTGATTTAAAACTAAAACGGAATTCCTCGACTCCAGTAAAACGAGTCTCCGGTTTTCTACACTCACCATACGATGTATAGGTTACATATATACAGTATATTTTCACTTAGTAAGTATCGAGTACAATAGCTCACTAAGCTTACTTACATTCATTCTTTATTTCCTATTTTTTTCTTTAAAAAAACTCATACTATCCTCCTAACTCATATTACTCCTGTATCGTGGAGGCAATCTGAAACATTTATTTGTAGGTCGTACAAAAATACTTGCTTCGTGCAGGTTTCGATCCCACATCCCACAGCACCGCTAATGCTAAGTCTCTGCACCATGGAGTCATTATTGCTTTTCTAATCTATGATTTATGCAATATAAATGAGAAGTATACTTATTGAAAGCCATTTGTATGCTTTTACCACTGGTTCCGAAAAACCTCGGTCCTGGTAAGAACCAGCCAGAAACCCGTCGGGATCTTTTAATTTTTTCGAATATAGTTAACAGAATCAGGCGTTACTTTGTGGAAATTCATTATATTAAATAATATGTTAGAAATTTATTAGCTAAGATCCGCGGTGGCTGACCAGAGACTCTATCTCAGCTGGGGATGCCTCGTTTAGAGGCGGAACACCTGTCGTATTATTAACGTTTATGTATCTTTCCTAGTGAAGTGATGTTGACGGATATCCGTTACGAGACATTGGGACATCCTGCCGTGAGGAACTTCGTATCTTTGAAATTCTGACAATAATTCTCGAAGTCGCCTTCAATAGAAGGAGGAGCTTTACAATTCGATTTTATATTTTATGGTACGCATGTTACACGATATCTTTATCAATTGTAAACCTATTTTGATTTTTTTTATTATATAAGAGGGGGCAAACGAGCATGCGGCTCACCATACAGTAAGTGACTACCGTTGCACATGAACAACTGCAATACCGGGGAAATTACAGCTGTGTTGCTGGCCTTTTAAAAAGAATAGGTTCTTTTCTTAAAGTTCCATTATACGTATTGGTCCGAAAAAATCGCTGGTGTTAGTCGATTCTACAAGGAAGTTGTGCGAGGAAGAAAACTTCTGTTTGATATTGATTCTAGTTTTAAGAAATAGAGCGGTAGTCCAGTATAAATATTGAAAAAAAAATCGCCCCCCCCCCCCCCCCAGGCGTAGCAAAGTACGTGGGTAATTTTTTTATTGTAACTACATATTTAAACAATTTTATTGTAGTATTCTTTAGTGCAGTCAGAAACAGAACAGAATTTATTTTTTAATATAGATTATAAATAATACTTATTGAAAGTCACTCTTGTGTTTAATTTACAACTCGTACAGAAAACACCTCTGTCCTTGTAAAACCTACAAAAAACTCAGTGAAACTTTTTTTAGAAGAACAAAAAAAAAACAGTGTACAATCATTAAAGTTACACAATTAGTTAACACAAAACAAATTAGAAATATCTCAAACCAAACGCAATTAAAAAAATAACATTAAAAAAAGTTAAAGGTAAGTTCATAGAACTAAAAAGAATATGAAATAATTTCACACCTTGAAGACGGCGCTTTAATTCTCCTACACACTATGTGTTGCGCCGACTTCACGATGTGAAATTATTTTAGCTCTTTATAGCCTTTTACTTATATAGGCTTTTATTTTTAATTAAAAGTAAATTTTCGGCTAAATTTTTGTGATTAAATGCAAGTTTTTACGTAATAGAAGCATACTGTAATGTACTTTCGCTGTAGCACGAACGTGCCAGCACCACCCTTTCATTTCGTTCGGTTCGATCATAATTCATATAAATAATTGTACAAAATATTTTCATATTATTTGTCTGAAACAATAAATGCTGCTGATTTACTTGCTGGTTCTTTTCAGGATCTATCAGAGGTATTTTCCGAACCAGTAGTAAATGAAAAATTGCCTTTAAATCAGTATTATGTACTCGTATAACTAGCTGTGACCCGCGCCGCGGTTTCACCCGCGTATATCACGTGTCTAAGCGCCTCATGCCATGACATGACACCTAATTCAAGCATTTTAGATAGCAATGTATGGGAAAATTGGCAAAAGTAATGGAGTACTTTTATCTATTGACATATGTACGTTACAGAACTTAGTTAAATTTAATCTTCTTTTTAATTTTCAATAATTTTATCGTCACAAAATACCTTATTGTGACTTATGTTTAAGAAATAAGCTTATAGTATCGCGGACTTATTTTTAGACGGAGTAAAGATCTGTATTTTTATGGAAGTCGTGACGCCAGCGCAAGCGGATAAATAATTTCGGGAGCGTATCAGGCCATAATCTATAAAAATATTTTTTCAAATCTGGCCGATAGTTCGATTAGTGTGGAAAAGCTCTTCCGTTTTGTTATATTAGTATGAATAATTGAATAATTAAATATTTAACAATTAAAACCATCGTTAAATAGTATATTAAGAACTATGGAGAAAGTAAGGCGGTATACTTTCTCCATTAATCTTCTCTATTTTTATTAATTCCATCACATCTAATATTGATTGTTCGTACCATCTGTATGCTGATGACCTACAAATTTATGTACAGTCTGACATTTCTGACATCCATTATACGATAAACAAATTGAATTCAAATCTCAAGTCAGTCTGTGATTGGTCTATGCGTTTTGGAGTGTCTGTCAACCCTACGAAATGCCAAGCGGTGCTTGCTAAAATAGATGCCGCTAGTCTACCTCCCGTCTATTATAATGATCGTCTGATACCGTTCTCTCCCTCAGTTAAAAATCTAGGTCTCCATATCGTTAGTACTCTGTCCTGGGGGGGTTCATATCTCCGAAACATGTCGTAAAGTCTCTGGGTCTTTACGTTCACTTTATCGATTGAAAAATTTTCTCCCCCTTTAAGACTAAAATTATGCTTGTACAGTCACTTATACTACCAATCATTGATTATGCAGACGTGTGTTACCCGGATTTAAACCAAAATCTTCTCAACAAGCTAGAGCGCCTTCTCAACAATTGCGTCAGATACATTTTCAATCTCCGTAAATTTGATCATATTTCTCACTATCGCTCTCGCCTAAAATGGCTTACTATTAAACAGAGGCGTGACTCTAGAATTTTGCTTGTTCTCTTCTCTATCTTAAATGATCCATCCACTCCTTCTTATCTCAAGGAAAAATTTCAATATATTTCCCTAACGCATGATAGAACTCTGCGTTCCTCATATAATAATAAACTAAGTATCCCTCTACATTTTACTAATTTTGTTGGTAAATCCTTCACAATTCAGGCTGCACTGCTCTGGAACTCCTTGCCCGATGACGTCAGAAAAACATCTAATAAGACTGCTTTTAAAAGATTGGTACATAAGCATTTTATGAAAATATTAGATGATAGTTAATATGGTTAATTTTGGTTACCTTTGTTGTTATTTTATTTATAGGTTTATATTATATATCTATTTGTATTTAAAATATGTATATATTTATGTATCTATGAATGTGTATGTATATATTATATATTATCTGTATTATATTTTGGAGTATATAAGTTTATTGAATTTGTATATATAATATTAGTTTGTTTTTAAGTTTATCAGTAGTTTTTTTCCTTGATTTACTCTATTGTTCATTTTATTTTGTCACCTATCACATAATTTCCACACGTCCCGGGTTGACTGGGAGAGAATGTCTAATGGCATTAAGTCCGCCCTTTGTAATCTTTTTTATGGTGCAATAAAGTGTAAATAAATAAATAAATAAAATAAATATATTAAATGTAGATTTTTGTTATTTGGATTGACACCTGAACTTGTTGAACTTAGCCGTTTAGTGGCGGTGTAAGAATATCTCCTAGCCCATATCGGTGCGCGGGTGCGCGGGTGCTGCACCGGGCGATAGAAGGAAACTAGTACAGAAGATGGGTAGCAGTATCTTCCTGATGACAATCACTTACATGAAGATAATGTTTCTCTAAATGACAACAATAGTAATTATAAATTATAAATATGGGTATCTAGGGACCACTTCCACATCCACTTACTATCAGTAGGAATGTGTTCTCGTTTTACACCCTTAATTTTAATCCTGTTGTGCTCAAAAGTAATACTGAAGACTGAAGCCGTTTTATATCAAGTTTTGTATGACATTTTATAGAAAATTTAATGTAGATTTCATGCCCAGCAGGGGACTGCCGTAGGCTGATGATGATGACGATGAACGTAGATTTTGGGATTACTTATTATTTTGCTGAAGTCTTTAATATTTGGAAATAAACTGAAAAACTAATACCTACATATATTAAATTTCTTTGTTTTTCTTTTACTTTTAAGAAACTTTACAACCGCACTAAGATTTTCTCCTGTTTCGTAGAGGCAAGTTTACAAACATTGATTGCACAACGACAAACATCCAGACTCGGAACAACTATTTGTAGGTTATGCAAGTACTTGTTCCTTGCGTGATTCGAACCCGCATCCCTCAGCGCCGTAACGCGCAACGAAGTGCCTCAGGATTATTATTTTGGCAATTTGTAGTTTGGGTCATTTCTTAACACCTTCCTATTATATCACTGTATGTCGGTGTGTAAATGAGTAAGTCATAATTCTTTTAACATTATGTAGTTTTGTCTATCGTGCTTAGAACTTAATAGATATTAAGATCATTACTGGTTAAAATGAATTAGGAATTTTATACGTGGTAGAGCCATGTTGCAGCTGTATTATGGCTCTAGCAAGTTGCAAGCCTTGCTCGATCTGACCTTCACTCACTACAAAAGTTACAGCCTATATACGTCCCGCTGCTGGGCTTTGGTCTCCTCTCATTTCTGAGAGGGTTTTACGACAAGGACTTAGAAGCGTGAAATCGGGACAATAACTTTCTTTTATTACGTAGGCAACTAATAAAGGATCTTGGAAATTTAAAACCTTCGAGGGTGAAATATGGTGTTCCGATTATTAAGAAACATTTTTTACGCGATTTCATATTTATATGGAGAAAAATGCGTGCTGGTGAACTTCACATGTCTTCGCAATATTTTTTTCTCAGACATGCAGGTTTCGTCACGATGTTTTCCTTCACCGCCGAACACGTGTTAAATCAGCAATCAAAATTGCAATTAACAATTTCATTGGTGCCAGCGGGGATCGAACTCGGAATCGATCGAAATCGAAATTTAAAGCGAGAGCCTAGGCCCTAAGCTACCATGTTTTTACAGTCCACCTGATGGTAAGTAAATGCTGTGGCCCATAGAAATCTACATCTATCCTTGATTAAGAATGAAAATGCAGATGCGTAGATGAGGACTAAGATGGAACACCTCGTTTCCAGTAAATGGATATCCGGTTCTCTACACTCATTATAAGAAATAGTGGTCCTTTCACGGTTGAGCTGACCCATTCTTACTACAAACCATAACATTATCTTTCTATACTACGTATAAAGTCGGTTGTAATCTAAACAAAATGTATCAAATATATTATTCATTTTAGGATTTGAACGTGTTACTGTTGTGGTTATCCTTATTTCGCAAACGCCGCCACAAATCCCTGCTCTGAATTTCACTCGGATTTTCGGTAACGGTAAGAACGAGACGGGATTTGACAGAGCACAATCCATGTACCGCACAAACCAACTTGTTAGAAAAAGGGCCATTTTCTCCCTCCCAGTGCCCCTCCCCGAGGGTGGGGGCTGTCGCCGCGCCGTCGCAACAAGTGGCGCCGCTCGGGTGGCCTCGTGCTGTCCGTCGCCCTCGAGGCGCTCAATTTACATAAATGTTTGTTGATCATTGCCCTACTTATACACGGATCTTGGTCACACTAAGATCATTCGTATAAAGTTGTTTATATCTTTACATCTATGTATACATATAAATAAAATAGAAGTGTCTGTCTGTAATACTGAGACAACTGGCTTTTATTAAGCTCAGGGAGTTGTTTGCATTACGGCATAAAAATAATTAAATAACTTTAAAAAAAATTATTTGTCAGTCTGTCAAAAGTAAGCCTAAACTGATATGTTCGACTTCATCGATGATGTTCTTGTTTTATTTATATCGAATTCGGTTTTAATTTTACCGCTTGTTAACTAGTCTAACTATAAACACCGTAAAGCTTTTTATTATTTTTTGTTAGGTACTTCTACTTCCCTTAAGACCTATTTTCTAAACGTTTATAGTCCCTATAAAAAGTTATTAAAATATTAATCTTTAGTTAGAGAAAGACCAAAGAATATACGAATAATGCGTATTAAAGAAACGCTATTAGTACTTACATCATCTGTGCGATAAGCTATCTATAACGAGGTTCTGATGTTGTTACAGGACGAGACCGAACCACCCGGGGGCTGTGGTAGAAATCAGCGAGAACCCCCTCGACGCAAGCAAAGTAAGCCATGCATATGTATTTTTTTATAGAACAGAACGCAAACGAGCATGCGGCTCACCTGATGGTAAGTGACCACCGCTGCCCATGAACATTTGCAACACCATGGGAATTGCAGATGCGATCCGGCCCTCTAAAAGTAGTAGGCTCTTTTTTTAAAGATCCCTAAGTCGTATCGGTCCGTAAAAATCTCTGGTGGTAAATGATTCCACAAGGAAGTTGTGCGAGGAAGAAAACATTTTTTAAAACATCTTTTAAATCGCACAGTAGTGGACCGCCAGTCTCCCAGATGATATCGCGAGTTTTGTGATGTGCGATGGTGAAATTGTGCAGCTGAAATTAGTCCGAACAATTCCTCAAAGCACTCTCCTTGGTAGATACGATCAAATACGCAAAGAGACGTAACATCTTCGCAGCGCCAGTGAGTCAAGCCGATCCGAAAGAGCTCGGTCGCCGACGATTAGAACGGCTCTGTGCTGGATGCGATCAAATGGAAGGAGCTAGCACTGGAAAGCCCCAGCTCAGAGATGGGAACAGTATTCCTTGTGCGGCCGAACTTTCGCCTTGTAAGGTTGCAGGCGATGTGCCGGCATAAAATACTACCTCGCTCTGCTGAGCAGGCCAAGCTTTTTAAAGGCCAATTTGGCCTTCTTTTCCAAGTGACTACGAAACTGCACGTCACTCGATGTGTCGACGCCGAAGATTCCGATACTGGCTAAGGCAACAAGGTACTCCACCTTGGAATTGAGGAGATACGATAAAAGGGTTCTTTTGAGCGGTAAACGCGCAAACTTGTGTCTTTTGGTGATCGAACTGGTCTAGATTTAGTCGCCCCCAGTTCGAGACTTTCTTGAACAAAGTTTCGACTTAAGACACAAGTTTTTCCCGGTACTCGGTGACGTTTCGGCATAAAGGTATAAATGTGATAAACCTAGAGAAATAAGTATCCAACGACCTACGACCTAAATACATACAATATTAGTAATACATATAATATTGATTACAAATATGTCGGTACATAGCATACGACGTGCGGAGAAGTGGGGGCGAAATTATAATTAGAGCTGAGGTTCTATAGCCCCTTAAACTGGTATTTTACGTAGGTGTCATCTGAAAGCGAGGTCCTTCCCTGGTCGAGCCAACTTATTTATGCTACAACTGTAATATAGCTGCAGCGTGACTACCACGTATAAGAGAAAAGAAGTAGAAGCAAATTTAGAATAAGCATCACGCTTAACTGCCGGATTGACGACCGCAGCACCAGATGTCTCGCGCCTTTGATGATAGTTTCTGCCGCCAGTCCAGACATTTTACGCCTGCCATAAATGTTTTAATGTGGTAGAGCTTGCCATGTCTTACTGGGTCGTCACTCCATCTAGTGGTATTACGGGGCTGCCACGCGAGAACCTTTTACGCCCCATCGGTTGTCGCTTCTTCAAGCTATATGTCCGGCCCATTGCCACTTTGTCTTACAAATCCGTTAAGCTTCGTCGGTTACTCTGGTTCAACCGCTGATATCTTTATTTTTAAGTCTATCATGGAGAGAAACCCCGAGCGTTGACAACAGGTATATTTAGCTTGAATGGGGGCCCATGAGTCGACCCAGTCGACTGGAGAAGAATCACATTCACAGAATACCAGCGTAAAATAGTAGCTTAATGCTGCTGTGTTTCTAATGAGAGTACTTGAGACCATTTTACTGGAAACGAGGGCATTATAAATATAAATTCAATCTAGTCCTCAGGGGTGACACCTATCAAGGATATATATATATATATCACCTGTAGATTTCTATGTGTATAATGTGTACTATGTAAAGCATATCGTCATCTATTGGAAATTGTTAAATTATTCTGGTATTTCCCATAGTAACTTTACGACTCCCAAGGGACGGAATGTCGTGTTGGATCGTCGTATCTGTCCACCACATGCTAACGACACGGCTTTCAATTAGTATTACATAATCTATATTAAATAAAAACTATTTTGTTTTAATCTATTAGTATATTGAACTCGTAGAGACCGTGATGTGTCGGTGTAAGAATATAAACTACCCCATGCCGTCCCGTGGGTGTCGTACGAGTAAGAGGCGACAGAGGCAAACAACCCTGAACTCGACAACATCAAGTAGAAAACACTGTTGTTGCATAAACGCCTGCCAATCGTGCCAACTAGGTCAAATATTCCCGTTCAGTCGTGAACTGATAGACTATTACATAGGCTTTGTGAGGAGTCATTGTTGGGAAACCACTGCTGCCCATCTCCTGATTCGTTTCCCTCTGTCGTTCCCTACGACACCCACGGAATGATATGGGGCAGTGGATATTCTTACACTGCCATTACGCGACATACATTAGTTTTTATGGGTTTTTGTAGTACTTATAATTAATTATTGTCGATTCCCTTTGGGCTAATAATTATAAGTAACGATACATTTTGACTGAATGCTAGTACTAATTAGCATATATTACTTTAAAATGGCTTCAGTTTTTCTTGTTTTGACCTCTTCGAAATTTCTCAGCCATATACGTCAACGTAATATTATCTGAACTCCGTTGTTTCTTTGCTAGATATGGGCTTGTAATTCCATTAACGAGCCAGCGACGTGCTCAAACGAAGTTCTTTTGCAATTTTTCGCCCCTTTTAAATCCTCTCTCCGAGCTTTATTTTCGACTCTACGTCGCTCGAATCCCCTGAAAATTGGTATACATGGTGCATTTTTTTGCGAATGATGCTTGCTCGGTATTTTTACGTGATAAAATCTATAACGAGAATTTCGCCGGAACTAGTAGTAATAATAATAATGTCCTCCGCACCGAATTCTGGTCTGATCTCTCTCATAGTCCGATGAGACGGTAATCCGACAAGACCTGAGAGAAACAAGACGGATCAATGAGTTTACGTGCTTTCCGAGGCACGGGGATGAAACTGACGGGGACTGAGGATTTCGGATGAAAAAACAATAAATAACCCATAATAATTTTAATTAAAACTTATAAAAGCTGCAAACGAATAATGGCGGTACTACGTGGCAATTTCTGAGAAGCCCACTTTTAGTAGTGGACTTGTGACGAGATGTAACGATGGTAATGATACATATTATATTACTATTTTAGTATCCCGTGAGTCATATAAGAACATTTCGGTTGTTCTTTTCGCGAACAGGGAAGTGGTTAAAATGATATAGCTAATGTTTTACATTAATACGTTCAATAACAGTCTATCAAAAGTGCATTGCTCAACATTGACCCTCTACAGAATGCCTCATGGAAGGGTTGAGGACACTTGACAACCTTAGTTGTTTATTTTCGGTTGTTATCAAAAAGAAGCTACTACGCCCCTGTTAACTCATGTTTCAATTTCCCTATTTCGACTCTTACCACACTCACGATCTAATGATATAGGGTAGCGGATATGCTTACGCTGCGACTACGTGGCTTTTAACATTTGTAACCTTTAATTATAAATAGAATTTTGTACGTGGTAGAACCAATCTGCAGTTTTATTATGACTTCAGGTCTAATTGATCAGATCAGATTGGGTAAAAATGACAATCAGAGGAAATATCAGCGAAAAAGCAGCGTTATTCTGTTGTACTTTTTATAGTGAGTAATAAGAAACGATAAATATATATTCCAACTTCAACCTCATTCTTAATTAAGAACAGAATTAGATGTCTACGAGCTGCATTATCATGAGGTGGACTGGGTGGTGGTTTGTGACCTCACTAACGGTAGGAGTTGGGTATTATCATCAGCATTATCATCAAATACTACAAATAAACTACATGTACTATGAATGTTGCATGCACCGGCTCGACCGGGGAAGGACCACGCTCTCACACTCACACCAATACGAGCATAAAATGGCAGTTCAATGCTACCATAATAAATGGTGAGTGTAAAGATCCGAAGACCCATTTTAGTAGAAATTAGGCTTTTTATCTTTTTGTTCAGAGGTGACGACGCATTTGTATTTTGATTCTTAATCGAGGATAGATGTAGACCACAACATCTATTAACCATTAGGTGGGCTGTATGCTCGTTTATTCTATAAGGGAAATAAAAATTGTAGAGCAAAGCGTAGTCTAATTTTACGCTGGCTGGCTGCTCGACATATGTCTCTTATTCTCTGATTTTTTCTGCGCAGCTGGTGATCGCGTTCGAGTTGGGCCTGATCGTGGTGTGGGACCTCCGCGCTCGCGCTGTCGAATGGCGAGGTGCCTTGGGCACTGGTGGGGCGTCGGACGTGCGGGCCGCAGCCTGGCAGCACGACGGCAAGCTCATGACCGCCCACGCTGATGGTGCGCTGGCCACCTGGACAACACGGGCGCCAAGACCTTCCTCGCTCTCTTATCCGCATGGTGAGTACTGAATACCATTACAACCTTGAAATAATACTAGTTTTTACGGAATTTATCGCGTATATTTAACTTTTTAAATACCCGACGTTTCGAACGCTTTACAGCACTCATTGTCACGGGCGGGACTGAGATGTTCAACGTCCATATGTCATAGTTAACCGCGGTTACCATAGATTAAAATTTAACTTTTGTTCCGATCTATACAGTATGAACTTATGGTATTTTGAAGTCTTGCAGTTGTATGCTTGGGTTGGGATTTAATTTAATTTATTATAGGATCCCAAGCAGATGGTAGCACCCAGCCATCTTCTCTATTGAAATTAGGATGTTTTTTGATTTCAATAGCCTCGCGAATCATCCTTGGAAGGAATCGGTGTTCTTTAGCGAGGATTTGCGGTCTATCAAATCTGATGTAGTGACGGGGGCGATCCTGTACGTGTTCACAGACTGCAGACTTCCCGGAGCGTCGATTCTTCACATCAGCTATATGTTCTTTAACGCGGGTTTTTATTGATCTTTTAGTTTGTCCTATGTAGGAGAGACCACATTCACAATCAAGCTTGTCCACTCCTGCATCTTGCAGAGGGACATTACACTTGACTGATGTAAAAACTGACCAATCTTCTTCAGCGGCTTGAAGTATGTTTTGATGGAAGCGCGCTTCAAGATGTAGCCAATGTTGTCAGTGACTCCTCTAACATATGTGTAATGTTCGCGTAAATATAAGAAATCATTATGTAAACCGTTACAGCCTATTAAAGTCCACTGCTGAGCATACGTCTCCCCCACGGACTGCCTCATAGGGGGATAGTTGTCACAGTTGCCACGCTTGGTGAGCGGTTTTTTAATCTTCTATCTGCTTTTTATTTTTAGTTTTAATTGTTATTAGGAAGACACTGCTGCCCTCCTGCTGATCTCCTTTCCATTTGTTTTCCTCGGTCGCAAATGTTATTGATTATCTTTCACAAGCACAGAAAATGTATGCATATACTAGTCAGCAGCAGGAATTTGAAATCCACAAAAACATTTCTTAACGAGTCATATTGATTATGATTATACATAATCCTTAGAAATTTGCACTGAGTGTCTAATCTGTGGTGTCAACAGAATTGCCGCAGAATATAATATAATAATTTTATATTCATAGTAATAATTTTTGCTACGTCTTATATATATATATATATATATAAAGCAAAGCAAAGCAAAGCCTTTTGACAGGTCTAAAAGAGACCAACAAGACCACCAGTCTATCCAAATATCTTTCAAAATTTTGAACATTTGAAAACTAAACTAATTTACACTCATAATCTTATATTTGTCTAACCATGATATTAACCTATTCGATATGACTTTTTCGAATATTTTTGCAAAATTTGATAATAGGTCTATAACTATTCACGTCATTTTTGACACCTTTCTTGTACCAAAGGCTTTATCCGTGTTTTTTTTAAATAATTTGTAAAAATTCCTCTTTCTAAGGCCAAGTTTATAATATGCATTAGAGGTTCCCCTAGTAAATGTGTTGATTTGATTACTTTCAATCGGTGTATTATTAGTAGCCTGTACTTTTAATGTTCTTTCAATTATTGATAATATTTATAGTTTTGGAAATATTTACAGGGATTATAAAAATACTATGTCATGTGGTTGATTAATTATAATGTCACCTTTTTGAATAGTTTTTATTGTGTCTTTAATATTATTTATTTTGTATTATTTTGTTTAATAATAAATCTAAGTATACGAAATTGCCACGATTTCTCTTTGGGAGTTCTTGGCAATTTCGTACTCGATACTCGTAAATGATGAAGTTTTACATCAGAGCAATCTAAATTAACAATATCAGAGGTATCCTACAGAAAAATAAATTATGAACAGCTTCTCACACAAGATGATATAAATCAACCTGATGAAGCATGCATGTACTTGATAGGTTTCGAAGAGGCTACTTTTACCCCAACTAAACAATCATTAAGCAATTTTAATAAGAGTTATAATACTACTTAAGTGTACATTTTTATAAGCCCTGGGAATGAGGTGGTGAATACCATGTTGTTTCTATATATTTTTATTTAACATAAGTGTAAATTATTTGTTAAAAAAAATAGTTTCGCTGAGTTTTTTTTTGCTGGTTTTTCCCAGGACAGAGGTAAAAGCATAAATGACTTTCAAAACGTATTCTTGTAATCTATATTAAATAAAAAAATATTTTATTCCTATCTATTGCACTATTTATATGATATATACATGATATTCTATTTTGTTAATAATTTAAGTACGTTTTCTGCCAAGGAGTCCGTTTTCGAAGGTACCACCTATACTAGTCCTGCGATTGTCAATTTGCCTGAAAAGCGGGACGATTGACGCAATCAAATAGCTTCAACCACTAATTAACCATGTCCAACCGTAACCTTTTACAGGCGGATATAGAAGATGAAGAACGGATTTTAAGAAACATATTAACATTGTATTTGAAACCTTTTTTTTTAATTTCAGCGAAGGCAAACAAAGATGGAAAATTGGAGCCTTGTAAACCCATTCACAGATTGGAATGGAAAACTTCGAGATCAGGGTGAGTAGAACTGTTGCAAATTTATCGGTAAGGCCTTTTACGTGATAAAGCTATGCTGCAGCTGTAATATTATTGAAGCACGAATGGGTCGCCTCGACCGGGAAAGGGTCTCATTCTTGTAGAATACCCGCATAAGATACGAGCTTAATGATGCTATGTTTCATAGGGCGAGTTTAATAAACTCTCGTAGAATACCTGTATATGATACCAGCTTAATGCTGCTATGTTTCATAAAGCGAGTTTAATACACTCTTGTAGAATACCAGCATAGGATACCAGCTTATTGCTGCTATGTTTCATAAGGCAAGTGTATAAAACCGGAAACCCTTTTTACTTAAAACGTGGTATTCCATTATATCGCTCAGGTGTGACAAAGCATCTGGTTTTTGATTCATAATCGAGGACGGATGTAGATATATCTATGGACAACAGCATCCACTTACCATCAGGAGGTTCGTGTGCTCTTTTTTCACCCCTATTCTATAAAAAAATACTATTACGGCTCAGCGACGCAGCTTCTGTAATCGGCAGGGTGGCGGGCAAGAATCTCTCACGGAACGATTTTATATAATATGGCCTACAAACAATTCTTCTAGATCTAGACGTCTGTCTGTGTGCAATTTATGTTTGTAAAATGTCTCCACGACATACTAGAAAATCTTAGTGTGGATATAACGTTTCTTTAAAGTTTGTAACCAGAACAATCCAGTGGACATAGACAGGTAGCAGTAAAACATATAACTAAATCGACAACGAGACGGATCTGACGTTAGATGCATCTAGAGCTGCAATATTTAATCCACCTGCCAAACGTGGTGCAAGCAATCCTTCTAACTGGCTGTCGGTAATTGATATTCGCCTTCTATTATACTTTTTTCAGTAATTAAAAGCCATTACTTGACCTCAATCAAATACAAATAAATATTTTAAATTGGCAGCCTCGTACCGATGAGAGAGTACGAGCTAACAAGATTGATTTAAACCATATCAAGATCACAAATAAGCCTTTTAATACGTTTCTTCATTGAGTCCAACGCTGCTGGGTGGTATTTTGCAGCACCAACACATGTAACAGTCATACTCAATCCACGACAGGACTTGCGTCTTGTATAGGATAAGAAACTGCTCCGGGGTGACATACGTACGCTCTCGGTACGTACCTACTACCCATAGTTACGTGATAGGTACCTAATTCCCTTGCAGCTGCTTTGACCCTGTACTCAATAAACCGTCCATAGTTGATTTTCGGAGAAATCTAAAACCCTAACAACTGAAGGCGATTGGTGTACCCAAAGATATATCTCGGTAATTAGGTGCCGAAGTGAGTGGGCTTCTTTATTTTTGATTTGAAGGCGTTTCATAGCATCGCCCCATACGGTAACATAAGATTCACTTTCGGACTGAATTTGATCCCGACTGGCCCGAGCATTCGACTAATATCTTTTAACAACTGTGCAGCCATCATACCCATTGTTACTTTTATTACGTTATTGGTTCAAGAGATTTACGTAGAGAATGGACCTTACCCTTATTAATCAAACTAGGGGACAAGCCATGCAGTGAAAGCTTGCCCAAAAGGCTTGCGTGACAAATTCTTTCAAAGGCCTTCGAGGTATCGAGGAAGATAGCAAGTGCTTTTCCAATGTTTTGGAGGACCTCGCGCCATATATGAATAGCGCATACCAGAGTGTAGGCTCAGTTAATAATATAATTGTAGGGAAGATTTGTCTTAACTGGACATAAATGTACCGTCATATATTTGAAGCAAAAACTTTCTGATTTTTCCTGTGATCGTCTCCTACGATGCCCATGTAATGAAATAAGGTAATGGATCTTCTAACGCCATCGTTGCATGAACTAGGGACAGACCGGACGGACGGTCGCTAACGTTACATCGAGAACGGGTAATGTAGAATGAATTATGATGATCATAAACGTCTTTCTGATAATACCGTGGTCTAAATTGACCAGTTCACTTTCATGACGGATCACTATCACGAGATCCCTTTGAATATGTATTTTTATTTGTTACTAACACTTTTAGGGAAAGTCTAATAATTTTCTCCGGTGGTCTGCCAACGGACAAAGCGGGCCGAACGCACAGCATCACGGTGATCAACGGCAAGAGCACCACCGTGCTTGAGATGGAGCACAGCGTCGTGGATTTTGTCACGCTCTGCGAAAGTCCACACGCCTCTGGTGAGTGACCCAATTATTTTTTTAATAAAATTCTAGCAATGCTAGTATCGATAACAATATTACTGTAAACTACTCCACCTAAGCTTAAAATGTTTGTGTTAATAGTGGTGTACCCACGTCTTTTGGAGTTCGTAATTTGCACCCACAATCATTAGTGAATAATGAATATATATTGTCTATTACCCAAAAAAAATATGGTCACACTAATCTTATGTTCAAACGGTAGTACAGATTTTTTTAAAAAGTTGCTTGCCAAAAAATAATTTAATCGTCAAAAATATTGATTTCTTTTAATTTAGATAAAACTGTAGAAAGCACTACATCAACTCATATACACATTTAAACCATTCACCACATTGATACGTAACAGTTTCTCGTCATTAATTTCGATATACAACATCGCTGAGCTGAGTTTTATGTGTTGTTCTAGAATACCAAGAGCCTTACGCGATCGTGGTCCTTCTACAGAACGATCTAGTGGTGATAGACCTGCTGTCACCGGGCTACCCGTGCTTCGATAATCCTTACCCAATGGACATCCACGAGTCACCTGTTACTTGCTGTTCTTACTTTGCTGATTGCCCATCGGATCTGGTTAGTAATGCCTTTTTTCATTTAATTTAATTTAATAGTAAACGTTATAGCCATAGCTGGTGTAATTCATGCAGGATCGGATTCTAAATCATTATCCAGATAAAGTCCAGCCGTGTTTAGCCACATGCCACTGCTATAAATTATCAACGTTATAAAAAACATGCCTCGCTGCTGAGTCCGTGTAAAGACGTCTGAGATTTATAACGAATCGTCATTATTTGAGATGATGATACGTTATAAATCTCAGACGACAAGATGCCTCGATCATGGACATGGAGTTGCCAAGAGCAACACTCTTTGCTTCATCTAGCCTCATTTTGCCATCGAACGACTTGACTAACGGTTAGAAAAAAACAAACAAAGCGTTTCGCTTCATTAGTTGTGGTACGCACATCGAGGGATTGGAGTTCGTTGCCTACTTCTCTCTTCCCTGAATAGTAAACACAAATTTTTTGACTTATTAATGTCTTCATATTGTTGGTGGTAAGACACGCTGCAGCTGTATTATGGTTATAACACACATACGTTGGCTTGACTGCGATAGGATCGCTCTCACAGAATAATGCTGCTGTGTTTCGTATAGTGAGTGTGGAGAATCGAAGACATTTTTACTGTAAACGAGGCATTCCGTCATAGTCAGGGGTGACAGGTCTAGGGGTTTTTTATAGGAAAGAGGTCAAACGAGCATACGGCTCATCTGATGATAAGTGATTACCACCGCCCATAAACAACTGCAAAACCAGGGGAATTGCAGATGCGTTGCCGGCCTTTTAAAGAGGAGTAGGCTCTTTTCTTGAAAGTCCCTAAGACGTATCGGTCCAGAAAAATCTCTGATGATAGTCTATTCCACAAGAAAGTTGTGCGAGGCAGAAAACTTCTTTTAATCGCACGGTGGTGGACCGTCAGTCATCCAGATGGTATGGTCGAGTTTTGTCACGATGTGCGACGGTGAAATTGTGCGCCTGGAATTAGTCCAAACAGTTCCTCAAAACACTCCCCGTGGTAGAAGCGATGAAATACGGAAAGAGATGCAACATCTATTGGCAGTATCAGTGAGTCAAGCTGATCGGAAAGAGCTCGATCGCCAACAATTCGAACAGTTCTGGACTGGATGCCATCAAATGGAAGAAGCTCGCACTGGGTAGCTCCAGCCCAGAGATGGGAACAGTATTTTATGAAATACTGTCCCGCTCTGTTGAGCACGCCAAGCTTTTTAGAGGCCAATTTCACCTTCTCTTCCAAGTAACCACGAAACTGCCCGTCACTCGATATGTCGACGCCGAGGATTCCGCTACTGGGTGAGGCAACAAGGGGAGTGCCTTGAAACTAAGGAGATACGACGAAGGGGTTCTTGTTAGCGGTAAACGCGCAAACTTGTATCTTCTGTGAATTAAACTGGACTAGACTTAGTCGCCTCCAGTCCGAGACTTTGTTCAACAAAATCTCGACTTCAGACACAAGTTTGTCCCGGAACTCGGCGAGGTATTCCCGAGAAATATTGGCATTTGGTGGTGTATAAAGCATCACCAGTGTTGTGGTTGCATAGCAATAAATGTTACCGGTTTGCAACATGTCACTGATATGCAGAAGAAACAGCGTTAGTGATAGCACGCAGCCTTGTGGAACACCAGCATTAATATGCTTGTAATCGGAGCATGCACCGTTTACTACGATCTTGAAAGGAGTGTTCTAATTTGTACCCCGTGTAGAAGAGATGTATCAGCCGGAGAGGACACCTGTATCTCGGTTAAAAAAAAGAAGGCCGGCCGCGCCGTTTCCAGATAGTAGTGGACAGCATCAAGGTTTGAATGAAGCCCCCTGATTTTGCATAAATTCACGAATAACGTTGCAGGCGGCGTCTTTGTCTTATTGCTCCGTTTGCCTCGAGCAGGCTTAGTCTCGAGAGAAATTTCGCCCTCCCCCCCCCCCCCCCCCCAGAAAACGTTGAGCAGCCTGACGCTAACGCTCAGGAGTGGAGTAGCTTGGTCGTGGTTGCTCAGCGAGGGATTCCCCAGGGGTACTGGTACCCTCCTGGGGTAGTCTTGCATTTAATTCCGCTACCATGTTGATGGGGGAGAGGGGAGATTGGGCCGCCGGCCACCTGCACTCACCAGACGAAACGCAAAAGCAGAGCCTCTACTTCACACTGGTCTCCTGTGAGATCTTGGTACCACCCTAGTTCGAGCCGACCCACACGTGCAACAGCAAATACTGCCGCGTATCTCTACCACTAAAACATCCTCAGGTAATTATGGACCTCAGCATCCACATACATAGGTGGACTTTGTACTCTTCTGGTACTCTTAATCTTTTAAAAAAGGCTTTTATTTAAACTAATTTGCTTAAGATCAAGAGCCATTATTATCACTCTTAATATTAGATATGATCTTCGTCAAAGGTAGGCCTTTATTATTTAAAATATTATAATGTTTATATTCTTGATTTTCAGATCCCGGCATTCTACTCAGTGGGGCGGCAGGTCAATAAAAAGGTGGCCGGTTTCAGCGAGAAGCTATGGCCCATTGACGGTGGCGAATGGGCTCCCGCCTCCTGCTCTTATAGCGAGATCATACTTACTGGGTTTGCCATCCTTCCATCTTTTATCTCTTAGTGTTAATTCTATCTCATCCTTCTATTAGTATTGTCGAATGTAAACTTATCGTTAATTTGTTTTTTTTTATAGGCATGCAGATGGCAGTGTAAAATTTTGGGATGCGAGTGCAGGAACTCTACAGATTTTATACAAGTTAAAATGTTCTAAAGGTAAGCTCCTTGTGACATACATAAACACTCACGCCTGTCACCCAGAGGGGTAGGCAGAGACTACAGACTTCCATTTAGCACGAATCTGACATACCTCTTTCGCTTCCTCCACATCCATATACCTACGCATACATGCTTGTCGGTTAAAGGTACTCTTAATTTGGCCCATTTTTATATATATTTTTTCCGAATTTTCCATTCACTTCTACAACATATATTTGCTTTTTCAGTCTTTCCTCATTCATTCTTACTACATGTAGAAAGAAAAAGAAGGAATGCTTCGGTGGTTTGGTCATGACCAAACCACCGACGCATTCTTTTCTTAATCCCGGTCACCGCATCATCTTGCAAACCACACTCTTCTCTTATCACACAATTTCTCACCCTACACTTTTCGTTAACTATTTTCCTAAATAGTTTCGCTTCGTTACCAATGATGGAACGAAAATATTTGAACCGCGAATACTATGAATTGGTGCGCTGCATACATTTTAAACAATGAAAGTTTACATGGTGCGCAAACATTATATGATATTAAGTCTTTACCGCGGTAAGAAGTTAACATACGTGGTATTAACGTACCAACCAACCAAAAAACAATTGACAGCTAATAAAATTATTTAAGTGCAGTGAGCGATAACTTAAATAGTGAATATGAAGATAGGTAGATTCCGCATGGAGGCCCTAGCCTGTAAACTCGCCCGACCTTTCACTGTTATACTTTTATCTGTGGGGTGAAATAAAAAGTCGCGTTTATCTTAAAGATGTCCTAAGTTATGAAGACCGCCACAGAAAAATTTTTGCTAAAGTAAAAATTGCTCAAGCACAGGTAATAAGTGTAAAAAATAATATACGAAAACGTGTTCATCAAATGCATAGAGAGGAACAGATTCCATTTTGAGGTTGTACCTAAATAGTTTATTCGATCCAAAGCCCGTGTGAAGTGAGAATTGGAATCATAGTTCGCGTTGTTTAGTTATTTACTTAAGCATTTCGTAGTGAGCGTGTCACTAAGAAAGTAAACAGTAAGCAAACATTTTGTGAATTATATCGCACACACAGGGGCGCGCGTATTCGATTTTGTTGCCCATAACTCTAAAGCACAAATCTCATAAAGTAATTATCTCTTTCTTTTATATTATTTTACTGTCTACTCTCCCTGTCAATTCCCTCATAGGACACTATTCTTTCTGTGAATGGCTGTTACGACGTTTAGATTTTTACAAAGATTATTTAGTTGCGTATGATATAACTACACTTTTTAAATGTAATTGGCATCTTTGCCCAAGTTTTCATAATACGAGGGGTACACTGAAATAATCGGGAATAAGAAAAACCACATGCACGGTATAGCTAAATTGTACTTTATTGTTTTTCGAAGTATTCTCCGTTCAACTTAATGCACTTTTCCATTCGTGCAAACCAATCATTAAAACAGTAATTCCAGTCTGAAGTTGATGTTGACAAAATGGCTGATTTGTACGCTTCCACAGCTGCTTCGGGGTCTTCAAACCGTTGACCGCGTAGTAAATCTTTCATTCTAGGGAATGTAAAGAAATCGTTTGGGCTCAGGTCAGAACTGTACGGAGGATGGCTCATCAGCTCAACGTTTTCCTGCCTAAAAAATCATTTGTTTTCCGAGCCATATGGGAGAGCTCGCATTATCGTGATGTAAGATATTGCGACGTTTCGGGTTATTTTTTCATGTTCATTTCTGGCAAACAAACCATGATATACCACTCAGCGGTAACGGTTCTGCGTTCCTGTAAAGGAATTGTAGCAACATGCCCTTTTTCGAGACAAACGTAGCGACCCTTTTCTTTTTGACACGCTGCGGGAGCGAACCACTTTCGTTGGTTTGACCTCGTCTTCGAAGACCCAAACTGCTTAGTGATGTTTTCTTTCAGATTCGTATGAATAAATCCATGATTCGTCACCTGAGATGATATTATAAACGGCATTTGACTTCCTTCCGTTGAAGCGTTGCAGAGTATTCCGGCACCAATCTACACGAGCCGCCTTTTGCTCTTCGGACAAATTGTGGGGAACCCAGCGGGAAACTAGCTTTCTTACACACAGCTCATTATGTAATATCGACTGAATTGCAGTCATTCCGATACTGATACCCGAATCTGCTCGTATGTCACATGACGGTCATCTAATAGTATCTAGTAGTTCGCACAGTTGCGATGTTTTCAGGCGTGACCGCTATTCTTGGTCGACCTGCAGAAGAAACAGTGCTGAGCGACACACGACCGCGTCTGAACTTGGCATACCAGCGGTATATTGTCGTTTGACTCGGTGCTTCAACATCATAAATCTAAACAAGTTCGCAGAGACATTTATCTTGAGATAAGCCGCGACAAAAATTGTGATAAATTATGGCATGGAAATGATCACGCGTGAGCTGCATTTCTGTTATCGACGTGTCAACTTTAAACCAAGATAGTTTTATTTTTTAAACACTTTTTTAATTGTTTGAATGTCATTAAGATCCTAAGAGGCCAGTATTCAAATTGTAAAAAAGGTTTTATTGTCCCTCAATCTGAAATATTCTATTCCCGATCATTTCAGTTTGCCCCTCCGTAAATAATCTTTGGTGCATCTGTTTTGATTCGTTGAACATATTTGAACGACTTGCGGTTACTAACTATACTAGGACTATGCTTAACAACTATTTTAGGATTCGATATATATTTTAAAACGTTACCTCTACATTATGATTTTCTCCTGTATCGTGGTGGTAATTTACATACATATATTTCACAAAAACAAACATACAGGCCCGAAACAATTATTTGTAGGTCATACAAGTACTTGTTCCGTGCGGGATTCGAACTCGCGGCTTTTTGCGCTGCATATCATTGCTGAACCACAGCGCAACGGATTCGTCAATATCAGCAAATAGGTAGCGCTGTAATCAAGTGATTAATAAATTCTATATTTAAAGACAATAATCACTAATAAAATAATGAAAATAAGATTTTAAACGTGGTAGAGCCACGTCGCAGGTATATTATAGTTGCAGCACAAATGAGTCGGCCCGACCGGGAAAGCAACAAGCTCTCACAGAACACCAGCATAAAATACCAACTAGTGTGGTAAGAGTAGAGAACCAGAAACGTTTTTTAACAGTGACGAGGCATTATATCGTCCTTAGACACAATCACAAACACATCCACTTTTTAATTTTTAATCGAAGGTAGATTTAAGTGTGTATGAGCCACAACATCCATTTACCATTGGGTGGATTGTATGCTACATGTATGCAAGACACTAGCTTCTAACACACAGATTTTATAACTAGTTTAAGAAGCCAGCGTTCTATTTATTTGTTAACAAATTGTCATCATCTTTAAAGTCCACTGCTGAACACAGGGGAGGCCTACGTTAAGCAGAAAGGAATGCCACAAGTCACGGCTATGAGCCATCTGCATCCGTCGACTTCCTCCATCTCTTACCAGGTTGTCACTCCATCTAGTGGGGTACTACCCCACACTTCACCTACCGGTACGAGGCTGCCATTCAGAACCTTTATTCCCTATTGGTTGTCGGTTCTGCGAGCTATATGGCCGGCCCATTGCCACTTCAGCTTCCTAATCCGATAGCTTACAAATAAAATAAAAAGTAATGAGTGATATTATACGAGCATTGGTTGTGACAGTGTTCGAGCGGCGCGGTGGGGGGAGTAGTGGGGCGGGTGGGGGAGGCGGGTTCGGCGGGGAGGAGGAGGGTGCGCTGGCCATCCAGCTGCTGGCGCTGTGCGCGGAGTCGCGCCGCCTCAGCGTGGCGCTGCCGCACGGTCACATCGTGCTCTTCAAATTCCGTAAGGCGGAGGCCACCGCCGAGACACACGTCAGTCCGCAACACTCACACTTAGCATATTTTTTAGTATATAACTTGAGCAAAACTTACAGTTAGGGTACATACACAATAAAAGAAAAGTACACTGCTAAACAACGGTCATCTTTAGAACCGATACGTGCTCCTGCAATGGGGTTGTCTCACAGAATTTTCTTTTATAGGATAATGGTGAAAAACGCGCACTCAGTCCACCTGATGGTAAGTGGTTGCTGTGGTCCACAGACATCTACATTTATCCGCGACTACGAACGTTGTCATCCCTGAGGACTAAGATGGAGTGCCTCGTTTCCAGTAAAATGGGTCTTCGATTCTCCACACGTACCATACGAAACACAGCAGCATGGAGTCGCTATTTTACGCTGGTATTCTGTGAGAGCGGGGATGACCCCGGTCGAGCCGACCCAATCTTGCTAAAACTTATACTATTAATATAGCTGCAGCATATCATTTAAAAATATAAATGGAAAAAAACTAGGAAAGTTTCCTTATTCATTAAATGATACATAAATTACACACCGAAATGCCCCATATTATCGCATTGGTGTCGTAAGAGGCGACATGGATTAAATAAAGCAGGAAAGGGTCAGCAATATCTTCCTCCTAATAATTCAAAATAATAATAAAGGAAGATTCCATCCTGAGTCCTAGTGAGGAGAGTAATGTTACTACGAGAATAAAAAATAAATGTTCCAAGTCTGGTAACAGCGATTCTTGTGTAACTGAGGAGAGGTTGCGCATGATTATAAAACAGGAAATTACTGACACTATTAAATCTCTAGTATCCGAGCACCTAGCGAACTTAAACCTTCAAGTATCTGGGTTTCAAGAGTCCCTGTCATTTATAAGCAAACAATACGATGATCTTATGCAGTCTGTTAACGAGAAATCAGAAATAATCAATAGACTGGTTTCAAAGAACGAAAAATTAACAACACAGGTTAAAAACCTGACGGACAGACTGGGGCAGATAGAGCGAAATATGCGCGTTTGTAACGTGGAAATTACAGGTATTCCCGAACACAAGTCAGAGAACCTCCTGAGCACTGTTGAACAACTTGGTAGAATTGTCGAGAGTCCTATTGCTGAATCTGATATATTACATGTAACAAGAATTGCCAAATTAAACAAGGAGAGCAATCGTCCTCGTTCTGTCATCGTAAAGCTTCGCAGTCAGCGACACCGCGATGAATTATTGGCTGCAGTGACACGATTCAACAAAAAGAACAAGGATAATAAGCTCAACACCGAGCATCTTGGACTCGGAGGACGTCGCGAGCCCGTATTCGTATCTGAACACCTGACGCCCACAAATAAACATTTACATGCTGCAGCCCGAAAGAAAGCCAAGGAGGCTGGGTTCATGTTTGTGTGGATACGGGATGGAAGAATTCTTGCGAGGAAAAACGAACAAAGTCATGCTATTTATATTAAAGACGACGAAAGCTTAAAATTATTGCTTTAAAATTAGCCAAGTAGTAGTCAATAGTAATTTTTGCCACAATGCCTGTAAATATTTATTATCAAAATGTGCGGGGGCTTAAGAACTAAAACAGAGGATGTCTTTAAAAATATTCTGATTAATAACTACAACGTAATTGTATTTACTGAAACGTGGCTCAATAGTAATATAACGAACTTAGAATTTATAGATAAGCGTTATATTGTTTATAGGAGAGATCGATTGTGCTCAGAAACTACTAAAAAAGACGGAGGGGGGGTTTTAGTCGCTGTTTCTAGGGATATACCTTCTTTCAGACATTCAAGCTGGGAGAGCGATGCGGAGGATCTATGGGTCTCAATTGATATAAAAACAAATAACATTGTTACCAAAATACTAATTTGTGTGGTATACCTTCCTCCACCAGTAAACCTGGAAAGCCTTACTCGGTTTTTGGAGCATACTAACGATATTTTGGACAAAGCTGATCAAGTTATAATGTTGGGAGACTTCAACATGGGCTTCATTGGTTGGTCTCGCAGTGTGGACGGTGTTTCATGCAGTGCATTTAATTATGATTCACCACAGGGTCTGGCACTCACTGATTTCATGGCGCTAAATAATATTACACAAATGAACCCTATTCCTAACGAGGATGGCAGAGTGCTGGACCTTGTTCTAACCAACTGTGTTCCTTTAGAGGTTTCTAACTCCTTAAATGTTATAAGTAAAATTGACCGAAAGCATCCTCCGTTATTGATTACTGTACCGGAACTAAAACCGAACTTACTTAAACCAGCCCAAAAACCTCGACACAACTTTTTCAAAGCGAACTATGATCTAATCTTGGCTCATCTTAGGGAAATTAATTGGTCACAACAGTTCGATAGGTGTCAAAACGTTAACGAGATGACCACAGTATTTTACCGTATTTTAAACAATGCCGTGAAAACATACGTCCCTATTTTGAAGCCAAAAAAAAGCAGGTTCCCCTCATGGTTTAGCAGGTCTCTGATCAGAATAATCTTGGAAAAAGAAAGCAAGAGAAAAAAATTTGTGAAATACAAAAATCCACGCGATAGGTTGGAGTATGAATTACTTCGTGAGCGAAGTAAGAAAATAATAGACGCATGCCTACAAAGTTATAAAAAACGGGTCGAGGGTAATATTGTCAGGAATCCTAAATATTTCTGGAACTATATTAAGGATAGGCGAGGTGGTGAAACTACTATACCTGCCGAAATGAGCCTTGATGACGAAATTGCAAACACTGGTACAAAGATTGCAGAACTATTTGCTAAAAATTTTTCATCAGTGTTTAGTAACACAGTATTACCTGATAGCCTAGAGTCCGCAGTGTACGGTTTGCCATATTTGAGTGTAATTAGATTCAGTGAACATGAAATTAAACGTGCCATTAAAAAACTAGATATCTTCAAGGGTGCCGGTCCGGATGAGATCCCTCCTGTTTTTGTAAAGCGCTGCGGTCCTACTCTTACTCTGCCACTGTCACTTCTTTTCAATAGATCTTTGCATGACGGGGTATTTCCTGAATTGTGGAAAAAAGCTAAGATCGTTCCAGTGTACAAGAAGGGTGACAGCAGTGACATCAAAAACTACCGTCCTATATCCATACTTTCTTGTATACCTAAGCTGTTTGAATCCCTTGTTTGCCCAATTGTCACGCGCCACTTGGAAAGTTGGATGTCAGAATTTCAACATGGGTTTCGAAAAGGACGTTCTATCAAAACGAACTTGGTGTCATTTATGTCCTATCTAAGTAAAGAAATAGATAGACGCCAACAAGTAGACTGTATATACATGGATTTCTCGAGCGCTTTTGATAAGGTGTGTCACTCGCTTCTTGTACATAAATTGAGCGGGTCTGGTATTGGTGGGACCTTACTGGAATGGTTTAATTCATACCTAGCAAAAAGACTTCAGTTTGTGGTGCTGAACGGTCACATATCACATGAGTATGTTGCATGTTCAGGAGTACCACAGGGATCCCACTTAGGCCCTGTTCTCTTCTCGGTGTTTATAAATGACATTACCTCATCTATAAATTACTGTAAATACTCACTTTTTGCCGATGATTTAAAAATATTCAAAACCGTTACTTCAAATAATGATGTGGAGCTCATCCAAGCTGATCTCGATGGAATAAATATGTGGTGCAAATTGAACGGCATGATTATTAATACGAAGAAATCTTATCACATTAAGTACACAAAGAAAAAAGTTCAATTGCCATCATCGTATAAATTAGAGCTAGATACGTTACAGGAGGTTAAGGAGATTCGAGATTTGGGCGTAACAATGGACACGAAATTGAAATTCAAAGTGCACATGGACAAAACTGTAAAAGAAGCGGCCAGGATGTTAGGTTTCCTTAAAAGAAATACCAAAGGATTTGTTTCTCCTCAAACCAAAATAATCCTTTATAACTCACTGGTTCGCAGCAAACTAGAATTTGCATCAGTTGTGTGGAGTCCCCAATACGCGGCACCATCTCAACGTCTGGAGAGACTACAAAGATCCTTTACTAGATACCTGACATATCACACTTCCGGCATCTCTCATAAGGCCACCTATGACTTGCGGCTGAAACACTTTAAAATGATGTCACTTTATAATCGCCGCATAATATTAGATATAACATTCCTCAAAAAGCTGTTGTCAGGACAGATGGCATGCAGTGAATTGCTTAATGAAATAAATTTCAAAATCCCGTACAGATATCCACGAAATCCTCTCACTAACATACTTGTTGTACCAGTAAGTAGAACAAATGCTCTAAAACATTCTCCATTATCAAGGATGTGTTCTGAGTACAATCGATTTTCCGCGTCCATTAAAGATTTTGATATTTTTCATGACTCAGTGACAAATCTAAAAAAAAAGCTTACCGCACATTTTTGTTGGTAAATTAGATTTGTAATTTAATATTTATGCTACTAAATTTCTTCTTTTTGTTATACTTTTGACTTTTGAGTTTTGATTTTTACTTATTAATTTGCTGCAACTCAAAATTTGTAAATTGAAATTTATTTTGAACTTAAATTAATTTAATGTCTTCTAACGAGAGTGATGTATGCACCAGTAATTGGCATGCATACCAAACTATTTATAAGACGAAGATTATTGTAATGTTTTGTATGTTATGCTGTTGGTGTGTCAATAAATAAATAAATAAATAAAATACTTTTTTTTCAAATTGAAGTTAGTAACGAATTGACAGTGCACCTGATGACACGTGGCTACTATTGTCCATAGACACCTACAGCCGACCACAAACAAAAGAAGGCTACTGATGTGTTGACCTCTGAGGACTAAGATGGAATTCCCTCACAGCCAGCCCCACCCAATACTGTCACTCTACAGCCTGTCTTTCCCAATACCCTTCAGAGCGGAACTATGCTGCTATGTGCACGGCAGGAATGGGTAGTGGTAACGGTATAGATAACATTAATCATCATCAAGTAACTAAAATATTAGCATCCAAATTAGATATGGATGCAAATTCAGTTAAAAGCATAAAACAGATAGAAGGAAGAAAAGGAAAGGATGGATATCTGCTACTAGAACTAAGTGATGAAACAGAGAGTGAGAAATGGATCCAAGCCGCAAAAATGAAGATATTAAAAATTAATGATATTCTTCCGAATGCGCCAATGATATATAATGAGGGTAAAGATAGAATTATGTTAAGACGCGCACTCACAAAGACAAATAAGATAATCTTGTGGAATGCAAAAAAACAATTAGGTTCCGAATACAAGTACATATGGTTTAAAAATGGACTAATTTTCGCGCGAAAAGGAGACAAAGACAAGATCACAACCATTAGGTGCATCGAAGACATCCAAAAACTTGCAAAAAAAATCACTATTCAGTCCCAAAATACAGAAGAAACGGAAGTAGTTAGTTAAGAGTAAAACTCAGCATAATTATTATTATAAGTTATAATAACAACAAGCATAATGGATTCTCTCACGAACGTCTCAGAAATAAACGACTGTATTAATTTAAATGATTTCTACAAACTTATACCTAAAGGTAAACAAAGCTTCACTTTTATTCATATAAACCTAAGATCTATCATAAAAAACTTTGCAATGCTAAAGGAATGTATAAATTCTTGTAAAATTAATTTAGACTGCATTGCCATAACAGAAGCCAACATATCTAATAACCTACTATCTACGTTTCATATCGATGGCTATACAATGCATAGTATCTTAAGAACTAAAAGAAAGGGGGGTGGGATAATTATTTATATACGTAAGAACCATAAGTTTGAAATTATAAATATCAAAACTTTACACTGTGAATCACTCATAAGCAAAATCACCACCCAAAATAATTTGCAAACATTCTATCTTTTATAATATATAGACCACCGAATGAAAACAAACACTTGTTTATTGAGGAGTTGTGTCACTTATTAAAAGATAATTTCGCTAAAAAACATAACTTAATCATATTGGGTGATATGAATATCAACATTAAAGATATTACACCTATTCAAGAATATTATCTTAGTAAAATGGCCGAGTGCGGTCTAACGTGTGCGATAACAGATTACACTAGAATAGAAAAAAGAAAAGACAAATTAACTAAAAGTTGTATACATCATATCTTTGTGCGATCGCGTACGTTAGACCTGTACTCGGGCGCTATTGGTACTGTATTAGCCGATCACCGCATGACCGTGCTAACATGCGTTTTACATGTTTCGTACACGCGGGATGAATTTGAAAACATTATTTTATATGACAACAAAAAACTTTATAGAATGCTGAATGAAATAGACTCGTTACCGGTTAATAATATGCAATGTCCTACTAATATAAACAATTTTATAAAAACTAATTTTATGGAATGCTACAGTAAATAACAATTAATAAAAAAAAACAAAGTAGTAAACGAAATAAAGAGAATTGGATAAATGAAGACATCATAAATATGTGTAAAATTAGAGATAATTTGTTTACTAAATGGAAAAATGACTCAAATAATAAACTTCTAAGACTAGAATATAATAAATATAGAAATAAAACAATTAAATTTATTGAAAAAACTAGAAATAATTACTATTATGAAAAAATCAATAACAATATGTCTAATCCAAGATATACTTGGAAAATTGTAAACAAACTTTGTGGCAAAGTTACCGAAACACTAGATGAATCGTTAAATAAAGCATTTAACTTCAAAAGTCAAAATAGTAAAACGATTGCTGATAATTTTGCTACTGAGTTCGATAGAAACTTAAAAAAATATAATACCAAAATGTACCATTAAAATGCTATCAGATGATTTGTACACAAATCCAGTAGATAAGTCTATACGGTTTCAAAAAGCTAACACAAAGCAAATAAAAAATATAATAAAAACACTTAACACAAAAAAGGCACCAGGTGCTGATGGAATTCGTACAATTGACATAAAAGCCATATCAGAAAAAATTGCTAAAGTAATTGTCAAGTTAATTAATAGTAGTATAGATACAGTTATTTATCCTACAGATCTAAAGCTAGGTTTGGTACGGCCTATTTCAAAAGTGGACGTCATGACGATTACAGTAATTACAGGCCTATTACTATACTTCCAACAATTGACAAAATTATAGAAAAATTCATTTCCAACCAGCTTCAAAACTTTTACCAAAAACATAAAATTATTTCGGCATCTCAATACGGATTTCAGCCTAAGAAATCTACTACACAGTTACTGTCAAACTTTACAGACGAAGTAAACAAATGATTAGATGAGAAAAAACATGTATTATTGCATTCATCGATTTCAGTAAAGCCTTCGATACCTTGAAACATAACATTCTTATAAAAAAAAACTCGAAAACTCTGGTGTTAGAGGACGTTTCTTAAGATGGTGTAAAGATTATGTTAGCAATTGATATTTCCAAGTAAAGATAGAAAATAATTTAAGTATTAAAATGCATATGACTACAGGTACGGCACAAGGCTCAGTTATAGGGCCACTCCATTACTTAACATACGTAAATGAATTAGAAAATATGATTAAAAAATGTAGTTTATACCAATATGCAGATGATACGTGCCTTCTGTCAGAAGATAAAAATCTGGATATCGCCATGCAAAAATTACAAGATGATTTTTCACGCCTCTCTATGTGGGCTCACGATCTAGGACTTGTAATAAATATACAAAAAACTAAGGTACTACACATTCATTCTAGTCATATCAATATTATTATGCCAGTAAGCATTATTGCTCATAATCATCTTTGTCTGCACAATATAATAACTTGTTCCTGCGAAAAAATCCCTCTTGTTAAGTATCACACATACTTAGGACTGATTATAGATAATAGGATGAACTGGAAGAATCTTATTGATTACGTGTGTAGTAAATTAAGGGCAATCCTAGCGAAATTTTATATTATACGTAACAAAGTTCCATTTAAAATTCTTCTAATCCTATATATATAATGCTCTAGTGGAATCGATAGTATCGTATGGTCTTAGTAGTTATGGACGAACTTTCCGCACTTACCTAGATAAAATTTACAGCTTACAAATAAGAATTTTAAAATCTATATTGCCTCAACACATTAAGGACAAATATCGAAATGATTACTCATACCTTTTCACGTACTGCAAAGTTTTACCCATACATAAAAAGGTGAAATATATGATTTTAAAAGAATGTTATGAATACTCGATGTACCCAACCCCAAGGGAACGCATTTATAGCACTAGAAATAAAACACCTTATTCACCAATTAGAACTAATAATTACTACGGTAAGAGAACACGTAAATTTCTAATACCATACATATTAAATTCTATACCTACGGAGATAAGAAGCCAGCTAACCGCACAAAACTTGAAAACAAAACTTAAACATTTTTTAGCATAATAAGAATTCAAAAAAGTATATATATATATATATATATATATATATATATATATATATATATATATATATATATTATTCCAACGAGAATCATAACGAGCTATATCTATGCCAATAATTGTTAAATTGGACAAATAAACAAAACGTGTTACAATATAAAATACATGAAAAAAAAATTATTCCTTAAAAATACACTCCGTGTGTACGCGCATAAATAAGGTTGTACAGTATATCGGATAAGCGAACAACTGAAAACAACAATCACGTTTTTACTTCACTACTCCTGGTAAACAATACCAAAAACTACCTTCTCCACAAAAAAATAGTTAAGAGATACATATTATAGATTTTATATAAATTTTTTATGCCAAATTTTTTTTATTTTTTATTCTAATAATTTGTAGCACAAATGTTTCATAGTACTTTATATTTAGTTTAAGTAAAAGTTAATTCCAATGTCATTTAAATAATAAGGTTAAGTAAATTAATGTATAATTAAGAGCAAACTGTGCAGTGCCAAGACAAACAATAGATGTTTAATGGCACGAAGAAATTGATTTTGTAATTAAAACTGTTACTTTGTTGAATAAATAAAAAAAAACTACCCGTACGGCAGAGAAGGAGAGCTACCATTGAGACATAATCTATATAGTCATAGCCAACAGTAGCAAGTCATTTTACACTAATACACTACAGCGCGAATGAGCTGGATTACTTGAAATAGCAGCATAATGTTGCTGTGTTTCGCACGTGAGTGACTAGTGCAGCAGAACATTTTCACTGTTTACGTGGCTCTCCATTTTAGTCCTCACGAGTGGCAACGCATCTGCATAATAAAAGTTAAAGTTACAGCCTATACGTCCCACTGCTGGGCACAGGCGTCCTCGCATTTCAGAGAGCCGCACTGCCCCAATGCGTGTTGACAAACTTCACATTACTATGACATAGTTTTTCTTATTTCTCAGACATGTAGGTTTCCTCACGAAGTTTGCCTTCACCGCCAAGCACATGGGAAATCAGAACTTAAAATAGCAATTAACAATTTCATTGGTGCCGGCGAGGATCGAACTTAGGTTGCTCGCGAGCGTTCGCTGTTAATTTTACAGTACGCGAGCTAAAATCGATAATAAGATGATGGTTGAGTGCTACCATCTGCTTGGGTGATGATACTATGATGGCTTGGGATCCTTCAATTAATAAAATTAAATCCCAACTCAAGGATTCAACTGCAATACTGCAAGATACTATAAGTTCATACTGCGTAGATAGGAACAAAAATTAAAAAAAAAATTATATGGAGCACCTCAGTCCACTCCTCCCCCCCCCCCCTCGGTGACCATGGGTGCTGTAAAGTGCTCAAAACTTCGGGAATACAAAATAAGTTAATATATGCGTTGAAATCCGTAAATACTAGTTTTATTTAATCGCATCTGCATTTTGATAATTGTTCGAGGATTAATGTGAGTGTAACATATATCAGATACCATCAGGTGCGCTCGTTGTAACCCTCGTATAGTTGTAGTAATTCTCCGTACGCTTATAATCAAAACTCACCAAATGATACATTGATTGAAGAAATCGTAAACAAGAACGGAAACAGAGGCATATTATTTATTTTTTATATATGTACACACGAGACACGACACTGTTGCACGTATGGGCCGGCTCAAACCGGGGTGGTACCACGACCTTACAGAATACCGGCGTGAAGTGGAAGCTCTGCTTCCGCGTTTCGTCTGGTGAGTGCAGGTGGCCGGAGGCCCAAATCCCCCCCCCACCCATCAACATGGTAGCGGAATTAAATAATGATAGACTGCCCCAGGTGGGTACCAGCACCCCTGGAGAATCCCTAGCTGAGCATCCACGACCATGTTTCTCCACTTCTGAGCGTGGGTGCTCAGGCTGCCCCGCGTATTCTGGGGGGGGGGGGGGGGGGGCAAAATTCCGCTCAAGACTACAACTGCTCGGGGCAAACGGAGCAACAAGACCAAGGCGACCCCTGCCACGCTGTCCGTGAATTTCTGCAATATCAGGGGACTTCACTCTAACCTAAACGCCGTCCACAACCATCTCGAGACGGCGAGGCCGGCTCTGCTCTTTCTGACCGAGACGCAGGTGTCCTCTCCGGCTGATGTCTCGTATCTCTCCTACCCGGGGTACAAACTGGAACACTCCTTTGTGCCTCGGGCTGGAGTTTGCGTTTACGTCAGAGAGGACATCTGCTCTCGACGCCTCGGCAGACTTGAAGGTTCGGACCTGTCCATCCTTTGGCTACGCGTAGACAGCGACGACCATCCGCGCGTCTACGGGTGCCTCTATAGGTCCCATAGCGGTAATGCCGAAACAGACCGACTATTCGACCACGTCCAAATGGCTGCAGATTCGTTGCTACAGCAGATCCCCTCCGCAGAGATCGTGATCCTCGGCGACTTTAACGCCCATCACGCCGAATGGCTTGGTTCACGTTTAACCGATCATGCGGGGAGATCTGTTCATGATTTTGCCTTGGCATATGGTCTGACACAATTGGTTACTTCGCCTACGCGGATTCCAGATGTGGAGGATCATGCACCTTCCCTGTTGGACCTTCTGCTGACCTCTCACCCTGACGGATATCAGATATCCGTCGACGCCCCTTTAGGCTCCTCGGACCATTGTCTTATCCGGAGTGTGGTGCCACTCACGCTGAAATCGCGGTTGCATTCTGCAGGCTGCCGCCGTGTTTGGCACTATAGGTCAGCCGATTGGGATGGGATGCGGTCTTTCTTTGCATCCTACCCTTGGGGGGCGGGTTTGCTTCTCGCCGGATGATCCCAACGTTGTTGCGGATTCTGTCGCTGATGTGGTACTTCAGGGTATGGAACTTTTTATTCCTTCCTCTGTGGTGCCCATTGGAGGCAAGTCTCAGCCATGGTTTGGTCGCTCCTGTAAAATAGCATCATGCTATAAGCAGGAGTGTTACCAAGCCTGGGCTGATGCATCAGCGTCCCGGGATGTAAACACCAGCGCTCTAAAAAAGAAGTATAATTCCGCCTCTAGGTCCTTCAAAAGAGTCATTGCCAAGGCAAAGTCAGAGCACATAGGCAGAATTGGCGAGAAACTAGTTCACCTTCCTTCTGGAACCCGTGCATTCTGGTCTCTCGCCAAGGCTGTCCAGGGGAATTTCTGTCAGCCATCTCTTCCATCTCTGCACAGGGAGGACGACTCACTGGCCCATACCGCAAAGGAGAAAGCCGATCTTCTAGGCTCTTTCTTTGCGTCTAACTCGACTCTCGATGACGGGGGGAGTACTCCGCCGACCATCCCGCGGTGTGAGTGCTCCATGCCGGAAGTGCACTTCACACAGCGCTCGGTTCGCAAAGCACTCCTCTCCCTGGACATCCACAAGTCGAGTGGGCCTGACGGAATCCCCCCAATTGTGCTGAGGACGTGTGCTCCAGAGTTGGCACCGGTTTTAACGCGTCTTTTCCGGTACTCCTACTCCCTAGGCGTAGTCCCAAAATCATGGAAGACGGCTTACGTCCACCCGATCCCTAAAAAAGGCGACCGCTCTGACCCGTCCAACTACCGGCCAATCGCCATCACCTCCTTGTTCTCCAAAACAATGGAGTCCATTGTAAACTGCCAGCTCATGAGGTACCTTGAAGATCACCAGCTGATTAGTGACCGCCAATACGGTTTTCGCCGTGGTCGGTCAGCTGGTGATCTTCTGGTCTACCTAACTCACAGATGGGCGGAGGCAGTAGAGTTCAAGGGGGGAGGCATTGGCCGTTAGTTTGGACATTGCGAAGGCCTTCGATCGGGTTTGGCACAAAGCGCTTCTTTCGAAGCTCCCTTCCTATGGGCTTCCCGAGAAATTGTGCGATTGGATCACCAGCTTTCTTGCAGATCGGAGCATCAAGGTCGTTGTAGACGGTGCAAGCTCCGATTGCAAGCCTATTAATGCTGGTGTTCCACAGGGCTGCGTGCTATCGCCAACGCTGTTTCTTCTGCATATCAATGACATGTTGCATACCCGTAACATTCATTGCTATGCAGATGACAGCACTGGTGATGCTCTTTACACCGGCCGAGCCAATATTTCTCGGGAAAACGTCTCCGAGTGCCGGGACAAACTTGTGTCTGAAGTCGAGTCTCTGCTGGACAGAGTCTCGGATTGGGGGCGACTAAATCTAGTCCAGTTTAACCCCCAGAAGACACAAGTTTGCGCGTTAACCGCTAAAAAGAACCCCTTTGTCGTATCCCCTCAGTTTCAAGGCACTCCCCTTGTTGCCTCAGCCAGTATCGGAATCCTCGGCGTCGACATATCGAGTGACGTGCAGTTTCGTGGTCACTTGGAAGGGAAGGCCAAATTGGCCTCTAAAAAGCTTGGCGTGCTCAGCAGAGCGGGACAGTATTTCATGCCGGCACACCGCCTGCAACTTTATAAGGCGCAGGTTCGCCCGCACATGGAATACTGTTCCCATCTCTGGGCTGGGGCTCCCCAGTACCAGCTTCTTCCACTTGACCGCATCCAGCGCAGAGCGGCTCGAATCGTCGACGACCGAGTGCTTTCCGATCGGCTCGATTCACTGGCGCTGCGAAGAGATGTTGCATCTCTTTGCGTATTTTATCGCATCTATCACGGGGAGTGCTCTGAGGAATTGTTCGTATTAATCCCAGCCGCCAAATTTCGTGAACGCACTACACGTCAAACGTCCCGATACCATGCACACCATCTGGATGCTTGGCGGTCCACCACTGTACGTTTTACAAGGAGTTTTCTTCCACGTACAACCTCTCTGTGGAATAGTTTACCACCGGCGATTTTTCCGGACCGATACGACCTGGGGACCTTCAAGAAAAGAGCTTACTCCTTTCTAAAGGGCCGGCAACGCACCCGCAATTCTCCTGGTGTTGCGGTTGATCATGGGCGGCGGTAGTGACTTAACATCAGGTGAGCCGCATGCTCGTTTGCCCCTTCTTCTATAAAAAAAAAAAAAAAGACACGTGTGTAAACACATAGGTTCCAGAACTGGGCACAGGCCTCTTCTCCTTTCTGAGTGGGTATTGGCCTCTTAATCTAATAATGTTCCAGTGCATGTTGGTGTACTTCACACAACCTTGAAATATTTAGGTATGTAGGTAGGTAGGTAGGTAGGTATAAGGTCTCCATCATAAATGAATGGTCCTCCGTTTTGCTTTTCTTCTCGTCAGTGAAAAACACTTTATAGAAATAAAACATATTTTAGATTACTTGAAATCAATACTATACCAGTAACATATTCATTTACGTTTTATTCAGGTATTAGAAATTCCAATTATATCGGACATGCTAGAAGAAGAAACGTCACCAGAACATGAAGGCAGCCGCTCAGCGTCATTTAGCCGCGGAAGTGACGGCGGAGAAGGAGAAGGAAGAAGGGTAACATTTGCATTATCAAAACAAAATAATGCTATTTATTCTCATAAAAGCATATTCCACCATAACAATTTGAAATTGTATTACTTTATATACAAGTAACAAGTTAATAAATTTGCATTAAATTGCTCATCAATCTGTCTTAAAATCTCTTGCTTTAAAATTGTATAATCTTTATTTATAGATTTACAGCGCCACTGCAGTAGTATATTAACAAATAAAAAGTAGTAAATATACCTATGATCCTTTTCGTATTCAATATTAACCTACTGCTTTCAATATAAGATCGGAGAGCTCGAATGAAATGTCAAACGTATAAATGTGTTATGAGTCAAAGATGGTCAAAATCTTTAACATTGCACTCTAACTTAGCATTAATTTTCTCATATTATGTGCTTTGGGTTTTACAACGAAGTAGGGTTAGCGAAGAACTTCTAAATATTTACCTATTTCTTTCTACATCAATCTTAGCCAACTTATTAATTTTAATTAATTAAAAAAAAAACTCGTTTTTGTTTGAAAACTCTATGAACTGACAGGAATATATCGCTTTCTTGTCTTTTCAAAAATTTTACCATATTATGACTCGTAATTGCCCACAACAATAAGATAAATCACAATAACAACAAAGTAAATTGTCGGATGTAAGTCTATCAGTTAATTGGTACAAACACGGAATAATTGCATAATAATAAAACTAAGTGATTTGCGTCCGTTTGCGACCGTTTAAGTGCTGACTGAGTGCGATATACCGTACTTTATATCATCATCATCATTACAGCCCTTCACAAGTCCACTGCTGAACATAGGCCTCCCCCAAGTAATGCCACAAAGCACGGTCCTGAGCCACCTGCATCCATCGACTTCCTGCATGTCTTACCAGGTCGTCACTCCATCTAGTGGGGGGTCGCCCTACACTACGCCTACCGGTATGAGGCTGCCACTCGAGAACCTTTCTTCCCCATCGGTTATCGGTTCTTCGAGCTATATGGCCGGCCCATTGCCACTTCAGCTTACTAATCCGTTGGACTATGTCGGTTACTCTGGTTTTACTGCGGATATCCTCATTTCTGAGTCTATCACGCAGTGAAACTCCGAGCATAGCCCTCTCCATAGCTCGCTGAGCGACCTTGAGCGTCCTCATACGGCCAGCGGTGAAGGACCACGTCTCAGATCCGTAAGTCATCACTGGCAACACGCACTGGTTATACACTTTAGTTTTCAGAGATTGAGGTATACCTGACGAGAAGATGTGTCGTAATTTCCCGAACGCTGCCCAGCCGAGTTGAATCCGTAGATAGACCTCTCGGTCGAAGTTGGACTTACCTAGTCGGACTATTTGTCCCAGGTAAACGTACTCGTCAACAACTTCGAGCATAGTGCTCCCAACAACTACCGGCATAGATGTGACATGGACATTAAACATGATCTTTGTTTTGTCCATGTTCATCTTCAGACCTATCCGTTGGGAGACACCATTGAGGTCATTGAGCATAGTGCCAAGGTCCTCCAGCGATTCTGCCATAAGGACTATATCGTCGGCAAATCGAAGGTGAGTGATGTACTCGCCATTGATGTTAATACCGTATCCTTTCCAGTCCAGTAGCTTGAAAACGTCTTCCAACGCAGCGGTGAAGAGTTTCGGGGATATAACGTCACTCTGTCTTACACACCTCTCTGCAGTTGGATAGGTTTCGTACTCTGGTTCTGTACTCGGATAGCCATCGTAGCCCTACTGTACAAACACTTCAGCACTTCAATATACCGACAGTCAACTAGGCACCGCTGAAGAAACTGTAGCACCGCCCAAATTTCGACGGAATCAAAGGCTTTCTCATAGTCCACATGCGCCAGGCAAAGTGGCAGATTGTATTCTTCGTACTTCTGTACAATTTGCCGAAGGGTATGTATGTGGTCTATGGTACTGAAGCCTTTTCGGAAACCGGCTTGTTCGGGAGTGTAGTGTCGGTTGAGAATATCCACTACCCTATATCTTCCCGTGGGTGTCGTAAGAGGCGACAGAGGGAGACAGGCAGGAGATGGGCAGCAGCATCTTTCTGATAACAACTGTGTTATAATAAAAAACTGCGGTTGCCAACCCGCTCGCCAAGCGTGGCAACTATGGCAAATATCCCCCCATGAATAACGACGTACTTTGTATAGTAAATAATTATCTATGACACGTATTAGCCATATCCAAATCTGTGAGGTCACGAGACGTTCGGTGCGGTTGCAGTGCGGCATGGGTACGGGTAGCGCGCTGCGCGTGCGCGGCGGCCTCGGCACGGGCGGTGCGCGGCGCGCGGCCGGCTTCCAGCCCGCGCTCGTCGCGCTGCAGCTTGGCCCGCCGCACCCCGTCGTCGCACTCACCATCAACTCCTCCTACGGACTGTGAGCACATCAATTGATATTGCAGCCTCCGGCTACTAGCCTGCACTCGTCGCGCTGCAGCTCGGCCCGCCGCACCCCGTCGTCGCACTCACCATCAACTCCTCCTACGGACTCTGAGCACATCAATTGATATTTCAGCCTCCGGCTTCTAGCCTGCACTCGTCGCGCTGCAGCTCAGCCCGCCGCACCCCGTCGTCGCACTCACCATCAACTCCTCCTACGGACTGTGAGCACATCAATTGATATTGCAGCCTCCGGCTTCTAGCCTGCACTCGTCGCGCTGCAGCTCGGCTCGCCGCACCCTGTCGTCGCACTCACCATCAACTCCTCCTACGGACTGTGAGCACATCGTTTGATATTGCAGCCTCCGGCTTCTAGCCTGCACTCGTCGCGCTGCAGCTCGGCCCGCCGCACCCCGTCGTCGCACTCACCATCAACTCCTCCTACGGACTGTGAGCACATCGTTTGATATTGCAGCCTCCGGCTTCTAGCCTGCACTCGTCGCGCTGCAGCTCGGCCCGCCGCACCCCGTCGTCGCACTCACCATCAACTCCTCCTACGGACTGTGAGCACATCGTTTGATATTGCAGCCTCCGGCTTCTAGCCTGCACTCGTCGCGCTGCAGCTCGGCCCGCCGCACCCCGTCGTCGCACTCACCATCAACTCCTCCTACGGACTGTGAGCACATCAATTGATATTGCAGCCTCCGGCTACTAGCCTGCACTCGTCGCGCTGCAGCTCGGCCCGCCGCACCCCGTCGTCGCACTCACCATCAACTCCTCCTACGGACTATGAGCACATCAATTTATATTACAGCCTCCGGCTTCTAGCCTGCACTCGTCGCGCTGCAGCTCAGCCCGCCGCACCCCGTCGTCGCACTCACCATCAACTCCTCCTACGGACTGTGAGCACATCAATTGATATTGCAGCCTCCGGCTTCTAGCCTGCACTCGTCGCGCTGCAGCTCGGCTCGCCGCACCCTGTCGTCGCACTCACCATCAACTCCTCCTACGGACTGTGAGCACATCGTTTGATATTGCAGCCTCCGGCTTCTAGCCTGCACTCGTCGCGCTGCAGCTCGGCCCGCCGCACCCCGTCGTCGCACTCACCATCAACTCCTCCTACGGACTGTGAGCACATCGTTTGATATTGCAGCCTCCGGCTTCTAGCCTGCACTCGTCGCGCTGCAGCTCGGCCCGCCGCACCCCGTCGTCGCACTCACCATCAACTCCTCCTACGGACTGTGAGCACATCGTTTGATATTGCAGCCTCCGGCTTCTAGCCTGCACTCGTCGCGCTGCAGCTCGGCCCGCCGCACCCCGTCGTCGCACTCACCATCAACTCCTCCTACGGACTGTGAGCACATCAATTGATATTGCAGCCTCCGGCTTCTAGCCTGCACTCGTCGCGCTGCAGCTCGGCCCGCCGCACCCCGTCGTCGCACTCACCATCAACTCCTCCTACGGACTGTGAGCACATCAATTGATATTGCAGCCTCCGGCTTCTAGCCTGCACTCGTCACGCTGCAGCTCGGCCCGCCGCACCCCGTCGTCGCACTCACCATCAACTCCTCCTACGGACTGTGAGCACATCAATTGATATTGCAGCCTCCGGCTTCTAGCCTGCACTCGTCGCGCTGCAGCTCGGCCCGCCGCACCCCGTCGTCGCACTCACCATCAACTCCTCCTACGGACTGTGAGCGGTACATTTCTATCTTCTTCATCATTATCAACCCATATTAGTTCACAGCTGAACCTTTGTTAGGGAGTTTTTGCCGTATACGCCCCACTTTTTACAAAATTACGTGTCAAGTCTGAGGGTAAACCGCTGCTGCAGCCCACAGACTAACTTCAAATAACGAAGGGTACAGGTTGATGCAGTGAGGACGTGTTTGATGGGTTAGATGGCTTGAAGGCTTGTGGCCTGTCATTACAATTGTTTTCATTACACATTTACCCTCTAGACCGAAGCACATCACTGCAAGGCACTACCGCTTCTCCGCAGAAATCGTGACAGGGTTGTATTTTCCCAAACGCATTTCTGAGCAGAAAAGGATTGTTAGCACTGAGTCAAAACTATATATATATATATATATATATATATATATATATATATATATCGTATAACCTTCTTTTATAACAGCCCAAAGAATGAAATGAAGTGTTGCATTCAATTACACTGCCTCAACATGACAAGCATGGATTATAGCTTCATAATTTAATTACAAATTTTCTGTCGTTGTATCAATATGAGACCTAAAGGAAAAATGAAGAATGAATGGGATTTTCTAAATTATTCTTCAATTTTCTACTCTGAATGCCATAACCATAATGTAAAAATTAGAGTTCCTGCAAATAGCCAGAATTAAAAAATAATTTAATTATAACACATATTTTGCGATACAAGATAAACGCCAAGTATTCAAACTTTAAAAAATATTAAGTAGACCAAGCAAGTTTGTACAGCTGTTTTCATTTACAATGAACAAATTACAGCATGGCGTGGGGAGGTGAACGTGGTGTAGTGGTGGTTGATATGTTTCGACGTTGCGTGGTAGTTGCCTTGCCACCACACGCGCTCTACTTACCGGAACCCAGCGCGCGCCCGCACGAACGACAGCGCTCGCCCTCGCTCGATCAGGTACCATAATGTTCCCCTTAGAATCTGTGACTAGATAGACTTAAACAATCCAACCGCAAAACAACTGCCGATAACAGTATTTGAACAAACAATTTTTTTTCAAATACTTAATTTCAAATCAGAAAGCAACTTTTTCACATTAATATTCATTTGCGAATTTTGTTTGATTAAATATAATTTGCTCTGGTCAGCGAAAATTACTTCCTGATCATATCCTCCGTATATGTTCTGTTTCAATATTTTTTATTTTAAAACTATTTGCAACTGGCTACCCCAGCTTTTCCAAGTAGCGAAATGGCATGGCATCATTAGTTATTCTTTATATCCGGCCTGTCTTCACTCTTTCTTACACGCATTTCTACATTAGCGATCCTTGGTTACGAGTCACTTACGAGTTTAGTAAATCGTATTTATTCTTCACAGACTTCCTTGTATCGTTATCGCGTTTCAAATTAATCTGATAATCTGATCGAACTGAATATCATTAATGATGCAATATTCTTTATTGTACAAATTCGCATTTGAACCCTTCATTACCGTTGACGATTCCATAAAAGTAAGAATCTCTTAAACATACAACAGTAATAACTAAGTACTTAAGCTGTACTTTAAGTTGTCTTGCAACCTATCGTAAATTTTTACTTCATGGAATAGTTGACTTAAATACCAGAGTAGGCCTTAGAATACCGACTCCCTGTAGTGCTGCGCGGCACTGAGGTCACGAAAACAGTAGTCGCGCTATACTCCCCAAACTGATACCCTCCCTGTATAACCCGAAGCTCGAAGAAGTACGCGCCTCGCCGGCAGCCAGCCCCGACCCGCCTGCCGACGAGCCCGACGACCGCGTCAAGCTCGAGCTCCGAAGAAAATCTACATCGTGGAAAACTTTTAATCTCAAGCGACAGCTCTCTAAAGTAGATCTCAAGTTTAAGTCCGCGTTCACCATTCCCCCTGAGAGTAATGTGGACGAAATAACAGAAAAAGGCAATTCGCAATTTTATTGCGATCCCAGCGAAAAGACAGAAACCGAAATAAAAAAAGAAGATTCAAACTCAGAATCGCCCGATACCGTGGAAAAGGCGACCGAAGCTATAGAGGAGGACAAAGATCTCTCCTCACCTTTGAGGGTCTGCTCCGACGTGTTTGAAAGAATGCATAAGGAACTTCAGGAAAAGAGGTCAACTGACGTATATGACAGAATGCACAAAGAGCTACAAGAAAGATGGCAGGACAAAGATAAAATTGAGGCATCGCTTGAACTTTCACCTTCCAAACTAGAGGAAGAAAAAGTCACAAGGCCTGACAACCTACCACTATTCGATGAAGAAGGTAAACCGACAAGACCTCCCCGACGGAAAAACAAAAAGAAAGATGAAAGTAGAGATCAAAGAGACCAACGATTGCTGTCGGTTCCAAATATAAAATATAATAAGCAAGAATCAGTGCGTGATCTAAGGAAGAGGCAGTCGACGAGCCAGCAGGTGCCGGCGTCATTTGCCGGCAATCTCATGCGGCGCTTCAGTAAGTACCGCCTCATCCTGGAGCCATGTTCCATATCACTCACACATCAATTCACCAGCCGGGCCCTTGGTAGCGACTAGTTCCTTTGTAATATATAGAGTAGGTAGTTTTAATTTCTCTGGAATTGGATTTGAATGGTTTTGGCGATATATATTTTTGTTTTAATTAATTACTAACTATAAATATTAAATTTGCCTCGTAGGTGAACTGTAGCTAGATATAATTATTATTAAGTAATGTTTTAAGATCTAAATCATACTAATAACTTAACTAAACTTTTCTATGTTTAATTCGAACTTGTAGTCCTCACGATAACGATTTTACTACATGCTTTTCGCTTTTTGTGATATTTGGCTTTTTATACTTTTGTTAATATGTAACATAAGTTATTTTATAAGACGCGTATATGTTTCACATGTAAAATTTCACAATGTGTAACGATTTAACAGGTGTGAGTGTAGCGTCAACGCACGCCAGGTGTTTGATTTGTTTGTTTTCTATTTCCAAGGACAAGAACTCATCCGACGAGGACTCTAACTGCCTTAAATATCTATTCGCAGATTTCCTCGGTAATTGAATTACTACAATTGATTGTAATTTTTGCATCAGTAAAAGTAAAGATCTCTGTGTTGCTGGTGTCCGTTACTGAGATGATGTTAAACGCTAATGATACGAGCTCGTAGCCCTATAGCTGTGCACTACCCGCTTAATAGCTTCACATCAACCGATCATACCGTACCGAGCGTAGGTCACGCCCGGAAACATACGCCACAATTTTGACCAATACGCTTTCCCCAGGAGATTTTGTAGCGAGGCTTTGCACGAGGAACGAACAGAACACTGTGGAGCAAACGAACGAGGAAGTAATTGAAGTGCCCAAGCGGATAGGTATGAACATAGATTACGGTTCACGTGGCACTAACTAACTGAAAGGTTAATTGTCGGACAACCGATGTCTAGACCACGCCTTACTAATCCTGACATATCTGGCACAGAGATCACAATCTTTTAACTCTACTTTCCGCGTTCGTAACGTAACTAATGGGGTCCTCGACGTTAAATGTCTATCTGTTCTTTGTTTTGTGTTAATAAATATCAATTGGTGGTGGTTTTTAGGCTTCATGGGACAAGCTCGATGTATTTTCTAAAACAATCTTCTAATTTGTAACAGATTCACTTCGTGTTAAGCAATCGTCCTTTAGATTTAAACAGAGTAAATATTTATTTTTATGATAAGAATAGTGGTAGCGTTAGTATATTTTATGTCAAATTACGCATAGTAATATCATAGATATTACGACATTTCGGTATGAACATTACACAGGGAGCGGTGCGTTAGAGATTTCCCTGGCAACGAGGAAGTGTGTGAGGGTAGCCCTGTAGTAGCGGCAGGGATGGTTAGGGGTGGTGCGGGCGGGGTGGAGGGCGGCGTCGGACGTGTGTGTGTGTTGTAGATGAACGGGCCGGGTGGTGCGGGTGGTGCGGGTGGTGCGGGCGGCGGGGGCGGCGCTGTAAGCGGCGCGGTGGGCGGCGCGGTGGGCGGCGCGGTGGGCAGCGGGGCAGGCGGGGGCGGCGGGGCGGGCGGCGTCGGGGCAGGCGGGGGCGGCGCGGGGGGCGGCGCGGAGCGTGCGCCGCTCGCGCTCGCAAGGTACCCGCAAACTGCACAAGTGCCTCTCCACCGCCTCCGACGTGTACGCCGCGCCCCCCCGCCCCGCAACATTCCCTGCTCACGACGCGACAGTATTGCAGTTTTGGTAGTACAGTCACCTTGTTCGAAGACTCAGTCTCGCCTCTTTTCCGCTCTGAAACAGTCGCAATTTCTCTTTTTTTTATTGAGTTTTTCTTTACTTTCGTTTACGCCTTCGTTATGTTGGTTTCTGACGGGTCGCTTGAAGTGCGCTAGAGTGGGAGATGTAGCATCCGGCGCATGCGCAGCGTTGCGCTATCATACTGCCGCTGTTCGTGTACAATTTGGCTCAAGCACGTCTGCTCTTGTCTACAAGCGAACTCGCCGAAATGTTTCTTCTTGATTTTCTTTCATTTGGTTACATTCTATTTTGTTTGATTTAATTCTTCAATATTTCACTTCTTTCCATTACTTATTATGGCCTTGTTATGAGATTGAAGATAGGAAGTATTTTTCCTTTTATTAAAGATGTTATTACACTAAATTTTATGGTAAACAGTGCTTTATCTTCAACTTCGTAACGTTTAAATTTGGATAAAAGAAAAGACTCGGAAATACATGAATTGATCAAGGCAATGTCATATTTTCAACGTACCATTTGATCCCATTTGATTTGTTTAGCATGCGTTAAGTTCACATGTTTATTTAAAAATTTTCCAATTTCAGATCGGAATCATTTAATAGGTAATCATTACAGTTTATCACTCCTGATTTCATTTATTTCCCACTTAGTTGTTTTAGATATACCTATCCTTTGTTGTATCCTCATATACGACTTCTAGAATGTTCTCCCGCGTGGTGTATGATGTCAAAGCTAAAATCTGAACTGGCGTTTGCCGATCAATGTATTTCAGGATTCGACGTCTGGTGTCAAAGCAATCATAACCTTTGTCCGTAAACATAAATCTAACTTTGTTTCACATTTTAACCACAAGTGATAACTTTGCTCGTGTAAGCAGCTTTTCATCTATAACACTTGAGTTAAATTAAGAAATGAATTTAGATGTGAATAAGTATTTAGTAAAATTATTATTCTAGTTTCTTCGAAATGAATTGAACAGCTTGGCACTGGATTGCGACTCTTGACCTCTGCAGCTAACGTACTCGGGACATGCTTGTAAAATGTGTGTGTTATTTGTTGATACAGAACCAACTATTCCGCAGACTCTCGCATCTATGGAGTACTTACACATAATGCAACCCAATGGTATCCAAACGACATTTGCATCGACTTTTTTTCTTTAATCCTTTTTATTTCATATTAATGTTCTTTTTGTGGCTTGTTCACGGGCCCCAGGCCCTGTACACTTGCCGTAGGTGTTTGTTTATACGTTAGAGTCGAAATTGTGGCTGTGACTGTCTTGTATTATTCCCTTTACACAGCACTATGTGGAGTAACTGCACTCTGAAAAGACTTGCGGCATGACGTCTAGATTTAAGGTTAAAAGGTGACTTACTACTCAAAACTATCTTATTTTATAATCTATCACTTTGTCAGTGTTACGATAAACGGATTTTTGTATGTTCTATGTGCATTTAACAGCGAGGCTTTCCATATTGTATCAGACACGCGATCTGTATCTTTTCTATTTAATTATTTTCTACGTTCTACTGGAATTCAAATTTTACTATCACAAAAGGTCACATATTAGCTTGCCTTCATTTGCAAAAAAATATTTTTATATCGAACCTTTGACATATCCGAGCGTGAACCAGCTCAGACATTGTTCCAGTCATAGATAATACACATAGTTCGAATGCTAATCAGTTTTACTAATGATGTAAACTTTTGAGTACATGATGTTATTTTTTTTTCTAGCTCGACCACAAAGCAAAAAGTTTATATGGCTCGTTTTTGGCTGCCTCTATATACGGCTGTCGTTATGTCTATGTATGCTTCCGGTACCATACTTAATAACAGACCACTAGAAGCATGTGCCTAAAAAAATCCTTTGCACCGCTCCTCTTTTAAAAGATATTATATTTTATTGCATTGAACTTGTTTGTCCGTCCATACGTCTGCTTTGTTTTTGCTACGTTGTGTATGAAGTAACATTATGGGCTCGTGGTAGACTAATAGATGCTCGAGAATGTTTGCTCTAACTAGAAAAATTTATAAGGGAAATTTCACCGGCTAAAGACGGGTCTCAGCTTGCGCCTGTCGATCATCTTCATCCTCATAACCTCATTTCACGTTTCTTTTGCCACTATTGACATTTTAAGTTCATACTTACGCTAAGCATGTTCATTCGTTCTTATCATATCTTAGAATTGTGGATATGTGTTCAACTTACGATTAACTACATTTTGTGTAACTGAGATGTTTAACCATTCCTCTTAATTACTTCTTATAACTCTTTTTTCGTGTGTTATTCCAAACTGCAAGGCATTGTAAAAAATACTGTGAATCAAAAACAATAGCATAAGTTGTGTAAATAAGCTGAGATTGGACGGGCATGCAACCGATGATACTTTTCAAGCATGACTTCTCTTCTGATCTGTTGTGGATGTGTCCAGCACTAAGATATTACTCGCTGCACCGAATGGGTGATTTCAGCTAATTTCACAACCGCACATACGATACTAAGCTAGTGGTAGCTTGCAGCTACGTAGTTGTTGCTGGTTCTGGTACTGGTTGAGATCCATCCTAACATAAACTTTTATTCGGTTACTTAATATATCTCTGATATCTTCTTAAAACTTTTTTTTATATCTAACTCATTGGTTAAAACATTTCAATTCCTTCCTTCATGTCACGACATAATTTTTCTTAAACCAAACTCAGCCAGAGTCATAACAGCCGCCTAAAGACCCGCGAGCATTCGTGCTTCCGGATCTTTAGCATGCCCCTTTCCTCGGCGGAGGGATAATCTGTTGGTTCTGTTGGGTACGGGCCGCGTAGACAAGCTGGATAGCTCGTTCTCGCGCTCGCGTTCGAGCAGCATGTCCAGCTTAGAGAACATCTCCCAAGAGGGCATCCAGTGCCTTGCCTTCGCAGACAGTTACACCAAAAAGTCAGGTGAGTTTAAACAAATTTTACCACTCTATGAGAATATATATTGAAAAATAAAATTAACAATAATATATTATACTATAACATTAATGTTTATACCAAATAGTTATTGACTAGTGCAGCTCGAACAAATCTAGCGCCAATTTCAGACAGATAAGCCTACCTTTAAGAAATATGATGCCACGTCTCATAGCCTCTTATGTACTGATTACCCTTAGCTTCAATACGAAACATAGCACTAGTACACAGCCGCCTGGCGTCAGAAACAGGTATCAGGGTTGATACATAGCCAAAAATGGTTCTTCATAGATCAAAAATTCTCTTACCTAGAATTTCTAAGCAAGGTAGGAAGGAAGCAAACACTGTTGCGGCATCGTATTTACAAAACTCAATTCAACTAAATATGGTCGTTGAATTTATATTGTAAAACTTGTTCTTGAATTTAAAATCAAAATAATATAACTAAATGATTCTTTAATCTTGTTATCACATTATATTGTATTTTTTATGATTAGTTTTACATATTATCTGCAGACCCCACGAGTTTGTTACCAACTCTGTGGATCGGCACGACATTGGGCTCAGTCTTAACAATGATGATCAACCTCCCTGAAGCTGATCTCAGACACACACAATCTGTAGTTATTACTACAAGCGGTAAGTTTTACCAATTACGAGCTCATTAATCTATACAAATAAATAAAATTGAAGTGACTGTTTTAAATGGCAAAATAACAGCTTTTTAATAAATGCATATGAAAATACATAATATACGGTACTTACAACTAAAAAACAAGTTTTAAAATGTTTGTCTGTGTGTCCGTCTGTCTGTTTTTGCCGGCTAATCTCCGCAACGGCTGGATAAATTCATAATTAAAATTATAAATAAATTTAAAAAAAAGTATTTGCTTCAGTCAACGAAATTGCCTACTAAAGCTGCCTTGAAAGAAGATAATTGTATTTTTTTATATTTATTTATATTGCCATTATATATTAAATTCAGAATACGTTTTAATATGTATGTTGTGACACTATCAAAATACATGAACTATGGTATCGAAAAACGTTGCAAAATGAATAAACTAAAAAGGGCCAAGAATATGCTCTTGCAGTGGCCTTATCCCAATTTTAGTTATTTAATTAAACTTTAAGAACTATGTAAAATTTTAATGATTTATTATTACTTTGTGTGTAAAATGTTTATTAAAATTAACCCAAAATATACTGGCACTTTTATCCTTTCGAATTGACTCAAAAATATCTTAAACGATATTCTCAAACGGCAGAATAAAAACTTTAAATTACACCACATAGCAGAATAAGAAAATGCGTGAAATATTGAAAGTATCGCAAGTGTAGGGGAAGTCAGCTGAATGGCTGCTCCTGTACTTAAATAAATAAATAGCCATGCTTGACTTTACAGGTGGACCTATCTTAAGGCTCAAGGGTTCTATATTAACGATGTCTTTCTTGGACTGTAATGGTGCTTTAATCCCTTATTCATATGAAAGTTGGAAGGATGACAGTAAAGAGGTAATTATTTACTCAAATAATATTATTTAGTTATTATAAAAAGATTTTGCTCTTTATTCAATTTAAATTAAGTTATTATGTAATGTTTTAACTTTTATAATGATTTCTTATATTTACGCGAACACTACACATTGATTAAAACTATTGTTTATGGTCCAATCTATGCATATATCGGACCATAAACAATAGTTAAAAAAAATCATCTCTGTCCCCGGTGACCATGGGTGCTGGAAAGCATCCGAAACGTCAGGAATTAAAAACAATTAAAAATTAAACGCGATAAAATCCGTAAAAGTAGTTTTAATGTTTTTAACTTTTGTATTTTATACCCAATTAAAAAACAATGACTGGTTCTATGAGTTCTCGTAATTTAGCAATAACCAGTCATTATTTTCCATCGGTCAGGATAACATCAAAGGTTTAGTTTACGATATTATTTCGTTATCGTTAGGTATAACATTTAACAGTTCGGCAAACGAATTGAAAGGACTGGCACAAAAGGATACTTCTAATCTCTTGATTGTTTATGACCAAACAGGTCGTCACTTTTACTTAAATAAAATACCTGGGTAGAGCTTAAAACTCATCATCTTAAAATTTTGACGAACGGAGATCGAAACTTGTCCTAAACCTTCGTTTGAGAAATTAAATATGTGTCGAAGGTGTGTTAAAAGTGCACGAAAACGCATTGGAGTAAGGTTTAGTTATACGTTTGTTTACAAGTATTGTGAAAAACGATATGCTGCGGGGAGGGCGGACTTACAACAATGTACACTCATCTGTATACTACCTGTATACAGCAATACATCAGTATGGATAAGCCTTAAAATTATGGTATGTATATAGGGTCGGGAGGGGCGGGAAGGGAGGGAGAAGCGGGAACGCACTCCCACTAAGCAGGGCTCGGGTAGCCGCACCAGCCCCGTGCCCGCGGTGGACGGCGACCGCCAGTTCGTGGTGCTGGCCTCCGAGAAGCAGGCGCGAGTCGTGGCGCTGCCCAGCCAGAACTGCGTCTACCGCCAGCAGATCGTCGACACTGACTTCGTAGTCAAGTCGGAGACCGTCAGTCTCAAAGGTGAGCTGAGTTAACGAATAAGTTTTAGGTGTTAGTTTCAGAATAGAATAATTTTTATTTAATATAGATCACAAGTAATTCTTATTGAAAGTCATTCTTTTTTACTTTTACCTCTGGTTCGGGAAAAAACCTCTGTACTGGGAAGAACCAGACTTTTTTCAAAGAAAAATTTTGCAATAAAATTCGGGTTATAGGGGAAATGCGTACAAAATGTCATACAGTTTAGTTTTTGGGTCATAACTCTTTATTTATAAATCACAGCCCATTCATACGATTATTGTACACCAGTAATCTTTGGTTTTGTACCTATGAATTCTAATAGATATTTAAAAGATAAACTATTTTTTTTATTAAAGTTTCACTGAGATCAACGAAAATCCAATTTTGTCAAAAAAATTTATAAAATTAAAGACAAAGCTCGCAAATGAATCGCTTTGTTCGTTTAGGAATGTGCGCGCCAGAAGCGTGGACCCACTGCGAACAACTTGAACACCGCTACCAGTCTTCTCCAGGTCTTGACCGGGAAAAAAGATCGTTGCAATATATACAAGCGCAATCCTCTTCGTTATCTTGAGCGTTGCTTGCCAAATTATTGATGGTAAGTTGATGCTGTGGCCCATAGACATCTACATTTATCCTTTATTAAGATTCAAAACACAGATGCGTTGTCACACCCGAGGACTAAGATGGACTCGTTTCCAGTAAAAAGGGTCTCATTTTCTTCTTCACCTACTTAATAGAACAAGGTTTGGTAACGTTTCTTCTCCTCTTCTTTGCATGAGCTTCAGGGTCATGTTTGGACTTGATTGCGTTCACGTTTGGATAGAAGTCAAAATCAAAGAGGTTTGTTGTATCTTTGGCTTACGTTTTCCTTGGCCACTCATGTAACGTCCTTTTGATACAGGTGATATATCTTCAATAGGCACTGCTAGAGTATGGGATGAAGGACGTTCTTTATTACCAACAGATAGGCGATTTTGATTTGGAGCAGGTAAAATAAGTTCTTGAGCAGTGTTTGATGTTGAATTAACGCCTTGTTCAATAGAATCGGTTGTTTAAACTGTATAGTTTTTGTAAGGTTTTACCTCTAAAGAAATTAACAGCCTTAAATAAAGGTAAACTATTCCGATGATATCCCGGACGTCCGTCTGAGCGAGATTAAAATAGCTCTCCAGCACCTTAAAAACGGCAAGACCCCAGGCGAGAAGTTTCTGAAAGCCGTTGGAACACCGGTACTTAAAGTCCTTCAGAAGCTCTTCAATTCCGTTCTCCATGGTGGCACTACTCCGGACGCGTGGAGCGGAAGTGCGGTGGTCTTGTTCTTCAAAAAAGGCAACAACGCTCTCTTGAAGACTTACAGACCGTTTTACCTTCTGAACCGCGTCTAGTTGCTGTTTTCGAGAGTCATTACGAATCGTCTCTCACGCAGACTCGACGATTTCCAGCCCCCCGAACAAGCCGGTTTCCGAAACGGCTTCAGTACTGTAGACCACACACGTACCCTGCGGCATATTGTACAGAAGACCAAAGAGTACAATCTGCCACTTTGCCTAGCGTATGTGGACTATGAGATAGCCTTTGCTTCCGTCGAAATTTGGGCGGTGCTACAGTCCCTTCAGCGGTGCCAAGTTGACTGTCGATATATCGAAGTACTGAAGTGTTTGTACAGTAGAGCTATAATAGCTATCCGAGTACAGAACCAGAGTTCGAAACTGCAGACTCCAGACTTCCAACTGCAAAGAGGTGTAAGACAGGGTGACGTCATATCCCCGAAACTCTTCACCGCTGCGTTGGAAGACGTTTTCAAGCTACTGGACTGGAAAGGATACGGTATTAACATCAATGGCAATTTCGATATGCCGACGATACTACGTATAATCCTTATGGCACAATCGCTGGAGGACCTAAGCACTATACTCATTGACCTCAATAGTGTCTCCCAACGGATAGGTCTTAAGATGAACATGGACAAAACAAAGATCATGTTTAATTTCCATGTCACATCTATGCCGGTAGTTTTTGGGAGCACTAAGCTCGAAGTTGTTGACGAATACGTTTACCTGGGACAAATAGTCCGACTAGGTAAGTCCAACTTTGACCGAGAGGACAATCGACGGATTAAACTCGGCTGGGCAGCGTTCGGGAAATTACGACACATCTTCTCGTCAGGTATACCACAAAACCTGAAAACTAAATTGTATAACCAGTGCGTGTTGCCAGTATGACTTACGGATCTGAGACGTGGTCCTTCACTGCTGGCCGTGTGAGGATGCTCAAGGTCGCTCAGCGAGCTATGGAGAGGGCTATGCTCGGGGTTTCTCTGCGTGATAAACTTAGGAATGAGGTTATCCGCGGTAGAACCAGAGTGACTGACATAGTAACGGATTAGTAAGTTGAAGTGGCCATATAGCTCGAAGAACCGACAACCGTTGGGGAAAAAGGTTCTCGAGTGGCAGCCTCGAACCGGTAGGCGTAGTATAGGGCGACCCCCCACTAGATGGAGTGACGATCTGGTAAGACATACAAGAAGTCGATGGATGCAGGTGGTTCAGGACCATGCTTTGTGGCATTCCTTGGGGAGGTCTATGTTCAGCAGTGGATTTGTGAAGGACTGTTGAAATGGTGATGATAATGATGAATAAAGGTTAATAGTTAGTGCAAATTAGCTCATTGGGTTCTTATGGACAAAACGACATACCTATGTCATTTTGTCTATTAACTATGGGTCATTTTGTCCTTATAGCGTTACAAAAAACCAAAATTCAACAATAAATTCAAAATAAATATTATATACGGAAAAGTTATTCAAATGCAACAATAAGTACCTGAGGGGTGTAGTAAATGTACAAGCAAGGTAAAACTTTAAAAAATATAATACTAATACAAAAACTCCTTGCAATAAAAATACTCGTAACTTACCAATTTTTGTCGTCTGCCATAAGACCCTAACGAACGACAGGCGCGAGTTCACGTTTTGACAGATTGGTATGAGCCGGTAAAGTCACATCATTTAGTTGTCCATGGCGGGCTAGAATCGACAGAATTTTAAGGGTAGTGTACTGGGTTGTATTTCGGAACATACCCTAAATATGATACCTGTCATTTTGTCCGTGTATGTCATTTTGTACGTACTTCTACAAACTACTTACAAAACTTATTTAAGAAAAAGCTTTGAAGTGACTACCTCATTCCCATGGATTATTTTTTATTTTTAGTTATTTTATATTTTGTATTTGTATTCATTTATATTATAATAACCCTTTTTATACAGTTACAGTTACTTAATTACACTTACAGTATTATAGTTGTTTAATAAAATATTTAAATTTGGTAATAGAGACCTTGTATGTATATTTTCTGGGACTTTTTGTAATATCGTATACCTAAAGGTATTATTATCCTGTATTTTATTTTGACTCCTCACAATAGAGTACAGGGCCCCATTTACTCTATTTCCCGCATTCACTCGTCGTTTTATATCCTTATCATATCTCCCATCCCTGCTAAAATCCTGTTAAGATCCCCTTTAAATAAATTGGGACTCCTTCCTGTCTAGGAATTCACCTAGTTATGTCAGGTTACGCTCTCACCGGTGAGCACCGGCGTGAAAATTTCGTTTGGTGGATGTTGAGAATCGGAGACCGTTTTTACTGAAAATCTCATTTAGATTTTTAATCGATAGATGAATGTAGATGTCTATGGACCACAGCATCCACTTACCTTCGGGTGGACAGTGTGCTTATTTGTCACAGTTATTTTATAAAGAAAAACTCTTATAGCCTCATAACATGTAAATATGTTATGGACTTTCGAAAACTCCGTTCCAAATAAGCAGTTATAAATGCAACCGAAATTTTGTTTAATGAATTTAAGCATGTTTTGAATTTAATGGCAATGACTTAACACCATCTTAAAAACCATTCCAGACAGCGTCTGCTTAGTGAATTACCTGTCGACGGGACACTTGGTGGCGTACAGCCTGCCCTCGCTGCGACCGCTTATAGACGTGGACTTCTTACCGCTCACCGAACTCAGGTAAACTTCTGCGATCTCCTGGAATTAAATATAGTTTTTATTAATTTCTTCTATGGAAACCGATTTTTTATTCCTAATATATTTTCAGTCCACATTATAGACAAAATAAAAAAGACCATATACATTGAAATACATTTAATTTTTTCTTGTTATGTGAAACATACAGGGTCTAATTGCTTGCGACTCTGTTAAGATCCAGCATCACTTTTTGTCGTAATGATGCCTTTTACATCTTGTATGAATACAGTTAAATAAACCTTGACTCTTGTGTATCTTCAAAATATCGTTGATTTTCTGGCAAAGTTGGTGAAAGCACTTCACCTAGAAACTTTTGACTTGTCTAACTTCGCCTACGCTTCATAGATTAGTACAGCCAAGCTTTATGTTTTAACTCTTTCACTTACGTTACATAAAATAACTTTTTATATAAGTATTTCATTATTACTTAAATTACATGTTCGTAAAATTTGCGCGCCAGATTACAAACGATATTTTGATAGAAAAGCCACACGTGGTTTCCATGGAAGTATTAGCATTTCCCGAAACAATGGACTCGGACTCCAATTTAACCAAAGTGGATGTGCAATTTGTGTCGAGTCCCACGTTAGACTGCTCGGTGAACACGAGTCACTTTTAGACGATTTCCATGCACTAAATTAAGGCACTAAATGATAAAGAGCTTTCTAACATCTGAAATAGCTTCAAATATTTGTATGCTTAAAGTTATACGTAAAAACAATTATTAATTTGATACAAGCTATTAATTCATCAGTCATCTGCTGATTAACTCGTTTATTAACCATCTGCTGTTTTATCCTTTAGGAGCCTAGACACAGTCTTTCTTTGACTTACGATCGATGTTAGAAACATGTCTTGTTTGGTGCAAAGTAAAATCCAACCTGTAACTTCACCAAAGACATCTATTACATCATCACCGACGAAATCAGTCAACGGATACATCAATAAATGGATTCTTCAGTGCTATCAAACTATTTCAAAAATATGTTTAAATAAATCGGGACACTTTAATTTGAGGTTGGCTCCGAATTTAATTTGAATTACACGTGCAGTTTTTTTTTCACATTTTTATTAAAAATTCAATTAACTCATACGTTTATACACCATATATAAGTAGAAACATGGCTAAAGTCAAGATAACTTCGGTGTGGTTCCAGTTATTAGCGCCTTTATGCATTTGACCTTCCATTTAAATATCAACCTTAAAGCTCGAATTGATATTTGCACCAAACAAAACAACGGTGTTATCTCTTACTGGAAAGACAACAGCACCGAGCTACCGTCGTGCTATTTCTATCACAACGTAGTCTCAATTCTGCCAATCTATCGAGCACCACCTGTGCTTTTATTTATTTATAAGTTAAAAACTAAACGAACTCCAAACATGACTCGAACACAACAAAAAATAATGTCTAATAAAACAACACAGTTCCACTAACTGTACACGCTACTTGGTGCTGACCTTACGTTACTGTCATTATTATTATTACGCACATGTCCTATCAGTAACCATTTGATCGATCGAATGTGCCTTTTGAATCATCAAAATAGTTAATAAAATGTACCTATGACATCTGTATTACACAAATAATAATCAATAAAAGTTTCGTTACGCTCGTTGCCTCGATCGCTTCACCGCGGCGGGGGCAACCGGCGCGGCGATAGTTATACTGACTTGGTGCCTGTGTTCCTGGTAGTTTCCAGACACAGTCCAAACAGAGGGGTATCGTAGACCCAATGCTCTCCATTTGGGGCCAGCAACTCATTGTTAACGAGGACACAGACCAGTAAGTGACGCCCATAGCGGCCGCGTTGCGTTAGTCATGTACCTGCCGTCACACTGTCCTGTGAAGACGCCCACCGCGACCTCTTGCGCTCCTTTGTTAGAACTGTTAGTTCTTCATGTAACCCCCACAGCTTCCCCAACCTTGTTGCGTCCAAGAACACTTTTCTAAGGTCTGAGCGCGTCATTGCAGGCACATTTAAAATCGCACCGTGCTTCCAGTGCACTGTTCGCAAATCAAGACGTAATTAAACATTATAAAGGACAATAAAATTAATTGTCTTTGATATGCTTGCAATGAATCGTACTGACCTCCATCAGTATGCTTGCAATATGCTTTTAATAATTAATAACCTACTGGCAAACAGTGTTCCTATCACACTACACTCCGCCACAATGTTTTCGACAAAACACTGTCACACTTACACTACTTTTCGGTGCTTCAAATTCTTTTTCTCGCTGTTATGTTCTTTTATGGTTACTTTGTTCAATCGCTATTTTAATAAAGTCTAATTACTATAAATCTTTTTTTTTTTTTTATGATTGTAAAAGCATGAGTATTTAGATAAATTATGTCATTCAGCCATATTCTTTAGTATACAATCCAACACGCTTTGCTTTTTTAGTTTTTAAATTAAATAGGTTTCATCCTAAAGGACCTGGATACAAGGTGAGAATTTTCGATTTTCATTGACGGATAAACTCATCATCTACAAAAGAAAGATTCATGTTTAACATTTCTAATTCTTTATTTACATTTGAATATGTTTGCATATTTCAAAGTTTGCTAATCAAAAGAGCATTTTCATTAAATTTGTCTGCGCTCCACATACATGCACTTAAAAAACTAAGGTATATAAATTAGTAAATACTACCTCATCGTTATAGTAACAATTCAGTTAAAATTTGACTTGCAAAGGACTTACAAAGTATTTTGGGTCAACCGAATACCAAAAGAGGTTACGGTTATTATACTGTCTAATTTGTATGAATATAAATTTAATTTAAAATAATTAGCTTTTACAGTATGCCTGAAAATATTAGCTTTATAGTTTTTCTGCGACATTGCAGGATAGCGAAGACATTCTGCTTCAGCAACCGCGGGCACGGACTGTACCTCGCCTCGCCCACTGAGATACAGAAGTTTACCATCGATGCTGAATTCTGGTAAGTGTTAAAGATTATTTGCCACCTCTATTTAGGGTCTCATATTTAAGGTACCTATGTCTCATAGGTATCGTATAAGCAGTGGCGAAGCTAGGGCTCCAAACTAGGGCAAGCCCAAGATATGGTTTTGTTGTTTTTAGCAGTTTAATAAAAATACACCAATCTTGAGCTGTCTCCACTCTTTAGTTTCATATTCAGTGCTGTCAAAGACGTGTTTAACAAAGCACACAGAAAGCATACTACCGCTAGATAGATTGTATGACATAATATGCAATTGCACACCTTCGGTGGTTTTGAAAAGAGCCGTTTGGGTTTGCTTGAGATATTTACAAACAATACAATACATGAACAAAGTACAAACAAACTATGTACAAAGTTAAAAAAAGGGACGCATGGCAGATGTGAAACTTCGAAATTATATTTTGTTTAAGTTATATGCATAAAAGAACAGATTACGACAGGAATTAGATAGTTATAATGAGAAGATAAAGCTTTGCTAATTTTTTACCATAAAATAATGACTATTTATTATAATTATAATTATTCATTTTCAATTCATAATAAACCGTACTAAATAATATTTTTATACTCATATATCACTATAAATTTGCCGATAGCGTATTTGTGCCATCTAGCGTAATCTTTAGGTACCATCGTGAGAATCAACCAATTTTCGTTCGATAAAATGACTTTACGTATAGAATTAAGTAGATGGCCCCATTAAAATTTTATATACTGAAAAGTAGACAGAGAAACCTAACTGGAAATAACTAAAGGGAGTACTATTCTTTAAAAACCTCAATACATTCTTCTGTATTCTTTTGATTTATTTAATTAAAATTTGGGCTTCACGTTAAAAAAAGATTGTAACACTTATTTCCTCTAAAATTAAACCTAGGTCTCATACTTTATGCTGCTGTTCAAATTGATATTTTTAATTCGTATGATAATATTAATATTGAGTTATTAAACCTTTAAATACGCCTAACTTAATTAAACGTTAATACTAAAAAGTCCTGTACCTATATTTAAAGTATGAAGAAATGTTTATTGAATATTAAATTTCATTTTTAAAGATTTTTACCTTTTCTTCGCCGATTAGCACTTCAACACACTTATATTCATCACAATGAACCCATTTTCACTGAAAATCTTCAAAAAAGCATACATTTTTAACAAACACACCAAAAACAAACATAAACATTGAAATGTGAAGTGAACTTGCATACGAGGGGCCCGCAACCACTTCGCTAGTCGCTAACGCACTCCTAAACAACTTCATGGCAAAGCCAGGCTTGTTGGCTCAATAGTAATTGCTATATAAACATTTCGTAGTTATATTTCATTATAGAATATTTTGCCATAGGTTAGAAAGAGAGCAATCGTCTTCTCGAAAGCCCCGTAAAAAGCCCACGCGAGTAAGGGAGACAACTAATCGCTCTATTAAAACTCACTTTATGACAGCAGCAGTATCGCCACAGAGTACCTTTGTATAAACGTATCGCTAAGGCAATACGAGGTCATCGGTCGACATGTGTCGAACAGTGGAGTGCGCGGGAAAATTGAAATAATTTGAAACAGTTTAGGAGTTATTTTATTAGTTGATATTATTGATTGATATTATTGATTGATTCAGTTTTAATAAGGCAAGCCCGGCTTTTCGGCTTTAATGGAAGCTTCGCCACTGCGTATAAGGCACCAGAGAGAAACGAACCAAGTGATGGAAAGTAACAGAAACAGAAACTTTTTTTATTCAATATAGATTGTAACAACAATAATTTATTCAATATAGTTGAAACAATAGTTATTGAAAGTCACTTTTTTCATTTACCACTGGTTCGCAATAAACACCTCTGTCCTGGGAAGAACCAGCAAGGAACCCAGCGGGCCTATTCTATTTTCAAATAATAGCTTACAATCATGTATGTTACAATAAACAACGCTGTCCTAGTAACAACCCGCCAATCCGTTTGCCAAGCGTCGCAGTTACAGAAAATAATCTAGACTTGAACTAGACTTTTGATGGGCTGTAATCAATAAATAATATTAAGCTGTTGAGTTTTTTTAATAGAATAAGGGTGATAACCGAGCACACAGTTCACCTGATGGTAATTAGATGCTATGACCCAGACACATCTACATCTACATCTTCAAATAAGTATCAAAATTCAGATACATTGTCACCCTCGTTTTCAGCATAAAGATTCTCTGGTTCTTTACACTCACCATACAAGACACAGCAGCTGCTATTTTACGCCAGTATCAAACCAGGCTTTTCCCGGTCGAGCCAACCCATTTGTGCTACAAACATAATATAGCTGCAACATGGCTCTACCACATCATATTGTCATTACGATGTCGCTGCAATTAAATTAGAAGTAGAAGTTTTTTTACTGTTATCATTATCCAAAGTAATTTATTATTAAAAATATTATATAATAAGTACCTATTTTTGTTACCTCTCTAAGGTGTGGAAGAACATTTATATATATATATATATATATATATATATAATATATATATATATATATATATAATAACAACCGTGGCCAGCCACACCGCAGACCAGCCATCTACACAGGACAGAATTATAGTGCTCATAGGTGTATGGTGTATAGGTGCATGTATATTTATATTTTCTCACTCTCATAGTCCGATGGGTAATCCGACACGATCAAGAGAGAGAGAGAGAGATCAGGCTCAGGACCAACGGCTTTATGCGTTTTGCGCTTTCCGAGGCACGGGGATGAAACACCGCCAACTTTCTGATTTCCAGGATGCTACTGAGCAGCCCCCAGTAGTTGATGTCGGCCCGACCGAACAAGGGACCTCATGGTCGGCAACAAGATCAGTCAAAAAAGTTATATTTACTTAGAAACAAAATAAAGTATTTTCATTATCATTTATTTGTGTGTCAGAAGAGTGCACTATCCGAGTCCGAAACTCGATTGTTTTTAATTTAAAGATATATGAAATGATCTCCGTACCCCTGTCGCTGCCTTTGGAATTAAATATTTGTACATCATATTGTTTATATGACAGTTATCCTGTATATCGTAATATTTATTTGTCTGTTATATATTACCTTTCAGTCAACAACTTAATGAGATGCTGGGGGAGCTGTTCCTCCCGCGGGATATGCCTGAACCTCCGAAAGAGAGCTTTTTTAAAGGACTGTTCGGCGGGGGTGCCCGGCCGCTGGATCGTGAAGAGCTTTGTAAGTCTGCTTCTCGTTCATATTCAACTGGAAACCGAAACTATTTAAATGTGCATAAAAACATTGAAGTGTGCCATGTAGTTGCGGTGAAAGAGATTCCACTACCCAATATATCCCGTGGGTGTTTTTTTTATAGAATAGGGGTGACAAACGAGCACACAATCCACCTGTTAAAAAACAAAAAAATATGTCAGTAAATAAATAACGCCAAATTAATAAATCTAGGTAGGATAGGTCGCTAGTATATATGTGTAAACAGGAGATGAGCAGAGACGAGCACCATCGTCTTCACAATAACTCAAATCAATAATAAAACTGCGTTGTCAACCCATTTGCAAAACATAAAAACTACAGTATATATTCCTACTACGAGGCAATCCATAGAATACTTTAATGCATACGTAATAGAACTTGGGAGTGGGCGGAGCCCGCGTAGCCACTAAAATGTCACTAACATGTCAATTCACACATATAAACGTCAACACGAGATGTTTTGACGTTACAATCGTTTCCAAATTTCGCATGCAAATTATTTAGAAAATGCCAAATTTCACCCTATTTACAAATAAGTATGTATTAAAATTTAATGATGATCTTGAACATTAATCAAAAGTCTAAAATGTGTAAATTTACTCAGTCTATCAACACAGTGAATTGGGTTTGGCGACGCCAATCCTCGTATAAAATAAAGTTGACAGCCATTCTATTGTGTATTATAGTATTCTATGAGGCAATCTAAGGAGAATAATTTGTTCAGCAGTAGGCATTTGAAATTCTGTAGTGAATCGATAAAGAGCACAATGAACTACAAACTTGTATCAATATAATATGAAAACACGACCACATGTGCCGTACTTTTTTAAAATCTTACAATGATATTTTATGTTTTTTGGTCCATAAACAAGACATAAAAATAAGAAATAGCTCCATTATTACCCCTAAGTTACACCTTTAATGCCTGAGTTACACCTTTCTTCTACTCCATTAGATCGTAAACAAACCTCTTCTTGACCCAGACTTCGACGGTCAGTGCCAAGGGGACTCTATGAGCAACACTTTATTTAAATTCCCGGTGTATTGAATTATTTTTAGCATCCATGGTTACTTCAGTACTGGGCTATTTCACATCCTGATATTTAGTATAGCAACTAGTGTTCCAATTCCTGATGTTAACGCATTATTTATATCATTCATGGTTATATCAGCTACTGAGCTATTTCACGCCGTGATATTATAAATTCTCGATGTATAGCGACTGTTATTCTAATTTCTTCTTTCCTTCGTGTATGTTTTATGTATAGTATATAAACCTTAATAATTTACGAAAGACAGCTGGTAAACTGGATGTCAGTTTGTCGACTAGTGTGTGAGTGTGGTTGTGTGCAGTCGGCGAGAGTAGCGGCAAGCCGAATCGTGCGGTCGCGAGGGCGGTGGGCGCGGGCGGCGTGGCCGAAGCGGGCGCGCGCGCGGGCGCGGCTGCGAGTGAGGTAGCGCGCGCGCACCAGCAGGTGCTAGAGCGCGGTGACAAGCTGTCGCAGCTGGAGGACCGCACCGAGCGCATGCACTCGCACGCCGCAGAGTTCTCCTCCTCCGCGCACCACCTCATGCTCAAATACAAGGACAAGAAGTGGTACCAGCTGTGAGCGCGCAGACTGATCCGCCGCTGCATACCGTGCGAAACCGTACCCTCATACGCGCTATTATATATTAAAACGCGCGCCCACGTACACGTATGCGTCTAAATTTTTTTAACAATATGGACATAGGCCTTTCTAATGCTAGGGAACATTTGCTCTGACTATTACGCTGTGTAGATAACAATTGCCGTCGGGCACGTTCTTGGAAAAACTTTGTGCCTAAGCAAACTTAAAAACTGTTGAGATCATGATTGTCATTTACAACCTGTTATAAGTGCATTGGTGAACATAGGCCTCCACTAATTATTACAAAATCACATTTCTGGACTACCTGCATTTTTATTCGATGGAATTATGTGGTAGAGCCACACTGCAACGGTCTTATAGTTGTATACAACTAGATCGTTGTCGTTGAGTGTACAGATCCGGTGACTCTTTTTACTTGAAACGAGGCATTTTATATTAGTCCTCAGAGGTGACAACGCATCTGCATTTTGATTCTTAATCAAGGATAAATGTGTGGCTGGTTGGTCACTCTTATTATGTATAAAAAGATATTTTTGATGTATATGTGTGCGTCTGGCACGGTGTTGAACTTCTACGGGCTGTTAAGAAAACAAAAAGAAAATATGTGCGTGAGTCACGGTTTCGTTATTTCTTTTAAGTGTACGCGGCACTCCTTCTATCTTTTTTGTTGGTCTGAGCGCACAACATGCACGCCCTCTGTGAACGCGAAATTTCACTCGCTTTAAGTCTGTTCCGATCCGATTTTCCACTCATTTTAGTATAAATAATTATATATATATATATATATATATATATATATATATATATATATATATATATATATATATATGTGGAAAATCGGATTGGAATAAAATACACATTCATACTTCATTAACTCCTCGTATATAAACTAAACTGTAAAGAATCGTTCGTGAACCGAATTATTTACAATGACTTAACAGTTTTCAAATATGCTCAACTAAAAAGGTGATGACACTCATCCTTCCATATTTTATACTGACATTGCGTCAGTACCTACACTTTGAATTTTTCAGAGACTATTGTCCAGATCCGCTTACGCATGTTATTCCCTCATAACACATTTTCCAGTTCACAAAACATAACAACTACACAAAAAATTAAAGTAAATTAAAAGAAAAAAGTACAACATCAATAAAAAAATAGTATTTAGCATGTTAGATATATTTTTACAAATTATTTTTTTTTTCTTTAAGAAATGGATTCTAATGAGCCCACCTTAATACTGAATACTTGGCTCAAAATTAACGCACAACGTTTTCCATATTCAATCTAACGTAGATTTTAAAACATACAAGCAGTATCTAGAAAAGCCTTTCAATATCATAATGTCATACAATATTAAAATCACGCAGCCTCCTTCTCCGGTGGGTGTGTGCCACGCTTGCGGTGCATTTGATCCCTGATGTGATAATGTAAATAAATTAAAAAGGAACATTAAATAATATATTGTAACTTAATCTTTTTATACCGTACTTATCGTAGTGAAACGTCGACACATGACCACTTCATTCAAATAAATATTTTGATTTGTAATCGATTATTTCACGGGTATGTTCCGAAATCTTCCTATAATGATTCCACGAATGATTCTGCATTTAATTTATGAAAATAAATATGTTTGAGTCTGTATAATGTTGTTATTATTTATACTCATGAGATTCTTCTACTACTTTGATACCTTTTACGAGTAGTTGTACATTTTTATAGATATGAGCAAAAAGTAAACCTTAATAAATTAATATTAATAGTTGATGTTAAACTGTATAAAGTGTTAAGTTAAATAAAATATATAAACGATACTATAAAAATGGAAAATTAAGCATTGGATGACAATAATTTTTGTTACTCTACAGTTTAAGTTTCTTTCACACTTTAAGGTGTATCTATGTGTTTTATTCCGATTTTTCTAGTTTGTTTTTTGTTATTAAATTCACATTTTTAAATTCAAGTATGTAAATTTTAATTAGATTTTATTTTTATGCATTCGTTAGTAATACACAATAAATTTTGAATTGTTTTTATTATTATGAAACGTCACGGTGCTTGTCACCACATACTAATGATAGCAATACTTACTACGCGCAGGTTGCCAACCTAAAGTAGACCAGACCAATTGGTGTCGTGTTGGTGTTGCTAGTTAAAAATACAAAATAAAAATAAAGCGATAACTAATAATATGTAATGTAACAAATAACTGCACTATGTATATCGCTGGATAAATAATAGGTTTGTAGAGAAACTCTCTGTGTATACAAAACAAAATACATAATATTATAAATGTATCAATGTAATATGTAATGTAAATGGTATAGTTTCGTTCGTCATCAAAGGATCGAATACAATTGAAATAAAAATAAAAACATTTGCATGTCAGTATCACCATTTTGATAATTAACTTTCTACCATTTTCGAAAACCGCAAAAACACACAGCGAGTTTCCTCTGCTTTATATCTAAGTACTATAGTGAAATCGGTGTATCGCGTGGCAATAATCATTTTTTTAACACCTCTCTCTATTCTCTCTTTATTGTCACTGATAATCCTTTTGTTGCTTATCGCTTTTCTATGTAATGCCTTATTTAGTCAAGTGTTTAAATAGTTAAGATTAACAAGTACATTTTAGAAACATGTAACTTGATCTACTATATTAATTACTATTTATTTTAAAATATCTTGTAGTGTATTAATATTCTCATTTTATGCTATTTTTGTATGCCCATTCACAACTTCATTATAAGATTGAAACGGATTTTATATCAAAACTCAAGTCAAATAATTATATATATATGTATATATATATATATATATATATATATATATATATGCATATTTATATCCATAATAACTGTTGATTATTTTTATTTCACATCATATTTTTATTCTTTTAACTTTAACGGGCAACCAAACGTAACCTCATTTATAAACTAACTTATTTTAAAGCGCATAGTATATAAGTCGTTCTACGTTTTTTTAATAATCTATTCTAGAATACAAAGTAGTTCTTTAAAAATTATTTCGTTACGAATGTTATGGCTAACAGTGTTTTTTAGTGTTAACTATTGTCAGGAATATGCAATTGAAAGTAATGAATTTTACAGTTCCAATTTAAAGTTTAAATAGATTTTAAAGGCATTATTTTATTACGTGGGCCACACGCCTTTTTATGGAATTTAGTAGAGAAATCAATATTTTCCTTAATAGTTAATTAGCACATGTGGAGAATCTTCAACGTCACGCGCTATGTATTTTGTGTTTGAGGGTTAGTTGAGCACACTAGCTGCTGTAGATGCACCGTTCTATATCTGGTCGCATATCAGTCTTATATTTCAGACTACTTAGATAGTCGCGATGATCGTAGTGGCCGTCGTAGTTTCGTGACGGCGTTTAACTTTTCTACGTAACGCTTCTAAGATCAACTTAGAATTAATAAAACGTTGTAAGAATTCTCAGGCCAAAGAAAACTAAACAGAAAATGATTAACAGAATTTACCATTTTCCATTTTCCTAGTGTATAGAACAAAGCTGAGCTTAGTAATTTAGTTTTCTTTGATCTGTGACCCTTTCATTGACATAACAGATTATAATAACACGTCACGTTCCATACTGTACAGGTTGCTAGCATTTTATTCTAAATAGATTTTCGTGACAAAGTAGTTGATGTATCGGATGTTATTAATGTTCGAGGGATTTATTTAAAATAAATATATTTTCCGTATATTTAATAATTTTGTGCAACCGTCGTCATGCTATAATTACCTATAATTTTTTAGGTTAAGATTTAAGACAATGTATAATTACTTACGTCAAACTTTTTTCTAAGTTATTATTTATGGGAACTATAACAAGTGTTCTTAAAATTATAGTTTGAAGACGTACTAAATATGACGACGGCCGCACAACTCTTTCTGCCATAACTTGTAGCACTGGTCTCGAATGTGTACAGATTTAGGTAGGTACTCAATCTGACGAGTCATATTAGTGCTCTTGCAATGTTTAATTGATATGTACTTTAATGAAAGCAGTTAAGTTTACTCAATTTTATTAATTGTTGCACGAGGTCGGCGCTACCTTGTTCACTCGCGTCAGTTGACTTCGCCCCCATTTAAGCGCCGGCAGTTTCTTTTTTTTTTGGAAAATTATGGGACTAAATTAATGTAAGGTTTGTAAATAAATAATAAACAAAACTTGTGGCAAATTATTACTTGTTAAATCTATAACGAGCGTAGTTTGTTTCAACATTATTTTATATGAATTAGACGACTGTCTCTTTTTTAACGTTCGGAAGTGAGGAATTATAAGACCTATAACTATACATATTGTATATAAAAGATGCTGTTGAATTATATTATTTAGTTTGGTAGTTGATTATAGTCATTACAATATATAAATGAATTATAAAAATATGAAAATAAAATAAAATTATATCGAAATATGCCTTTTCATTTAATAGCTCCTAATTAAGGTAAGTATAATATTAGGGATAGGTTCTCAAGCCGCAACTTCGTACTGGTAAGTGAACTGTAGGGCGGCCCCCACTAGTTGGAGTGACGACCTGATAAGATATGCAGGAAGTCGATGGATACAGGTGGCTACGGACCGTGCTTTGTGGCGTTCCTTGGGGGTAGCCTATGTACAGCAGTCGACTTGTGAAGGGCTGTAATGATGATGATGATGATGACGAATTATAATGTTGGTCGCTTGACTGGAGTTTAGAGTCAAGCCACTCCTTGCTACAGTCTTTAGGGCCAAAACAGCTTATATAGCATTAGAGCTTTTTTTAAATTAGAGCTCTCATTGGCTCTCTTGACCATCTGGCCCAAGGGCAAAGATGAGGTCTATGATGGAGCAAGTTTGTCCAGGAGAAGCCTGTTATTTTAACCTTGAAGAGGTTCAGGTTATACGCACTCGGAAAAACAAACAGAAACAGAAAGATAATATGATGATGATGTATGGTAACCTGCAGTACGTCTAGTACTCTGATAAAATAGATTGGAGATCACTACGAAGTGCAATCTAACTGACAAACAAGTAACTTGGCGGCGGTGACTTAAGCTGTAAAATCTAGTTTCCACCAGCTTTTTGTCGCCGATAAGCCTCCTGGCTCTGCGTTCCACCAAGTCGAGTACGACAAGTTGATATTTTGCTAAGCCATCGCAAAGGTGACTACAATACTCCATGCATGTTCGGACTAGAGCTTTGATATAGTTAGAAGTTGTCCAGGCGTGAAGTATCGCTTCACCTTGTTCAGAAACCCAGTTTTATGGCCGCTGTTTATGCTTTCGACTCAATGTTGAGGTTAGCACTCAGTAAGAGCCAGATCAAACGGACTAAGTTTCGCAGAGTTGAAAGTGACCAGATTGTCAAGGTTGGGATCTGCCGCCAATATGCACTACAGAAAAGGGATGAAAAGTTCCACCCCCAACTCGGCAACGACTTTTTTGGGATCATCATGAAATAAAGTCCGCATCCAATCCCAATTCGCTGACCTGCTGACACAGCGGCGGTCTCTATCGGGCACTGTACTACGGATCAGACTGTGATCAAAAGAGCCAGGGATGAGCTTTGATGGAGACCTGATAGCCGTCCGGATGAGAGATCAACAGAAGGTTCATCAGGGAAAGTGTAAGATCCTTCAAATCTGAAAACTGCGTGAGCGAATTGACCAGTTGTATCAGACCATATGCTAAGACAAAGTCGTAAACAGATCTTCCTACATGATAGGTAGTACGAGATCCGAGTCATTCGGCCTGGTGGACGTTGAAACCAGTGCCTTTACCGTATAAAATTCTGTGTTTTATTTTGCGCCAACGAAATTATCAGTTACCGATTGTCTCACGTGAATTGTCTTAGACGGAAAAGGTGCAACGTTTCAGGTTTTTGTAACACCAAATAATTTAATATACTACGTTTTCAAGTACTTACGTGTTCATGGGCCGCAGTGCTCCTTTTTGCGCGGGGCCCGTTGCAATTGCTACTCTTGCTTTGTGGTTAATCCGGCACTGAGGTGAAGTGTAGGGCGTCCCCTACTAGATGGAGTAACAACCTGGTAAGACATGCAGGAAGGCATTCCTTAGGGGAGGCCTATATTCGACAAAGGACTTGTGAAGGGTTGAAATGGTGATGATGATCTTTGGCTTGTTACTTGTTAAATTATCACTTCTGTAAGTATAATTGTATTCATAGTCCGCTGAACAAATAACATCCCGTTCTCAATTGTCGGGTGTCGGACCCGACAGAAAATCGGCTGCTTTAGTGGCAGAACATTTGTATGAAGCTGTTCACAGTTATCCGACACCGTATTTTTGTCGGCGCCACCAAGAAATGTCGGGTGTTTTGCCAACCCTCTACGTCCGAAAAATATCGCATCAAATCTCGTTCGCCAATGAGTGGGTAAGTATGCCGCTCTTCACATTTTGTGAGATGTCAGACACGACAACCCTCTATATCGCGGCACGCACGCAAAGTTGTTGCGTATTTATTGTACCCGGTTTGTACACATGTTGGGTGTTTCGTAATAATGGAAAAATATAATATAAATCCTGAATATTAATCACACTAGTTCAAAAAAAATTATTTTTTGGGACAAAAGAAATTTCTTTTCTTGCCTTTTTCTTTGTTTTCCCCTAAAATAATACACCACAACAAATTTTCGATGTCCATCGTGTATACTTGCTTCGCATAGACGGGCTTCAAGCGGGTCTGACAACCGACCAGGATGGACATTCCATTAATTTATTTCGATTAATATACGTCGAGGCGACGAATATTTATCGACGAAGGCCAACCAACGTATAGACAGCTCATTTTTCCAGCCTTGCCATTGCTCGTCGTCGCTCGCCATGCTGGCCGAGTGCAGGCGAGTGCCAATGTATATACGGTTCGTTTGACGTACCTTGCCGCCACTCGGGATCGCTCGCCACGGCTCGTCTCACTTCGGAAGTGTCGGTTTTTCTGCACAAATCAAAGGCGCTCGCCTGCACTCGGCAAGTTGTGTCCATAGGGTCTTACGCGGATTAATCCTTGAGACGTGTCAAAGGCCGATACTATGCAGCATTCAAATTCTGGGTTTTATAGTGTTAAAAAAAACCGAAATCGTGTGGAAATAACCAGGTTTCCTGGAGCGCGAGCTTTAGTATGAAGGTTGGAACCGTGTCGCATCCGCAGTTTTGGAATGTTAGGTTTTGTTTTTTCAATTAATGAGCATCTCAAGTCATGTTCTATATTGGTACGATTTCTGGCCGTTATTTTTAGTGTAACTAAAGTTGAGAACCCACTCTCACATCCGTAAGTAGGAGCACCGTTCAAAGAACTAATTTTTTAAGCTGTGTTAATACTCGTAGCAAACGGTTTAACATTTTTGAACTCTGCCTGCTACAATAGGATGGATATATGCAATACCTACCGCCAAAATGTGCAGTGATCATAATTTTGGAATTCCAGTTTTAAAGTATTATCCAGGGCTCCAAAGTCTTTGCCAGAGATCTGTCTGCCAGTAAGAGCCAACTGTCAAAGCTGAAGACTGAGTGTGGCAGCATCGTTTCCGGGACACCTGAGATTCTGAGTGAGATTGAGAGGTTCTATGGGCAGCTGTAAACATCATCGTTGGAGCCACACGCAAGCGTGAATAACGATCCAAGAGCAAGTCTTATCCGACACTATTTCGATGATATCCCGGACGTCAGTCTGAGCGAGATTAGAATCCAGCATCTTAAAAACGGCAAGTCCCTGGGCGAAGATGGAATTACAGCGGAGCTTCTGAAAGCGGGTGGAAAACCGGTACTTGAAGTCCTTCAGAGACTCTTCAATTCCGTCCTCCATGGTGGCACTACTCCGGAGGCGTGGAGCAGAAGTGCGGTGGTCTTGTTCTTCAAGAAATGTGACAACGCCCTCTTAAATAACTACAGACCGATATCCCTTCTGAGCCGCGGCTACGTGCTGTTTTCGAGAGTAATTACGTATCGTCTCGCACGCAGACTCGACGACGTCCAGCCTCCAGAACAAGCCGGTTTCCGAAAAGGCTTTAATACCATAGACCACATACATACCCTTCGGCAAATTGTACAGAAGTCCGAGGAGTACAATCTGTCACTTTGCCTGGCGTATGTGGACTATGAGAAAACCTTTGATTCCGTCGAAATTTGGGCGGTGCTACAGTCTCTTCAGCGGTGCCAAGTTGACTGTCGGTATATAGAAGTGCTGAAGTGTTTGTACAGTAGGGCTACGATGGCTATCCGAGTACAGAACAGAGAGGTGTAAGGCAGCTGGGCAACGTTCGGGAAATTACGACACATCTTCTCGTCAGGTATACCTCAAAACCTGAAAACTAAGTTGTACAACCAGTGCGTGTTGCCAGTGATGACCTACGGAACCGAGACGTGGTCCTTCACTGCTGGCCGTATGAGGACGCTCAAAGTCGCTCAGCGAGCTATGGAGAGGGATATAATCGGAGTTTCTCTGCGTGATGAACTTAGAAATGAGGATATCCGCAGTAGAACCAGAGTGACCGACATAGCCCAACGGATTAGTAAGCTGAAGTGGCAATGGGCCGGCCATATATCTAGAAGAACCGACAACCGTTGGGGAAAAAAGGTTCTAGAGTGGCACCTCGTACCGGTAGGCGAGGTGTAGGGCGACCCCCCACTAGATGGAGTGACGACCTGATAAGACATGCAGGAAGTCGATGGATGCAGGTGGCGCAGGACTGTGCTTTGCGGCATATCTTGGGGGAGGCCTATGTTCAGCAGTGGACTTGTGAAGGGCTGTAATGATGATGATCCTCGCGCCAACCGAGATCCTATTTTGGCTGTCATATCTTAATATAAAATATTATATATAAAAATGTTATCGCCAGTAGAAAATGGTCTTAATATCCGAGTACGACTGACGATTATTCATTGCTGCAGTGAGTTTATTACTGACAATAAATGCCAAACCACGGATTTTTTAAACGTGATTTTGTCAACTTTGTCATGTTCCAGTTGCTGACAAAGTTGTGTAAATATTGACTTCCCGCCAACTTAAACTCTGCGCTGGTACAGTAAGGAAATGCAATGCACAGGCGTGCCATATTCGGTTTTATTGGTCTAATCTTCTTTAGGTATCTAATTACTAGCTTGTTAACCTCGCAAAATACCAGTTTTACCCCCGCAGTGTTAATTACCCCCAAATAATAAAAAATCGTGGCTATAAACGAATGCACAACCTATTATTGGTTTGCCCGCTTCCGTTCTGGAAATTTCATTCGTCGTGGTCATTCGACAACTTTGGTCGATAATGACGAATTAAAGGCGATGTAGGAAGTTAATGATACTCAATCTACGGTTGAATTAGCAGCAGCTTTCGACGTTAGCATCAAAACAATATTGGTCCCTGGACGTCAAATTGGCAAGGTAAGAAAGCTTGACAAATGTGTGTCCCACGAACTCAATGATTGCAAGCGAGCAGTTCGCGTCGAGACGTGCCTTGCTCTGCTCAACATGCACACAAACGAAGAAATTTTGTACTGCATTGTTACCTGCGACGAAAAATGTATTCTGTCTGATAATCGCAAGCGCTCAGCAAGTTGGTTGTGTTGTTGTGTTGGGTGCTCAACCAGGAAAACTTACCCTTACTTTAAAAGTGATGATTACTGTTTGATGGTATAGTGACGTTGTGTTTATCACAGCTTCTTACCGAACGAGATAAGCATTACTGCAGATATGTACTGTGAATAACTAAACACAATGATAGAGAATCTCGCACGTCTCCAATCAGCTTTTGTCAATCACTTGTCCCTGCTGCTCCTGCACATACTGCACAACAGACGGTCTCCAAGCTACAAGAGCTGGGGTTGGAAACTCTCCGTCATCCGCCGTACTCACTAGACCTTGCGCCTACAGGCTTTACTTTTTTCAGAATTTGGTTAACTTTTTAGCGGAAATAAAATTCAATACCCAAGAGGCAGTACAAAATGGCTTTGAAGAATTTCATTCCTCCCGTCCAGCTGATTTCTTTAAGAAGGACATCAATAAACTGCCACTGCGTTGGCAAAGATGCATTGATTGCATGTGTGATTACTTTGATTAATACACCCATAAAAAAAGATAGCGGTCGGTTTGAAAAATCGAAATATTTTTGTTACGGATTATTACTTTTTCGTATTTTTAGATTATTTGCTTGAAAATATAGAATTAGAATATTAAACAATAAAACAAATTCAATTGTTTTTCCATATAAAAATAAATTCAATCCAATTTAAATAAAACTGATTTTTACGGATTTTATCGCGTATCTTATTTTACATTCCTGACGTTTCAAGCACTTTAAAGCATTTGGTGTAAAGTCCCCCCCCCCCCCCGCGTGACCACGGTACCTGCTGTAAAGTGCTCGAAACGCCGGGAATATAAAATAAGTTAATATACGCGATATATTCCGTAAAAACTAGTTTTATTTAAATGAGTAGATAGTGTTCGGGTAAATAAAAGAAATCATTAATCCAAGCTCATTCATAAATCTGCCTTAGTCAATTTTAACGATTTAAAATATTTTTTCGAGGAAAGTTGTGATTAAAAAATGCCAAGAGGATTATCAGAAGTTTTACGAGCAAGAATTGTACTTTTGAGAGAAGAAGTCCACGAGAAAAATAGCACGCATAGTTGCTGTATCCCAATACTGTGTCATGGCCACGTTGCAGAGGTACCAGGGAATAGATAATTTAGCAGATCGACCCCGCGGTGGTCGCCCAACTGTTCTGACTACTGCTCAGAAGCACTTTATCAGACTGCTGGCAGCCCGTGACCTAACAGCAACGCCACTAGCCCACTGCATGGATTACTGGACTGCAGTGGGTTAAGCTCCGGAAAAATGAAGAAGATGAGAGGGAAAACATTTGGCATAACGGCCTCTTCGTTGACGAATCGCAAATCAGTACTCATCCTGATAACCGACAAGTCCGTGTCTGGAGAAGACCTGCAGACTCTGAAAGGCAAAGAACTGCCACTGGAACCGTTCAACCAGGCGGGAAATCGTTGTCCTTTTGGGATGGAATTATAATTGGAGCTAGAACGCATTTGATCCCGTATTGACGCTCCATATCGGCAGTTAGGTACAAAACAGTCGCTACTGATGGAATTATCAGACTATTCCGAGTAAAAAAGCACGAATTCTAAATTTTGAAAAATATTTAAATATAATTTGTTAAATTGCAAATAACAATTTAATTGGTGACGGCGGGGATCGAACCCGGGTACTGTGAAATTTACAGCTTGCAATAACCATCTGAGTTACCACGCCTTAATATAATACACACACAATATTTAAATATAATTTGTTAACACTAAATCATACACACGTAAGAAAATAACAGAAAGAAAAGTAAGTTTGTCAATAGAATAAACACTTACATCCATAGCCTTTGATGCGTTGAAGTAACACAAATGTAGTATTGATAGATCCACTGCGGTCAAACGACCATACACGAACTCCATGACTGCACTTGCTTGGTCTTATATAGTACCAGTAAGTAATAATTCTAATCTAAAGAATTTCTGCAGTGGAATTGATATTAACTTTATGCGTCAACAAGCTTATCTCACATTTTGTTGCTTATCTCAACATTACTTCGTGTCGCATCTTGTTCAGTGTATTGATGACTCAAATACGTTTTGTATAACACAAAATAATGCAATTTAATATTTAGAAATCACTATAATTGATCATTCCTATGTTAGTCATTGAGTAGATTGTACTGTAATAATCTACTAATAGCAGTAATATCATGGATACACTAGATGTACAACAACATCTGAAAAAGATTCACCCCAGTCTAGAAAATAATGTTTATGCTGCCAATAGAATGCCCATGTACACCCACGTGCCAACGTATATAATATGCAATTTGGATACAGATGATAAACCAGGGTCACATTGGGTAGCTTTATATATCTATACGAATGACGTCGGTCAATATTTTGATTCATACGGACGAGCACCTGTACGATATCATCTAGAGTTTTTAAAAAGGAATTGTAAAAGATGGAACTGGAATGTTGATAGGATTCAGAATGAGTGGACTTCAGTTTATGGCGAATATTGCTTAATGTATTTGCTATATAAGTTTCAGGGATGTTCAATGCATAGTTTTACTAGTATATTTACAAGGAACACATTGTACAACGATATTTTAGTGGATGAGATGTTTCGCTCCTATTTTATAGATAATAAGTAATAAGATTTTGTATTTCGTAAATAAAAATTGTAACAAAATTAGATAATGTATTTTATTGATGATTCAGATTACCGTTGCAGTTAGGAACAAAGGAGTATAATATAATAGCACTGATAATCCGACGCACGAATAGACAATGACGGTATTCAATGAACAATAGATAAATAACAATGGGGCGCTAATTACGGTGGAGGCCCTCACCGGATATCAATTAGATAAGAGTTAATTGATCTGCACATCTTCGGAACCGTGCATCCTACGCAAAAACGGACCGCAGATTCGTGATCAGAGCATGACAAAATCTTTTTTTTTAGGATCGTGAGTCGACGAACGTCGTAATTGTACCACTTCTGACTCAGTGAGCCAGAACTGGTACTAACTAACTACTATTAAGTTCCATTTATATACTGGATGACTTTTTTTACCCTCTGGAAAACATAGGGTGTAATAAGTGAACGGAATAAAAGCCTATGGCACTAATATTTTACATTTTTTTACATCAACATATTAAGAAATGAGCTATCAATAAATTGGCACTACAATTGAGTGCGTATTATTTTAATTTCGATAGTTTTTAGTTGTTTATTAATTTATTTCAAAATTTTTGTTTTCATTTTTTTATAATTGAAAGTTTATTTCAAATTAGTGATATTTATTGATAGTTCAATTTCATAATATTATGTTAATGTAAAAGCAAAAACATTGTAAAATATCAGTGCCATAAGTTTATCTTCCGTTTACCTATTACACCCTATTTTTTTCAGACGGAAAAAAAATCATCAATATATATAGCGACAAGCGCATGGTAGACTAATTGATTTAGAGCCCGTGAGCTCTAACACGTGTTGCAAACAAAGTAGTCTTGGTGTCTGTTTTATTCCGTGGGACATAGAACTTTAATGTTGGTTCTCTTTACTGATGATAGCACTGCAATTATTGAGGGCACTAATCCTAACAATTACCAAAACGAAATTAATAACTCTATATGTGAAATCATAAAACGGCTTGACACTAACAATTTGATAATAAATTTGAACAAAACGTCGTGCACATCCAACATTCCTGTTACTTACAATAACTTTTTGATAGAAGAGGTTACCAGTAGTAAATTTCTAGGTATAACTATAGACAATAAACGCACTTGGAAACTCCACGTAGAAGATATATGTTAGCGCATGAGTAAATCCGCATACGTACTTTTTCAATTATCAAAAAAAGTGAATATTGAAACATTACTGATAATGTATCACGGTTTAGCGGGATCGATTCTTCAATATGGTATTATTTTTTGGGCACAATCAACTGACAGAGAGACTATACTCAGATTGCAAAAACGCTGCATTAGATCATTTTATACGTCGTAGAGCCATGCTACAGTTATATTAGTAGTAGTATAGTTGTAGCACGAACAGTGGCGTAGCTACCTTGGGGCTAGGCGGGGCAGTGCCCCGGGGCCCCCAAGCTCAAGGGGGCCCTCGGCCTTCAAGAACGACATTCAAAAATTATATAATATCCTTGTTGAACAAATGACTATTATTTTTAACTTTTGGTCCCCTGACCTAGAAACCTCGAACTTTCAAACCGAAATCGCAAAAATTTCTTCCTCCTACAAAACATAAACATCAGTGTTAGAATAAAATCGTCTATTTCGTTTTAGTGTCTAAGTACATATTATGTTACTAACTGTAATCTACTTCGTCATTCTTACTTCGTCTGGTATGGAACAACATTGAAAATTATACCATGGGATCCTTTTACCGGGATGAAAGTCCTACCCAGGTCAAGCTCTATCCGTGTGCTAAATTTTATACAAATCCATACATCAGTTTTGGCGTGAAAGCGTAACAAAGAAACAAACTTTCACATTTATATACAACAAATTCAAGACATTTCTTTCAAAGTTTAATTACATTTAATTATAAAATACTGGATGATTTTGTACCGTCTGGAAAAAATAGGATGTAACAGGTGAACGGAGTAAGAAGCTTATGGCACTGATATTTCGATGTTTTTTAATTAACTTTTAAAATGTATCAATCAATAAATTTTACTAATTTGAAATAACCTTTTTTTTAGACAAATGCAGTAAAAATTATTTTTAGTTTTATGCAAATGCGGTAGGATGAATTGTTTTTATGTAATTTTTTGAATATTCGGAATTTTTTTCTATCAGTTATAATTTAGAAAGTTTTCGAGGATACCTTCCATTCCAGTTACACCACCATATTATTTTCCAGACGGCAAAAAAAGTCACGTCAAGTTCGATTAAACTTGTTACCATAATCCCGTTGCTGTAGAAATCTTGGGATTTTTGCCTAAAATAATGCGACAAGTAGTTTTGACAGTCCTTTCTTGATGTTAACCTAGCACTACCCAAAGAATTCTCAAGAGACCAGCAGGTGAAAATCTGAAGTTGCAAGGTCAGAACTATAGACTAATGATGACAGAATATAACTAATTGTGGATGCATTTACACTTCTCAAGCTCTCTAAATTTTTGCTGAATGGCCAAAGGTTTGTGGTCCGGAGTTATCGTGATTAAATACCACGCTTTTACTGTTGATCAAGAGTCTCATTAGTTGTTGGCAGTAGAGATCCAAATCGGTGGTTTTCCCCGGCTATAAATGCTGATTATAAGCGATGTCCTTCCGATCCCACCATACAAAACATTTTTTTAATTTTAATTTTTATATTACTGTCCAATTTTCAGATTTCTACGTATAGCGTTTGAGCTATGCGTTGGTAGATGAGTCAGTTACTCAAAGCATCCTCTTTTATATACATATATTATACTCGTAGATAAGGAAGTACGAATAAATATTATTTGCTGCGTTACACATACTACTTAGTAGTAAGTAGCTTTGCTTTATTATGCCCTACAGTAGGCGATAAAGAGCTAACGATGAAGTAGTTTTGCACCTTATGTATTTAGTTTAGTTCAAATAGGGCCCTATTGTAAGTTTTGCCCCGGGGCCCTTGCTTACTTGCTTGAATGGGTCGGCTCGACCGGGGAAGGACCACGCTCTCACAGAATACCAGCGTGAAATAATAGTGTTGCGCGCCTAAGTTGACGTCTGGCACTAGCGCCATCTAGTGTCGGGTAACAGAGCGACGGGAGCATTCCAGAAAATGACATGACTAGTCTTTCAACCAACAGCGCCATCTAGTATCGAATTGAAGAACTAAGCTTTCTAGAAGTCCTACACTCGAACTTTCGGTGCCTGGTCGGTTGGCGCGCGTATTTACTTGAATATTCTGGATGTTTCGGTGAAAAAGGTGTATTTATAGGCGCTGCAATACGAGATCGGGGCAGAATTGAATTTGGAGAGACGAGCGAAGCTTCGGAGCGGAATAAAGTGAATTAGTGTGCTTAATTATTGGTGTCTTTTAAGTTATAATTAGTGTAAAGTGAATTAAAGTGTTAATCTTGGTAATTCAATCAGCAGTTTTTATTGTCACGAACCCTAAGCTCGTAACAATTGGTGTCAGAAGTGGGATCAAATCATGCCAATTTTACCGAAGGAGGAATCGGAGGGTGTCCGTACCTGAAGTCAACGCCAGCAGGAGACGGACCAGAGATTTGGTGGTGCAACGCCGCAGACGTTGGAGGGCCAACTGCCAGCCAAGGAGGCTGCGGGCCCGTCAGTAGCTCCTACATCTGCAGCACCTGACTTAGGTGCTCTGATGGCGATGCTACAGGAGCAGCTGCAGCGCGTACGAGAGAAACAGGCCCGTCTGTTGAAAGAGCAGCAGGAGGAATAGGCTCGCCGACAGGAGGAACAGGCTCGCCGACAGGAGGAACAGGTCCGTCGTTTGGAAGAGCAGCTGCGGGGCGGACAAGAGGAACAGGCCCGTCGGTTGAAAGAGCAGATGCTCCTCATGAAGGACCTTCACGCTACCTTCGGGAAGGAGATAAAGGAGGTGAAAGATAGGGTTGCTCAGCATGAAAACCACCTGTCAGAAGCTGAAACCCAAATCGCAAAAGCTGAAACCCGAATCGAGAAAGCTGAAATCCGAATCAACCAAGTGAACAATCGGGTTGACAACGTGATGGCTGACGTGAAGAAAATGCTGGACGACCTCAAACTGGGGGATGAAATTATAGCTCCCGTAGTAGGTACAACACCTTCGCTACGTGGGTTCAAAGTGCCACCGTTCGACGGGACTTCTTCCTGGTCAGCTTACAAAATCCAGTTTGAAGACGTTACGAAGGCGAACGGCTGGAATAAAAGTCAGGCCATGACTGCTCTCACACTAAGCCTGCGCGATCAGGCCTTAACTGTTCTGGAAGCTCTCGGTGAAGAAGTGACTTATGAACAGCTCCTTGAGGCATTGGAGGCGAGATATGGCGAGATATTCACCTGGAACACGTCTTTCGTGCGCAGCTTAAAGATCGCGTGCAGCGCATCAATGAAAACCTGCAGCAGTGGGCTCTAGAGGTGGAGAAGCTGGTGCGAAAAGCATACCGGTCTGTACCTGCGCTCATTGAAGGGAACCTGGAGCAGACATTCATCAACGGCATCCGCGACCTTGAAGTCAGAGCTGCTGTGAGGCTGGGGCACCACGAAACGCTTAAGGACGCCTTGGCCCATGCACTGGAGGTGGAAGCCGTGCGACAGGATCATCGTTCCCATCGCGTCAGGGAGGTTGCAGCAGCTACAGTTCGCGATCGTAATAAATGATACAACCCTAGGTGCTATGGCTATGGAGAAAGGGGCCATCTTCGATCCAGCTGCCCTAAGCGAACCCTAGAAAGGGAAGGTGAACGATCTCAGGAGGTTAGTGTGGCCAACAGCTCCGCCCAGCAGCAGCAGGGAAACGAGTAAAAGCCAGAACTGCGGGGCGGGTGCTGGCTGCTGTTAAAAGAGCCCCAAGGATCTCGATCTCACAAACCCATGATGGGAACAGTGTAATCATCAAGGGCGAGGTCAACGGAATGCCGTGTAAACTGACCATAGACACTGGAGCCTCTCGTACGGTTGTTAGTTCCCAACTTATAAGTCAGTTCCTTGGGGAGTCCGCATACAACCAAGAACGCATTAATTTGGTTACAGCCACCGGTCAGCGTATACCCGTCCATGGAGAGAAGGAGATGGAGTTGAAGCTAGGCAACGTGATCTACCTGCATAATGTCATTGAGGCTGATATAATGGACGAATGCATCTTGGGCCTAGACTTTATGAGGAATAATTGTTGTGAGATCGACGTTAAGCAAGGTGTTTTGAAATGTGGGCAGGAGGAACTTTTTATGGAAGGTGCGTGCGGGAACGATTGTGCCGGTTAGTCTTCCTCGAAACCCTGGGCAAGCCCACCGTTGTGTTCTTGTGGAAAGGGTAAACAAAGACCCTCCATGGAAAATAGCTCGAACCTTAGTCAGAACCACTGATATCTCAGGAGTATGTGTGCTGAACCTTTGTGACCAGGAACAGATTATAGAAAAAGGCACACTGGTTGGTACTTGTGAGGAAGTGGATTGGTTACGTCGGTGCCAATATCTATCGAGTGGGACCCCCAGCAAGGGTGCACAAACGAGAGCGACCACACTTTTAGAAGACTGTCGCAGCGTTCTCTCCCCGAATGAAATGGTCAAGGCGAAGAAGTTGTTACTCAAGTACACCGATGTATTCTCGTCAAACGATGCTGACATAGGGAAGACCGGCTTAGTTCAACACAAAATAAACACAGGAGAAGAATTGGCTATCTGCCAGCGACCAAGAAGATTGCCGGTAGCACGTGAAAAAGAAGTGGAAACCATGATTGAGGGAATGGTGAAGGATGGTGTTATTGAACCTTCCTCTAGTCCATGGTGTTCACCCGTGGTGCTGGTAAAGAATAAGGATGGCAGCATGCGGTTTTGTGTTGACTACCGCCGTCTGAAAGACGTTACGAAGAAGGACAGCTATCCCTTGCCAAGAATTGATGACACGCTGGACATGCTTACAGGAGTAAAGTGGTTTAGCACGCTGGATCTAAAAAAGTGGCTACTGGCAAGTTGAAATTGACCCTAAGGACAAGGACAAAACCGCGTTCTCGATGGGAAAGGGTCTGTGGCAATTTAAAGTAATGCCGTTTGGATTGTGCAATGTCCGGCAACGTTTGAAAGGCTGATGGAGCTTGTACTTACCGGGCTAATTGGCGATGCCTCTCTAGTCTACTTGAATGACATCATCATCATGGGCCGTACGTTTGAGGAACACCTTCAAAACCTGGAACGCGTGCTCATGAAGATTCAGAGTGCCAACCTTAAGTTGAGTCCGAAGAAATGTTCACTATTCAAACGGCAAGTCAACTTCTTGGGGTATGTAGTGTCGGAAGAAGGTATCCGCACGGATCCGGAGAAAATCGCCGCTGTCAAAGATTGGCCGGTTCTATATATATTCTATATATATAAGACAAGACGCAGGTGAGAGCATTTTTGGGGTTGTGCTCCTATTATCGGTGATTTGTGAAGAACTTTGCAGATATAGCTAAACCTCTGCACAAGCTTACCGAGAAGAAGCGACATTTCTACTGGGATGAAAGTTGCAATATCGCAGTCCAGGAGCTCAAGGACCGTCTGTGCAAAACACCTATTTTGGGATACACTGATGCAAGCAAAAAATTTATAGTTGACACAGACGCAAGTGATATAGGACTTGGCGGTGTATTGTCTCAACGGAATGGTGACCAAGAGGTCGTGATAGCGTACTTCAGCAAGTCGTTGTCAAAACCGGAAAGGAACTATTGTGTCACAAGACGTGAATTGCTCGCTGTGGTAAAGTCGTTGCAGCATTTTAGCAAATATCTTCTGGGACGAAAATTTCACTTACGAACTGACCATGCTGCACTAAAATGGCTATTGCAGTTTAAAAATCCAGAAGGACAAGTTGCGAGGTGGATTGAACTACTGCAGGAATACGACTTTGAGATCGAACATCGCAGCGGAAAATCTCACGGCAACGCAGATGCATTGTCAAGAAGACCTTGTCCTGAAGATTGCAACCATTGTACTAGGCAAGAGAGTAAGGAAGAGGTATCCGTGAGGATGCTCAGGACAGACCACCTCAGCAACGAGTGGAAGGACAGCTTACCACATGCACAGCAGGAAGATCCGGACATCAAGCCGATTCTGGAATGGATGAAGGCCAGTGCTCCCAAGCCCAAGTGGAGCGACGTCTCAGCGATGAGTTCGACCACTCAAAGCTATTGGGCCCAATGGGACAGGTTGCTGCTTCAGGATGGAGTTCTGTGCCGTAAATGGGAAAATGTTCGGGGAGACAGCTGTCATTTGCAAATGGTCGTCCCTAAAGCTAGAGTACCGGATGTTCTACAGCTGTACCATAATGATTGTTCAGGAGGCCATCTGGGAGTTAAACGAACTCCACTGAAGATCCGAGAACGGTTTTACAAGGTCCACTGTCGAAACGATGTCGAGGACTGGTGTCGCAAATGTACAAGTTGTGCGGCTGTAAAGGGACCTCAGACTCGTAGTAGAGGTGCATTGAAGTTGTACAATGTTGGTGCACCATGGGAGAGAATAGTCATTGACGTGGCGGGGCCATTTCCAGAGAGTGAACGCGGTAACAAATATTTCATGGTTGTGATGGATTACTTCACTAAGTGGCCAGAAGTCTTCGCTATTTCAAATCAAGAAGCTTCAACAGTTGCAGATAAATTAATCATGAAGTCTTCTTTAGTTTTGGAGTACCTTTAGAGATTCACAGCGATCAAGGAAGGGATTTTGAGTCTCAAATATTCCATGAAACTTACCGAGTTATGGGTACTCATAAAACAAGAACGACTTCTTATCACCCGCAATCTGATGGAATGGTAGAACGATTTAATCAGACATTGGAGAGATACCTAGCAAAAGTTGTAGACAATCGGCAACGAGATTGGGACAAGCACATACAACCGTTTTTGTTGTCATATCGAAGCGCTGTTCACGAAAGTACATCATTGACGCCAGCTTTCGCAAACTTTGGAAGAGAATTACGGCTGCCTGCAGACCTGATCACCGGGATACCACCTGATGCCCCACGCAGTATAACCGATTATGCAAATGACTTGCGGAACAAAATGAATGACATTTATGAGCACGTCAGACAATCGGGCCAGCAAATGTCCGAAAAGATGAAAACCCGGTATGATCGCAAAATGAACCACAAAGGGTTCGGCGAAGGTTCACTAGTGTGGTTGCACAATCCAGTCCGCAGCAAAGGGAAATCTCCTAAGCTTCAAGCTAAATGGGACGGCCCGTACCGGATTGTGACCAGGATCAACGATGTAACCTACCGGATACAGAAAGGCGCAAGAGCGACTCCTAAGATCGTCCATGTGGATCGCCTGGCGCGTTATTATAGGGCCGGTAATGCTCGGGACGAGCATGTCTTAGGAGGGGGCAGTGTTGCGCGCCTAAGTTAACGTCTGGCACTAGCGCCATCTAGTGTCGGGTAACAGAGCGAGGGGAGCTTTCCAGAAAATGACATGACTAGTCTTTCAACCAACAGCGCCATCTAGTATCGCATTGAAGAACTAAGCTTTCTAGAAGCCCTACACTCGAACTTTCGGCGCCTGGTCGGTTGGCGCGCGTATTTACTTGAATATTCTAGATGTTTCGGTGAAAAAGGTGTATTTATAGGCGCTGCAATACGCGATCGGGGCAGTATTGAATTTGGCGAGACAAGCGAAGCTTCGGAGCGGAATAGTGAATCAGTGTGATTAATTATTAGTGTCTTTTAAGTTTTAATTTGTGTAAAGTGAATTAAAGTGTTAATTTTGGTAATTCAATCGGCAGTTTTTATTGTCACGAACCCTAAGCTCGTAACAATAGCTTTGCTAGGGAATAACTGATCCCACGTACGCAACGTATGCAACGCATTATTAAATCTAAACGGTAGAATTTATATGCCTAGAAACACACTTGTCATCCGCAATGCTGTCACACGCGTCCTACGTAACGTTCGACCAGATCGGCGTAGGAACGTGGAGGCAATGTTCATACGCTATCCCACGCGTACGAGTGTGTTTCTATGTTCTAGATCTTACGTTCGCAACGCGTCAGACACGGATTTCCTTTAAAATGGGAGACGAACAACTGATTGATTTGGTTGGGCGATATGAAGCCATTTATAATATTAAATGCATTGAATATCGCGATTCTATTTTACGCAATGCAGCATGGGAAGAAATATCAAAACAGCATGGCAAGCCTGGTAAGTACCTACTTATTACTGTATTTTTTGTACGCCGTGGTGCCTACCCCCCTGGGAAACAGGCGTGGCGTTATGTATGTATGTATGTTTTTATGTGTAGTAGTATTTATTTGTATTAAAACAATACTAGCGGCCGCCCGCGACTGCGTACGCGTTTATCCCGTTTTTGCAATATTTTTCACTGCTGCTCCGTTCCTATTGGTTGGAGCCTTCCTCGATAAATGGACCATTCAACATAAAAATATTTTTTTAATTCGAACCAGTAGTTTTGAGATTATCGCGTTTAAACAATAAGTTAATGTACAGCATTTTATTTGTTAAATTATAACTTCTATTTTAGGGTTTAAAAGTCAGATAAATAAAACACAACTTTCATTAATTAAACGCTTATTATTTTCAAGTAGATATTTAGCAAATAATCATTTTCAAGTAGGTACCTAGAAACTAATCATTGTCGTTTCGTGTAATTTGCATTCCTCTTCTCACCATATTTAATTGCCACGGCACCGAACCCTCGCGTGAAACAAAATATTGTGTGAACTTTTCTCTAATGCTGTAAGCATATTGCGTGTGGTTCCTTCTAAGACCTTTCAATGTATTTAATGATCGTTGTGTAGTAGGTTCTGTAGATATTTCATCTTGCAACTCAAAAGTTGTGCCCAAATAGTTATGAAGGCAGCATGCTGCTAGAACTACTTTGTCTACCATTTCTGGTTGTACCTGAAGAGGCCCTTGAAATACCCGCCATCTTGCTCTTAATATCCCAAATGCGTTTTCTACAATTCTTCGGGCCCAGGACAGACGATAATTGAAAATTTTATTGGATTCATTATTAAGCAAAACATTTTTGCTGTAAGGTTTAAGTCAATAATGTTTAAGCGGAAATGCTTCATCACCAACACCAACTATAACATACGGTAATGATTCTGATCCTGGCATAAGAGGTTGATCTTCCGGTATGTTTAATTTCTTTTGATCTAATAGTTTGCCTAGTGTCGATTTTTCAAAAATACCTCCGCCACTGTTTCTTCCATAGGGCCCACCTCTACTACTATAAATTTGTAATTGGCATCTACCAAAGCCAAGAGCACTATGGAATTTTGACCTTTGTAGTTCCAATAATCTGAGCCACCATTAATTGGACACTTCATGTTTATGTGTTTTCCATCCAGAGCGCCAATGCAATTTGGAAAATTCCAAAAGCGTTTGAAATCAGTAGCTACTTGTTTCCACATAACTTCTGTTGGTTGCGGCAACACAATAGGACCAAGATGTTTCCAAATCGCTTCACAAACCTCCTTCACTATTATTCGTATAGTAGAAAATCCCATGCGATAACTAAATTAATACTTCGAATACTTCGATACTTCGAAATGAATTATCCGAAGCCAGGAATCTGTAACATTTAATACAATTTCTTAAAAATTTGGAATACGCTTTAATCTTTATTATTGTTGCAGTTGACGAGTGCAAAGAAAATTGGAATAAGTTGCGTAATTGCTATAATAATGATATGAAACGGCGCCAAAAGAAAAGTGGTCAAGCTGGAAAAAAATTGTGCCTTGGCCGTTTGAAGAACAAATGTCATTTTTGAAGCCATATTTGGAGGGCCGATCTACTACAGAAAATCTTTTATTTATTTATTTTTTATTTATTTATTTATTTAAAAGGACAACCAACAAGACGAACACTAATACATGGATTTTAAGGTAACATGAATATCAAACTAAAGCTAAGCGTCATCTTAATTATAGGCTGCCACGGCATGCAAATGTGGACTATGCAAATAAAACTTAAATAGGTTAGTTAACACTAAGCAAATGACAACTTAAAACATTTTAATCATCATTTAACAATCATTATTTTTATATGTTAAAAAATCAAACAATAGATATAGATACTTGAATCAAACAGACACCATTGACTTGAGAAACTGACCGAGCTTGCGTCTAAATTTCAACGGCTTGTCAGAAAAGATGTCGATGTTGTAAGACTTAGATATTAAGTTGTACTGTCTCTGTAAGCGATTCATGGTGGCATGGTGACCTAAGCTACTTTTGGCACCTTTTGGTGAGAATGGAACGTAACGTACGCAACGCGGCAACTTGTATGGGATATTAAAATTGACAGATCGCAATAACGCAGGGCAGTCAATGAGGCCATTGATAATCTTATAAAAAAGCAATTGATCCAAAAACAATCTTCGCCCTTGTAGGCTAGTCATTTTAAAATAGGCAAGACGTTCCTTATATGAGGGCAGCAGTTTCGCTTTGTTAGATTGGTAGGATAGGTGCCAGAGAAATCTCTTCTGTATTCGCTCGATTCGCCTGATATGAACCTCATAATGTGGGGACCAAACCTGACTACAATATTCCAAACCCGAACGAACCAATGCCAAATACAGGAGAACTTTTGTTGAGGGCTTTTTGAATTCCATTGCATTCCGCAGCACAAACCCTAGCATCTGGAAACCTTTTGTTGCGACCTGGTCAATGTGCTTGTGAAAACGTAATTTTTTATCCATAATGACGCCCAAATCGCGAATAGAGTCCACCTCTTGCAATTTTTGACCGGCAATATTGTAGGACGGCGACAAATTCGTTTTGCATCTCGAAAATCTGATAAATTTACATTTTTCAGTATTTAAATATAACCTGTTCTCCCTACACCATCCAGCGAGTCGATCTAGATCCTCCTGTAATAGCAATGAATCATTAATACCTCCGATCTGCATAGACAGTTTCATATCATCAGCGTAAAGGAAACAAGCAGCATGATCAAAGATACCCACGATATCATTAATAAATATATTAAAGAGGATTGGACCCAGATGCGAACCTTGTGGAACGCCGGAAGTTGGCTGAAAGGAATGCGATGCGTAGCCATTAACCACAACGTGCGACTTGCGTTGATAAAGATAGGATTCAAACCATTCCAGAAGGCTGCCATACACACCCAAACGAGAAAGTTTACCCAGTAAAATTTTGTGATCAACTGAATCGAAAGCCTTACTAAAGTCGGTGTATATGGTGTCTACAGTAATACGGGAATCAAGGGAGCTAGAAACAAAATCCACAAACGGGATCAAATTAGTTACCGTTGAGCGAGATGCCAAAAATCCTGATTGGCAAGGAGAAATTAAATGCTTTATGTGATAGGACAAGACCGGGCAAACCAACGATTCAAATGCCTTCCCAAAGACTGAGAGTATCGAAATGGCCCTATAGTTCTTCACGGATGCCGAATCTCCCGACTTAAAAACTGGAACAATTCTCGCCTCCTTCCAGATCGAGGGAAATACGCCATTCATTAAAGACTCATTAAATATTATTGTTAGAGGAAAGGAGAGAGATTCACAGCATTGAACTACAAACAACGAGGGTATTCCATCTGGTCCAGCTCCCTTATTCCTATCTAGTCCTTTCAGAGTTTTCAGAACATCCTCCCGCCTAAGGGTGAGACTTCCAAGGAAGCAAGAGACTGAGTATTCTAGATCAGGTACATTGCAGAGAGGCAAGCTTGGCCGGTAAACCGAGGCAAAATAAGAGGCAAAGAGATTACAAATACCAGTTCCAGAAGTTTCTTCCTTATCATCGAAAGTCATTGCAGATGGATACGCATTGCTATTGACTTTTTTACTCTTGAGAAAGGTCCAAAACTTTTTTGGATTTACTGATAGGGACTTTTCAAGATCAGTTATATATTTAAGATAACAAGATTCTGTTAAATCAGAGCACCGTTTTTTAATTTTTTGGAATGCCAGTTCGTCGAGTGGGTTATTGTACTTTTTGTATTTTATCCTGAGCTTATACTTCTCACGTGAGAGGCGAATAAGATCCCTGGTATACCACGGGGGGAAACTTTTTTGATGCTGGTTTGCTTTTAGGAACATATTTTAAGATAGAACTTCTTAGTATTGAGTAAAATTTGTTAGTCATTTCATCCACTGAGGAGCACGAAGCCAGGTCACTCTCCCATGGTATCGAGCTTAAATAATTAGATATTTTTTCAAAATCAGCTTTATAAAAGTTATGCCTCTCATTATAATTTCGGGAAAGAAGTTTAGCTGAATACCTGGAAGGCAGCGTAAATACCAGCGGTGGGTGATAATCATCTACAGAACTGAGCTCAGAGTTACTTCGTGTCACTTTCAACTGAATACTAAGATTAGAGAGAACGAGGTCTAAAATTTTGCCTTTATGGTTTAGGACCGTATTATGTTGGGTAAGATTATTTAAAGCAATGAAGTCCAGTAAAGTGCTTTCAAATGAAGTCTTAGTCATATTATTGCCATTTACAGCAAACGGTACCTCCGTATCGTTCCAGGCAATACCACTCAGATTAAAATCTCCCAAAATTACCGCTTTTGCGTTAGACTCTAAGACTCTATTAGCGTTGTCGATATAATGTTCCAGAAAATGTTTTTGAATGGGCGACGGGAGGTAGACGCCACACAATAAAAGCTTATTTGGGGTACCTTTTTCCGTAGGTATATTCAATTCGATCCAAATATCCTCGCATTTACTCTCAAAATGGTGTAGCCTACGGGAATAAATATGCTTTGACACAGCCACCAATACCCCGCCACCAGATTTGTCCTGATGAAAGCCACTAGTCTCGCGGTCGCGTCTAAAAACTGCGTAACGATCACTAAACAACTCGGAGTCAAAAATAGTGCTATTTAACCAAGTCTCACATAACACTACTATATCATAATCGTATTTTAATATGTTTTTGTACAAGTTTGTCGTCTTCGTTCGAAGACCCCTAACGTTTTGAAAATATACATTTAAACTATTGAACTTTAAGCCATATACTATTACACGATAGATTACAAAATAACAAAAAGAACCTAAGATAAATTGTCCAGGGTCGATTTATTACGCACTAAGACGTATTCAGATGTATCAGTTTTCCGCATGTATATACGGCCGCCCCGGACCCATACATGTTTGTATTGAAGTTCTTTTGCACGTTTACGGGACAAAGCGTGAAGAAGCTTATTCTCAGGTGAAAGATTTTCTACTACATATATGGGAGTCTTCCTGTTAGGCCCCAATCCCACATGCTCCGTGTTCAATTTTTCCTGTGAGTGAGTTTTATTGTATTTCAATGCAGCGGCTAGCAGGGAGTCCCTGGAGCGAGGGCTGTTAATCTTGATGCTAGTGTCATCATCATCATCATCATCACAGCCCTTCACAAGTCCACTGCTGAACATAGGCCTCCCCCAAGTAATGCCACAAAGCACGGTCCTGAGCCACCTGCATCCATCGACTTCCTGCATATCTTACCAGGTCGTCACTCCATCTAGTGGGGGGTCGCCCTACACTACGCCTACCGGTACGAGGCTGCCACTCGAGAACCTTTCTTCCCCATCGGTTATCGGTTCTTCGAGCTATATGGCCGGCCCATTGCCACTTCAGCTTACTAATCCGTTGGGCTATGTCGGTCACTCTGGTTTTACTGCGGATATCCTCATTTCTGAGTCTATCACGCAGAGAAACTCCGAGCATAGCCCTCTCCATAGCTCGCTGAGCGACCTTTGAGCGTCCTCATACGGCCAGCAGTGAAGGACCACGTCTCTGATCCGTAAGTCATCACTGGCAACACGCACTGGTTGTACACTTTAGTTTTCAGAGATTGAGGTATACCTGACGAGAAGATGTGTCGTAATTTCCCGAACGCTGCCCAGCCGAGTTGAATCCGTCGATTGACCTCTCGGTCGAAGTTGGACTTACCTAGTCGGACTATTTGTCACAGGTAAACGTATTCGTCAACAACTTCGAGCATAGTGCTCCCAACAACTACCGGCATAGGTGTGACATGGACATTAAACATGATCTTTGTTTTGTCCATGTTCATCTTAAGACCTATCCGTTGGGAGGCACTATTGAGGTCATTGAGCATAGTGCTTAAGTCCTCCAGCGATTCTGCCATAAGGACTATATCGTCGGCAAATCGAAGGTGAGTGATGTACTCGCCATTGATGTTAATACCGTATCCTTTCCAGTCCAGTAGCTTGAAAACGTCTTCCAAAGTAGCGGTGAAGAGTTTCGGGGATATAACGTCACCCTGTCTTACACCTCTCTGCAGTTGGATAGGTTTCGAGCTCTGGTTCTGTACTCGGATAGCCATCGTAGCCCTACTGTACAAACACTTCAGCACTTCGATATACCGACAGTCAACTTGGCACCGCTGAAGGGACTGCAGCACCGCCCAAATTTCGACGGAATCAAAGGCTTTCTCATAGTCCACATACGCCAGGCAAAGTGGCAAATTGTACTCTTCAGTCTTCTGTACAATCTGCCGCAGGGTATGTATGTGGTCTATGGTACTGAAGCCTTTTCGGAAACCGGCTTGTTCGGGAGGCTGGAAGTCGTCGAGTCTGCGTGCGAGACGGTTCGTAATGACTCTCGAAAACACCACGTAGACGCGGCTCAGAAGGGAAATCGGTCTGTAGTTCTTCAAGAGAGCGTTGTCGCCTTTCTTAAAGAACAAGACCACCGCGCTTCTGCTCACGCCTCTGGAGTAGTGCCACCATGGAGGACGGAATTGAAGAGCTTCCGAAGGACTTCAAGTACCGGTGTTCCACCCGCTTTCAGAAGCTCCGCTGTAATTCCATCCTTCGCCTGGGGCTCTGCCGTTTTTAAGGTGCTGGAGAGCCATTCTAATCTCGCTTAGACTGACGTCCGGGATATCATCGGAATAGTGTCGGATAAGACTTGCTCTTGGATCGTTACTCACACTTGCGTGTGGCTCCAACGATGATGTGTACAGCTGCCCATAGAACCTCTCAATCTCACTCAAAATCTCAGGTGTCCCGGAAACGATGCTGCCACACTCAGTCTTCAGCCTTGACAGTTTGCTCTTACGGGCAGACAGATCTCTGGCAAAGACTTTGGAGCCCTGATTCCGCTCGATCGCTTCTTTAATACGAGCAGTATTAAAGTTGCGTAAGTCTCGCCGCATGCAGTGTTCAGTTGCCTGTATGCTGTCAAATCTGTTGACGATTGCAGCCTCATCTCCCGTCTAACAGCCATGAGATTAAGAGTGTGATCGGAGAGTTTTTGTGTTCTTCTGCGGCGGGTCTTGCAGAACTTAGCTCCGACCGCATGGACAGTTTCCACGAGCTTGTCATTCACATCGTCCACTGCATTGCAATCTTGTAGGCACTGAAAGCGGTTGTGTAACTCGTGCTGAAAGTTTTCGGGATTTTGAATTAGAGCACGAGGGGGACGGAGCGTTGACTTCATTAGACGAGACCTCTCCAACTTAACGTTTAGGTTCAGTGTGCCTCTAACCATTCGGTGATCGCTGCCAGTTTTCACCCTTGCGATCACTGAGACATCACTGAACAGTTGGCGTCTGGTCGTCATAATGAAGTCAATCTCATTTTTTGTCGAACCGTCGGGGCTCGACCAGGTCCACTTCCTGTGGGGCTGCTTCTGGAAGAAAGAGTTCATCATAAAGAGTCCCTCTTTCTCCATAAAGTCGGCCAGCTGCTGGCCCCTTCGGTTCCGTTGCCCTACTCCAAATTTCCCTAACTTCAGCTCACCGTTTTCTCTTGTGCCTAGTTTTGCGTTAAAGTCTCCCATCAACACCGTGTAGTGGGTTTTGGAGGAATGCATGTCTTTGGAAATATCCTCATACATTTCCTCCACCTCCTCATCGGAATGTGCCGAGGTTGGTGCGTAAACCTGTATGACCTTCAGCGAATACCGTCTGGTGATTCTGAGTATCAGGTACGCGACCCTCGTCGACACACTCGATGCTAGTGTGTCTAATGAAAATTCTCCTCTTCCATCCCCGGAGAGTCCATACGCTGAAAGCCAACCATCCCCTGAAAGCATACCATCCCGCACCAATACTCCTACGTCGAATACATCATACAAAAGAAAGGCAAGTCCCAGTACTGATAATTACTTGGCTGATATGATAGATATGATGAGATAAGCTCTCAAGAAAATAGAAATAAAAAGCAGGAACTGGATGATCTAGATACTTTCTTTTTTAGCATGAGTAAAACAATGAAAAATCTCCCAAGACTGGATCAAATTCGAATTAAAATGGATTTGCTTAAAGCTATAAGTGAAGCAGAGATCAAACAACTGGAGTCACAACAATATGTTTGGAGAACACCAATTGCTATTAGGAGTGACAGAAGCAGCCTAAACCGCCATAATGTAAATTCTACTTCTGGGAGTTTAAGTACAATCCCGCATTTCATATTCTTCCCCATATTATATACTTGAACTGCCCCATACCCAAGTTTCATCAGAAGCGGCTAATGATGATGAAGAAACTGGTGAGGTCGAAAATATTCACTGTTATTACGAAAATATCAATATGTAGGTAATAAAAACATTCTTAACCAATATTATTTGTATTATTTTCTATACTACCTAGCATAGTTATCTCTGCAATAGAAAAACAGACAAAACATACCGTAGACAAACTGCTAGCCGTTCTCTGGTACTAATTGGCTTCCGAAGACGTATATGTTCTTTTTTATGTCACATTCAATAATACTATGAATCTCCTCAAACTGTACTACTACATACATACGGAAGTACATAAAGAATCGGTCTTCATCACATACCAATTTCTTTAATAATGTATAGTATTCACCAACATTTTCTCTTTCTTTATTTATCTCATGAACCCAATATCTTCTCTTCTTAACTATTTTTTTTGTTCGTTTGGCGCGGAAATATACATTTAAAAATAACAAACGTAATAAATCGTCCTTAAATTCACTGTCAGACTCAGAAAACATTGTACACCTGAAGAAATTATAACAGCGTCTGATGCTAATATACGTCGTATACGTGGGACAAGTGTGCACACCAAGTCACCCACGTTGCGTTGCATACGTTGCGTACGTGGGCTCAGTTTGTCCCTACCCTTATGCTGCTGTGTTTCGTATGGTGAGTGTAGAGAACCGGCGACCCTTTTTACTGGAAATGAGACATTCCATCTTGGTCCTCACGGGTGACAACGCATCTGCATCTTTATTTGTAATCGAGGATAGATGTAGATGTCTATGGGCCACAGCAACCATTTACCATCAGGTGGACTGTGTGCTCGTTTGTCACCCTATCCTATAAAAAAGATCAATGTGTGGTCTACAACCGACAGACAGTTGTGTACTTTAAGTTATTAAAACTGTTAACTTTCCCAGAACAGTACATTTTAAATACTCCACTTTTTGTAAAAACCCACACTTATTTACTAAATTATCAGCAGTCAAGAAAACTCTAATATGTGCTCAATACTTGAATCAATTATTAAGCAATTTAAAATGTATGCACAAAAGCTTTTTCAGACTTGCTCCTAAACAAAATTCCAATTGCAATTCAAATGCCACTATTAAATTTCAAAATAGTACTGCAAAAACTTTTTAAACTTGTTAAGTTTGTTTTGAGTTTTATTTCATTTTATGAATATTATTTAATTATTATAAATACAAAAATCGAAAATATTTGTATGTCTTACGTTAATAAAACACAGCACACTACTCAATGTATGACCACCTGTTGTATGTGTTTCCAAAGTAAATAAAAAAATTCTAATGCTGATTCTGTTAACAGAGGCACGTTACAGCTATATTACGGATGTAGCCCGAATGGGTCGACTCGACCGGGGAAGGACCATGCTCTCACAGAATACCAGCGTGAAATAAAAGCTCAATGCTGCTGCGTTTCTTATGAGTGTAGAGAACCGGAGCTCCATTTTACTGGAAATGAGGCATTCTATCTTAGTGGTCAGATGTGAAAACGCATTTGCACTGTGATTATTAATTGAGAATCGATGCAGAGACCTATTGCACCACAGAAACCACTTACCATCAGGTAGACTGCTCGTTTGTTATTCCCATTCAACATATAAAAACATCGTCAAATGCAATTAAAAGCTTGTGTGTGATCCATATCATACAAACCTGTATCATATTTACTGCTACAAGCGAGTAGGCGAATCGATGGGAACAATCAAAGAAAACGCGAGAATATTTGAGCAACTTTTTTTAATAAAACTTTTTAACTATGATATAATAAATACAATAGAATAAATACGAACATTCATTATGTCTTGGGCGTTTCGAACGCAACGGAGTTAGAAGGGGAGAAGGTTTAGAGTGCTTTGAGATTGTGGGCGGGGAAGGTTAGGAGAGTCGGGCACGTCACGTCTGTAACGCCCGGAAGGCACAGTTCTCGTCTTAGCGGACCGTTGCGCGTCCGTCGCTACATGTACACACACAAGATGAACAAACTGAACGGCTGCGCGGTGAACCGGTGAAAACATCGTAGTATATGTAAACTTTTAAAACAAAATCAGATCACGAAGCTAGCAAGCAAACGTTCAGTTGTGTTCCTCTCTGTTCGCTAGACACAAGTTCTAAATTGTATTTATTATGAAACATCAGCGTTACGTTACTGCAAATAAGTTGTACATCAAAATCTTCGCCGCGACGCTTCGCACGCTATAACGCGACTGTAAGCGTCTGGCGACAATGTACACTGTACACATGCATTTTATACTTATAGCGTACAAAGCGCTCCGGACGAGTACAGCAGCGACACATGAAAACAATTTTGCTCTATGACGATAAGTCTAAGGCCGTGGATACGTAAAAATATAAAAATAGGAATGGCGTATCGTTACATATCAATGTTACAGTATCAAGTCTAAGGTTTGTCCTAAACTAAGGCCACAAACACGACGACGGTACGGACGCGAGAACTCAGCGTTTTCCTTAAGACAAAAATCTGGTAAGAGTTAACTATTCTTACAGTTCAGACTATTACTACTGCATTTTCAGACTATTTGGCTAGCTGGACTTGTCTTAAGTAAACCTGCGCGGCCCAGGCCATGACTCGTGCCCGCGACACGACGACTTAAGGCGATACAAAACCATCGGTCGAGGACGGCGCAATCGGCTGAGGATCGACGTCGGAAAACCTATATATCACATTATTCTGTACAATTTAAAATCCTTGGAAAATTCCCTTAAAGCAGACCGCCGAGATCACATCGTTATCACACTCGCCGGAAACAAACTCCCGTAAAATTCGCTAACAAAATGTCTAAATATCGAAAAGTTTTTGTAAAAGTCCGTCCGATAATCGCGCAGAGAAATTAGTCCTGTGCGCGATGAGCGCACGGTTAAAAATTTATTAAAATCATTTGGTACCAGACTTGTACATTTATCGATTACACATGTGACTATAGCAGTATTTACATAACGGTTCCAATGAAAGCTTTGGAGACACAGAAATCGACAAATGATCTAGGTCTACACTTATAACTGTAGGGCTATAGATGTGACAACAATATTAAAGGCAACTAATTGCACTAGATTCAATTGTGTACGTACCACAAGGTACTATACAACTAACAACTATACTACTAGTGTTCCAGGGAGACGTTCACACGGTATATTTTAAAAGACGCCTCCCTAAAACAATTGGTGTAAAGTGAAAGTGTTTATAAACGCTTTCATAAAACTTTGAAATATGCGTAAAAGAAGGAATCTTTAGAAAAAAAATCAGTCAATATATAATTTAACGATATAGGCGTACCGTAGTGTTTGCGATCGAAAATAGTTTAGGTATTCTCGGATATAAGTAACAAAACTGTATAGAAATATGAACCACATCACTTTACACCTAATAATTGCAATAAGAAATTATGTGCCTCTATATAGATGGGTTATGTCACGAAGGCGGGCGAGCTTTGCGTTAGCAAAAGACACTTTAGTTATTTTCTTACTTCACCATGAACATTTTTTCGAGGTTTACTTTCCGTTCTAACATTATTTGTTAGTAATTGCAGACTTTTGGCTAACACACACTAAAACAATGTGCATTTGCGTCTTTGCCAACCCACCATCGTGAGATAAAAATATTAAACAACAAAATTAGTTATAACGATATATTAGTTGATAACTGTACAATAAGTTTTGTGCAATTGCACCGAACAGTAATATTGCATTTATTAAACTGCATTTTATAAGTAAAAGTTTATTGCGTAACAATTGATAATAATTGATTACATACAGAGTACGCGAGTACAACACCAACCTAAAATGCTTAACCTACTAAACACAATATGTACAAGGATAACACACGGTACGTCCACATTTGCCCAGCGCTTGAGTTCGGGCGCCAAGTCAACTAGATGGTTCTCACTGCGGACTGCACGCCTGAATTGTGTTCTCGATTTTAGCACCTTTCAAGGGCTACTGTCAGTGTGACGGCGTTTGACAACTCTGAAACTATTTTGTATTCGACGATTAACCTTGCCAGAGCGCTTGCTTAAGTATTTCGGTTAAAAAATGGCTCGAAACTTTTTTCCACTATTGATCTCATTTTATAAGAGTAAGGGCATAATATGTCGTCTACGTTATTTTTAAATTCCACCACAACCACCAGCACATGGTAAATGGCGACGTTTTGCTGGTGGTTGTATAAATAAAACGCATCACACTGCAGTGCCGTTTAACATTTTGCTAATCACAGTTATCACGCAACAAACAGCTAAACTTTTTGACACAAAACTTACACTTTATACACGAATATAGTGAATTTGACATGATTTAAACATAAATGAAAATTTAATTGCACTTAGGCGCAAAATAATGACATTCGTAAACGACAAAACGTTGGTTGAACGCATGATACATAAGAACCAATAGTACAATAAAAAAACAGATATAGATTTTAGGATATGTGAAAAAGCTTTATAACTTGCATCAAGAGAAATACAATACTAAGAGTAATGAGATCTCTGATATGAATACCTACACAACATACGGCTTTTGTTGGTGTCCGATGGTTTAACTAGCCAATTCTAGACACCTAGTTCTTTAGGTAAACTCCGACATTCAGTTAAAAGCCTAAAGAAATGTTAATCAATGTTTAGTCAAATGTTTAGCCATCTGGTTAAACTAAATTAATACAATTTGCGAGTGTTGTTAGATATTTATTTTTGGAAATTTCAGTTTAAAGTTACGTTTTAAATTAAATTCCATTGGAAAATCGTAGGCAAGTGTGTGGCAAAAAAACACCATTTCTTTATTAAATTACATCAGATGATGGACACCATCTTGGGGAGACTGTTAGCATCACTATGGCAGTAAATGGAAGTTCTTGACTTTTGTGCTCTTGATTCAGCCATACTAAAGGAGCCGACTCTCGGTCAGTAAATTCGACTAAACGCTTAGGCGTTCAGTTGCATGCCAATGGATGGACAAACCGTAACTGGCTAGTTAAAAAATTGGGCCGTGACAAATGTATGGAGACAAGATAATGTGGAACATCCAAATATGATTATTTGAAAATGAAAATACGATATAGCGAGAAAACGAAATGTTTTCACAAACTCTCTTTAAAACCGCATCCCTTAACAAACTGCTCTCAACTGAAAATATATCAAAGTAATCGTTTTTGGCGTGAAATGAAATTGATGTGCACGCCCATTGACGCTGCAATTTAATGTTTAGAAATCTTACTTGAAGCTTTAATTTAATAAAAATTTTGCTTACAATGCAAGTCGGTTTGGTTCGAGAAAGTACACGCTCTTCAGATCTCGGCAGATGATATCTTTTAGGCCAAGTTCAAAAACCGCTACAATTTCTGAATTGTATTAAAAGCTAGCGCGTACTTTTACGACCTAGTATGAGTACGACAGTCGTATTCTAAAAGAGTATGTTGCTGTAAGCACATCAGCCACGTGTCGAGGATGCACTTGGTTCTCAATTGTCATTATTCACACAAGAACAACTTTTCACCTGATACTATATCTATTACTTGTAATTAAATTAATAAAAAAAAATTTACTTCGAAAAGTAAAAGTCGACTTCAAATAACTAAGAATAAAATAATTTTTACAAAGCCTAAAATAAGATTTACAGCCGCGATTACAGAATGTTTTTTGTTGCCTGACGTCTGCTTTCAAAATCAATTTCGTCTAAATAGCTACATTAAAACTTCATTCCCAATATTTTGCCTCCACTAGGGGTGGAATTTAGTTTACAAATTGAAATGGGACGACCACTGAAGTATAACCTATATAATTAAAAAAACATTAATATCGGTTCACAACTTATATCTTCACAACAGATATTGCGTGACATCCATACAAACAAAAACTTAACCTTTTTTAATTCGGCTCGGTATCTCAATTAATTATATATAAACTTTTTCGAAAACAAACGACAACATCGACAATACCGGGAAGAAATTAAAAACCTATGTTCCTTTTTCAGTTGAAAGCAAGATTCAAACGTAGGCAACATTTTGTAACGAACATAATCACAACCAACTAAATCTAAATGTGATATTCAGCTAACATATGTACCGAGAGACGTGGCGCTAGCCAGCGATATGTCCACTGATATATTTAATTCGATATGAATTTACTGGAGCGAAATCATACGCGTATCTCTCTCGTTGCAGAGCAGTGGTTCTTAAATTTTTAGTGTTGTGTGTGTGGACCAAAATCTTTTAGACAAATATAAATTATGATGTGGTTGATTTTTTGTTGATAAGGTTGATTTAAGTTTGCCCTAAAAGTAAAAACCAAAAACATATTTTAATGTAACGTCAATACCTTCTATTATAAACCATATCGGTAGTATTCGCAAAACGACCATAAACTATAAAAATGTTGAATAAATTTATTATTTACGGATTTTATCGCGTTTAATTACTACTTTAACCTATTTTTATTATCACGTTAGTCACGTTAGTAGCACCCATGGTCACGTGGGGACTGAGATGTTTGACGTCCCAATGTCATAGTTAGTTCGGCTATCTTTAGTTTTTTAATATTAATTTTTGGTCCGATTTACGCAAAACTACCTTATAATCGGACCAAAAAAATATTAAAAAACTGAAGGTAACTGGAGTAACTATGACATTGGGACGTCAAACATCCCAATCCCCACGTGACCATGGGTGCTGTAAAGCACCCGAAACGTCAGGATAATAAAAATAGGTTAAAGTAGTAATTAAACGCGATAAAATCCGTAGTTAATACTTTTATTCAATGTGTAGTGTTCGTTTAAATTTAAGAAATCATTATATAAAAATGTTGTACACTCTTACATTGAGTGATTGTATAATGCCTTCGCGGACCACCTTGGGTGCCTTCAGGGACCACAAACGGTCCATGGACTAAGTTAAATAAAGTTAAGGTTAAGAACCACTGTTTTAAATTACAAATAAAGAGACATATGTTGGGTACATTTTATAATGTTTGTGAGGAATTTGGACCCTTAAAATATTTTTCCATAGAATTTAATAGTCAAAGATGTAATTATATGCACGTTATCGAACATACTACTACAAAGGATACCTTTATTTAGTAAACACTTAAACACCATTGCAGAAAACATTGACGATTGACTGATTGAATAGGTTTTTATCGACCTATTATTGTCCCGACCTGCTTCATCGACTGAACCAGGCTACCGGGAGGCAGCTGAATGAAAATAGATAAAATTATCAGTCCGTATTCTCGTTTCCTCCTCCAAAACTGAACAGACTTTCACTCTTTTTTTCAAAACTAATATAATGTGAGGGTTGTGTAAATGTCTCTATTTTTTTTTCTTTTACACTTTATGTTTATTATATTTGTATGCTGACTATCTCATAACGTTTTCAAAGGTTTCTAGTTTCCAAATAATTAATATATATAAAAGAACAGGAACTTGTCAATGGTAAACATTCAGGGAGAAAACAGAGAAGTACGTTTGAATGGACTAAACGCCGCTCGGATATCCACTTAAACTACCAAAGAAACTTAGCTAGATGTAAAGTACAGACTACATGTTGCTATTCTAAATATACAACAATCGTAGATATATACATCAGATATTAATTGAAATCTGACTTGAACACGAGCAAAACTTGGGAACACGGCTTAACATACAACTCTACATTACACCTGCGTAGCACTCTACAATAATTAAAGACTAAAATTTAATTATTTCGAGAATATGCTAAATCAATGTATTGCAATAATGTTTGTATATAAAAGTAGAAATAACGTAAATATTTACTTGTATTTTTTTATTTTAAGTTTTCTCTACACTACCCAACGTCCTGGTAAATAATTCTTGGTCTCTCATCGATTTTAAGAGTTTAGTGGCGAAGATCGACTTTGGATGGGTGTGGGTGGCGAAAACGTGTTTGGAATCTTCGAGAATGACCCTGAACTTTACAGAAAATCCTATAATGTTTCAGATTATATCTTATAGTTTCTTGCGCTCACTTTATTCAACGCTCACAAAGAATTTATCCAGACTTTTTAGAATTGAAGTTAGAAAGTCACCAGAGCATTGTAGCTAGAAAACATAAAAATCTTTTGTTCAAAACTCATGTATGAAATCGCGACAGGGGACTGTCTCAAATGGCACTCATTGATTTGTTATGTTCATATTGTTGATTTGAGTTGTCATCAAAACCGGTGGGCTTTAGTTAATTAAATATTTTAAATAACAGTTCTATGGATGTAAACTACGTAAACAAATTATAATTTTAAGTAAACGAAAATTATCAAAATAAAGGAAAATTTATTAATCTACGAACTCAAAACCTGTTTAACGCTGTAACCTGGGGACAGCAAGTCCAACTATTGTGGAGCGCACGCACTCTTAACACTAATATCGAGATATAAATGTATTACTTTAGTAATAACGCGCGTAGCACAATTACATCACAGTTTATATTAATATTGACGAACAAACAAATTGCACTAGAAATGAACAATATTCCAGAAAATTGTGTTTTTTATTCTTTTCATATTCTAAATGAACTGTTATTGGGATATAAAGGCAAGAATGCAATAATTTTGTACAGGTTTCATTATAACTTTTGCAAAGACTTTGGATTTTTTTTATATACAACCAATGGCTGCAAACTTTCCCAAAGAAACATATCACAAAATTCTGCAGTATCACACTAAAACGGGACGTTGATATAATTATTTCAATTGAGTCAATATAGGTAATATTTGAATTATTGCATTAACTACGAATGTGTTTTATCTTTTAGGAAGCTCACAATATCAGTAATGTATATTATAAATTGTTTAATATTGCAATACAATTAACTCTACCTACATTAAGAGCACAATGGGGAGGAAATAATTTATGACCTAGGATACTTTTACAGATTATCATAATAGTGTTCACGAAGCTCACTACTTTCCAAAAAGAATTTGTTTAATTATTTTAATTTATTATCCACATTAGTGACAGACTTCAAATAACTGTCTATGTGTGTTACTTTAATGACAGCTAAGTCTGTCAACAATTGTTATGGGGAATGTTCCGATATTACACTGCGAGCACTGCTCAGTGTTCTCACTGTTGAAAAATTCGTTCCGTTATTGACTGAACTGCCATTATACTGCCGCTACGGCAGTATACTGGCAGTATATACTGCGGCAGTGCCGCAGTACCCTTGGGAAATATATGACGTCATAAATCGCCGCCATTTTTGTACAGTGAGCATTGGCGCTTTCGAGGGAAGGTGCTCTCAATACTTTAATCACATGATCAAAAATCTGAAAACAGCTTCCACGAATGATTGTTATTATTATTAATTAAGATTATTAATCAAATAAACTTGGACATTAAGTTTTAAAATCAACAACATTCAAATAATATTTTTTTTGTGGTTGGACAGAAAACATGTACATGATAAACATTTTCATTTGGAAACAGTGTCAAAAATGACACTATACTGGACTAAGTACAGTTTTAAACAGTAACCAGTATAACAGCAAACTAAAAAGGAACGGCTTCACAGTATACTGAATTGACGTTACACCTTACAGTGGTCGCCGTGTATATCGGAACATACCCAAAAAATGATGTTATGTACAGGCCATCAAATTTCTATGGTTTCATTTTGATTCATGAAATTAATATCAATTGACGTGTCAACTAGCCCATTAAAGTTAAAATACCGTTACACAAATACTATTAATTGTTTCACTAACACGCAAGTCACTTTGTGGAACAAGGTGCTGATATTAAAGTAAAAAATGGGACAGTGAGAGTTAAAAATGTCGTCCTAGATGGCATCACATAACACATTCACTTATTAAGCTCAATTCCATTTACTTAACTTTTGTTAGTTATCTCACGCCTAGTGAGGATATAAACTCACAGACATTGTCTGATGAGCAGTAAACGGAAGAAGTTTTATAAAAAAGATTGTGACTTCACTTGAGTCTCTGCTGGTCAGTTAACCATAGGATTTTAGTATTTTATTAAACACTGAGAAAATTCATTAAACACTATCTGTTTAGTCAGTAGCTTCTTTAAATTAAGCGTACGAACTAAATTTGCCGTCGTACTATTTCCAAGAGTTGATTGGTCCTTTAAAAATGTGCTTTTTGTACGTACATTAGGAACAGATTTACAAACATTAGGTTATTTCGAAGGTTACAGGCATTTGAGCCTTATTTTAAATGTGAAACTAAACTGGAGCAGCATGGAACAAGAACGAAGTTTATATAAAACTATTTCTTTACGGATTTTATGGCGTATATTAACTTATTTTATATTCCTTATTATACCCATATTCAAAAGAGAAGGCGGCTGGGTGCCAGCATTTGCTTGGCATCCTACAATTACTAAAATAAAATCCCAACTCAAGCATACAAGACTTCAAGATACTATAAGCTCGTTCTGCGTAGATTGCACCAGAAATGAACAATTTTAAAGTGACGGTAGCCGTGGTTAACTATAACACTGAGACGTCGAAGCTCAGTCCACACGTGACCATGGGTGCTGTAAAGTGCTCGAAACGTCGGGAATATAAAATAAATTAACATACGCGATAAATGCGTAAAAGTTAGTTTCGAGTTAGTGTTAGTTAGCGTTCGAGTAAACATAAGAAATCATTATAGAAGAAGTGTATACTGTTTATAGAAATAAATATACAAAAGGAATGAACCCCAATAACAATCGTTAAGTGCAATGATCAAAAATAGTCAGTATTGGAGGCCGTGAAGCTGTTCCACAAGAGTCCGCAACTATCACAACGGTGCTACGCAACCATAACGGATCACCTGTCGGCTGCCGATTCGGAGTTCGCTGGTTCGGAGGATTGTTCAGTAGATTGTTCGGTGGATTGCACGGCGCGCGGTTCGACGAGTGGCTCGTCAGCTCGCGGCATGGCGCTGACGATGTCCGCGATGACGTCAGGCGCCATCGAACTCATGGCGGTCAGCAAGTTGTTCGTGAGCTCCGCCGTCGCAGCTTCATCGATTGGCTTCGTTTCGAACTCGTTACCCAAGTTCATGCCTTGCATGGATTGTTCCAGGCCGCTTTGGCAATTAGAATCTGCAAGATTAAAATACCACTTTGTAATGTTTATTTATTTATCTACATACCATACAAATATGTACGATATTTAACAAAATTAATAAATCATAACATGCGTTCAGTTCACACGCGGTAGAAATGAAACTTTCAGAAATATGCTTTGTAATAGTGCTCATCTACTCCATTCTATAAACAGTTACTTTATCGAACAAAAATTTATTGACTCCCAAGGTGGCATATACACACATAGAGTAATTTAATATAATATTTGTTAATTTTTGAACGCTTTACTTCAACAGTTTAGAGTTATATTATTCACCTTAAAGCGCCACACAAAGAGAACAACAATGGGAAACATATATTACATATCCTAATGGGAATCATATATAAATCTTGGCCTGTACATGGATAAAACTATGACCTGGAAATTGCAGATCTCTGAAGTTAGTCGTAAAGTTGTTGCTACCTTGCGTTCCCTTTATCGTCTTAAAAATTTCCTACCTTTCAAAACCAAACTTACGCTGGTTCATTCCCTGATTCTACCTATTATCGACTATGCCGATGTATGTTACCCAGATCTGTCAGAAAATCTTCTAAACAAGTTGGAGCGCCTTCTTAATAATTCCATAAGATTTATTTTTGGTTTACGTAAGTATGACCACATATCATCTTATCGTTCAAAGCTTAAATGGCTACCTATACGTCAAAGGCGATGCTCTAGAATTTTACTTGTACTTTATTCAATTTTAAACGATCCAAGGTCGCCCTCTTATCTTAAGGATAATTTTCATTTTCTTCATCCGATCGACGGTCGAACATCCCGACAGTCAAACCGTCTGAGGTTAAGGTTTCCACAGCATAAGTCAAATTTTTTTAGGTCGTCTTTTACGATACAAGCTATACAACTTTGGAGCACCCTCCCCAACGATATTAAGAATGCCGCAAATAAAAAAGTCTTCAAAGTTCTTCTCCGAGAACATTACCTGAAGGAAACTACTAATTAACATTATTTTCCTTAATTTTTGTCTTTATTTCTTCTTTTTTACTTCAGATATTTATTTCATTATATATTATTCAAACATCATATTATATATATCATTCATTTGTATATTTATTTACGAAGTTTATAAGCATGTATATATATTATATATATATATATATATATATATATATATATATATATATATATATATGTATGTATGTATGTATGTATTATTGTATGTATATTTATACTATATGTGTATATATACTTAAATGTAATGTGTATGTATGTACTTTGCATATATGTATATTTTAATGTATGTATATATTTTAATGTAATTATTTACATATAATGGTCGCACCTGCCAACAATTGTCCTTGGCACCCAGGGTTGACTGGCAGAGAATGCCACATGGCATTAAGTCCGCCCTATGTACCCCTTTAACTTAAGGTGTTACGTTTAAGTTTTTAAATAAATAATAAATAAATAAATATCCTGTACATTAACTAAAATGAATGAAATAAATAATTTTTATTCAATATAGATTATTGCATAATACGTATTGAAAGTCACTTTTTATTAACCATTGATTCGGAAAAAACCTTCTGTCCTGGGTAGAACCAGCAAAAAACCGAACTCATTTTGATATGTTGTATATGTTTATCTCTTTTTAGTGGCGCTTTCTTGTTTCATCCAGTTCTAAATAACACCGATTCTAAAGAAATTTTCACTTCTGACAAACTAAAACTAATAATTATGAGCGTGTCAAGAACGCTGGCTGCGTTTCCTCGCTGAATGACTATTACTTAGTCTTTGAGCGAGAAATAACGAGCCTCCTTATTGTTAATTAACAATGATTTATATAATATTGTATTTTAATGGCAACACTGCGTCAGATGTTAACACTGTGTCTGTGGTTATGAAGGAAGATTCAATATGACGTTATAGGCTCTCCATGTTGTTGTTTTTAGGTTAATAAAAAGCACGTTTTATGTTCAAAGTATTATATCTTTAATTATCACCATAATCCTTAACAAGGTTATGGGCCCAGGACGGCATCAGTTTTATAGTGCATTAATAAGTGTTAAAGGACAGAAAATGTCAAAAGAAAAATATCAAATTGTCCCTTTCGCGGGGAACAATTACAACGCGTGGGAGTTTCGATTAAAAAGTATCCTGCGGGATAATGAAGCAATAGAGGCGATCGAAAAGGAAGATTTCAGTAAATCTACGGATAACAAGCAATTGCAAATGGAAGCTAAGGCCCAGGCTATCATAATAGCGGCAACCGCCGACAGTCACCTCGAATACTTAAAGGACAGATCTGCTTATCAAATGATTAAAAGCATGGAAGACAGCTTTAAGAAGAAAGGTACACGATCTAAATTATTTATAAGAAGAGAGTTGTCCGATATGAAATTCGACGAACGGAACGTTTAATGGAACATTTTATTGACATGAAAAAGCTATTTGCACAACTTAGGGATGCTGGCAGTGAGCTCTCGGAGGAAGAAAAGGTTAACTATTTACTCCTATCCATGCCGAAATCTTATGAAGGCATTATCACGGCTTTGGAAACTTGGAGGAATTGAAAATGGACTTCGTGGAAAACAGACTGCTTGGGGAAGAGGAAAAACGGAACAGAGGAGCGACCAAATCTCTTGACTCTTCAATCTTCTTGTGTTATGGATGTGGACGCCCCGGACACAAAAAATCCCAGTGTAGGAGCACTCAGCAGGCACGACACAGGACTGGCCGACTGGAGACTTCACGGCCGTTGACGTAGCGACTGGAAGTAAAACGGAGGCCGAGACGACATTAAGGCAACTCGTCATCGAACCCAGGGGAGAGGTAGAGGAAAGTCATTTCTTACAGGCACTGAAAATACTGAAGGTAACAAATTTGTAAGTTTTATGTCATTTAGCCCTGACACCGAACAGAAGAATAAAAATAGTTTTAAATGGGTTGTTGACTCAGGTAGTTCATTTCATCTTGTAAATGACATTAGTATATTCTTTAATTATTGTAAACTGGATAAGCCAATTAAAATTTCAGCTGCCAAAATGGCGTTGATTTAGACGCTGTTGGTGTAGGAACAATAAAATGTTATTTAAGTGATTTTAAGTTGATATTATATAAATGATGTGTATTATGTACCACAATTAAGAAAAAATTTATTATCTGTTTCCAATATGGAAAGGCATGGTTTAAAGATCATCTTCAATAAAGGGGAAGTTAAAGTTTTCTCACAAACCAATGAATTGCTTATGGTTGGGCATAGACTAGGGTCCGTTTATTTTGTAGAATTTAAAGTAATATTTAATGATTGTTATTATGGTGCAAAATCAGACAACAATGATAATTCAGTAGAAATTTGGCACAAACGATTTTCTCACTTAAGCTATAGTAGTTTGAAAACTTTAGTAAATAAAAATATGGTTGATGGTTTAACTGATTTGAAAGAAAAAAATTTAGAAAATAGGCATTGTGAACCATGCATACTTGCTAAGATTACACGCCTTCCTTTTAATGGGAAAATGTATACGGCTAGGAAACCCTTAAAACTAGTACGTACCGATGTTTGTTATGTTAGCCCTTCTACGTGGGACGGGTATAAACACTTTGTTACTTTCATAGACGATTTTACCCACTTCACCGCAGTTTACGTATTAAGAGACTAGTCTGCGGTTTGTTGAATATTTTAAGACTTATTATAATTATGCTAGTAATCATTTTGGTCATGGTATATTGAAGTTAAAATCAGATAATGGTGGTGAGTATATTTCTAGAAATTTTAAATCCTTTTGTGATGAAAAAGGCATAGTATTGCAGTATACTACTGCATATAACCCCGAAATGAACGGAGTAGCTGAAAGAATGAATCGTACTCTGACTGAAAAGGCGCGTGCATTATTGTTAGATTCACAGCTTCCTAAAGAGTTTTGGGGCGAGGCCCTGCGATATGCGGTATATGTCACTAACGTAGTCCCACTGCTTCCCTTAATGTTACACCATTTGAAATGTGGGAGGAGAAAGACCCTCGTGGTGTGAAATTGAAAATGGTTGGGTATGCTCTGGGGGGATACAGATTATGGGATGCTAATGAAAGGAGGATACGCATAGAACGAAACGTATTGTTTAGGGAAGAAACATGTTCAGAGTCCCCTGAAACGATTAGTATTGACGTGGAGTCTATCTCGGATGGGAAGGAGAAGGATGGTGGTAGTATTCCTGAGAAAACCAAAACCCCTTTAATTTCTGATAAAACCCAAACCCATGGTACTGTGAAAATTTTAACTTCTGATAATAATTTAGAGTCATTACAACCTGAGGGAAGGGATACAGATAATGTTAATTCTAGGGAGAAAAGAAAGAAAACTAAACCAAAATATTTACAAGATTTTGTCACTGATGATTCAGATTTAGGTGATATATTAATGGCATCATTTTTATCTTGTTCTAATGGTAATGTCCCAGAAAAATATAATGATATAGATTCTTATGACGATAAAGATAGATGGTATGAAGCGGTAAATGAAGAAATTAAATCTTTAGAGGATAACAAGACTTGGGAAGTTGTAGAAAGACCAAACGATGCTAAGTTAATTGATTGTAGATGGATTTTTACAAAAAAGGCGGGTAATGTATATAAAGCTAGATTAGTTGCAAGGGGGTTTCAGCAGGAAGGTAGTTTTACAGAAATTTATTCTCCCGTTTTGAAATTACAAACTCTCCGAGTTCTTTTATCATTAGCTGTTCAAAGGAACTATTTAATTCATCAAATGGATGTTAAAGGTGCTTTCCTTCATGGTGAAATTGATGATGTTGTATACTTAAAGCCCCACCTGGTGTAAATATAAATACAAATTATGTCTTGAAATTGAAAAAATCACTTTACGGTCTTAAAAAATCAAAAAATTGGTACAATAAATTTTATGATTTTATGAAAGGTAAAGGGTTTTAAAGAGCAGAAAGTGATTATTGTTTATATTTTAAGGATGGTATTTACATTTTGTTGTATGTGGATGATTTATTAATTTTAGGTGAGGACAATTCAAGGATAAATAATGTTAAAGAAATTTTAAGCACAGAATTTAAAATGAAAGATCTAGGATCTAAAAATTTAAAATATCTGGGTATTAATATTATTCAAGATAGTGACTGTTTGTATATTAACCAGAAAGAGTATTTAAAACCTATATTGACAAAGTTTGGTATGTCTGAAGCAAATGCTAGTGAATCACCCATGGAAGTTAATGTTAATCTTGATGATTGTACGGTTGATTACTCTTTAGAGCATAAATGCAGAGCTTGTATAGGTTCTTTAATGTATGCTGTAGTAGGTTCAAGACCTGATTTGTGTGCTGCTGTTTCATATTTAGCAATATATCAATCTAGACCATCAGAAAGGTTATGGCAATGCTTGAAAAGGATTTTAAGACACATTAAGGGTACCATTAATTATAATTTAAAATATAATAAGTTGCACTAGTTGGATATGCTGATGCTAGTTTTGCTGTAGATAAAGATAGGAAATCTATAACTGGTTATGTATTTAAAGTATTTGATAACAGTGTTATTTGGCGTTGCAAAAAGCAGAGCACTGTAGCTTTAAGCACTACTGAGGCAGAGTTATACTCCCTCAATGAAGCCGCTCGCTCTGGTGGCTTGTTGGATTAGGAAATTATTAAATGAGTTAGACGTTAGTTGTAATACCACTACCATATATGAAGACAATAAAAGTACAATATTTTCTGTATGTAATCCTGATCAAAAAAAGAATGAAACATGTGGACATAAAATACAACTTTATTAAACATAAAATAGAATGTAAGGAAATTTGTGTTATGTATATACCTACAAAGCAACAAATAGCTGATATTTTTACGAAACCATTAAATAAAACTCTCATAATTATTTTGTACATAAATTAGGATTGGAATAGAGTTTAGTTCGCATTGTGTATTTTTAGTTTTTTAGTTTTGTTAATGCAAATCATTGTATTGTTAGTTCTTACTTATTCATTGTAATGTTTGAAATTATTATAATGTTAGTTCTGTTAATATAAATCATTGGGGGGGGAGGTGTTAATTAACAATGATTTATATAATATTGTATTTTAATGGCAACACTGTGTCGGTTGTCAACACTGTGTCTGTGGTTATGAAGGAAGATTCAATATGACGTTATAGGCTCTCCATGTTGTTGTTTTGCGGTTAATAAAAAGCACGTTTTATGTTCAAAGTATTATATCTTTAATTATCACCATAATCCTTAACACTTATCGCCAGCAGCAACGACCAGTCGCGGATACAGTTAATTTAGAACTTCACCACACGTGGACCTCACGGGCCGATAATTTTATTTTATAGTTCTGTCATTTTTATTAATAGAACAAAAAATACTGAACACAAACTTAAAGCTTTAACTTATTTTTATTACATCCTATGTACCTACTATGTGTTAAGAATAACATTTGTCGTGGGATCTTCATTGGCTAAGTTTTCCATTTGTACTTTGATTTTAAATAAAATAACAAGAAACAAATTATGATACTTAGTAGCATCAATTTAAATTTTTTTTAAAATAGGATCGATGGCTATCTATACATATAAATATTGAAGTTTCCATACTAATAACACATAAACAACCATTTCAAAATATTTGTGTCTGTCCAGGCTAATGTTTGGGACGGCCGACCCGATTGTGACAAAACTTTACTAACAATGCTAGGAAGTATCTAGGCAATATTTCATCCGAACAACTGGAAAACTGTATCCGGAAAAACGAAAAATTAATAAAATATTTTTTTCCCTTATCTTAAATCCAAATAACGACACATTAATATCCTGGGTTGCAGTAAATAATAATAATAATAAAAAATATCTAAAATTATTTATACATAGAAGTTACTCGACATATAAGCCTAAAAATTGTGTTGATGCATGAACATTACGTTACGTCCGGTTGTTACTCAAAAGCTCAAAACAGCTATAAACACCAGGCTAAAAACTCCAATCTAACTCCAAACTTTTAAGCACAACAATATTTAAAGCCAAAGGGTGCTCATGCAATTTTAACTGTTTTAAAGTAATATTTTTCTAACCAACTCTACATTAGCAGTTCCGCCACTAATCACCTGAACTACGCTGAAGACTTTTTACAACGAAAACTTAGATTTCTGGTACTTTTAGGGCCGATCCTCATTTGCCCCATACTTAGGAATGATGTGAAATATTTGACATACATATGTATTTCATAGTTTGTTTTTGTTTGAAGTTATTTTTGTTTGGAAAATGTAAGGGTTTCTTTGTGAAATATTAGTTATATTTTATATTAATACTATTAAATTAATATTTACTAATTTTATATTAATTTAATAATATTAATATAACATATAACAACTATAACGAATTTTAAATAATATTTTTATATTTTAAATGATTTAATAATATTGTTGCGTGCAATGCGGGTGATTGTTAGCGCCAACTAGTATAAAGTAGCAGAAATAGAAGCGTCAAGATCTTCCTTGAAAATTCACTAGCACCATCTAGTATGGAGTAGCAGAACTAGGAGAGCTTTCTAGAAAATTCCTTGCTAGAACTTACGACATTCCGCTCGAAAATTCTAGATGTTTCAGTGAAAAAGGCCTATATAAAGCCGGTTAAGGCCGCGACCGGGAGAGTATTGAATTGACGATTCAAGCGGAGACTTCGGAGCGAAATGAAGTGAACTAAAGTGTTAAGTGTGATTAATTATTACTGTGTTTTAAGTTTTAATTGGTGTTCGGTAATTAAAGTGTCAATTTTGGTAATTCAATCGGCAGTTTTTATTGTCACGAACCTTAAGCGTCTTACAATATTAATATTAAATATAACTACTATAATAAAAGTAGAGTAATTAAAAAGTTAGTTTAGTTAGCCTCCGATTCTCTACTCACCATATGAACCACAACAACATCGAGCTGCTATCTCATGCTGGTGTTCTGTGAAAGCGTGGTCCTTCCCGCTCAAGCCTCAAGCTCAACCCGATTGTGCTGCAGCCATAAAATAGCTGCAGCGTAGCTTTATCACGTAAAAAGCCGTATCAATAAATTTTAAAAAATTCTACTTACTATGATCTCGAAGTTTTCCAGAAGTAAGTTATATAAGTTATATATAAACCTTAATACGTACGTTCAGCGTCGACGCGGTCGCCGTAGGCCCAGAAGGGCGAGAAGTCCTGTCGCTGGAAGGAGTGCTGCTCAGTGGCGGGGGCGAAGGGGTCAACGGGGTTCGCAAAAGCGTCCTCGAAATTTGCCCACTCGGTGCCGTCCGTCGCGTTGTCTTCTGCCGCGTCCCACGTCACGTGTCCCTTGTCCATGAGGACATCTGTGAGAGAGGTCTATGTTCAACAGTGTTTTGTACACAATAATGGATGCATGGAACCCACGTTTAACTTACGCTTTCTCAGTTGAATCCCTACTACATTACACTTCATTTCAGCTTTCTTTATAGAATCAGAGTGACAAAGAAGCGCACAATGCACCTAATGGTAAGTAGATGATGTGGCCCATAGACATCTACATCTAATCTCAATTAAGAATGAAAATGCAGATGCGTTGTCACTCTTGAGGACTAAAATGGAATGGCTTGTTTCCAGAGAAAGTCTCCGGTTCTCTACACTCACCATACGAAACACAGCAAGCAGCATTAAGTTGTTATTTTACGCTGGTATTCTGAGAGAACGTGGTCCTACTGCGGTCGAGCCGACTCATTCCTGTTTATTATTGTTCCATAATAGCGCTGTAGAGTGGCTCTACTACGTAAAAATCTGTATCGATACGCATTGTCATGCACAAATAATTTTTTTATTCTTGTAGGTTGATGAAAACCGTGAGACCGTTTCGGTTTTTATTTATTAATTATTCATTAGGATAGGCAATAACATTGAATAAAAATATTCACGGATTTTATCGCGTTAATCCACTATTTTAACTTAGTTTTTAACTGCAGATGTTTCGGGTGCTTTACAGCACCCGTGGTCACGGGGGACAGAGATTTTTGACGTCGCAATGTCATAGTTAGTCCTACCTTCAGTTTTTGAACAAATATTAAGTTTTGAATTAAGAAATCATTAAACCGTAACATATTTACATAAAGTAGCAAGACATTCAACTAATATTTTCATACCTTTGATACAAACACCGTTTATCACATAAGTATATATATCGTAGATAATCTAATGTAGTAGAAATCGATCTAACTTTTCTAATATTTTTTTGAACGAGTTGCCGAAATATCAAGTATGTTGAGTGTGTATTGTATGAATTTACGATTCCGTACATGGGATAACTGCGAATAGCACTTACTATTGGGTGGACCCGGTGACTGTTATGTTGTAAAAGAAATAAAACCAAGCTCACCGGTAACTTGCTGGAACATTTCGTCGACGACTGCGGGATCTATCCCTTCTTCAGCCTCTCCCTCTGCGTCGTTATCCGCTTCCGCTTGTCCGTTGTCATCCCAAGTGCTGCGCAAATTGCACGGTAAAATATAAGTTGATATATAATAGTTGTAGCTATATTCAAAATGCTTGGTTGTGTTTAACACTCACCCGTCATTGAACCGCTGATCCGCTAGCTCCAGGAAAGTATTTTTACTGTTTGGTGACTGAAAATGTGAATACAACGTATGTTAACAATATCATAATTATGTCTTATAACAATGAGTAATAGTAATTAGTTGTATAATTGATAGATAGTGTATTGTGGAAATATATTTTTTGGACCACAACAACTATAGGGATGACTACTATAAATAAATAGGCTCAAAAACTTCACAAATGTCATCAGAAAAAATCAGAAATGTTCGAAAAGTTTATTTTAAAACAACATTAATTAATTAAAATGGATTAATTCATCAGATCATACCTTTAAACATTTAAAGTTATTATTGTAGAGTATGAAAGCCATCTTGGGGGCTTTTGAAAAAACTTAGATTTGACAATGTGTTGTCAATAAATAAAAGGTATAAATTCAATTTGTGTTTTAGTGGTGAAGTCATAAATACACAATAATTATGTAAAGAAGATTATGATTTCTTTTAAATTGTAATAAAGATTTCCATATATACTGCTAGACGAGCCCTGCGGCCTTAATACATAACGCGCTAAGTTACGGTCAATTCTCCGTAACTCCTTTTGTCGACTGCGAGCGGAAGAGAAAACTTGTTCTTTGTTTTATAAACCGCGAAGTTGTTTTCGACAGTCTAACACTGATTTTGATTAATGTGACTAAGAAAACTCTGTCATTATATACGTGCGCACTTTTTCAACGTGATTAAAAGTTTATTTCAGATAAGTATGTCACTTAATATGGTAATTGCCTAAATACTACAATACTCCACTCGTAAATGATAATACAACTGCTTGGCATATTTACCGTGCCAGCTGTGAGCCCGCGCGATCAGTGAGTGTTTATTCTGAATTGCCGGTCTAGTCGTAATAAGACTGTAATAAAATATTTTACTCACATTTTCATCGCAGGAGAGCTGCATCGGAGTGAATGATTCGTTGACACCGGACGCCTCGGAGTACTGTAAAAGTCAAATGAAGTCTTGAAAGTTCTATTTAATAAAATTAATATATTTTACACAGTTGCGTGTTGCTTTACGCTGCACGAGAATATTTCTGAAAATAAGAGTCTATGCCCTCCGTCACTGTGTAGGTGTAAAAATAGACATCGCCAAGCAAAACGCAACCTTATATCTACACAAAAAAAGCCTTTTCTCCCTTGGGCATATTGTTAATCGCGAGTATGCTTGTACTTTCTAATTGAAAGAGCGGGATGGTTAGCTGACCCGGATCGATGTATCTTCTTATTGGATATGCTGCAAAAGCATGCGTCGGCGATCGGGAACGTGACAATTAACTGCACTCCGGGAAGCGACTACGAACATTCGACCTAGGACATCTGCGATTATTAACGACCTCTGAAGAAGCTCAGGGATTTCAGACGTAAACTTGTTGTGTGTGTGGAAGCATACATCAATAGATGAGAGGATTAGATACATCTCATCCTGATCGGCATTTTTACTCACCACCCATGTAACAATATAATTTAATCATGTGTTACTTTGCGGAAATCTATAAACTAATGTCGAAAAAATTAAAAAAATAAGATCTGCGTGAAAAATAAAATTCTGTTAAAGCTGTCTTACTTCATTTGAATTTTCGATTGCACAATCCCTGCACTATCACTGTCACCACTAAGTCCAACACCACTACGTTTAGATGCAAAACAAACTAGAGAATACAAATTATTTTATTTTTCTTCTCATCTCTTAGCTATCTTAGGATTTTAACTAATCTCTAATATAATGATATCTAACTAAAATTATAGAAAACTTGGATTCTTACCACGTAAATGTTATCTGAAGGATAAAACCCGCCCTGAAAACAAAACGAAAGTATAAAAACTGGAAAATTATCTTTATTTGAACATTAAAGGTATAAGATATCTCTCTCTCTAGCTCTCATCGCTGCAGCTCATTGCTAAGCCAACGCGCTACGGACCCATCAGGCCTCCAGCTTCTCTGTTGGCAATCTGCCTGCCAATCGTGAAAACTATAACAAAGATTTTAACTATAAGGTGAGTATATGGATGAGTCCTATATGATCAGCAGTGGGCTTTGGATAGGTTGTTACAAATGAATGAAATAAATAATAACAATGACATCTGCGCAGGACAGGGTTATAGTTCACGAGTGTGAGCGCAGTACAAGTGCACTCTCTTTTTTACTCTTTTTATCTGATAGGACGGCAATCCGACATGGAAAGAGATCGGTATGCGATCGATGAGATACTGTACGTGTGTTTGTACATATACGTGTATGTGTGCGTGCCTGTGCGCTGTGCGATACTGTAAGTGTGTTAGTACGTATACGTGTGCTTGTGCGTGCGTGTGCAATACTGTACGTGTGTTTGTACGTATACATGTGCGTGCGTGCGCGATACTGTACGTGTGTTTGTACGTATACGTGTGCGTGCGTGTGCGATACTGTACGTGTGTTTGTACGTATACGTGTGCGTGCGTGTGCGATACTGTAAGTGTGTTAGTACGTATACGTGTGCTTGTGCGTGCGTGTGCAATACTGTACGTGTGTTTGTACGTATACATGTGCGTGCGTGCGCGATACTGTACGTGTGTTTGTACGTATACGTGTGCGTGCGTGTGTGATACTGTACGTGTGTTTTAACGTCAACGTGTGCGTGCGTGTACGATGCTGTACGTGTCTTTGTACGTATACGTGTGCGTGCGTGTGCGATACTGTACGTGTGTTTTTATACGGGTGCGTGTGCGATACTGTACGTGTGTTTCTATACGGGTGCGTGTGCGATACTGTACGTGTGTTTGTATACGGGGTGCGTGTGCGATACTGTACGTGTGTTTGTACGTATACATGTGCGTGCGTGTGCGATACTGTACGTGTGTTTGTACGTATACGTGTGCGTGCGTGTGCGATACTGTACGTGTGTTTTAACGTCAACGTGTGCGTGCGTGTGCGATGCTGTACGTGTCTTTGTAAGTATAGGGGTGCGTGCGTGTGCGCTACTGTCCGTGTGGTTGGATACGGGTGCGTGTGCGATACTGTACGTGTGTTTCTATACGGGTGCGTGTGCGATACTGTACGTGTGTTTGTATACGGGTGCGTGTGCGATACTGTACGTGTGTTTGTACGTATACATGTGCGTGCGTGCGCGATACTGTACGTGTGTTTGTACGTATACATGTGCGTGCGCGCGCGATACTGTACGTATGTTTGTACGTATACATGTGCGTGCGTGTGCGATACTGTACGTGTGTTTTAACGTCAACGTGTGCGTGCGTGTGCGATACTGTAAGTGTGTTTTTATACGGGTGCGTGTGCGATACTGTACGTGTGTTTGTATACGGGTGCGTGTGCGATACTGTACGTGTGTTTTAACGTCAACGTGTGCGTGTGTGTGCGATGCTGTACGTGTCTTTGTACGTATACGTGTGCGTGCGTGTGCGATACTGTACGTGTGTTTTTATACGGGTGCGTGTGCGATACTGTACGTGTGTTTTAACGTCAACGTGTGCGTGCGTGTGCGATACTGTACGTGTGTTTTTATACGGGGTGCGTGTGCGATACTGTACGTGTGTTTGTATACATGTGCGTGTGCGATACTGTACGTGTGTTTGTATACGGGTGCGTGTGCGATACTGTACGTGTGTTTTAACGTCAACGTGTGCGTGCGTGTGCGATACTGTACGTGTGTTTGTATACGGGTGCGTGTGCGATACTGTACGTGTGTTTGTATACGGGTGCGTGTGCGATACTGTACGTGTGTTTTAACGTCAACGTGTGCGTGCGTGTGCGATGCTGTACGTATCTTTGTACGTATACGTGTGCGTGCGTGTGCGATACTGTACGTGTGTTTGTATACGGGGTGCGTGTGCGATACTGTACGTGTGTTTTAACGTCAACGTGTGCGTGCGTGTGCGATGCTGTAAGTGTCTTTGTACGTATACGTGTGCGTGCGTGTGCGATACTGTACGTGTGTTTTTATACGGATGCGTGTGCGATACTGTACGTGTATTTGTATACATGTGCGTGTGCGATACTGTACGTGTGTTTGTATACGGGTGCGTGTGCGATACTGTACGTGTGTTTTAACGTCAACGTGTGCGTGCGTGTGCGATACTGTACGTGTGTTTGTATACGGGTGAGTGTGAGATACTGTACGTGTATTTGTACGTAAACGTGTGCGTGCGTGTGCGATACTGTACGTGTGTTTGTATACGGGTGCGTGTGCGATACTGTACGTGTGTTTTTATACGGGTGCGTGTGCGATACTGTACGTGTGTTTGTATACGGATGCGTGTGCGATACTGTACGTGTGTTTGTATACGGGTGCGTGTGCGATACTGTACGTGTATTTGTACGTATACGTGTGCGTGCGTGTGCGATACTGTACGTGTGTTTGTATACGGGTGCGTGTGCTATACTGTACGTGTGTTTTTATACGGGTGCGTGTGCGATACTGTACGTGTGTTTGTATACGGGTGCGTGTGCGATACTGTACGTGTGTTTGTAAACGGGTGCGTGTGCGATACTGTACGTGTGTTTTAACGTCAACGTGTGCGTGCGTGTGCGATGCTGTACGTGTCTTTGTACGTATACGTGTGCGTGCGTGTGCGATGCTGTACGTGTGTTTTTATACGGGTGCGTGTGCGATAATGTACGTGTGTTTGTATACGGGTGCGTGTGCGATACTGTACGTGTGTTTGTATACGGGTGCGTGTCCGATACTGTACGTGTGTTTGTATACGGGTGCGTGTGCGATACTGTACGTGATTTGTACGTATACGTGTGCGTGCGTGTGCGATACTGTACGTGTGTTTGTATACGGGTGCGTGTGCGATACTGTACGTGTGTTTTAACGTCAACGTGTGCGTGCGTGTGCGATACTGTACGTGTGTTTGTATACGGGTGCGTGTGCGATACTGTACGTGTGTTTGTATACGGGTGCGTGTGCGATACTGACGTGTACGTGTATTTGTACGTATACGTGTGCGTGCATGTGCGATACTGTACGTGTGTTTTTACGTATACGTGTACGTGTTCGTGTGCGCGCATGACTCACGAGCGGTGTGTCGTGGCGCAGCAGCAGCGGGCGCAGCGCTTGCTCGCGGAAGGCGAGCCAGCGCTGCGCTGTGGCGGGATCTGCGGGTGCACAGCCCTCTAGCCGCCGGAGCGCCAGTACTACGTGCCCCATATTACCACGACGTATGGACCCCGCACCAATCCTGAATTCAACAAACATTTGAGCAACGTATTGTTATTCGAATCTACATAATTTTTCACATTAAATATATAAAATATCCTATCTCTAATATACGTAAGGCACAATAACCTTTTCCCAGCTGCTGTAAATTTATACTACATAATGAATAACATAAATATGCAATAACAGTTATACTGTAAATTCCATAAAATAATTTAAGTCATTATAAATTAAAACTTAAAAATAAATACATAAATAAATAAAATAAAAATTGAATTACCACTTCTACTAAAAAAATACTTACTTTGAATTCTCATTTGCTTCAAAAGTATCCATTAACCTTGTTAAAAGATTGCATTCATCTATTAACTGAAAAATACAAAATGTTACTTTAACACAAGTGGGAAAATTAAAAATTTTGTAAAACCGACTTGCAGTGACGTGTAGCTCTCACGACAATATATAGTGATTAGTATTAAGTGTAGAATAGTAGTAGTATAATTAAAGTCTTAAACTGAGCAACACGTCTACTTTGATTGACACCTTTCCTACATATATACAGACTTCAATATAAATAAAATAAGAACATCGTCAATGTGTTCAAAGTCAATTACATACGCATTATTAAGGATAACTCAAAAACTACTGGTCGGATATTGAAACAAAAAAGCAAGCAGTAGTCAAAAACTAGAAAAAAAAAAGAATAATGTACTCACATGCTTGGCGTATTTTTCACCGTAAATTCTGTTGGAGAGCGCATTGTGTATGAGGATATAGACTTGCGTGTGAAGGAAGTTGTTGTGTGGGTAGTCGAAGAACATATCTATCAGCACGCCCGGTGTTCCTGCGAACATCGGTGGCCATGAAATTTGTAGCAGTTCCACAGTACATTACGCGTAAATATAAACGTGTCTACACTTCGTCCAACCCACAGATGTCGGACAATTCACCTAGTTTGTATCGAGGCAGTGTCGCAAGCTCAACTAATGCACTCAATGCAGCAGTATATTAACGCAATAATCTCACACACACGCACATGCACACGCACACGCACGCACACGCGCACACACACACACACACGCACACACACACACACACACACACACACACACACACACACACACACACACACACACACACACACACACACACGCACGCACATTTGTGTCACTAGGCTCCTATTGTTTGCCACACGCAAAACGTTCACGCAAGAGGCGAGACGAGAATCATATCGATACGCACGCACATAACGGCAACGGCGGAATAATGGCGGGAAAAACAAACTTATAACAGTCATTTTATTTCTCCCTTAAAATTTGAAATAAAGTTATTTATTGTAACTTAATTAAATTAGCGAATTCAACATTATTTGTCTCCATTTAGGCCGTATTCGAGGAGAAACTGCCGCGTTTAGTCTCCTCTCTTTAGTTTGTCCTCTCTCTAGTATTCTGTTACTCTGGGGTCCAACCATTCATTTTACTTTTGACAGCTCGAGTACCAATCAATTAATATACCAATGCGTTATCGATTTGGCTTCTTAAAACCATTCATCCATTACAGCCTACTAAAGTTCACGGCTAAACATAGGCCTTTCCCATAGACTGCTTTTTAGGAGGTATGTTGCCATAGTTGTCACGCTTAGCACTTGGCTGTTGGTAACCGGAGTTTATTATTTGTGCTCAATATTTTGTATTCTATTATTGACATACATAAGCGTTTAAATGGCTATATTTTATGTATTAAATTAATTATAACCTTTAACTTTAATTGTTTATGTAAACGTAATGTAAACGAAGATATTTAATTTGCAAGAGATGCTTTTTTTTCTATATTTATTATTTCTTTTTGTTTGAAAGAAAGAAAGAATATATTTATTTATTGATGAAAGTAAATATTTAAAAAATGGGTTGCAGGAACAACAAGGCCACCTACTCAGTATAACGCTACAGTAATAGAGTTACAGTTGTTGTAACAGAGTCTGTGTATGTTTTAAAGTGAAAACTTCTTTACGATTGTTGTGACTTGCCACTCGATGAAACGACAAAGTGACAAATATATACATATAGGTTTAGCCTGTGAGATAATGAAATATTTACTATTGTCTGTTTATGAAGGTGTTCACTTGTACCGCGTGTGCGGTGGCCACGTGTGTTGTCCACACAGAATAGCTTACCCAAGGTGAGCAACGCGTTATGCACGTCCTCGAGCTCGGAGAAGGCGAGCTGCGCGAGCAGCGCGGCCACGTGCACGCGCGCGCAGCCCACGCTGCGAGTAGCGCACGGCGCTGGCGGAGCCCTCTCTGCGCACTCTCGTGCGTCTCTGTATCTGTCTCTGTGCTCGATGCTGTTTTCTACTGCGTCTGGTTTGTTTTGATGTTCGCTATCACTGTCCTCCTTCGATTTCTGCTCCATACCTTCACTTCTCTCTTTGTTCTCTGTGTCTTTTGACTCTTCTTCATTGCTTGTCATATTGACGTCCTAGACAACAGTCAATTTATTATTATGTAGTAATAGGCCAGCAGCTTGTAGCTAACAACGTGTAGTGGCGGTGTAAGAATATCCACCAGCCCAGATCATCTCGTGGGTGTCGTGAGACAGAGGCAGAGGGAAACCAATCAGCAGATGGGCAGCAGTCTTCCTAATAACAACTTAAAATAAAAAATACGGTTGCCAACCTGCTTGCCTAACATGGCAACTATGACAAAAATTCCCCCTAATCTTTGAGAGAGATACATGTTCAGCAGTGGACTGGGCTGTAACAACTGCTATGCCTGTATCTAGTCTACACCAATTGGATTGTCTTTGCGTCATTTATCCAGTCCATTTCTAAAACTAATCTAAAATTAATTAACACATATTGACCTGGTAAAGTCATGTAAATATAATGACTAGCGCATTGACTGCTTAATAAAACATCACAGTGAGTATCAGGGCTTCATATCATGTTCATCAAGGACAATATATGTAAGTAATAATGTAAATAGTAATGACTCCTTATTTTCACCTGCACTCTACAACAGTTCCATGACAAGGAATTTAAACTTAAAAAATAATTTAAATATTTAAAAAAAAACATAGTTATTATGAATTGTGATAACATAGGGAAAAATTTGGGCATAATGTTAAATAACCATTTAAAAAGACAGCTGGTTAATAATAATTATAGGACAAACTAAAAGATCAATAAAAACCCGCGTTAAAGAACATATAGCTGATGTGAAGAATCGACGCTCCGGGAAGTCTGCAGTCTGTGAACACGTACAGGATCGCCCCCGTCACTACATCAGATTTGATAGACCGCAAATCCTCGCTAAAGAACACCGATTCCTTCCAAGGAAGATTCGCGAGGCTATTGAAATCAAAAAACATCCTAATTTCAATAGAGAAGATGGCTGGGTGCTACCATCTGCTTGGGATCCTATAATAAATAAAATTAAATCCCAACCCAAACATACAACTGCAAGACTTCAAGATACCATAAGTTCATACTGCATAGATCGGAACAAAAGTTAAATTTTAATCTATGGTAACCGCGGTTAACTATGACATATGGACGTTGAACATCTCAGTCCTGCCCGTGATCATGAGTGCTGTAAAGCGTTTGAAACGTCGGTTATTTAAAAAGTTAAAATATACTCGATAAATTCCGTAAAAACTAGTATTATTTCAATGTACTACGAACACTACGTTCGCGTAAATATAAGAAATCATTATGTAAACCAGTACGGACTGGTAATTGCAAATAAAATACGCCGATTAGAGGATCTAAAGACCAAGCGCGCAAGATATCTAACAGCCTTAAATTTCTTGAAGAGATGCCGTGACCATAATCTCATTCCTACGTGTGTTAAAATATCAACCAAAAAGGACATTCGAGGAAGCGCTAAGATCTTAAATCAGGCGAGTAAAAAGTTGTTACGGACGGTAATCCAACAAAAACGCTCCGATCTATATGACATAAACAAATCCATAGACACATCATCCAGTGAATTGAAGAAAGTTTTAACGACGTTTGACTATAATTTTTGCATGGAAACATTAAATAAACGCGAAATTAGTAAATATAATGGATGCAAAAACAAACATATAGAAAAATATCAAAAATTAACGAACAAGTCAAATGTCAAACATCTGAATCAATGCCAGAACCGAAAGCAACCATTGACAAACACAGATCATAGATTAATCGCGCTCTATAATCTGTCAAAACAAACACTGGATGATGCAACAATTAGGGTTTTATCCAAAGGCCTCAACTTTGCAATTACACCCCGCAAATTACCGTACGAAGAAATTATCTGTAGTGTCGAGGACTGTTTATTTAAAAACAATATGCGGAAAGAAGATTTGGAGGCGATACATCAAGACATCTCGTCTATGTTACGTCAATGTTCAGTGACTAAACCGAATCTTCCCAAAGACGAATTTTTAGCGTTAAAGAACCTACACAATAAACACGAACTTACGATTCTCCACGCAGATAAGGGAAACGCCACGGTAGTCATGGATACGTCAGATTATAATTCTAAAATACAAGAACTTTTGTCGGATGTAAGTACTTATAAAAAAGGTTAAAAACGACCCAACAAATAGCACACTAAAAACAACTAGTGACCTCATAAAGAAACACTCCGAAAAAATTAAATCTGGACGTAAAATGGATAATACCTACGTGCGCCAAATCACCAAAATTGTATGGGTTACCAAAAATACACAAGCCCAATGCTCCATTACGTCCCATAGTGAGCCAAATCGATTCACCAACTTACAGATTGGCTCAACACTTAGCGAAAATACTCTCACCACTCAGGGGACATACAAGAGCACACATAAAGGATTCCTACCATTTTGTCAGCGAGATTAAAGACCTACATCTGGCAGACAATGAAACTATGGTCAGTTTTGATGTGCAGTCATTGTTTACATGCTTACCTGTTGAAGACTGCATCTCAATTGTAACTAGAAGACTGGAAGAAAACAACATGCCCGTAGAATATGCAGTATTACTCAGACACTGCCTTACATCTGGCTACCTATTGTGGAAGGAGGAGTTCTACAAGCAAGTAGATGGTGTGGCGATGGGCTCACCTGTATCTCCCATTGTCGCCGACATATTTATGGAAGACTTTGAGGAGAAAGCCCTGCTTAGCTCTCCCATAAATCCAAGGTTCAACAAGCGGTACGTAGACGACACTTTCACAATTCTACCTTTAGATAAAGTAACTGCATTTTTAGACCATCTTAACTCTATAAATTCTAAAATTCAGTTCACAATGGAGTTAGAGGCAAACAATTCCTTAGCTTTTCTAGATGTGTTAGTAAATCGGAATCCTGATAACACCTTGAGCCATACTGTGTATAGAAAAAAGACCCATACAGATAGATATTTAAACGGTGATTCTCACCACCATCCTTCACAGTTAGCTACCGTGGGTAAATCTTTGTTTCAGAGAGCACGAGGGATCTGTGACAGTAAACACCTGGCAGAGCTCCACCATGTCAAGCAAGTTTTGCATGACAACAAGCTTCGAGTCCCGCGCCTACGTCACAGAGAACGAGTGAAGCCGGCCACAGTCGAGCGTGTACCTGCTGTACTGCCATATGTTAGAGGAGTCACTGACAAGATTGGCTACATCTTGAAGCGCACTTCCATCAAAACATACTTCAAGCCGCTGAAGAAGATTGGTCAGTTTTTACCATCGGTCAAGTGTAATGTCCCTCTGCAAGATGCAGGAGTGTACAAGCTTGATTGTGAATGTGGTCTCTCCTACATAGGACAAACTAAAAGATCAATAAAAACCCGCGTTAAAGAACATATAGCTGATGTGAAGAATCGACGCTCCGGGAAGTCTGCAGTCTGTGAACACGTACAGGATCGCCCCCGTCACTACATCAGATTTGATAGACCGCAGATCCTCGCTAAGGAACACCGATTCCTTCCAAGGATGATTCGCGAGGCTATTGAAATCAAAAAACATCCTAATTTCAATAGAGAAGATGGCTGGGTGCTACCATCTGCTTGGGATCCTATAATAAATAAAATTAAATCCCAACCCAAGCATACAACTGCAAGACTTCAAGATACCATAAGTTCATACTGCATAGATCGGAACAAAAGTTAAATTTTAATCTATGGTAACCGCGGTTAACTATGACATATGGACGTTGAACATCTCAGTCCTGCCTGTGACCATGAGTGCTGTAAAGCGTTCGAAACGTCGGGTATTTAAAAAGTTAAAATATACGCGATAAATTCCGTAAAAACTAGTATTATTTCAATAATTATAGTATACCTGGAGCATCCTTTAGTCATATAATGAATAAAGTTTTTGTCATAATAACACATTAATAATTTTTATTGGGGGAAGAAGCAACGTAATATCATTTTAATATACTCGTATTTTAGATAAGTATTACCTATCCAAATATAATTTAAGACAGATGGTTATATGCCATGTGCTATCTTATTATTTATATATGAACTCAGCTAAGGACTTGGCTACTGCTACTATTGAGCAGCATAATGATTTGACATGCAATTTGGAATCAGTTCCCCGTAATTTAAATTAGAAATGAGACAATAGAGGTAATCTGTAGCAGTTATAATAATTTAAATAATTTAGAATATAGCTTACAAAATGATAATAAAATTGTTTACACCTGGTGCATCAAAATATACAAGGTATGATAGGAAAAGAGCTAGAAATTGAATTGTTCTTAAATAGCAACAATATTCATATTCATTTCTCCATCAATATTAAATTTAGAAAATTGTGTTTTGTAGGATAGGACTTTAACAACAAAATACCAGAAAATATAAAAATTTGACCTGCACAAAGTTCAAAAAATTTATATCACTAGGTTTGTATAAAAAGGGTTATTATAATATTAAGGAATTGATGGATAATATTAACCCCTGGGAAGGGTGATCACTACCAAGCTATTTCTAATTTGTTGTGTTGTTGATTGTAAGCTGTTATTTTTAAAAATAAGTGCCGCTGGGTTTTTTGCTGATTAACTTGCGGGACAGAGGATTTTTTCCAAACCAGTGGTAAATTAAAAAAGTGACTTTCAATAAGTATTATTTATAATTTATATTGAATAAAAATTTCTGTCTCAAAAATCACAAAATGAGTATCACCACATCTTGCGACAACTTGTTCCATATGTTTGTGCTTCTATTGCTTAGTATTAATCAGATATATTTAAATACTAGTAGTAACAACCCGCCCTGGCAGCGTAGGGGTAGGATTTACTGATGTGGCGTGCATTATTTAGACACAACATAATGTAAAACAATTCATTTTATCAATTTTTATATAATAAAATATCCCAGATCAATCCTGCCATTGCTCTTTATCTGTTCGTGAATTTCCGTTACAACCGGACACACAGCAGACAAATGTATTCATAATTCATGTCTTAGTGACACGCAAATAACCTGCTTAGCAGAATATAAGGCTGTTATTTCGATATTTCAGACCATACAATACTACAATACATACATAAGAGAACGAGGGAGTGGGCGGAGCCCGTGTAGCCACTAAAATGTCACTAACATGTCAATTCACACGTATAAACGTCAACACGAGATGTGTTTTGACGTAACAATCGTTTAATGATTTCTTAAATTTACGCGAACACTACACACTGAATAAAACTAAATTTACGGATTTTATCGCGTTTATTTCGCTACTTTTACTTATTTTTAATTCCCGACGTTTCGGGTGCTTTACAGCACCCATGTCACGGGGGTGACTGAGGAGATGTTTGACGTCCCAATGTCATAGTTAGTCCGGCTACCTTCAGTTTTTGAAAAACGGACCAAAAAATAATATTCAAAAACTGAACTGAACCCCACCCATACATCTACCCTCTATAAGAAGCAAAATGCAGATGCATTGTCACCCCTGAAGACTAAGATGGAATGCGTCGTTTCCAATAAAGAGTCTCCAGTCGTTTACACTCATCACACGAAACACAGCAGCATTAAGCTGCTATTTTACGTCGATCGAGCCGACCCATTCATGCTCTGCAGCATGGCTCTACCACGTGAGTCTTTGTGGTGCAGAATGAAATGAGGTAATAACAACTTACAGCAGAGAGAGACGTTACCGGCGGTGGTGCCGCAGATGCCTCCGGTGCTATGGGTGTCACTGATGCTACGGGTGTCTCCGTTGCCACGGGTGTCTCCGTTGCCACGGGTGTCACCGGTGCCGCAGTAGTCGCCAGTATCTCGGACACCGGTGGTGCCTCGGGTGCCACCGGTGCCTCTGATGGCGGAGGCGTGGGCGGGCGCAGCAGCGCCTGGTGTAGCAGTGGCAGGTGCGGTGCCACGGCTCGTTGCACGCTCGCACTCTCCTCTGAACTTTCGCCTCCACCGTCATTTCCACTACATTCGCACACATATATGAGATTGAGAGAAATATTCATCGTAATAATGTCATCCAAACCGAAATTCGGTCACGGAGAATAACCATCTGCGCAAAACAAATAATCCTGTTTTGCACCTTCTTCAACCGCCAACCTCTATACGCACTGTAGAGTACAGGCCACCCTACACTACGATACGCTGACTGACGGACGAGGCTCAGGCGATAGCGAAAACCCAAATGACATTCTGGTGATTGGATGCAGAATACCCAGTACTTGCGTGTATTTAATTCTAACATAACATACATAAACACTCACGCCTGTCACCCAGAGGGGTAGGCAGAGACTACAGACTTCCATTTGGCACGATCCTGACACACCTCTCTCGCCTCCTTCACATCCATACACCTACGCATACATGCTCGTCGGTTAAGGGTACTCCTAATTTGGCCCGTTTTTAATAAATCGCCAATTTGGTCGATAAATTTTCGCCTAGGACGTCCCTTTCCGACTCTGCCATTCACTTCTGCAACATAAATTTTCTTTGTCAGTCTTTCCTCATCCATTCTTTCCACATGACCAAACCACCGAAGCATTCCTTTCTTAATCCTGGTCACAACATCATCTTGCAAACCACACTCTTCTCTTATTACACAATTTCTTACCCTGTCGTTCAGATTCAGCCCTAACATACTTCTTAACGACCGCATTTCTACTGCGTTGATTCTACTCTCGTGCTTCTTCTGCCACACCCAACTTTCACTACCATACGTTAAAGTAGGGACCAACACAGCATTGTGAATTGCCATACGTGCCCTTTTCGACACATTTTGACTCTTCACAATAGAGTGCAGGGCCTCATTTACTCTATTTCCCGCATTCACTCGTCGTTCTATATCCTTATCATATCTCCCATCCCTGCTAAATACGCAGCCCAAATATACAAACTCATCTACTTGCTCGATCAACTCCCCTTCTATTCTTATTTCACAAATCGTTTTACTTTCTTCTCTTTCAAAAACCATAACCTTCGTCTTACTTGTGTTCACTTTCATACCCCTTTCTTTTAATGATCTGTTCATTAATGTAACCATCATTTGCAACTCGGCCGCCGACGACGCAAGGATAACTTGATCATCGGCGTACAAAAGGCATTTGACGGTTAACTCACCCATTCTTAATCCGCATTCTTCAACTTTCAAATTTTGGAAACAACTGTCCATAAATAGGTTGAACAGCCACGGGGAAGCCACACAGCCCTGTCTGACACCTTTATGGATGTCAAACCAGTCCGAGTAGACCCCGTTGATCCTAACACAAGCACTAGAGTCCCTATAAAGGGACTCCAATGCCTGTATCAAGCCAGCGCCCAACCCAAATGACTTCAGTGTTTGCCATAGCACATCCCTATTCACGAACGCACAATCCATGAACGCACAAAAAACCTTTTGGTTTTTGGCCAAAAACTTCTCCGCGATCATGCGCATGGAAAAGACTTGATCTGTACATCCCATTCCCTTTCTAAATCCCGCTTGCACATCCCAAATTTTTCCATCAGTTTCTTTCATGACCCTTTCAATCAGTACCTTAGCATACACTTTTCACACAATGCTAAGAAGGCTGATGTCACGGTAGTTTTTACAGTCCCGCTGCGACCCTTTTCCTTTATATACTGGGACTATCACGGCTTTGCACCAGTCTACCGGTACCCGCTTCAGTTCCCAGCATAAATTAAACAAGGTGTGCAGCAGGCCTGCCATCACTTCCTCTCCAGCCCTTAGCATTTCGAGTGAAACTCTATCATATCCGGCAGCCTTACCTGCTTTCATGCTTTTCATTGCTTTCATTATTTCATCTATACTTATCTCGCTACCTCTTTCCTCTTCTTTCGGAATTTCTACTTCACTTAGTACACACGTTGTCTCCTCACTCATAAACACGCTTTCAAAATATTCCTTCCATCTCTTTAAACTCAAAACTTCATCATTCAGAATATAGCCATTCTCGTCTCTTATAGCATTCATCATAGGCTGTTTTTAATGTCCCCTGGCAGTTCTTACAAGTTTCCAGAACATTTTAATATTTGCCTGAAAGTTATCCGATATTCTTCTATCATTCTTATATTATTTAATTCTGTTAACTTGAAAGACTGTTAGACACCAAATAACAAATGGACGTAAGTAAAAGTTTGGCTTTTGTTAACAATCATTTTGAGGAAACATACAAGCTTAGATTCATATTCAGAGAATGATTCAAACATATGTGGCTAGACCAAGTCATAATTCAAGCTAGCAGCAACTACAGCACAAAACTAAAAAGAAGTTTGTTTTTAAGTTAAACAAATTAAAATATTCAATATGATTATTTTACGAATTTTATGGCGTACCTTAAACCATGTCGTTGGTTGCAAACTATTATAGATGTTTATGATGGCGTGTTCTTACAATAAGTTAAGCATAAAGCACCTGTAATGCCTAGGCCCCTCTCATCGCGATAGAATTCCACTTCTAGGGCGAAGGTCACACCGCGCGTTGTAAAGTTTATCGATAGTTTATCGATAGTTTATCGCGATAAACACACGCTAAATACAAAATGGCTGTAATTATATGGAATCGAATAATTATTTTTAATACGTTTTTGGCAACAGGGGACAGCTTTAGACGCCTGCATTATTTATTCAAAATGCCTCATCAAATTATTTATCTTCTCATTACTTCAAAAATTGTCACTGCCGAAAATACATTGTAAATCCTAACTTAATTCTACACGTCCGCTACTCACAATGTCTTTGGACCACCTGAAGTGTGACCGCACAAATGAAGTTCATCGCGATAAGACGCTTTGATGTGCTAGAGTTTACTTACAGCGAAGCGATGTGCTTGCCACTTTGCACTAAGTGAATACTTCGTGTATTCACGAATATGTCGCCACATACATCAAGAATATTCGCATTATCGCGCAGTGTGTGGCCGCGGCATAATAAAAGAACTGTAGTGTAGTGTGGTCCCACGACAATATTATTCTAAACTTAACACTAATATGTTAGTGTAAAGTTTAGAAAAAGAGAAGTAGTCCAATTAAAGTCATAGAAGGAACAATACGCCTCTCATTAGCCCCTCCAACATTACAGAGCCTAATCTTTCATAAAAGGCTGTCGCACCTGCAATTTCTTTGTTGTTGCAGATGCTCATGGGCTACGGTGATCACTTACCATCAGGTGAGCTGTATATTCGTTTGCCTCCTCTTCCACAAAAAATAAATAATTACTTATGTATATTTATAATATACTCTCTTCACAGCAGTGCTTATATACATGCGCATATAAATTGAAATCTATATAACTTTAAACGAGCAATATCTATGTATATATATAATCGGAATCTCGGAAACGGCTCCAACGATTTTCATGACATTTAGTATATATGGGGTTTCGGGGGCAATAAATCGATCTATCTAGGACTCATTTTTAGAAAATGTCGTTTTATCTATATTTTTAGCAATGAAAAACTGCTACAATATCATTAGAATACGAAAGTAAATTTTGCCGGTTGCTACAAGTTTATAACAGCTCTAATAGGATATCGGGCGGTCCTGAGGTCATAGAACACCGGTTCGAGTCCAGATATCTCCGATCTCACATTTTTTAAGTTCCTTCTTCTGTGAGAAAATATATTATTTGAAGCCCTTTTTTGTATATTTTTTTTAAAACACGAAAAATAATGACCGAGAAGATCGAAAAATCTTATTCATATTTCATCATCAGAATGTATTTAGATAAATATAATTTCCAAAAAACACAATTTCCAAAAAAGATACCGAACAAAACTCGGTGATCCAGGTACTAGATATTATTTACGATGATGAATACACTTGAAATGTACACAGCAACCCATCTTTGTTTCTACCTTGGGTTGAGACAACAGTGAGTTTTTTATTTTTATTTTTCTTAGATTTTGAAGTGAAAACTATTTCACTATCGCTGTGATCGGAAACTCGATGAAAACAAAAAAGCGACACTTAAAAGAGATAAACGTATACAACTATAGGATTATTAATTAGCCTGCGAGAGAATGAGATAGTATACATATATAGTCTATGTATACAGTGTTGAGCAGTAATGATTAAAGACGAAATTGTTGATTAACAAATATCTAAGTACTTAGAATGATGAAATTGAATACTTGGGGTATGTATAATATGTAACGTAATATATGTAAAATGATTTTTAAATTTGGTAAGAAAATTTTAATAAATACACCCTACAGTTATAGAATAAAACAACCCTACAACTATTCTATATTTCTAGGGTTTATATCCTCCGGATAATTTGTATTCGTCTCATTCTTTCAAAGTTCAGTTTTCTGAAGGTTTCACTTCTAACGTGTGTGTACCACATGATTTTTTTTAAACTACCTGCTACCCGCGACCGCGTCTGCATTAAATTTCATGTGTTTGAAATTTTTGTGCAAAACCCTAATCCTTTTACTAAAATAAAATAAAAACTTAATGTCCAAATACTCTCGCTGTTCAATTTTAAGATACTGTAAAGTCTCTTTCTGCCTGTATCAATTTAAGGCAAAGTGACCGTGACACCACGAGACCTAGGAATATTTTAAAACTGGTCTCAATTTGAGTATTTGTTATAAGTCATTCCTTAAAAAATCAGTCATCTGCCCAGTAAAATTCCCGTCAAAATCTGTCCAGCTATTTCCGACATTAGCCGGATCAGATACAGATAGAAAAAAATGTAAAATTTTTTTGTTATATATACTTTCTATAAACTACATAGCAAAAGCTGACATATTGATATTAAACACTTCAATTTTATTTGTATTGATACAATGAAATCTCGATAAGTCGAATCTCAAGGAAAATGCTTACAATTTCGAGTTAATGAGTCGACTTATCAAAAATTTCATTTTTTTCTAAATATAAACAAATATAAGGTACACTGGGTTGTTCCTTATAAAGTTTAATGGATCTATCTACTCATTGCACGTGTACAAAGTACACACAATAGAACAAAAGCGATAAACACTCCTATTGAATTTTATTGCTATGAGTTTAAGTAATTCCATGTAAGACGTCATTATATTTTACTAACTTCGACTTGCGGACTCTGCTTTTTCAAATTCGATTCATATGCCGCGGCCCCCCACATCGCGATAACGCGAATATTCGCGTTATTGCAAAGTATGTTGCTACACTTTCGTGCGAAGGCGCAAGCACGTTTACGTGTGCGCGTTTACGTATCGGTAAACGCTCAAACATCAAAGCGTTCTATTGCGAAATTGTGTTCGGCCCCACTTCAGTTTGCTCACCGACATCGTGCGTAGTGGACGTGTTAAGTAAACTGGTATTTGCGACGTATTTTCGATTATGACAATTATTTGAAGAAATGATAAGATGGATAATTTTATGAGATATGTTGAATAAATAATATAGGCGTTTAAAGTTGTCCCCTGTTGTCAAAAATCTAGTAAAAAATAATTATTCATTGCCATATAATATAGAGCGACCGCGGCAACTATTTTGTGTTTAGCGTGTGTTTATCGCGATAAACTTTACAACGGGCATATTTTCGATTATGATAATTTTTTGAAGTAATGAGATGGATAATTTTATGAGATATGTTGAATAAATAATATAGGCGTTTAAAGTTGTCCCCTGTTGTCAAAAATCTAGTAAAAAATAATTATTCATTGCCATATATTATAGAGTGACTGCGGCGGGTACTTTGTGTTTTGGCGTGTGCTTATTGCGATAAACTTTACAACGCGCAGTGTGGCCTGGCACCTTAGCCGTAGTCTAAAGGTGAAGTTTTATCGCTATAAATCTATTGCGATGTGTGTGGCCTAGGGGATAGAGTACAAATGTGTTGTATATCATGCAGGGAAATAATAATTTGTTCGAGCTACAATGTCCTAATGATTGGAGATACCGCGTATTCAGCGGAAAGGAATGGATTTTTTTTGCGTTAGTGAGGATTACGAGATAAGTGTATAGGAGTGTGGGCGGTACTTACGGATCGGGCGCGGGCGCGGAGTCGTGCGGCAGCAGCGCCAACAGCAGCTGGCAGCCGTTGACCACGGCGTGGCGACGCGCGGCCGGCGGCGACGTGAACATGCCCTGCAGCAGCAAGCGCACGCACGCCGCGCCGCGCAGACGTGCCACCAGCCGCCACGCAGTCGCCGCCCTGCGCCGTGCCACCACATGCTCACTTTCGTCTCTACACGTGCAACAAATGGCTCGGCTACACCCCGGTAGGACTCACTCACAGAATACCAGCTTAACATTGCTATATTACTTAAGGTCAGTGTACAAAACGCAAGACCCCTTTTTTACTGGAAACGAGGCATTATATCTTAGCCCTCAGGGGTGACAACGCATCTGTGTTTTGATTCATAATTGAGGATAAGCATAGACGTCTAAGGGTCATAGTAGCCACTTACCATTAGATGGACTGCACTATTATATTTATTTAAAAAAAAAGATATGATGCACCAATACTTGAAATAAACACATCAACAGGATCTTGAGATACCTTAATCCTAAATTATTTACGATTTTATACTTTAAAATATATTTAGTTTTCACAAAAAGTTTGCAGATTGAAACCTATTTTATTCTATTTTCAAAATCTAAAAATGTTAATAATAAAAACAAAATACGGGAGCAAAATTATTATATTAAAAATTTAATATAATTTTAAATTTATTAAATTATATTAGTTAAAATTGTTCTACTGATATTAATTAACGAACAGAGATTAGATACATTTTTTTTTATTTAACTTGCCGTGTGAGCTTATTGAATCATCTCACGTCGTCATTTAAGTCAAATTAAAATGTTACGAGCCGTGAGCATGTTAGAAAATGGTGCTAATTTACACGACGTTGCCCTACACCAGGTAAAACGTTATATCAAGGTTGTGGTCACGTTATTTATTTATTTAACTTCATATACACTTTAGATGTATATAGGCGGACTTAATGCCTGAGGCATTATCTACTAGTCTACCATAGAGTAGCGCAGAGACAAAAGAGGTAGGTGTAATAAGAAGTATGTACAGAAATTACTATTCACATATATATAATCTCATACATATATAAGCGTAATATACACATATATACATAAAAATACGTATATACAACACGTAACATAATTAACGCACTTTGAGAAAGTAGTTTGTTCAGAATCGTTTACTGAATCGATTCCTATCATTTTTAATATAGGTAATTTTTTATCCCAAAAATAATTAAAACTACGTAAATTACAGTCACACTAAATCTGTACAGTCAAAACAAACTGAAATTGACCGTAACTTAAGGCAATAAGACTTTTAAGAGTGCAGTTTTATTTGTATTATTACTACTTCTGTCATTCAATGAAAATAAAGAAAAACGAACTTTATTTCAAGCACGTTAAAGTCTTTGCGTTCGTGGATTTGTACTGTGACCACAACATTCTTCCGGAATTAGTATAACTAATTTGATAAATAATGAGTGCATAAAAATGTTTAACTAAAAATTCAGTGTATGTATTATGATATAACATAAGATACTAATTGGGGTGTCTGAGGGTGTGCGTTAATTACGTTACATATTGTATATTATTAAACACGGCTAACTAAGAGCGCTAAGTTGATTCTGCCATTTTATTGACGAGAAGTTCTCGCACTCTTGATTTCCGACGGAAGAGCATTCCAAAAATGAACAGATTGAACAAAGAACGATGATTGGACAAAGTTAGTACTAAAAGGGGGAGAACTTAATCATGGTTGGAGCTAAGGTATTAAAAATGAGGAGTTAAATAAGATGGAGGATTAGAAGACATCAAGATAGAGTAAAGAGTAGTAGTATGTAGACTACGGCGCTGAACACGTTATCGCAGTACTGGGGATGTGGCTAAGCGGTACACGGGTATGTATTGTGTTACTACGCAGACAGGATCGAATTCAGCAAATGACCGTCAAAAGACAACCCACTATCACAGCGATGCAACTACTACAGAAGCTTCAGGAAGACCACCAGCTGCTAGCTAGTAGGCGATCAAACCGTACGAAGGAGGTTGCATAAAGTTGGTCTTCATGCTCTACCACTACGTGTTCCAACATTACGACGTAGCAGTCGTACTAAGCGGCTGTCATTGGCCCAGCAGCATTTACCATGGATTGACGAACAATGGTCTTTAGTGCTGTTCACCGGTGAGTCCCGGTTTGGGTTTCAACCGGATTCACGAAGAACATGCGTTTGGAGAATCCAGGAAGAGTTAGCTATCTACGGCACCCTCAAGAGGTCCACTCATACCAAGGCGGGACAATCATGGTGTGGGCAGGAAGTCGTTTTATCGGACGAACCTAGCTCGTTTGGATCCAAGGCAGCATGACCGCACAAAAATACCACCTGGAGGTAGTAGAGCCGGTTATTGTCCCACACAGAATTCAAATGGGCCAGGAATTTCTACTCATGCACGATAATGCTCTACCTCATATGGCACGGCTGTTATCGACCAGTCTCCTAGACCAAAATATTCAAGTTTTGCATTGACCTGCACAGTTGCCCGACTTAAATTCTATCGAGAATGCCTAGACATGTTATAACGAAAAGCTTTGAGAGATTTCCCGCCAAATTTGACGTCGGAAAAACAACTTTACGAACACTTGCAACGAACATGGGACCTCAAGACGCAGCAAAACTTTGACAATTTAATTTTAAGCACGAACAATCATTACGAATTAATGTAAGAGGTGGCAACACTGATTGTTAATAGATTTTATAAGGTTTTTTTTTTCAATTTTTATTAAAATTAATAGTTTTGTGAGAAGAAATGAAGTTTTTTTATCATACTGTTGCGCATCATAATTAATACCACAGAATAGCAGAACTAGGAGAGCTTTCTATAAAATTACCTACTAGAACTTTCTACACCTAGTCGGTCGGGACCGGTATGTGTAACATTCTACATGTTTCAATGGAAAAGGCCAGTAAGGACCGCGACCGAGTCAGTATTGAATTGACGATTCAAGCGAATACTTCGAAGCGATATAACTACGAATTGTGTTTTATTATTTGTGTGTTTTAAGTTGTAATTGGTGTTCGGTAATTTTACTGTCACGAATCCCAAACTTGTAAGAATACTACTCTTCTACGACTATTAACAAAAATTGACATTTTTATTTAAAACAAAAAAATTATGAAATGTTTTTTTTTTAAATTAAATACCTTAAGATAATCTATCCATTCTTCTATTTACTATATCAGAAAATTATTCATGGATTTTCAGATATTTAATGAAATATAAAATATCCCTAGATTCTGTTGATGTGCTTATATTTATTAGAAATACAGGTTGCCTTACAAAAACTTTTTATTCCTTCAAAACCTAATAGCTTATAAGTAATTTAATAAATGGTATTGTGTTATTTAGTTACAAGGTACAATGGGACTGACATGTTAAAAATAACGTGTCCCTAAATTAAAAAGAATTAAAAAAAAGCCTAATAGTTAAAATGTACCTATAACAAATTTCACAGTAATTTGTTCAACGAAATATACAAACCACTACTACACGCTGTGGATCGCGGATTCGTTTCCCACATAATACAAATATTTGTATGAGCTACAAATAGGTGCTCCCAGTCTGCATGTTGTACTCTATGCACAATTAATGTTTGTAATGCACCTCCACAACACAGTACAAATTAATAAAGATAGTTTTTGATACCCACTTGACCAGTACAGAGTACCCGGGGGGATCACAGGCCCCCAGCAATAAATCACACAGTAGAGCTGCTGCGTTCGCAGATGCACGGCCCGCTTCCGCGATACGCCTTTTTTCCCGGCTTAACTTTTCTTCTTCTGTAGAATTCAAGTCTAAAATGAAAAAAGGGTTTACATGATTTAATTAAAGCATTAATGTGACACACAAATTTAAAGTCCTCTTGACTACTGGTTTTTTGTACAGTTAATTTTTCTGTATGTGTAGATTGGGTAGGCAGAACTACAAAACGCTATGTACGATTGTTTTGAAAATAAAAGTTATATTTGTTGGCGTAAACTATTTAATTGATTTATAACTTTGGGAAATAAATTATGTCAACATTGATTACAATATAACGTAGTTTTATTTTATTACATTACACTATTGAATTTTTTATCAAAACAGAAGTACCTATTTAAAGCAAAATAATTATACTGATACATGCCTATTCTCTCAAAACTAATAACACTGATGATTTGTAACAGTACCAATTATTAAAATAATTAGACATTTCACACACAAAATAACAACAAATATATAACACGATTTATTTTGTGATAATAACCAGGAAGTTTGAAAATAATATTTCCTAATTTCGAAACACTAAACGAAAGCTTTTAGTAAAACAAAAATATAAATCCTATACCTACGAGCAATTCTTGTATATATATAATCCGAATCTCGGAAACGGCTCCGAACGATTTTCATAAAATTTAGTGTCCAGGGGTTTTTGGGGGCAATAAATCGATCTAGCTAGGATTCATTTTTAGAAAATGTCATTTTGTCCATGTTTTCAGGCAATGAAAAACTGCTACAATATAAGAAGGTAAATGTTGACACTATATTAGTGATCGTAATAGCTCAAGTTGATAACGCACTGTCGCGAAATCGTAGTGCCCTGGTGGTACGCATCTTGTATTAGGTTCGACTTTTTTCCCTTTTTTTTTTCAAGTTCCCTACTATTGTGAGAAAATCTATTATTTCGAGCCCTTTTTTTAGTATTTTTTTTAAAATACGAAAATTTTTGTTGCACTTATGATTTTTCATTCTAATAACCAGTTCAGTTTTTTCTATGTCGGTAAGATCATATTCTTCATATTTTATCAGTATGTAATTTTTATCTAAATATAACTCCCCAAAACACACGATTTCCAAAAAAAAAACCGAGCAATGTTCGGTCATCCAGGAACTATACAATATATATACAAATCTTCCTTCAATTCTACATGAATTGGGTTGCGTTCGGAACACAAAATCCAGAACACTAAAATGTACAAAAATTTAGTTATATTTTTATTTCGATATTATCTTTATATTCCTGGTAGAATTGGCCGACGAATACGAAAAATATAACTCAGATTAGAATAAACTATTTATTTATAAACAATAAAGCACGGCACAGAAAAAAGGATTTTATGTAACTGAATTATATTTGTTTCTGAACGCACCATAACCGTGAACTTGAGCTCTACAAAATATAACAAACTAATAATGTGTGTCTGTCTGAAACTGTTTGCAAAATGCGTAAAGGGTGTTTAATGTAACCCGGCAAAACCATATTTAGCAAATGTTTGCAAGTTTAATTTTGTGACTACTTTGGTAGTTTACCGATTTATAATAATTGTATTTAATTTTGACCAAAAACATATTCAAACACATTCATATATGAAACACTGACACGTATGACGTAGGTAATCAGTATTGTGACGATATTTCAGAAAAATCACGGGCCAGCCTGCTGTTTATAATACTACCAAAAACATAATTGCGTTTTTAGAATAATTAATTACTATACCTACGATAAATTACAATATAGTCTCAAATATATACTAGAGAAATATTGCAATTCGAATCAATGAAAACATACATACAAAATATGTATAATACACAAGAAATTCCGCGCGCAAATCATAGCGCGTGACAACCGAAATCACAATGTATTTTATAACAAGTCAAACAAGTGAACGAAGTTTGGCAACGCTTTTGTTTCGTCAATTCAAGGTCAGGAATACGTAATAGTACTCTTATCAGTTTGTTGTCAGGAAGGACGGCATCATCGCTCTACCTACGACTTTTGGTATTTATGTTGCCACACACCAATAATAAGTAATAAAATTGTTGATTTGAAATTGATAAAATGATTACTTTTAAAGAAAAAGTGTCTGTGTTTAGTGTATATTTTGGTTAAAAAATGTATGGACGGACGGCCGACGCTTCCACCTTAAGTAATGTTTGTATCTCCGCATGGTTCTTGGTGGTTCTTCCCACAACATAAGTTTTTGACGAACCAAAGGTAAAAGTAAGGAAATTACTTTTCATAAGATAGGCAGATCGCTAGGCAGATCGCTATTATATAAAAAAAAATATTCTATTTAGCATGTCTATGTGTTTAATACGACAAATGATAGTAAATAGTTTATAATATTCACTATTATTTATGTCTATTACATTTAAAAAAAGTTTCATCATGGGAGCACTGGACCCCATGTCACTGCTGTAGTAATATTTTTGGAACCATGTCTATTACAATGTGCTCAAGTTGAAATAAAGTAAAATTTTCTCTTATAGTGCTCTTTTATTATATACTATAAACAGTGGCGAAGCTAGGGCTCCAGAGGGCAAGCCCAAGATATGGTTTTGTTGTTTTTATAGTCAACCAAATCTAAGAACTACATTTTGACGTTTCACATTAATCATTCCGCAATAACTTTGCACCAGCGTACTCACAGAATTTAAAATAATATTTTACGCAAATCCGAAGAATTATGAAGTTATCTATATTTTCATTACAACGTGTATAGGTTTTTATCACTAATTTAAATTTGAATCTTTCAAACAAAGCAAAATATTAAAAAATAACCAGTATCAACTTTTTTTACTTGACGTCATTTCAATGATATGTCGCTATGTACATTACCGTAGTGTTTGAATGATTAAAATTCATTGTTATGCGAATAATCGGCAAAAATATTCAAATAATCGGTAAAATTATTTAAATAATCGAATCATTAATTTTTAATGTATTAATTTGCTTTAATTTACTTTTGACAGTCCTGTATATTTCGAATTGAAAGCAAACTAGCAAGCGTTGACGTTACATATTATATGCTACGAGGTCATGACCTTTGAAATAGTTTGAAACAGTTTACGAGTTATTTTATTAGTTGATATTATTGATTGAGCATTTTTATAGAGCAAGCCCGGCTTATGGGCTTCTATGGCGGCTTCGCCACTGACTATAAATATATTAATGCTAAATCCTCCGGACAAAAAAACAAAGCAATTTAAAACTATAAGATCAATCATTACTTATTATATTGCTGCAATTATACAAAAACTACCTGCCACATTCTCCATTGACTCATTTTTGTTCTCCTGTTTATGATTCAATTCAACTTTCTCACTAGTCTCATGCTGGCCTTTCTCAGTTTGTTCAGGCGACCTCTCCGCTCCGTCTGTAATATTTGCAGGCCGTATTTCTTCATACTCATAAGTACCACAGATTATTTGTATGAGACTCTCTAGAAACTGGTGTTCTTCTAACCACTAAAATAAAATATTGATATTATAAGGATAAATGTAACAGCCAATTACATAAATAAATATATTGAATAACAGATTCACTTATTTACTATACAGCTTAATTTTATAAAAATTATACCTCGAAAACTATTTTGTTGAAAGGATCATCAAGCCTTATAAAGTATTTAAAGATATCAGCAATACTTGATGTGGAAATATGTCGCAAGAGATTCGGCAGGAAATCGCGTCTTGACTTGAAAAAATCCAAAACACGGTGGACCACAATGTGGTACAGGTACCAGTCCTGAAGAGTACAAATAAATATAACTTAAGGAAGTATTTAAAAAACGATTTGACAAATGTATTGCACAGAAGTAAACTATTGATCAACGATTAAAATTTTTATAGATATAAAAATTATCAAATACACCGGTGAGCAAAAGAATCAGGTCACCTGTAAATTTTTCACTTATTTGTTGTTTTGACCTAAAATAATGTCAAAAAGATAACAACGGAGATTAGTCGCTCTTGTTTTCCTCATCATTAGTCATAAACTTTTAGGGCAGGCATTCCCAAAGTGGTTGATGTCGACCCCTTAACCACTCAAGCGTCCATGCCACGAGAGTGACTCTCGCCCCACCTGTCCGCGTATTAAATGACTGCCTCCTTTTTATTACGATCGCGCGAGACACTCAACAAAAACGATTACTTCTATAAAACTACTATAGCTATATTCAAATAAAAATATTCACGAGAAGCTCAAAAAATCAGACTACCATTTTGTTAAAATAAAATTGCTCAAATTAAAAATAAAGGATGAAAATAAAGCTTGAAGTTGGGAATATCAAAAAAAATATCGTATTTATTTTTTATTTCGAATTTTACAAAAAAAAAAATATAATAGTTACTGGAGACAATTATTTTATATTATTACATGATATACCCTTTAAAATAACACCAATATCTCAATATTATTTACTCAGTATAGACAAATATATAACATTTACTCAATATAAATATTCACTCCCCAACGCAATCATGAATTGCATGAGTTGCATTTTAATAATTTCTAGACACATCTCAACACTCAGTCCTCCCCCCCCCCTCCGTGACCACACGTTTGCCCCCTCTTCTATAAAAAAAAGCTTATCTCCCTATCTCTTTTATCTTCTTTTGCTCGCCTTCCACAAACCTTTGGCTGTGCGGTATTTCTTTTATAAATGGCTATTGTCGTGTTAATAGTGAAGCATTATTTTATATTTAGCATTTATTTACCAAAAACAACCGATTATAATACATTTTAAACAACGTATAATAAAAAAACGAAGATCGCATATAGTGATTAAAATTTCGAGCTAAATTATTATATGTAAACATTTTAAAACTGTTGTAATGTCGTTCCTAAGGAAATATTTTCACAATTAATTTGATGTACAATAACATTAGAAATAACGTATAAAAACAGAAAACTATTCACATTTTTGATTAAGCTTCACACACTTTAACAGTCCACAAGCAAGAATAGCGAACTATTATTTTAACATTTTTTTTCTGAATATTTTGTTGCCATTGTAAAGATAAAATTCACTCTCATGGATGACAAATTTCAAATATCACCATCTCTTATTTTTGTACTGTACTATTATTATTATTATTTTTTATAGAAGAGGGGGCAAACGAGCATTAGGCTCACCTGGTCAAGGAGGGGAATTGCAGGTGCGTTGCCGGTCCTTTAGAAAGGAGTAGGCTCTTTTCTTGAAGGTCCCCAGGTCGTATCGGTCCGGAAAAATCGCCGGTGATAAACTATTCCACAGAGTGGTCGTACGCGGAAGAAAACTCCTTTTGAAACGTACAGTGGTGGACCGCTATGCATCCAGATGGTGTGGATGGTATCGGGACGTTTGCCGCGTAGTGCGTTCACGAAATTTGGCGGCTGGGATTAATCCGAACAATTCCTCAGAGCACTCCCCATGGTATATGCGAAAGAAAATGCAGAGATGCAACATCTCTTCGCAGCGCCAGTGAATCGAGCCGATCAGAAAGCACACGGTCGTCGACGATTCGAGCCGCTCTGCGTTGGATGCGGTCAAGTGGAAGGAGCTGGTACTGGGGAGCCCCAGCCCAGAGATGGGAACAGTATTCCATGTGCGGCCGAACCTGCGCCTTGTAAAGTTGCAGGCGGTGTGCCGGCATGAAATACTGTCCCGCTCTGCTGAGCACGCCAAGCTTTTTTAGAGGCCAATTTAGCCTTCTCTTCCAAGTGACCACGAAACTGCACGTCACTCGATATGTCGACGCCGAGGATTCCGTTACTGGCTGAGGCAACAAGGGGAGTGCCTTGAAACTAAGGAGATACGACAAAGGGGTTCTTTTTGGCGGTTAACGCGCAAACTTGTGTCTTCTGGGGGTTAAACTGCACTAGATTTAGTCGCCCCCAATCCGAGACTCTGTTCAGCAGAAACTCGACTTCAGACACAAGTTCGCCCCGGTACTCGGGAGACGTTTTCCCGAAAAATATTGGCACGGCCGGCGTACAGAGCATCACCAGTGCTGTCATCTGCATAGTAATGAATGTTAACGGATTTGCAACATATCATTGATATGCAGAAGAAACAGCGTTGACGATAGCACGCAGCCTTGTGGAACACCAGCATTAATAGGCTTGTAATCGGAGCTTGCACCATCTACAACGACCTTGATGCTCCGATCTACAAGAAAGCTGGTGATCCAATCGCACAATTTCTCGGGGAGCCCATAGGAAGGAAGCTTCGAAAGAAGCGCTTTGTGCCAAACCCGATCGAAGGCCTTCGCAATGTCCAAACTAACGGCCAATGCCTCCCCCTTGGACTCTACTGCCTCCTGCCATCTGTGAGTTAGATAGACCAGAAGATCACCAGCTGACCGACCACGGCGAAAACCGTATTGGTGATCACTAATCAGCTGGTGATCCTCAAAGTACCTCATGAGCTGGCAGTTAACAATAGACTCCATTGTTTTGGAGAACAAGGAGGTGATGGCGATAGGCCGGTAGTTGGACGGGCCTGAGCGGTCGGCTTTTTTAGGGATCGGGTGGACGAAAGCCGTCTTCCAAGATTTCGGGACTACGCCTAGGGAGTAGGAGTACCGGAAAAGACGCGTTAAAACCGGTGCCAAATCTGGAGCACACGTCCTCAGCACAATTGGGGGGATTCCGTCAGGCCCACTTGTGGATGTCCAGGGAGAGGAGTGCTTTGCGAAGCGAGCGCTGTGTGAACTGCACTTCCGGCATGGAGCACCCACACCGCGGGATGGTCGGCGGCGTACTCCCACCGTCATCGAGAGTCGAGTTGGACGCAAAGAAAGAGCCCAGCAGATCGGCTTTCTCCTTTGCGGTATGGGCCAGTGAGTCGACCTCCCTGTGCAGAGATGGAAGAGATGGCTGACAGAAATTCCCCTGGACAGCCTTGGCGAGAGACCAGAATGCACGGGTTCCAGAAGGAAGGCCAACTAGTTTCTCGCCAATTCTGCCTATGTGCTCTGACTTTGCCTCGGCAATGACTCTTTTGAAGGCTCTAGAGGCGGAATTATACTTCTTTTTTAGAGCGCTGGTGATTATATCCCGGGTGGTTGATGCGTCAGCCCAGGCTTGGTAGCACTCCTGCTTATAGCATGATGCTATTTTACGGGAGCGACCAAACCATGGCTGAGATTTGTTTCCAATGGGCACCACAGAGGAAGGAATAAAAAGTTCCATACCCTGAAGTACCACATCAGCGACAGAATCCGCAACAACGTTGGGATCCTCCAGCGAGAAGCAAACCCGCCCCCAAGGGTAGGATGCATAGAAACACCGCATCCCATCCCAATCGGCTGACCTATAGTGCCAACACGGCGGCAGCTTGCAGAATGTAACTGCGATTTCAGCGTGAGTGGCACTACACTCCGGACAAGACAATGATCCGAGGAGCCTAAAGGGACGTCGACGGAAATCTGATATCTGTCCGGGTGAGAGGTCAGCAGAAGGTCCAACAGGGAAGGTGCATGATCCTCCACATCTGGAATCCGCGCAAGCGAAGTAACCAGTTATGTCAGACCATATGCCAAGGCAAAATCATGAACAGATCTCCCCGGATGATCGGTTAAGCGTGAACAAAGCCATTCGGCATGATGGGCGTTAAAGTCGCCGAGGATCACGATCTCTGCGGAGGGGATCTGCTGTAGCAACGAATCTGTAGCCATTTGGACGTGGTCGAAGAGTCGGTCTGTTTCGGCATTACCGCTATGGGACCTATAGAGGCACCCGTAGACGCGCGGATGGTCGTCGTTGTCTACGCGTAGCCAAAGGATGGACAGGTCCGAACCTTCAAGTCTGCCGAGGCGTCGAAAACAGATGTCCTCTCTGACGTAAACGCAAACTCCAGCCCGAGGCACAAAGGAGTGTTCCAGTTTGTACCCAGGGTATGAGAGATACGAGACATCACCCGGAGAGGACACTTGCATCTCGGTCAGAAAGAGCAGAGCCAGCCTCGCTGTCTCGAGATGGTAGTGGACGGCGTTTAGGTTAGAGTGAAGTCCCCTGATATTGCAGAAATTCACAGATAGCGTGGCAGGGGTCGCCTTGGTCTTGTTCCTCCGTTTGCCCCGAGCAGTTGTAGTTTTGAGCGGAATTTTGCCCCCCCCCCCCCCCCAGAATACGCGGGGCAGCCTGAGCACCCACGCTCAGGAGTGGAGAAACATGGTCGTGGATGCTCAGCGAGGGATTCTCCAGGGGTGCTGGTACCCTCCTGGGGTAGTCTATCATTTAATTTCGCTACCATGTTGATGGGGGGGGGGATTCGGGCCTCCGGCCACCTGCACTCACCAGACGAAACGCGGAAGTAGAGCTTCCACTTCACGCCGGTATTCTGTGAGGTTTTGGTACCACCCCGGTTTGAGCCGGCACATACGTGCAACAGCAAAGCTGCCGCATGGCTCTACCACTGTTAACATCGGTCTTTAGCGCTGTACACATTTAAAGCGAACAATGTCGTTCGGAGACGGTAGTCACCATAGACAGTGACGCAAGAATTTTTTGGGGACTACAGTCACAGTGGACGCTTGAGTGGTTAGGGTTGAAATCGGTTTCCCAGGAGTCAATATAAATTAATTAATTTTTATTTCTTTTCACATACAGTAAGAAGTATAACAATTAATAAGGTGTAAACACAAACTCTTTTGAGTTTTACCGTACACCCTAAGCCGTCGTTATACATTAATAAAGATAAATGAAAACTGATTTTATGTATTTTGTGATTTTACTGTTTTTTTTTTTCAAATAATAATTACCTACTTAAGTATTTTTACCTAATTTCTATTAATAATTATTAATTATATTTGACATTTACTGAATTTTATGTCTATTTATTTTGTTAAATTTTCATGAGAAAATGATGCCAAGTTTACCCACCCACTTAACCAACTGCAAATTTTTAAATTTTTAAGCATTTTGTATCAATAGGCAATAAAACTAGAGATAGGATGTTTAAAGTAATTTAGCTATGGGGGTCTGAGGTATCAGTTCATTTTGGAATATGGGTGTCTTACCCAAAATAGTTTGAGAATTAGTTATGAGTTCTAGTAAATATACATGTACATTGAATAAAACTAAATTTACGGATTTTATCGCGTTTATTTCACTACTTTTACTTATTTTTAATTCCCGACGATTCGGGTGCTTTACAGCAACCATGGTCATGGGGGGACTGAGATGTTTGACGTCCCAATGTCATTGTTAGCCCGGCTACCTTCAGTTTTTGAATATTAATTTTTGGTCCGATTTACGCAAAACGAACTTACAGTATCTTGAAGTCTTGCAGTGGTATGCTTGGATTTGGGTTTAATTTTGTTAATTATAGGATCCCAAGCAGATGGCAGCACCCAACCATCTTCTCTATTGAAATTAGGATGTTTTTTAATTTCAATAGCCTCGCGTATCATCCTTGGTAGGAATTGGTGTTCTTTTGCGAGGACTTGTGGTTTATCAAATCTGATGTAATGGTGGGGACGATCTTGAACATGTTCACAGACTGCAGACTTCCCGGAGCGTCGGTGCTTCACGTCAGCTATATGATCTTTCACGCGGGTTTTTATGGATCTTTTTGTTTGACCTATGTAAGAGAGACCACATTCACAATCTAACTTGTAAATTCCTGCATCTTGTAGAGGGATATTACACTTGACGGATGGTAAAAATTAACTAATCTTCTTCGGCGGCTTGAAGTATGTTTTAATGGAAGCTCGCTTCAAGATGTAGCCAACCTTGTCTGTGATTCCTCTGACATATGGTAGTACAGCAGGTAAACGCTCGACTGTGGCCGGCTTCACTCGGTCACTGTGACGTAGGCACGGGACCCGAAGCTTGTTGTCTTGCAATACTTGCTTCGATCGAATCTCGACGTGAATTCGCTAATACCATCATGTACCAAACCACCGAGGTTGTATGGGTTACCGAAGATACACAAACCAAACGCTCCACTACGTCCTATAGTGAGCCAGATCGATTCACCAACTTATAAGCTGGCACAACACTTGGCAAAAGTATTGTCACCATTGAGAGGACATACTAGAGCACACACAAAGGATTCATACCATTTTGTTAGTGAGATAAAAGACCTACATCTCGCTGACATTGAAACTATGGTCAGTTTTGATGTTCAGTCACTATTCACATGCCTACCTATTGAAGACTGCATATCAATTGTAACTAGGAAGCTAGAAGATAATAACATGCCTGCTGAATATGCAGTATTACTCAAACACTGCCTCACATCTGGCTATCTATTGTGGAAGGAAGAGTTCTACAAGCAAGTAGATGGTGTGGCGATGGGCTCACCTATATCTAAAATAGTCGCCGACATATTCATGGAGGACTTCGAGGAGAAAGCCCTTCTTACTGCTCCTGTAAATCCAAGATTCTACAAGCGGTACGTAGACGACACTTTCACAATTTTACCATCTGACAAAGTAACTGCATTTCTAAACCAACTTAACTCTATAAACTCTAAAATGCAATTCACAATGGAGTTAGAGGCAAATAATTCTTTAGCTTTCTTAGATGTTTTAGTCATTCGAAATCCTAATAACACAATTGGTCACACTGTGTATAGGAAAAAGACCCATACCAACCGATATTTAAATGGTGAATCTCACCATCATCCTTCACAGTTAGCTACCGTGGGTAAATCTTTGTGTAATCTGTGACAGAAAACATCTGGCCGCTGAACTTCAGCATGTCAAGCAAGTATTGCAAGGCAACAAGCTTCGGGTCCCGTGCCTACGTCACAGTGACCGAGTGAAGCCGGCCACAGTCGAGCGTTTACCTGCTGTACTACCATATGTCAGAGGAATCACAGACAAGGTTGGCTATGACCATCCGTCAAGTGTAATATCCCTCTACAAGATGCAGGAGTTTACAAGTAAGATTGTGAATGTGGTCTCTCTTACATAGGTCAAACAAAAAGATCCATAAAAACCCGCGTGAAAGAACATATAGCTGATGTGAAGCACCAACGCTCCGGGAAGTCTGCAGTCTGTGAACATGTTCAAGATTGTCCCCACCATTACATTAGATTTGATAAACCACAAGTCCTCGCAAAAGAACACCGATTCCTACCAAGTATGATACGCGAGGCTATTGAAATTAAAAAACATCCTAATTTCAATAGAGAAGATGGTTGGGTGCTGCCATCTGCTTGGAATCCTATGATTAACAAAATTAAACCCAAACCCAAGCATAACACTGCAAGACTTCAAGATACTGTAAGTTCGTTTTGCGTAAATCGGACCAAAAATTAATATTCAAAAACTGAAGGTAGCCGGGCTAACAATGACATTGGGACGTCAAACATCTCAGTCCCCCCCGTGACCATGGTTGCTGTAAAGCACCCGAAACGTCGGGAATTAAAAATAAGTAAAAGTAGTGAAATAAACGCGATAAAATCCATAAATTTAGTTTTATTCAATGTGTAGTGTTCGTGTAAATTTAAGAAATCATTATATACATGTACACTTAAAATTGGCCAATAAGTGCAAAATAGAAAAAACGAGATGATTTTTCGTAGACCTTCAGTTGAGTATTAAATTACTGAACATGAATAACACTTACTTTGATTTGCAACTATCAAGAACTTTATAATATAGATTTGACTAAAATGTATATTATAAAGTTCTTTCTGGATTGTCTTGAATTGTGACTTAAATATTGAAACATCTTGAATTATTTGTACAATTTGTAATTTTTTTATTTTAAAAATAAAGGGTATTTATGCTAGGATTTTCTCTTGCATTGTGGAGATATTTAGATACATAAATTGTACATGAACAAGATCAACATCTGATCCCAGACCAACAATTTGTACTATTTGTGAACATGCTACCTTCAGCTAGATACTTAGCCACTGTGCTACCAAGCTGTTTTAAAAATAATTTATATTTTTATGCTCAAATTCATTATGTTAACTAATTTCATAATGTCTATATCCTAATAATCTCACATTTCTCATCATTTAAAGTAGAGATGGGCCGAATATTCATTTCATATTCAGTATTCGGCATATTTGGCAGCTTTACTGAATATTCATACTCGGCCGAATATTCGGCTAAATCACTGAACATTTGTTAAAGTGGTACTCAAAGTGTCCACTGTATTGAAATTAATGAATTGAGTAATGCCATGTCTTTCATTTTATTGTTGGAAGTATATTTTACTTATGGGCTAAATCCACTTGAAATGTTATGTTTTTGAGGTAGTGTAGATTCATTTCCAATTATAGCAAATAGAAAGCGAGATAAAATATTTCTGGAATCAAACAAAGAAACATTACATTACATATAGTAGATCACCTGCCACTAATTTTTATCATATAATTATCAATTCTCACTAAGAATTACACAACAAAATACTTTTTTTCTTACCAGAATACTAAAAACATAAGCATGTGCCGGAAATTCAGTACTAGATGATGTAATAACATGTCAGGTGTGAAGGGGCAGCGAAGGACAGAGTCTGGTGCTAATCCCGTGCGCTTTACGGCAACAAGTTTCGACATAAATTGGTTAGGTACCAAGGTGATCCTGCCGAATAATATTCAGCCGAATATTCAATTCGGTAAAAGTTTTACTGAACTTTCGGCCGAATATTCGTATTCAGTGAAATCCATATTCAGCCCATCTCTAATTTAAAGATGAATGACAATAGAACATGTACAAGTCTAAAATATAATCAATAATTTCATTGTGCAAACTGGCATAATTGCTATAAATTATTTGATCAATTTATTTATTGATATAAATATTATAATATTAGTAAAAAGTATAAAATTGTTTTCACTTATAATAAATATTACTTTGCCACATAGTTAATAAAAATAAAAGGTCCTAGTCATACCTGTTTAGGACTCTTCTCAAGTAGCATTTCAATTGTTTTACTAAAATATGATGCCAGTAAGGGGTTTAAGGGTGGGTCCTTATTAACAAAGTCACATAGCCGATTCATCTGCACCACATCCATAGAAAGCCTGTCACTTAACATCATAATCTGGCTGGTGAGGACCTCACTAGCAATGTGGGCATGGCGGTATTGTGATGTCATATCCACATTTTTAGGGGGCTCCTCTGTAATGAGAGTCACAAGCTCTCCTAGTATTTCTGGTTTTGTTAAGCTGCAATTTTAACAAATAAATAAACATTGTAGTTAATAAAGTATATGCATAAGAGCAAAGAAGATTAAAACACTTGATAGTTAACATAACTTGTAATCAGAACACTACATTTTCGCCTATAACCGTGTCAATATCAAAAATAATTATTATGCATTACCAATGCAAAACTTACACCATTGCATATCTAAATTAATAAATATTCGTTTTTAAAAGTACTATTGTAGAGAGTCACTTACAAAAGTATAAGTGCTTTATTATCCGCCTTACATTCTTGAAGAATATTATCCGCCTCCAACACTTGAGCCAGTGTTACATTCTATAACAAAACAACATTCTTATAAAACACCGCAATATTGTTCTACAGGAATTTTTATACAAATTAACACGATTAGATATTAATTCCTCAAAAGCATAATAGATGCAATAAAATCTATTAAGTAGATTGTTAAATTTCGGCCAAAACTTATTTCTACAACCATTCATAACCACGAATTCCTGCATCAAAATACATACCTCCTCTTTTAGGAGATTATTTATCTCCCTTACTAAGATGAAATTACCGCTCCAAAACATATTTAAAATTTTATAAGTACAATTCAAACTTTTCTAAATCCATAGAAAACTTCTGTTTTTACTGTACGAATTTTAGCGTTACACCGATATAAGTGCAACGATCCGTTTTCTCTTTCTGTAAGTCTGTCTGTCAAATCGCTATAGTCTTTGGTTGGTCCATAGATTACTGGGTTGGCCTTTGGTCCATGGAGGTTAGAGAAACCTCCATGCATGGAGACACTCCATACCATAGATACTACTATTATAAACGCGAAAATTTGTAAGTATGGATGGATGTTTGTTACTCTTTCACGTAAAAACTACTGAACGGATTTAGATTAGGTTACAGTAATATAGTTTATACATCAGAATAATACATAAGCTACAATTTATAAAGATTTTGTGTAATTTGGCCATAATATAATGATAAATATCAAGTAAGTCGGAAAAGTTCCTGCCCTCTGAGAGCTATCTTGGCTTGCGCTGCCTAAACCGTTGGAGTTACACGAAGATAATATACCGAGGGATTGTTTGTCTTAAGTATGTAACTACACTTAGTATAGTACTTATGTAATTGAATTGTGAGTCAGTAACGATCAGTTGTTACACGCGTAATAAAAATGTAATTAAACGCTATCTCTTATAAAATAAATAAATAAAATAGCCTTTTATTCCTCATTTATTACACTTAGTAAATTTGTTAGAAATTTATTTTTAATAGCTTTAAGTGCATGCATTTTTATAAATATTAGACTTACATTCCATTGGAAAATTCATTTACACTCAAAATCAATTTAATAACTTTAACCACATGCATTACTATAATGTAAGAATTATATTTAATTGGAAATTTCATTACACTGAATAAATTTGTTACAAAAATCAATTTTTTTTATTTATTCAACAAAGTAACAGTTTTAATTACAAAATCAATTTCTTCGTGCCATTAAACATCTATTGTTTGTCTTGGCACTGCACAGTTTGCTCTTAATTATACATTAATTTACTTAAGCTTATTATTTAAATGACATTGGAATTAACTTTTACTTAAACTACATATAAAGTACTATGAAACAATTGTGCTACAAATGATTAAAATATTTTGGCATAAAAAATTTATATAAAATCTATAATATGTATCTCTTAAACTATTTTTTTGTGGAGAAGGTAGTTTTTGGTATTGTTTACCAGGAGTAGTGAAGTAAAAACGTGATTGTTGTCTTCAGTTGTTCGCTTATCCGGTATACTGTACTATCTTATTTATGCGCGTACACACGGAGTGTATTTTTAAGGAATATTTTTTTTTTCATGTATTTTATTCTGTAACACGTTTTGTTTATTTGTCCAATTTAACAACTATTGGCATAGATAGATATAGCTCGTTATGATTCTCATTGGAATAATATATATAGATATTTTTTTGAATTCTTATTATGCTAAAAAATGTTTAAGTTTTGTTTTCAAATTTTGTGCGGTTAGCTGGCTTCTTATCTCCGTAGGTATAGAATTTAATATGTATGGTATTAGAAATTTACGTGTTCTCTTACCGTAGTAATTATTAGTTCTAATTGGTGAATAAGGTGTTTTATTTCTAGTGCTATAAATGCGTTCCCTTGGGGTTGGGTACATCGAGTATTCATAACATTCTTTTAAGATCATATATTTCACCTTTTTATGTATGGGTAAAACTTTGCAGTACGTGAAAAGGTATGAGTAATCATTTCGATATTTGTCCTTAATGTGTTGAGGCAATATAGATTTTAAAATTCTTATTTGTAAGCTGTAAATGTTATCTAGGTAAGTGCGGAAAGTTCGTCCATAACTACTAAGACCATACGATACTATCGATTCCACTAGAGCATTATATAGGCTTAGAAGAATTTTAATTATTTTAAAATTTTATTTTAAAAGAATTTTTATTAATTTACTACACACGTAATCAATATGATTCTTCCAGTTCATACTATTATCTATAATCAGTCCTAAGTATATGTGATACTTAACAAGTGGGATTTTTTTTATATTGTGCAGACAAAGATGATTATGAGCAATAATGCTTACTGGCATAATATTCTTGATATGACTAGAATGAATGTGTAGTACCTTAATTTTTTGTATATTTATTACAAGTCCTAGATCGTGAGCCCACATAGAGAGGCGTGAAAAATCATCTTGTAGTTTTTGCATGGCGATATGCAGATTTACATAATTCTTTCTTATATTTACGCGAACACTATACATTGATTAAAACTACTTTTAATACCCGACGTTTCGGGTGCTTTCCAGCACCCATGGTCACGGGCATAGATTACTGTATATTGGTCACGGGAGACTGAGGTGACTGACGTCCCGATGTCAAAGTTAACCCGGAGTACCTTCAGCTTTTTAATTATTGTTTTTGGTCCGATCTACGCAGAATGAACTAACTGTATTTTGAAGTCTTGCAGTGATATGCTTGGGTTTAGTTTTAATTTTATTAATTATAGGATCCCAAGCAGGTGGTAGTACCCAGCCTCCTTCTCTATTGAAATTAGGATGTTTTTTAATTTCAATAGCCTCACGTATCATCCTTGGTAGGAATCGATGTTCTTTCGCGAGGATTTGTGGTCTATCAAATCTGATGTAATGATTGGGGCTATCTAGAATATGATCGCAAACTGCAGACTTCCCGGAAGGTTGATGCGTCACGTCAGATCTCTTTGTTTGCCCTATATGTGAGAGACCACAATCACAATCAAGCTTGTACACTCCTGCATCTTGTAGAGGAATGTGACACTTGACGGATGGTAAGAACTGACTAATCTTCTTCAGCGGCTTGTAGAATGTTCCAATAGAAGCTCGCTTCAAGATGTAGCCAATCTTGTCTGTGACACCTCTGACATATGGTAGTATAGCAGGCACACGCTCGACTGTGGCCGGCTTCACTCGGTCACTGTGACGGAGGCGCGGGACCCGAAGCTTGTTGTCGTGCAGAACCTGCTTGACGTGCTGAAGCTCGGCGGCCAGGTGTTTGCTGTCACAGATCCCTCCTATCAATCCTAATAAGTGGCATTTTAAGCAAATGTGTATTCCTGGCAGCGACTTACCCGTTTGGTGTGAAATGTCTACCAATTGGGGGAAGCCATATTTACCGGAACAATTTAGACGCTTAGCTTTCGACTCTATTCATAGTCTTAGCCACCCCGGAATCCGTACCTCGCGTAAGCTAATGAGTGAAAGATTTTTCTGGGTTAATATGAACAAAGAATTGCATGTCAACGTGCTAAAGTTTATGGGTATAATACATCGGAACTAGGAAGCTTTCCGTTGGCGGAAAAATTTTCTCACATTCATGTCGATATCGTTGGTCCACTTAGTATTTCCTTGCAAGACTATAGGCATCTCGTCACAATAATAGATCGACAGACTGGTTGACCAGAGGCGTTTCGAGTAAGGGATATATCCGCAGAAACAGTTTCTAAGGTAATTTTCGAAGGGTGGATTTCGCGTTTGGCTGCCCAGTTCAGCTTACCAGCAACCAGGGTAGACAGTTTGAAAGCAATGTTTTTCAAAATTTAATGAAATATTTAGGTGTTTATAAAAGCAGGACTACTCCATACCACCCGCAGAGCAATGGGTTGGTTGAGAGGTGGCATAGATCTCTTAAGGCCGCGCTTATGGCCAGGTTGGATAGTAAGACTTGGGTTGAGGAACTACCTATAGTTTTGTTAGGCCTGCGAGCAGCCCCGCGTTCAGTCACTGGCGTTAGTACCGCCAAATTAACGTACGGTCAATCTTTAAGGCTACCAGAAGATTTTTTTGGTGATAAATGTAATTAAAATTTTTTAAATCACAGCGAATATGTCGAACGTTTACGAAAGATGATAAGCGAGCTGAAACCTAAGCCTATGGCACATAAGAACTCCCGTACAGTATTTATTCATAGCGATTTAAATAGCTGCATGCACGTTTTTGTTAAAAGTGACCTCGTACGGAAATCATTACAACATCCATACGAGGGGCCTTTCAAAATTTTGGAACGAAAAGGAAAAGTTTTCCTAATACAAATGCCCGGTAGAGATGTAATAACGAACGTAGATAATAGTAGTGATAAGGATATTTCTTTAAAAGACTGTAATATTAACATAAGCGGAGCGAATATAGTTGATCGCCCGCTCAGCTACACCACGCGTAGCAGCCGTATTTCAAAAAAGCCCGTACGTTTCAATTTATAATTGACTAGCTGTTACCCGCGGCTTCGCCCGCATGATCACGGGGAAATGAACTTTCCATTGCTTTTTGAATTGAAAGAAAACTGAGTTTTATAGATTTGTCAGAGATGCAGCCATTAAAAGGAAACTGAGCAAAATTAAAAGTATAGGAAAGCATGAAAATAGCCTGTTTATTCCAAATGGAAATGGGATATTTTTTAATTAAAGGAAACTGAGCATAATTATACGTCAGGGATGCAGACTTTTGAAAAGAAACTGAGCTAAATTGATTCGTCAGAGATGCAGTTTTCTGAATTGAAAGGAAACTGAGCCAAATAAAAGATCCGTCAGAGATGCAGCCTTTTGAGTTGAAAGGAAACTGAGCTTAATAGGTCCGTCAGAGGTACAGCATTTGGAATTGAAAAGAAACTGACCTAAATAGGAAATTTTGAATTGAAAGGGAAGATCTCTGGGAATTCTGATTAATTGATTGTGGGAATTTTGAAAAAAAAAAACTAACTGAACACTATTTTAAGACGCTACTGTACACAGTGTTATATATTTTTCCATTCGGGAAAAGAATGTGGAGATTCTGGGCATTTGACACACACGAACATGCTACATACAGCTGACCATGAGAGAAACACGGTTTTTCTAAGTTGACCCCCGCTACCTGTAACGTTTGCCCGTGCGCTTTATTAATTGTCATTGCAAAACTGAACTTAATAGGGAACTGCAACCTTTTGAATTGAAAAGGAAGATCTGTGGGAATTATAGGGATCCGTGGTATAATAATATTTTCACCTTTTCCTACGCCTGTCAAAATTGTAGCACCGATTATGTTCCGTCCAAGATGTGTCAAACACAGCCTTGTCCCTTTACATAACCGAGGAGCATCTAAATTTCGCATGAGCATGACTGGGACGCCTAATTTTAATTGAAGCTTATGTGAGAGCACACCTGACAACAACTCTAGAGAATTTAGAAACTCTACGGGATATGAAGTGCTCTGTTCTGTGTCCATAACCGTGTCTACTGACAAATACTCTGTTATTTCTCCTGCTACTTCGCTTAATATATCTGAATTTATTTCGTTATTGCTCTCATTTTTTGGTGCAAGATTCGCCCTTTCACATAACCATTTGTCTTCATGCATGTTGTTCGTTAAATCTGAATAAACGCTCGCAATTAATTCGGAATGAGTCTGTACTAAATTACAAAAATCTCTTTCGGGAAGCAAGCGGGGTACAAATTCGGCTACTTGCTGCTGCAAAGCTGGTATATCGTAGTTTTTTTCACGTATAATTTCGTCACTTAGTTCATTTTCGGTTGTTCGCTGAGTGCTTATCATTCCAAAGTCGCTTAATTTTTTGCCTACCATTGCTATAATTTTATCTTCAATTTTTCCAAGTGCTTCATTATAAATGTGTTCATTGTATTTCATGTTCGCGTGTGTTTGCTGTAACCTTCGCAAAATATCTTCCGAAATGTACTCTTTATATTGGTCCCACAATTCATGTGCATTAGATAGCCCGCAAGATGATATAAGAGTTGCATAAAGATCCCTAATTTTGGCTGGTGACTGGCACTGCACAGCTTCCTCCATGGTTTATCCCAGTGATTATCGTTTTCTAAAAGATGCAGAGCTTCACATGCTTCTCTATAAGTTGCGCATTCCTGACCGTTGACAGTTTTAAGGTCTTTATATCCTGTAGGACCCCGAACATGGTGCAGCAGCAATCGTAAACAGAAACATTCAAAATTAGTTACATTGACGGTATACACACGACTAAGGGCATCTGATGACTTTACACCGGGCCAATAACAGGTGCGTCTTGAATACGGCGTTTCCACTCCTTCCTAAATGTGTTCCAAGTATAATAGCGGGGGACTTCAGAATATAACAACTTTTTTGCAAAGGGGTCGGTTTGACAAATTTGAAAGAAGGCTGTTAGTGTAGTTTTTGGCGGTGATGCAATTCTTTCTTGGAAATTTCTTTCGGTGAAATATACACGCTCTCCATTTTCTAAGTGCACAGCAAGATGAGTAACTGTTGGGTGCCTTTCGTGTAAAGGGAAGCCAAGGAGACGCCACGCTGCCTCGTTACTGCTGACATAACGACTCTGCTTGAAAGGTCTGTACTTCATTAACGGGATTTGCCTCACCTTCACTCCTGAGATTAAATATTGCTTGGTCGCTTCCTTTATTTATGTACTTACAGATATACTTGATTGCGCGGACAGAGCTACATGCTTCTACATTAATGAGGGCATTAAACATTTTACATAGAATGGGCGAATACGGGACAATCCAGCTGTTATCTAAGGTTTCGAACGCTCCAGAGCGAGATTTGATTGTACTCGTAACTTTCCTGCCACCATCGTCGGGAGCTCTGCGTCTGTATAAAGGGTAGCCATTGTCATTGTGCACTGTTTCTTTTAATAGCTGTTTAGGGATTTCTTTGTACATTTTCCTTCCTTCATACATGACGATATTGAATTTCGTGCTCCACATAGACCGTGAATCATATTTCGACGATGGTATCATACAATTCTTTATCTTGCTCAGGATACGGAATCTCGGCGCTTATTATGTCGCCTATTTGGCTGGACCGCAACTTCTCTTTAAGCCATATTAGAATGTGGGCATGCGGTAATCCTCTTTTTTGCCATTCAATTAAATAGATGAAGCACTGCACCTCTCCGAAAATTTTCCCTTTGTTAATTACATACATAAATTTTTGTACTTTTAATCTAAATACTCTAGCAACTAAATCGTATCTGTCAGTACTTTTTTGGCCCGGCATTAGCTCCTCGGTTATTGCTTTCCATGTGGGAATGCAAGTAAAAGTAACAAAAAGATCAGTTCTTCCGTCCTTTGCAATAAACCAATGGGTATTGCAGAGCGTCATAAAACTTGTATGTATCGGCTACCCGTTGCAACGTATCATCACGTGCTCGCAAGACAATGTCCCGTGAAGAAAATTGATCACCACTAATTACGGCTGCTATTTCGTTTATCAAAGGTGCTCGAGGGGTCCGATCTGCGTGAACGATGACTTTATAATCCTCTTCAGGTAGGTTTTATAAAGCAGTTTTAAATGTTTTGACTAAAATGTTACGTTCATGCAAGAATCTTTGAATTTTGAACACTGTGTCTCTCTCAACTCCCTGGATAAATTGGCAGCGACGGTCTACCTCAATTTAATAAAATATAATATACTTGTAAAAATGTATGCTGTTCGTTTTCAGCTGGAAAATTGAACCTATTCTATGATAAATTTGCCCATGCACCGTAAATGTAGGCGAAAATCCTGGCATTATTATTTCCCGGTCAACTCCGAAGGACATCATTTGAAAGCATGAGTTATATTTCCGGATCCTGTTTAAAAAGCGCCGTGACTCATTGGCATCACATAAAAAGAGAGTTTTCAAAGGTTTTTCTGGTTCCCCAAGTAACGGAAGAGACACTTTGCCATTAGAACAGCACATGCCTGCGGTCTCATCTCTGCGGTCACACGCCGTGTCCATAACAACTAACCTGTGATTTTTATAATCAATCAACGGATCATAATTGAATACTGCGTCATTAAAAACCGACCAATTGTTTCTTTGAAAATTTTGTCGACGTTCAGCTTGGAGCTGTGCATTTGCATCTCTTCGCGCCTGTGTCTGTTCTGGTGTTTCAGATGCCCTTATAGTAGATTGACGTTCAGCTTGCTCAATGAGTCTGTGTTGAGTTTCATCAGGTGTTTCCGCGGCTCTTAAGGCGGCCTGACGTTCCGCTTGTTCGAATAGCCTTTGCTGACTTTGAGCAGGTGTTTCAGTAGCTCTTAAAGTAGATTGACGCTCTGCCTTTTCAAGACGCCTTTGCTGACTTTGATCAGGTGTTTCAGTAGCTTGACGCTCTGCCTGTTCGAGACGCCTTTGCTGACTTTGAGCAGGTGTTTCAGTAGCTCTTAAAGTAGCTTGACGCCCTGCCTGTTCAAAACGCCTTCGCTGACTTTGAGAAGGTGTTTCAGAAGTTCTTAAAGTAGCTTGACGCTCTGCCTGTTCAAGATGCCTTTCCTGCCTTTGAGAAGGTGTTTCGGAAGCTCTTAAAGCTCTGCTTTTTCTTGCCTTCTCAATTCAGCATCTTCTAAAGATTCTAGCGATCGAGCTAATCTTTTCGCTTGTCTTTGAGAAGATACTCTTGAAAGGCTGGACTTACGTTTGCGAGGCATTATGAAGTAACAAAAAACCTATTTATAAAAAAACGTTAAAATACCTAAAAGGAATTAAATTTCCTTCTAAATATTTTTTTATAAAGCAAATCCAAAATATCTAAAAGGAATAAATATTCCTTTTAAATATTTTTTTAATCAAAACAACAAAACCAATTCAAGACATAACACGAATCAAACAACAAAACTGTAGTCAATATAAATATAACCAACGAAAAAAGTAGTAAGTGTATAGGTACCGTATACACTATCTATACTATTAATATTGCTTTAAAATATTGTTACACAACCTAAAACAACGAAAACCAATTCACGATTCTAAATAAACAAAATCCAAAATCAAAGCCAGAGTCTAAATATGTATAAAGGAATACCAACCAAATCAACAAAACCGATCCAAGAAAATACACAAATCCGAAAATGAAAGCGAATATAAATCCATTAAACCTTAACCAAATCACAAAGCAAATAACAAACAACCGAAATCGAAAGCAGGTAGTCGAATAAGCTACAAAATAGAAACAATTTAAGCGTATAGGTACCGTATGCACTATAAGTTGACGCGCGGCTCAACGGCGGGAGTTAAGTGCATGTCAGGAAACATTTCGTTAACGCGTTTTAAAAACCTAGTAACGACATCTAGCGGAATCAATTTAAACTATGTATACGTTAGTTAATAAGAACTCTCAAAAAATATTTTTCTTATAATTTTGCACAATTTTTCTTATTGTAATACCGATTCATTCATAACCACATTAGAACTGTATTCATTTCCGTTCAATAAATATTACTAAGGCTTATTAATAAGGCTTACTAAGAACTGTTTCTACCACAGTTAAGTAATAATAAAGGGTGAAAGCGTGACAGGTGTTGATAGTATTTCTGATCCATACTTATAATCACGCCTGTAACCCTTGTGGGGTAGGCAGAGCATCATCGGATTACTTAATATCGTCTGCGAGGTTATCGCCTATTCTGTGAATTACAATGCACCAAAACGTTTGAAGAAAATCAGCTGGTGAATTTTATGTTTTTTATCGCTCTCTTCTCGGTCCTGCGTGGAAATATACAGATCTATAAATTTTTTATCTTAATTTTGGTAAAAATATGATATAATTAATGAATATCACTTCTTCTTGCATACCACTAGCCCACATCATCCCGCGGGTGTCGTAAGAGGCAACAGAGGGAAACTGAGACATGCAATGGCAGCAGAATCTTCCAGATAACAACTCAAAATTATAAAACCAGCCGCTAAACGTGGCAACTATGGCAGATAATCCCCTTATGAGGCAATCTATGAGTAAGCCTCGGTTCAGTAATGAAAATTTTAATAGGCTGCATTAGCAATGGTAATGCTAAGAGCTTGCTGGCTGTCGTGCCTCTTATATATCTACATTAGTATATTGTTTATTGTTTTAATTGTTGCATTTTTTAATCTCTAATCTTAAAGCTGTTTACTGAGGAGCATCAACAATGTTCTAAGGGAACTTGTTGCACAAACAAAGTACAAAATTATTCAGATAATGGTACATAACATTGGTGCATGATAGGATTTGACTCAGAACCATTTTAATTACTTACGACAGAACATTTTTTGCAACTGCTTGCATTATGAAAAGAGCAGCTTCAGTTTGCTCCCATGATATGTCTGCTGTAGTGCTGCAAACATTTGTCTGAACACTGCACTTGAACCAACTATGAATACTACATCCTTGATCAGCTCCATTACTTTCATCCTGAAATCCTGGAAGACAAAATTTTGATAATAATTACTGCCTTACATAGTAATCCAGATACTCTGACCTTCTGTGTTCATCCATCGTACCGTCGTCCGTCTTGTAGAATCACTGTGCGCCACCTAGCTGAATTTAATTTTGCAACATATTCGATTTTCCCACTGGGAAAATAGAATATTTCCGACGGGAACGCGAATGAGATATTTTTCCGCGGAAAAAAGTAGCCTAAGTCACTCTACAGCCACCGAACTATCTCCATACCAAAATTCATGCCATGCCGACGCTCTGTTGCGACGTGAAAAAAGGACAAACTTGTGCAACATATTCGATTTTCCACGGGAATGAGATGTTTTTCCGCGGAAAAAAGTAGCCTATGTAACTTTACAGCCACCGAACTACCCCCTACCAAAAATCATGCCATGCCGACGCTCTGTTGCGACGTAAAAGAAGGACAAACAAACAAATAAACACACTTTCGCATTTATAACATTAGTATATATAAGTCGACTCAATGAATATTATTTAGCGTTATTAGGAAAAAATATTTATTATCGGCGCTGACTTTCGTGTAGTACATACGTACATTCTCCGAATAAACAAACTATTATTTTAATATTAAAGAATTACCTTATGTTCACAAAAAGCAAGTATATAAAAAAGTAGTGTTTGTTCCAGTAAATGCACGTCGCTTGGAGAAGTTTAGAAGTAATGAAACTTTCATCACTTTCATACAAAAATAATCCAGATTTTTTGTATAGATCATTATTTGAGCTTATTTGCAATTAATTTAATAATACTTTTACTTCTAAAACATTCTCCTTGAACAATCGCAAGTCATTTAATGAGTGGGCGACAGTAGGAGTCCATAAGAGTAGACAAAGGTTATATGAACTTTACAATGAAAGGTCATATAATCCTAGCGTCAAATTTAGGGAATATGTAAAAAATATTCCAAAATATTTAAAAGAGTGTGCTCCATAGCCAAGTCATTGTATTTGAGCAACAAAATAAAGACGGCTTCTAATAAAATTAAAATGACATGGAGTATAATTAATAGTGAAACTGGTAAGGTTAACTCTCGCAATTCGAACTACCAGTTAAGTTTTAACAATAAATTTACTGAATCAGATCAGGACGTTGCAATGGTTTTCGAGAAATATTTTACTGATATTCCTATCTTAACCACTAAGTCACTGAATTCTTCTCCTGCCGTCGCCGAATCATTACTTAAACGAAATGTAAATGCGTGTACAAAGAATTTTACATTTCGTAAAGTGTCATCAAAAGATATTCTAAAATATTTTAAGACTATTGATATTAAGAAAACTGCGCGACCAGGCCTTAACTGTCCTAGAAGCTCTCGGTAAGGAAGTGACTTATAAGTAGCTTCTTGAGCAATTGGAGGCGAGATATGGCGACGCTCACCTGGAACACGTCTTTCGTGCGCAGCTTAAAGATCGCGTGCAGTGCATCAACGAAAACCTGCAGCAGTGGGCTCTTGAGGTGGAGAAGGCGAAAAGCATACCGTTCTGTACCTGCGCTCATTGAAGGGAATCTAGTGCAGACATTCATCGACGGCATCTGCGACCTTGAAGTCAGAGCTGCTGTGAGGCTCGGGCACCACGGGACGCTTAAGGACGCCTTGGCCCATGCACTGGAGGTGGAAGCCGTGCGGCAGGATCTTCGTTCCCATCGCGTCAGGGAAGTTGCAGCAGCTACAGTTCGCGACCGCAATAATGGATACAGCCCTAGGTGCTATGGCTGTGGGGAAAGGGGCCATCTTCGATCCAGCTGCCCTAAGCGAACTGTAGAAAGGGAAGTTGATCGATCTCGAGAAGGTAGTGCAGCTAACGGCATCACCTGGCGACGGCAAGATCACCGTTCCCATCACGTTAGGGAGGTTGCAGCAGTTACAGTTCGCGATCACAATAAAAATTACAGCCCAAGGTGCTACGGTTGTGGGGAAAGGGGCCATCTTCGATCCAGCTGCCCTAAGTGATCTGTAAAAAGGGAAGGTGATCGATCTTGAGAGGGTTGTGCGGTTAACAGCACCACCCAGCAGCAGGAATATGACTGAGATCGAACATCGCAGCGGGAAATCTCATGGCAACGCAGATGCATTGTCAAGAAGACCTTGTCCTGAAGATTGCAAACATTGTACTAGGCAAGAGAGTAAGGGAGTGGTATCCGTGAGAATGCTCAAAACAGTCCACCTCAGATACGAGTGGAAGGACAGCTTACAACATGCACAGCAGGAAGATCCGGACATCAAGCTGATTCTGGAATGGATGAAGGCCAGTGCTCCCAAGCCCAAGTGGAGCGACGTCTCAGCGATGAGTTCGACCACTAAAAGCTATTGGGCCCTATGGGACAGCTTGCTGCTTCAGGATGGAGTTCTGTGTCGTAAATGGGAAAATTTTCGGGGAGATAGCCGTCATTTGCAAATGGTTGTCCCTAAAGATAAAGTACCAGATGTTCTACAGCTGTACCATAATGATTGTTCAGGAGGCCACCTGAAAGTTAAACGAACTCTACTGAAGATCCGACTATCGGTTTTACTGGGTCCACTGTCGAAACGATGTCGAGGACTGCTGTCGCAAGTGTACAAGTGTGCGGCTGTGAAGGGACCTCAGACTCGTAGTAGAGGTGCATTGAAGTTGTACAATGTTGGTGCACCATGGGAGAGAATAGCCATTTACGTGGCGGGGCCGTTTCCGGAGGGTGAAAGCGGTAACAAGTATTTCATGGTTGTGATGGATTACTTCACTAAGTGGCCAGAAGTCTTCGCCATTCCAAATCAAGAAGCTTCAACAGTTGCAGATAAACTAGTTCATGAAGTCTTCTGTCGTTTTAGTGTACCTTTAGAGATTCACAGCGATTAAGTAAGGGATTTTGAGTCTCAAATATTCCAGGAAACTTGCCGAGTTGTGGGTACTCATAAAACAAGAACAATCTTATCACCCGCACTCTGATGGAATGTTAGAACGATTTAATCAGACATTGGAGAGGTACCTAGCAAAAGTTGTAGAAAATGGGCAACGAGATTGGGACAAGCACATACAACCGTTTTGTTGTCATATCCAAGCGCTGTTCACGAAAGTACATCAGTGACACCAGCTTTCGCAAACTTTGGAAGAGAATTGCGGCTGCCTGCAGACCTGATCACCGGGATACCACCTGATGCCCCACACAGTATAATCGATTATGCAAATGACTTGCGGAACAAAATTAATGACATTTATGAGTACGTCAGATCCAGCAATCGGGCCAGCAAACGTCTGAAAAGATGAAAACCCGGTATGACCGCAAAATGAACAACAAAGGGTTCGACGAAGGTTCACTAGTGTCGTTGCACAATCCAGTCCGCAACAAAGGGAAATCTCCCCTAAGCTTCAAGCTAAATGGGACGGCCCGTACCGGATTGTGACCAGGATCAACGATGTAATCTACCGGATACAGAAAGGCGCAAGAGGTACTCCTAAGATCATCCATGTGGATCGACTGGCGCATTATTATGGGGGCCATAATGCTCGAGACGAGCATGTCTTAGTAGGGGCAGTGTTGCGCGCCTAAGTTGATAACTGGTACCTGGCACTAGCGCCATCTAGTGTCGGGGACCAGAGCGAGGAGGGATTCCTAGAAAATGTCAATCTTGAACTTTCCACCAACAGCGCCATTTAGTATCGAACAGAAGAATTAAGCTTTCTAGAAGCCCCACACTCGAACTTTCTGCGCCTGGTCGGTCGGCGCCCGTATCTACTGGAATATTCTGGATGTTTCCGTGGAAAAGGTGTATTTAAAGCCGCTGTATGCCGCGATCGGGGTAGTATTGAATTTGGCGAGACAAGCGAAGTTTCGGATCGAAATAAAGTGAATCAGTGTGATTAATTATTAGTGTCTTTTAAGTTTTAATTGGTGTTCGGTAATAAAAGTGTAAATTTTGGTAATTCAATCGTAAGTTTTTATTGTCACGAACCTGAAAATATATACATTAATTTATATTATTATAATAAATTAATAAGTTAAGCAGACGATCCAATGTATTAATTGACTTGGGCCATCACATGAAAACATTATGTATCTTACAAGTAATACATATTATATTAAATTTGATTGCTTAGTGCGATTGCATTATCTGTCTATTTATTTAAAACATAAAACGATTTTTAATATTGATATGGTCACAATAAGATGTTTATATGTTAGCTAATTACGTAATAACTTAAGACAGAAGGACCCTTAAGTAGGGACTGAGACATGGATCTCACAACTTTTTATGATAGACGAATTGAGTTGCGAGACTTGTTTTTTTTACAAGTTATGTTTTTGATGGCATCTCATTTCTTTTTGTAGATAAGATCGTCCTGCTTTTTTACATTTCCGGTACCTTCTACTTCTTGAATACCAACAACGTACCTATCTACATCTATTATACATATACAAGTACACTGATTCATTCACTGCAAATATAACTTTGTAATCCTATATATTTATATCGGATTACAAAGTTATTTATGTAGTTAGTGTATCTAGAAAACTGGAATGAAATTTGAAATATACCGTGTCCATACAATGCCTACTTGCTTTCCAGTTCTATCCACAACGAAGTTTTTATTTATATTATTATAATAATTAATATTATAATAAATCAATTAATTCAACATATATACTATATTTTTATAATACAAATTATCTGCATTTTCGAAATATATTAATAACATTAAGTGATTTTCATTGTTTAATTAGAGATATTTTATAGATTAATATTGTTTAGCAATATAATTAAAGGTTTATAGAAGTTTTGAAAAACAAACATAAGTTTAGAGATTGTATTGCACATTCCCAATATAATGATGTAAAATCGTTAATATATTATTATTAATCGTTAATATATATATTATTTTTTCTCGTTTCTGGATGATTAGAAAACAATCATAAGTGCTTATAAGTAAAATTGATCATTGAGAAATTTTATAACAAAAGAATTAAGTATGAACACAAATTGCAAAATGTAAATAAAGACATCATTCCACAATTTTGTAATAAAGTTATTTTTATTAAGTATTTTTAGTTGTACTTGAATAAATATTTTTGTACGTCTTTATTATATTTAAACCTTTTCCTGTAGATGTTACCATAAATGTACTTTACACGGCAACAACAAGGTATATGTATTCTTAGTCAATGTCAGTTGGTAACTTTAGGAATACAAATATATTTGTTACCAACTCTAGTTACAGTCAGGAGACTGAGTACAGTAACGTCAGTATGGTAGAGTTATGCTGCAGATATATTATGTTTGTAGCACGAATGGGTTGGCTCAACCGGGGTAGGTTTCGTATGGTGAGTGTAGAGAACCGGAGACCCTTTTTACTGGAAATAAGGCATTCCATCTTAGACCTCAGGAGTGACAATGCATCAGCTTTTGATAATAAGAAATAAATGATGATGTTTATGAGCCATAGCATTCACTTACGCGAATTATGTTAAAATTTTTGTTAATATTCGTATATTCTTTACGTCTTCACCCCATTCAAATCTGCAGGTGTTTTAGAGTACGAGGAGTAAAGGGCTTAACAACACTAACTGAATTATTACAAAAGACCGAAAACTCGCATTCCTATGCCTTACCAACCGGTCTGGCTTAAAGTAAGATAGACGTATAAGCGTACCAGAAGTGAAATATGAATAGGCCGTGATGATATTCAATATGTATATGGTGTTGTTTATGAAACGTAAATCGAACCGTTTCTGCTGAATCACCGTTCGTAGCAACTTTTTACTTGCCTGATTTAAGATCTTAGCGTTTCCTCGAATGTCCTTTTTTGTTGATATTTTGACACACGTAGGAATGAGATTATGGTCTCTGCATCTCTTCAAGAAATTTAAAGATGTTATATATCTTGCGCGCTTGGTTTTAAGATATTCTAATCGGCGAATTTTATTTGCTATTACCAGTCCATACTGGTTCACATAATTCTAAATTTACGCGAACACTACACATTGAATAAAACTAAATTTACGGATTCTATCTATTAACTGATTTTTAATTCCCGACATTTCGGGTGCTTTACAGCAACCATGGTCACGGGGGGGGGGGGGACTCTTGCAGTAGTATGCTTGGATTTGGGTTTAATTTTCTTAATTATAGGATCCCAAGCAGATGGCAGCACTCAACCATGTTCTCTATTGAAATTAGGATGTTTTTAATTTCAATAGCCTCGCGTATCATCCTTGGTAGGAATCGGTGTTTTTTGCGAGGTTTTGTGGTTTATCAAATCTGATGTAATGGTGGGGACGATCTTGAACATGTTCACAGACTGCAAACTTCCCGGAGCGTCGGTGCTTCACGTCAACTATATGTTCTTTCACGCGGGTTTTCATGGATCTTTTTGTTTGACCTATGTAAGAGAGACCACATTCACAATCTAACTTGTACACTCCTGCATCTTGTGGAGGGATATTACACTTGACGGATGGTAAAAATTGACTAATCTTCTTCGGCGGCTTGTAGTATGTTTTAATGGAAGCTCGCTTCAAGATTTAGCTAACGTTGTCTGTGACTCCTCTGACATATGGTAGTACAGCAGGCACACGCTCGACTGTGGCCGGCTTCACTCGGTCACTGTGACGTAGGCGCGGGACCCGAAGCTTGTTGTCGTGCAGAACTTGCTTGACATGCTGCAGCTCGGCGGCCAGATGTTTTCTGTCACAGATCCCTCGTGCTCTCTGAAACAAAGATTTACCCACGGTAGCTAACTGTGAAGGATGATGGTGAGATTCACCATTTAAATATCGGTTGGTATGGGTCTTTTTTCTATACACAGTGTGACCAATAGTGTTATCAGGATTTCGAATGACTAAAACATCTAGGAAAGCTAAAGAATTATTTGCCTATAACTCCATTGTGAATTGTATTTTAGAGTTTATAGAGTTAAGGTGGTTTAAAAATGCAGTTACTTTGTCAGATGGTAAAATTGTGAAGGTGTCGTCTACGTACCGCTTGTAGAATCTTGGATTTACAGGAGCAGTAAGAAGGGCTTTCTCCTCGAAAACAAAAAAGGACATTCGAGGAAGCGCTAAGATCTTAAATCAGGCAAGTAAAAAGTTGTTACGAACGGTGATTCAGTAGAAACGGTTCGAAAAATACGTACGTACCTATAAAAAATACGTACCTATAAAACAAACCTGGTTTAATATATTTTCTAGAAATCCTGTACATTTCTAATCTGAAAACTTAACTTAGTAAGATAGGCGTATAGGCGTACCAGAAGTGAAATATGAATAGGCCGTGATGATATTCAACAAAAAAATATGTACCTATAAAACAAACCTGGTTTAATATATTTTCTAGAAATCCTGTACATTTCTAATCTGAAAACTTATACATAAAATAGGAAAGGATATTATATGAAATAGGTACAGTATCTTTCATATTGTCACATTTTATTAAACGTTCATTTTGATCGATATCGATAAATTATTATGGTGCAACAATATTAATGCACACATTGACAATCTACACAAACAAAGACAATCAGTTTTTAGTCTCATTGTTGGTTATAGTTGCCAATCTACTCCATACCTCCATGTATGGCGCCACTGTAGCTACAGTAAAGATTTATAGTGCCACCAACTTATCTGTTCAGTTTACAGAGTCGCTAGTGGAGTGCTTACTATTGCCATTTAAGAAATTCGCCGAGGAAATAGGTGACTACATATTCATTAGGTACACATAATATAAAATAAAACAAATTTCGTGTTAATATATTAAAATTAGTGAGAATTAGTATTATTATATATATTATTTATATTTTATAAAAATAATTGTGGTCGTGGTCTCGGAGTTCAAGCGGCCGAACTCCAGGAATTTCTGTTTTGAAAGACGTACCCGCGTTAGCTACTGATTCCAATAATTCATCTTCTGAGTCACTGGAATCGCTTTCGCTATCGCTCTGACACTCTATAATAAAGGGTTCATCTAAATACGCGTCTTTTAGTCTGTATGCATTTTCAATTTTTTTCACATGATTACAAATGTTTTTCCACTGCACCGGTGTAATTTTATTGAATGCATCTTCAATTAATTGGGGCATTAGAACAATAGATTTTCCAACATTTTTGTCTGCTATGTTCCTTTTCATAGAGCTCCATATCATTTCAATTGCGTTCAAGTCGCAATGATAAGGCGGCAATCTAAGAATAACATGGCCATAACTTTTCATCAGGTTATCAATTTCATATTCCGGAGCAGGTTTATTTTTCTTTATTAACTCATAAAGCTGTGGTTTTGTCATTTGTTCATTGAAATCCACATTGTTTTCTACAAGCCACTTCTGCATATCAGCCTTACTGTGGTTTGAATTAGGATACCTATTTACGCAAATACTATGGTATGGCGCATTATCCATCACAATGAGAGAAGGTTCATGCAGATTAGGTAGTAATTTTTCATATACCCATTTTTTGAAATTAGTGCTATTCATTTCATCATGGTAGTCCCCATACTTTGTATTTGATTTAAATACGAGAAGTGCATTTTCCACAAAACCTTTTTTCTCCACCTGCATGGATTATGATCCACCTATTACCTTTCGAAACAGGTTCCAAATCGCCATCCTCTTCAGGACCTTGCCAACATTTCCCAGTTGAGTGAGACGAATGTATGTAAGTTTCGTCTAAATAAATAATAGGTCTTTTTTCACCACACTCATTTTCTTTAATTTTTTGTAGGTAGGTTGCTCTCCATGCAACTACGTCGTTACGTTCATACAACACTTTTCTATTTGATTTTGTTTTCTTATAACGAAATCCTATTTTGTGAAGCAATTTTCGAAGAGTTTCACGTTCTGCTTTGAAATCAATATCTTCTTTTAAAATACTCAGTAATTTGGGTATGGTAGGAATTTCTTTTTTCACTGAATAAAATTCGTGAATTTTTCTTCTTATAACACCAATGTCGAAATTATCAACTTCTTGTTTCCCGGTTTTTCTTTGCCTTTTTTTGCCAGGGGTAGAAATTTTAGAATTTGATTCTTCAGCGTGTTTCTCTTCATTTACGAGTTTGTGTACAAATCGCTCAGAAACACCTGTAACGAAACGACAAATAATTATTGTATAGGTAAAATTAAATAAATATAAGCCCGTGTATATGCCGTCACTATAGCTACTTCACAGACCACAAATTACAAAGCTAGGTAATTTAGACGAATTACAGTAAATTGAGAATTTTTTTTACTATGTTTCACAAGTACATTATTAGGTGATTTTAATTTTCCATATCTGGCAATACTAACCTGTCGCGGCAGTAACGCGTTCATACAGCTTTTCAAATGGTATAATTGGGGCTTGTACACGTTTCTCTTCTTTCATAAAAGATAAAACTTTTTAGGATAATCTGTCGCGCATCACTTTTAAGAGCTTTAGGCATTTTATTTGCACTTTTTAAAAACACTCACCTGATAGCTCAGAATAAATAATAACTGACAGCGAAATGTCATTTACAAAATGGCGGCCTTAGTTCCAATTTTGTCCACCTGAACAGATAAGTTGGTGGCACTATAAATAGTTAGATGCGCCTTGACCTTGAAAACGGTGGCACTATTACCACTAATGCAATAGTGTTATCTCTTATTATCTTACAGAAATTGTGTATACTACTTTCTCTGTCGCACAAATGAGCACTGATTGCGAATGAGTGAGCTCACTTATTTAAGAATGGACCCATTTCGGAGTGGTCATACTATGGTAAGGGCGCATCTCACTATTTAAATCTTTGAGCTACAGTCTAAATTTTAAAGAACTTTTTATAATTTTTTTATTGCACGGACCTTTAGCATGATTCTTTTTATAATAATTATTTTATTGCTTTCAGAACTTTTATTTTCATAATCACTCAAATTATTTTACGGCGATTTATCATACTCTGTAGCTACTCGAGCGCTGTTGTGGAAAGTTTTTGAACTGCTATTTACTGCTTACAGATGGACACATTTTCAACTATTCTCCCATGGGAGATTGTCCCCCTTACCTTTATACTCCATGCCCCCATGCTTTGGTCTGTCACGACCATCGATAACCCAAGCACAGACTGCCCACTTCTCTTCTCTGTCTACGCACTTCTCTGTCTACGCCACCCACAGACAGACAGAGAAATAGAATCATTCACAGACATATACCTCTATTATACTACCCAGAATCAGGGTCCCTACGCCCTGATTCAGGGTGGTGTAGTAAGAGAAAGGGAGTAAAGGTCCCTAATTAGGGCATCAAAGTGGACCCGGTCCGCAGTGTCCTTCCACCGTGCATTGTAATAACACTAAGGGAGTTAGGGCACTTATTCGATGTGCGATTAGGGATGCAAACGATAAATCAATTCATATCGTTCATAAACATGGTTCTTCATGAGCTATGTTTTATGAACGATGTTTTGCCGTCAAAGGTTATGAAATAACCAACCATTCGAAGGTATAAAATTCCGTATGTTAAAAGTTGCGAACGATGATTATCACGAATTTTATGTTGCCAAAGAATTAATATTCGAAACAAAATATGTCAAAGTTAGATAACTTCTAAATATTTAATGTGACGTGATAATTAATTAAGATAATTTATTAATTGAGAAGGATGCTCTTGGATCAAACTTTGCTTTACAATATCTGCCATAACAAATTTGATTATTTTATAATGATTATTTTATAATGAATTTTATAATGAACTCACCAATCAAATATACATTCGTATACCCAGTCGCTCGAACCGTATACGTGAGCTCCATTCACATCAAATTTTCGCTCCGAAACCAAGTAAAACAAATGCCGGTGCACGTGCACCTAATCGTATTATGGAATTATACAACAACAAATTTAATGACAGATATCTTTGGATTAACTTCTTCTAGACATAAAAAAGCTGTGTATGAGATTCTATCTGAATTTGATGCAACTTAATGTAATTGTTTATTTAGATTAAATTTAATTTTTCACATCTATGTATTATCTATATATTTGTATGTGTATGTGCGTGTACGTATATGTTTGTATATATGTGTGTATGTATATGCGTGCACATGTACATGCATATGTGTAAATTAGTTTGTTTTTCTCTGTATTTCTTGGTGAATGGGTTGTTTTTAATAGAAAATTTATTACATTTTCATTTTAATTGTTACGTACAGAGACCCAGTAGTAATATGTGGATAACGGCTTTCGTTATCCCTAGTAAAGAAAAAAAAAGATAAGTTAACAAATATTGAAAATGGATTGAAATTGTTTTATTCATTTTCTTATTAATAATTATATTGTTTGAGCTTTAACTTAATGAATAGCTTAAGTACGGTCTTATAAGGTAATATTTATTTTGTAATGGAAATTATTTTATCGGCTTACGGTACTTCGTATTTCGTTACAATATTTTTTCTGAAATTTTGATTTTTATGGATTAACGGTTATTCGCCTGTTCGTATTTCGTTATAGTTTCGTAGATTTATTTAGAAAATGCGATAATACTAAAGGTAACATATGGAACTACCATAAAAAATTAATGCACCACATCATAATAAATAAAACTAAAGCAGAAGATGAGTTTCATACATTACATTATTTTACATTACATTACATTATTTCCCGGGCTTCATAGCCTAGATAAGATCTATTTGCCTATCGTGGCAACTTCGGTATCCCGTTAGCGGTTATTTTCATAGGCTGGATCTAGCACCAGAGAAACCACTTACTAGGCGCCAGGTTGTCAAAATTGTTATTTTAAAGTTCAATTCGAAAGAAATAAATATAAAACTAAAACAAATTTTAATTTATTCTTGTTTTCTGATACTTAGTTATTCGATAAAATTAAATGTGTAAAAATAAATAGTGTAAAACTTCCTAAAATAACATAAATTTAATTTTTGATTATTATATATACTTCATTGTTTCATTTCTGTTCAAAATGATTATTTATTCCATATATATGTATGTATATATTTAAATGCTGATAAAAACATCGAAAAATCGATATATCGTACATAAGCTTCGATGTTTTAAATGAGCTATGTTGCATCCTATAGATGTGCTTACTTGGAAAAATTACGACTCGAGTTAACTCAAGTTCAAGTGCTCACAACTCAAACTAAACTCGAGTTCCGCAACGAGAGTTAGCAGGACGAAACACAGTTAATGATTTGTTACAATTACTTTAAAAATATCGAGTCAATAAATATATATACATTTTCACTTGTCCATCCCTATGACTGAGTAAGGGCGTGAAATCAGGGTAGTGTAATATTACTCCCATTAACACTGTATATTGAGTTTTGGAGGAATGCATGGCTCTAGAAATATCTTCATACATTTCCTCCACCTCCTCATCGGGATGTTCCGATGTTGGCGCGTAAACCTGTATGACCTTCAGCGAATACCGTTTGGTGATTCTGAGTATAAGGTACGCAACCCTCGTCGATACACTCCCAATCTTTAAAACGTTGTTAACGAGAGACTTGTGGAAGATAAATCCAACACCTCCTTGGGACAGATTGTCGCCCTCCCGGTGATAGAACAAGTTGCCGAGATTCGAGAATCACCGTGTCCTCCCCCTCTCTTCGGACCTCGGATAATCCTATAATATTCCAGCGCAGCTTGTCTATCTCTTCTTCCAGCTCCAGGATCTTTTCGTCAGTCATCAGGGTGGCGTTATATGTTGCCAGGTCGAGTCGTCGTAGGTGGCAACCGAACCTCCACCGGAGATTCTTAGCCCCGCCCCGCCGTTACCATGGTCGCTACCGTAGCCGGAAATAGCGGGGCCGCCGGGGACTGGGGGCCGTCTATTTGTGAAATTGTTCATGGTTCATATATTGCCATAGTTGCCACGCTTGGCGAGCGGATTGGCAACCGCAGTTTTTTTTGCACAGTATCTGTTATCAGGAAGATCCTGCTGCCCTATGATGATTCTGAAAGCGGGTGGAACACCGGTAATTAAAGTCCTTCAGAAGCTCTTTAATTCCGTCCTCCATGGTGGCACTACTCCGGAGGCGTCGAGCAGAAGTGCGGTGGTCTTGTTTTTTAAGAAAGGCGACAACGCTCTCTTGAAGAACTACAGACTGATTTCTCTTCTGAGCCACATCTACGTGCTGTTTTCAAGAGTCATTAGGAATCGTCTCGCAGGCAGACCCGACGACATCCAGCCTCCCGAACAAGTCGGTTTCCGAAAGGGCTTCAGTACCATAGATATACATACCCTGCGGCAGATTATACAGAAGACCGAAGACTAGAATCTGCCACTTTGCCTGGCGTATGTGGACTATGAGAAAGCCTTCGATTCCGTCGAAATTTGGGTGGTGCTACAGTCCCTTCAGCGGTGCCAAGTTGACTGTCGGTATATCGAAGTGCTGAAGTGTTTGTACAGTAGGACTACGGTAGCTATCCAAGTACAGAACCAGAGTTTCGAACTCTGGTTATGTACTTGGATAGACTCAGAAATGAGAGTAGATAGTGTGACGGCCCAATATTATTATTAATAATTAAATTCAATATAAAGGGGCGTCAAAAATAGTCTTAAAAGATATATATTAAGCAATTAAGTTAAATTAATAAACATAAAGTTAATATATTTCAGACATTATCCCAATAACATAGTAAATTAAAGGCAAAATTATTGTTTTTCGTAATAAATAAATTTATTTAAAAACTTGAAAAAAATATTTAAAATAAGATAAATAATAGAAATACAAGTCAAAAAATATTATAAAATTAAGTTAAATAACGTTTATAAGATAATTAGAAAATTTGTTAAAAATTGTTTAAGTCATGGGAGGTGTTCGTGTATAAAAGAAAATTTTTTCTAAGTTGTGGAAGGAGTTCACGTATAGATGAAATTTCCTAAGTTGTTGAAGGAGTTCATGTATTAAAGAAAATTTTCCAAAGTTATGGAAGGTGTTCACGTATAGACGTCTTGTATGGAGGAAGCTGTCGGAGGTACATACCTGCAGTTGTACATATATATGGGGTGGTCGGGAGCCCGACTGCCTGAAGTACTGTAGCACAATGACTAGTCCTATATTAGGGACTTATGATATTAAACTCAATGATACAAAAGCAATACTAAAGAAGGTCTCCATGATGAATTTGCATTACAATAGTAGGGTCGTGGGTTCGAACCCTATATATTAATGACTTATGAAAGTAAGGTCTATGATACAAAAGCAATACTATAGAAGGTCTCTATGATTAATATGCATTACAATAGTAGGGTCGTGGGTTCGAATCCTATATATACATGACTTATGAAAGTAAGGTCTATGATACAAAAGCAATATTATAGGAGGTCTCCTTGACGCATAAGCATTGTATGGGGTGGTCGGGTGACTGACTGCTCCTAGTACTGTAGCAAAATGACTAGTCCTTATTAGGGACTTGAAAAGGAATATTATGGTGGCGTGTGTGCTGCTTCACGAGCAATTGGTCCGAGGTAAACTTGGACTCGCTAACCGATGTGTCCTAGACATATCATCTTAGTGCCGGTGGTAAGCGGGTTTGTTGTAGCAATACGGCTTTCCCGTGGACATCGCACACCCATACCGTTTGTGGGCGACGTCGTTGCGCATAGCGATGTGTCGTCTATCTTTCGGATGGGGATGATGAGTGTGTATGGTAGCACTTTTAAGTGTAACAGGCATACTCAACTTCATGTCTTAGTGCATTAGCGCTATGATACGTGGAGTTTTGTCCACTGGCGTCTTAGTAGCGTGCTACTATGATACGTTGGTGATATTTTTTATATAACAACAATAAAAACTTTGTTACCAAAATCGATAGGAGTCATGTGGGTGTGTTGTGAGGGGGCGCCACCCGTATGATAGTTGCATTGATGCTTACTGCTACTTGCGGTATTGCGTCTTGTGATGGATCTGCGGGTGTGCTGCGCCTGATTCGACGCATTCTTGTGGTTCTGGTCGATGGAGGTATACAATTAACATCTTAGTGCTGGTGGTAAGCGGGTTTGTTGTAGCAATACGGCTTTCCCGTGGACATCGCACACCCATACCGTTCTGGGCGACGTCGTTGCGCATAGCGGTGTGTCGTCTATCTTTCGGATTGGGATGATGAGTGTGTTTGGTAGCACTTTTAAGTGTAACAGGCATACTCAACTTCATGTCTTAGTGCATTAGCGCTATGATACGTGGAGTTTTGTTCATTGGCGTCTTAGTAGCGTGCTACTATGATACGTTGGTGATATTTTTTATATAACAACAATGCCAACTTTGTTACCAAAGTCGATAGGGATCATGTGGGTGTGTTGTGAGGGGGCGCCACCCGTATGATAGTTGCTTTGATGCTTACTGCTACTTGCGGTATTGCGTCTTGTGATGGATCTGCGGGTGTGCTGCGCCTGATTCGACGCTCTCTTGTGGTTCTGGTCGATGGAGGTATGCGGGTGGTGATGTCTGCTGGGATGTATGGGGGACCTTGGGATGGTGTAAGCCCGACGATAGTCGTATTGATGCTTGTTGCGTTCTGCAGCATTGCGTCTCTGCGATGGTTGTTTGGTGGGACGCTATTCTCAATGGCGCTCTCTGCGTCTTGGTTTGACTCACACCTAAGTAGCTTTGCCCAAGTCGGGTCCCTTCATTGCGGGGCTGCAGACTGTCTGCCCTCCAGGATGTTTTATATAACAACATAATATTATATCTCTGTAACTTTCCCACCTTTGAATGATTGAAGGCAACTTGTCGGTGGGTGAGACAAACATGATCGAAAATGCATTTACTCAACGTCAGTGACACAAACCCTTTCTGATGGCGAATTATTACTCTTATCTTATAACTGCCTTTTGGCTATATCTGCCGTTGTATTGGTTGGTGGAGCATATGTGTCGACCTCATGCGGGTGGTAGCTGGCGGGAGGATCTGAGGAGACTCTCAAGGCTGCGGCCGAAAGCCGCACAACGTGGGACCCCATTCCCTTGAGGTGAGCGGTAGACTCATGACACGCTCTGCGGCTAGTAGCCGTGCTGATCATGCAACTGGTGGTGATGCCATACACTTACATCACGTCTGCAGGAGCGGCGGTCTGGCAGGTGGTGGCGCTCACGGAGGGTTTACGGCCATGCGTGTGCCTATTTGCCTAAACCGTGTGACGTACATTCACTGTGGCTGGATTCGTTCGTATTCTGTATGGCGTTTACACGCATTGACATGCGCGACTTCGGTCGATGTTTGTGCTTACGCACTAACAAGGGGCCAAGCCTCTTTTACTGGTTCGCCAGTTATTTCGCTGTGGACTACGGTCCAGTTCCCGAATTAGCATTCCCTTCGGGGGGAGTGCATCAAAATGGTTGGCACTCACCGTGCACGGCGTGTGTGGGGCCGTGTACCTCCCCTACATTTTTTTTAAAATAAATGTAGGAGAGCGAAGCCCTTGTATCGGGTATTATGTATAAATATATTGTGAGCCTTTTTCCAAGCGGGAAGGGATAATTAATAATAAATTAATAATGTCAACCTGATACAAGTGGAATAAGGACGTTTTACGTTCTTAACCTTTCTCGAGCCCTGTCTTCGTGAACAGGGTTCACTTAGCTTATAAGGCACTACCAACAGCTTTCAATTGCTCTAGCGAATATTCATTCTTCCAAAAGACACCTAAAAGAACTAAGTTACTAAACAAACACAACGTAAATAAGGGTCCTAACTAAGACGATCACGCCAAAAATATTACAAACGGCCTATTATTAAACCTTTAGAAAGATCATTTAGAAAGACCAAAACATATTTTATTAATCCTGGTCACATATATATAATTATTATCGAAAAGGGGTAAATTAATTATATCTAATATATTTATTATTATGAGAGAGGGGGGGAGACCGTTACAATAGGTAGTACCACTTCTGGCTCACTGAGTCAGAAGTGGTACAATGTTCGTCGACTCACGATCCTAAAAAATAAGGTTTTGGCATGCTCTGATCACGAATCTGCGGTCCGTTTTTGCGTAGGATGCACGGTTCCGGAGATGTGCAGATCAATTAACTCTCATCTAATTGATATCCGGTGAGGGCCTCCACCGTCATTAGCGCCCCATTGTTCTTATATATTTATCTATTGTTCATTGAACACCGTCATTGTCTATTTATCCTCGGCGTATGCGTCGGCTTATCAGTGCTATTGTATTATACTTCTTTGTTCCTATCTACAACGCTAATCTGAATCATCAATAAAACACATTACCTAATTTTCTTACAATTTTTATTTACAAAATACAAAATCTTATTACTTATTGTCTATAAAATAGGAGCGAAACATCTCACTCACTAAAATATCATTGTACAATGTGATCCCTGTAAATATACTCGTAAAACTATGCATTGAACATCCCTGAAACTTATATAGCAAATACATTAAGCAATATTCGCCACAAACTGAAGTCCACTCATTCTGAATACTATCAACATTCCAGTTCCATCTTTTACAATTCCTTTTTAAAAACTCTAGATGATATCGTACAGGTGACCGTCCATATGAATCAAAATATTGACCGACGTCATTTGTACCGATATATAAAGCTACCCAATGTGACCCTGCTTTATCATCTGTATCCAAATTGCTAATTATATACGTTGGTACGTGGGTATACATGGGCAGTCTATTAGCAGCATAAACATTATTTTCTAGACTAGGGTGAATCTTTTTCAGATATTGTTGTACATCTAGTGTATCCATGATAGTACTGCTATTAGTAGATTATTACAGTACCAATCTACTCAATGACTAACAAAGGAATGATCAATTATAGTGATTTCTAAATATTAAATTGCATTCTTTTGTTGAGTCATCGATACACTGAACAAGACGCAACACGAAGGAATGTTGAGATAAGCAACAGAATGTGAGATAAGCTTGTTGACGCAGACGCTGTGCAGTGCTGATTTACCACGTGCTCAACGGTGAAGGAAAACATCGTAGGGAAACCTGCATGTCTGTGAAAATTTCGAAGGCATGTGAAGTTCGCCAACACGCATTGAGGCAGCGCGGCGAACATTTCCTAGTCCTAAAACCCTCTCAGAAATGAGAGGAGGCCTATATTCAGCAGTGGACTTTAATAGACTGTAACTTTAACTTTTATGATTAAGTGTTAACAAATTGATTATATATAAACAGTATTACTACTCGCCACTCTCCCCTCAAGAAGAGAGTGATGACATCGTCATTAATAATAACACATGCGATGGTGAAAAAAGAAAATCGCAATCGATGGATCATTTTTTTGAAGCTGAATCAAAAATAAAAAAGAGGAAGCTGTTATCATCAACCGTAGTATGAGCCGCTAGAGATGGTGTATCATACATGTCTACTAATTCTGACGACGGAGACCAAGCGACGCATCTCATCAAAATTGAAATGTACGATATGAAGAAGCTTTCCAAGACTCCAACTACTGATCATTGGAAACATGCTTCCACGAGGATTAAATATTACGTAAAAACTAATAAGGATAGCATCTACGACAACACAAACGCCCTCGTATACAATATTACAAAGACAATAGCAGAAAGTAAAAAAAGTTAAAAAATACTTTTTTAACAATGACAGTCATTAGCTGATCATTAGTGAATGTGATTCTGTTTACTTAAATTAGAGGAAGTCAAGAACAGAAGGAAGATATGAGTGTGGCATACGTGTACAGAACACATAATTGAATAACAAAACTACAACATTGAGTGGAGAAGAAAACGAGAAGAATATGCAGTACTCAAGAGCTGAATATCCATTCTTCACTTCAAAATCAAAATCATTAGTGAATGTGATTCTGTTTACTTAAATTACTTCTGTGTACTCATTATATTCTATTTCTAATCCTTTGCTAGACTATAAATATCGGACATTAGTTAAAATTGGGTATCAGTTGGTCTACCAACACTGAATTGTTACTTACTTTGCTACCAATTTTCTTCTTTACTATAAGGGTGGAAAACTTCAGTGAAGTGTGCACCAGTGCTTTCTTCTCCACAACCATGGAAGAGAATACGGAACTATTCAACATCGAATTAAATCAGGAGTTGTCTAAAGTTTATGATGAAATGAAGAAGGGTCAACTGTTCGATTCATTATATAATGATGAGTTGTATAATCACTGTGCGATGGTTGAAACACAGTTTAAGTAAGTAAAATAGACATTCATTTCGATTATAATTTACACATTGTCTTATACAGTTTTTAATAAATTTAAACATTTTAGTAGTCAACCACTACAACTTGGAAGAGGAACGAAGCGAACGAGCAGCAAAGAACCCAAGATCATCAAAAAACCAAAACGGAAGCAGAAGCGCCTACCTCTGCAGGGAACAGTATCAGTAACGATGATCAAGTAGAATGTCTAACGTGTCATATATTTATCAAGAAACGGTATTTAGCTAATCATTTTAAAAGTAATGTTCACAAAAATAACCTTTTAAATTCACATAATTCTTTATCAAATGTTAGTGTTATTGAATCTGCTTTTGGAAATAGGATTTTAACTTATAAAATCAAGAGTAGAGTAGATCGTTCGACATTGGTAAATTTTGAAACTCCTGAACTATTTTTAAATTCTATGAAAGATGATATTTTATTTTTAATACAAGAGTGTATTCATCAACACATAATTTTTAAAGTAAACTTCATATTGCATGCTAATTTTTTTCAACAAACTAAAGATATTCATGATACGTTCGATTTTCAAACGCTTAACGGGTAAGGTTTACAATTCGGTCGCCTGAATTTGGGGGTGGGGGGTAGCGTGGGGGGGGGAGGAGTTGTAGAGTCACCCCCTACTTCCACTTTCTGCCGGACGACCTTAGTTTTTTTTTTATTAATTTTTAAAAATCTCATTTTGAGGTTATGTTTCGTAATTTTTATGACAATTTTAACCTGATTTATGGGTAGAGTAGAGTAGAGTTGGAGGATGGAAGCCCCACGCCACTTAACGTGGTGCAGTCGAGGGACGTCCGGTCGACGGAGCCCCGCTTCGCGGGGCTCCTACTTCTGAGTGGTTTACAAAAAAATAATCACGAAGAGGATGACGGGGTCAATTCGCTCGCTTCGCTCGCTCACATGACCCCGTCATCCTCTTCTAACCTAACCTGTCCGAGTCGGGGTGCTCCACGTCCCAGGCTCGCTTCGCTCGCTATTGCACTCGATATAACACCAAATTATTAACTTTCGTAACTACTTTAATTTATAAACATAATTTATGGCTGCCACCATTTGTAAGAAAAGATCTTTGCGATATTTAGCAGTATTCCGCCGCCACAAATATTTCACTATTCACCAAAATTCTGAAACTCGGAAGCAACACCGTGAGGAAAAGCTGTCAACAAAATGGCCGGCATAGCGATTTAATTTTACATATTTTTAAATCGATTCAAATCGAAATTAGATGAATCGATTCACAAAAAATCGAAATCTTAAAGATCAATTTCGCAAAAATCGTTTTTTTTTATTTGCGTTAAAAGTTTATATTTACGATATCAAAAGATACAATAAAGTACAGCTAACATTGAATAATTAAATTAAAAACTGTCATTCTTTAAGAGTTGGGGTACATTCAACCAATTGTAAATAATTTTGCAAATCTAAATAAAACAGAAAAAGATTCGATCTCGATTCTCTAGGGTGAAATATCGATTCACTAGATCGATTCAGTACTATATATCGATTTGACATTGACAGATGAAACGTCAAAAACGTAATTAAATTAGTCATTTACCAATATTTTTAAAAAATAATTAAAAATACTTCGACGCTGCTCCGGCAGAAAAAATCGAGTGGGGGTGCTTCAGATAAACCCCCTTGACTCCCCCACAGTGACAGAATCTTCAAATTCAGGCGACCGAATTGTAAACCCAACCCCGCTTAACTATATTATTTGTCAAGGAGATGACTTAAATATTTTTCTTTCATCTTTAAATGATACAATTACTACTAAAATTAGTGCATTTGAAAAAAAAAAGATAGTGGATGGAGTCTAAAAAACATAAAATCTATAGACATGAATGTTAATAAATTTAACCCCCTACGCGGTACTTCATACATAGATCTTCCTCGTGACATAAAATTAAAAAAGACTGTTATAAATGTAAAAAGCAAAGATTATTATTGTTTTAAATGGGCGTTACTCTCGGCGTTATATCCCGTAAACAAAAACGCGGATCGGGTATCATCGTACGTTAAACATGCAAATAAACTTAAATTTGATGATATTTCCTTTCCAGTTAAAATTTCTGACATAGCAAAAGTAGAGAAATTAAATGATATTAGTATTAATGTTTTTGGGTTAGAATATAACAAAGAAAAACGACGTAATTCTATAGTAGGTCCTTTATTTTTAACAAAGCGTCGTAAAGATGACATATCAATTTATTATTTTTTTCCAAGGATACAAAAAATCATTATTGTTACATAAAAAATTTATCGCGGTTAGTTAGTAAACAAATTTCAAAAGACGGTCACATCATGTACATTTGCGAAGCATGTCTACTTCATTTTCCATCTCAGGAAAGGTTAAATAACCATGAACAATACGATTGTGCTCACATTTGTAGAGAATTACCAAACAGTGAAACTTAAAAAAAAAAGAATTGGTTTGGTCAACCTATTTCAAATGATAAAATTAAATTTGATAGTTATGAAAAAAAAGTTAAAGATACCGTTCGTAGTTTATGCTGATTTTGAAGCATTTTTAAAACCAATAGAATCATGTTCTAACGATCCTTCCAAACCTTTCACACACAATATTCAGAAACATGAAATACATAGTTTTGGTTATTATATAAAATGTTCATATTGTGACGGCCCAATATTATTATTAATAATTAAATTCAATATAAAGGGGCGTCAAAAATAGTCTTAAAAGATATATATTAAGCAATAAAATTACATTAATAAGCATAAAGTTAATATAAATACATTTCAGACATTAGACCAACACCATAGTAAATTAAAGGCAAAATATTGGCTTTCATAATAAATAAATTAATTATAAAAACTTGTAAAAATATTTAAAACATGATAAACAATAGAAATACAAGTCGAAAATATTACAAAAATAAAGATAAATAACGTTTATAAGATAATTAGAAAATTTGTTAAAAATTGTCTAAGTTGTGGAAGGAGTTCACGTATAAAAGAAAAATTTCCTAAGTTATGGAAGGTGTTCATGTATAGATGTCTTGTATAGAGGAGCTGCCGGAGATACATACCTGCAGTTGTACATATAGATGGTGTGGTCGGGAGCCCGACTGACTGAAGTACTGTAGCACAATGACTAGTCCTATATTAGGGACTTATGATAATAAACTCAATGATACAAAAGCAATACTATAGAAGGTCTCTATGATGAATTTGCATTACAATAGTGGGGTGGTGGGTTGAAGTCCTATATATTAATGACTTATGAAAGTAAGGTCTATGATATAAAAGCAATACTGGTGGAGCCACGTGTCTAAGGTCGCCGAAGTCTAGTTCCCCGGTCGAACCTTAAACCTATTACGCGAGATATTAATCTAAGTGGACTGTATCTACTAAATGCTTCTACACTTATATATGCGGTACAATGCACTCGCTCTTCCCAAAAAAAACGAACTATTATTTGCCAAATCGATGAAGGGAATCCTGCTTGATTAGGAAAACACAAAAATGGGGCGGGTTAAAACAATTATATCAAGCAGGTTATAATATTGGATATTGACTCACCGGGATGTTTCTTCTATGCGGTCGAGCACTATAACTGCGACTTCTGGAACTTCTTCTGGAACTTCTTCTGGAACACTCCGGAGAGGGGCGGTGCGCGACTATATCTCACACGAGGTGAGGCGGGTTTCCTGGAGCTCGACTGCTTCCAGGCTAAAGCGGTTTCTACTAGTGATGTGGTTCTAATGACGAGCGCGGCGGGAAGAGCTCTTTAGGACACTATTATCCTAGGCGGTGTGGTTTCAACGGCGAGCGCGGCGGGAAGAGCTCTTTAGGACACTATTATCCTAGGCGGTGTGGTTTCAACGGCGAGCGCGGCGGGAAGAGCTCTTTAGGACACTATTATCCTAGGCGGTGTGGTTTCAACGACGAGCGCGGCGGGAAGAGAGCTCTTTAGGACACTATTATCCTAGGCGGTGTGGTTTCAACGGCGAGCGCGGCGGGAAGAGACCACGCGTCGGTCGCGCGTGTCTTATATATCCTCGGTTCCGATGATTACGTGATGTTCTAGAATCATCTTCTTTCCCCTCCCACCCCACCACCCCGATGTGTCGATAGGAGGGTATGAATGATATCGTTTTGGAAAGGGATAACCGATTTGGCAGCCTACCGTCAAATAAAATAAATACGAATGGTTTTCCGCGCAACCATCTCCCCCGCCCTTGAAGGATCTCCTTCAAAAAATAACTAAAACAACTAGAGCTAAGATCAACTAACAAATAACTAACTAACGCTAAGATTACCTAAATTCAACTACAATTTTAATCTAGAAAGCTAATTTAAATTATGGAAGAGGCAGGGGGCACAAACGGACAACAGGACGCAGGTAAGACCCAACCGTGGTCTTAACGCGAGCTATCCTAATTACTCCGTCGGAACCGGGAAAGACCTCTTCGACAATTCCTAACGGCCAGTGCAGAGGTGGCGTATTCTCTTTGGTGAGCACAACTACAGTTCCTACAGCTAAAGGCTCAGTCGCTGTGTTCCATTTTTGCCGAGACTGCAAAGTATGCAAGTATTCCATCCTCCATCGTTTCCAAAACGATTGCACTAACCGGTCTAATAATTTGTGGCGTGCGGAAATGCTAAGTCTGTTCTCATCCATATCTGCGGCGGGCAAATACTTTAAAGGAGTTAAATTCAAAAAATGTGCTGGAGTTAGAGCCAGCGGTTCCGAGGGGTCACTAGACAACGTCCGACAAAGTGGGCGGCTATTCATTACGCATTCAATTTGAGCGAGCACCGTACTTAGCTCTTCGAAGGACAAAATTTGATCTCCTATTACTCGGTATAAGTGACTCTTTAGACTCTTAATATTAGTCTCCCAATTGCCCCCAAAATGACTCGCGGCTGGGACGTTCAGAGACCACTCAATGCGGTTCTCGGCTAGAATGTGAGCGAACTCCGAATTATAGTACTTGCTAGCTAAGAGCTCATGTAGTTCCGATAGAATACGTTTTGCACCGACGTAGTTCGTACCGTTATCCGAATATAATTTACTTACAGGGCCTCTACGGGATAGAAATCTTTTAAATGCACCCATAAAGCCTGCTGTGCTTAGATCACCAACGAGTTCTATATGCACCGCTCGAGTAGTTAGACATATGAAAATGCAGACGTAAGCCTTTGTGGATCTTATACCACGCCCGCGAGTGAGCGTGACCTTAAACGGACCAGCGAAATCCGACCCGGTGTGCATGAAGGGCTTTACCGATTGTATTACTCTACAAGATCTAAGTTCCGCCATTTCCGGAAATGACGGCTTGGGGCGTGCCCGGAAGCAAGCTATACATCTGTGCACCCGATTGCGTATTAAACTACGTGCAGAAAGAATCCAATAATTCTGACGCAAAATCGACATCAACAAGTCAGGGCCAGCGTGCGAATTCAATTTATGATGGTAATCGACTAATAAATTCATGATATGGTCTTTGCGCGGTAAAACTATAGGGTGCCGTTGGTCGAAACTCAACTGCGAGTTGGACAAGCGTCCACCTACCCTTACAATCCCATCCCGTAAAAATGGCTTAAGGCGTTGAAAGGCGCGACTACAAGCTCTATTCGATTGTAATCTTGTAATTTCTTCAGAGAAGTGCGCACGTTGAAGTTCACGTAATACTAGCGACTCGGCATAGTTGTAATCGGACGCCAAGACATACGAACGTCGCGGTAAAAGCTTCGCGAATCGACAAACGTAAATTACGCTAGGCAATAATTTCGACCAAGAGGACAAGCGGTTCGCCAAAGCAACGATTGGAGAAACCACGCTCGAAACGTTCGCCACTAGAGCGTGTCTCTTCTCTTCCGGCGGTTGTGACACTGACGAAGGTTCGAAGTCGGTTATCGGCCATTGTGAGGGATCCAGGTGAACCCAAGAAGGTCCATGGAACCAAAGCGGGTGGTCCATTATTTGCATCGGGGTGAGTCCCCGGGATAGACAATCGGCAGGGTTTTCCGTACCGGACACGTGATAAAAGTTCCGCGTTTCTAACTCGTCTTGGATCTTGGCCACTCGGTTCGCGACAAACGTATCCCAACGGTGGGGTGAAGAATGAACCCAGCATAAGGCGACGGTGGAGTCGGAAAAGGCAAATATCCTTTCTATGTGAACTCTATCCCTACATGCGCTGATAACTGCGGTAATAAGCTTGGTGAGTACTAATATTGCGCAAAGCTCTAAGCGCGCCAGAGAGACAACCTTACGGGGGGAGACTCTCGACTTAGAACTAATGAGGCTAATCGAATTTCTACCATTATTCTGAACGTGGAAATATACAACGCCCCCGTAAGCCTTCTCGCTGGCGTCTGCAAACCCAACGACCGTTATGACGCTATTTCTATCTACGATTATATGACGCGGTATTTTAATTTCTCTTAGTAAAGGAAGTTCCTCTCTAAAACGCTGCCACAATCGAACAATGCTGTCAGGCGGCGAGTCATCCCAATCGCATTCAAATAACCAAAGTTGTTTAATCAAAAGCTTAGCGTATAATACCACCGGAGCTACGAAACCCATGACGTCCCATAATCTAGCAACGCATGACAGTATTGTGCGCTTTGTGCATTTCTCTACGGGCGGATTTACCTTAAGGCTAAACACGTCGGACTCTGGTGACCAACACAGACCGAGCACCTTGTGTGTATCGGAATCGTCGAATTCCTTTATCGCCGAAAAACGGTGTGATAGTGGGATGGTATCTAAAACCGGACGCGAATTACTAGTCCACTTCACAAGATCGAATTGACCCGATTTCATGAGTTTTATAACCTCGGCGGTGGTTAGGGTGGCCTCCTCCACGCTATCGACCGAGTACACAAAATCGTCCATATATAATCCGCTCTCAATTGCCCTCTTAGCTTTAGGGTAAGAGGGACCTTCATCGTGGGCGAGCTGTTTCACCGTGCGTAACGCATGAAATGGACTCGACTTTAAACCAAAACAAACGCGGTTGAATTCAAATACCATTAGAGGTTCCTTTGGGTCGAAACGATATAAAATGCGTTGGAATCTACGGTCGCATTCACGGACCCCTATGCAAAGAAACATTTGGCGCATATCGGCGGATAGTGCTATACTAAACAAACGAAAATTGGCTATTATATTAAATAAACTGCCCTGTAAATTTTGCCCACTATAGAGGGTATCGTTAAGCGACAGGTGTGTGCTAGTTTTAGCACTAGCGTCGAGCACTACACGTAACTTAGATGTAAGTTTGTCCTCCCTAATGACCCCGTGGTGTGGTATGAAATACGACGGTGTGTCTTCGTAGTTATCTAATTTCGAAGCCACAAGTGATATGTAACCTTCTCTTATATATTCGTTAATGACGCCGTCGTAAGCTTCCTTTAACTGGGGTGAAGCGAGCATCCTACGCTCCAAGCTGTAGAAACGTTTTTCCGCCATTTGACGCGAATCGCCGAGAGATAAAACATCTCCCTTAAAGGGTAGCGCTACACTATATCTACCGTCGCGATCACGAACGGTCGTGCGGACGTAAATTTCCTCGCATAACCTGTCATCTGAGCTAGCTATGGGTGGGACGTTCACCTCCTCCATCTCCCAAAATTTGCGGACTAACGACTCGAGCGGTTCGACAGCCATACCACAATAAGAGGTTGCCGAAATACTATCTATGATGGGGGCGGAGCCAATGATAACATAGCCCAATACGGTTTCTAGTGCGTAAGGCGCGGTATGCGAGGAGTTGCCCCTGACCATATTGTTTAACAAAAGATGAGGGAAAAGCGATGCTCCAATGAGCATGTCTATGTTTCCAGGAACGGCGTAAGTGTCGTCCGCTAGAATCAAATTTTTAAATTCAATCATTGCCGAGGTGTCAACCGAAACGGTTGGCAACCGTTCAGTGACCCTATCTACTACTAGTGCATTTATATCAAAGTTAACATTACGATCTATCCGAGAATAAAATTTTAAATTAATATATCCCTGGGTAGCTTTACTAGTACCTCCGATGCCTTTAACTACAGGACATGAAAGTGACCTATTTATTACTAAGCCTAAGCGCTGACAACATTGTCGTGTTATAAAGCTATTTTGGGCTCCGCTGTCCAGCAGTGCACGGACGCTTTGTTCGTTTCCACGCGAATCCCTAACCAAAATACGCGCCGTACCCAGTAACACGGTTGAAGGAGGTTGTGCTCCCATATTTGCCAATGAGCACAGAGCGACATCACCAGGTCGACCGCTAGAATCGTTGACTTTAGTAGGGGTGAATTCCTTATCCGCTTTACTTGACGCCGCTATGTTGCTATTTTCAAAATGTAATAGCGTGTGATGTTTCCTGGCGCACTTGCTACATACGGAACTCGAATTGCATTTTGCAACTAAATGCTTATCGCTTAAGCAGTTCAAACATAGGTTGTTTGTCTTTACTAATTTATAACGTTCGCTCGGTGAATATTTACGAAAAGTCGCACAATTATATAAATTACCGTGTTTATCTTTACATACGATACAAGTATGCTGAAGTGATGTTGACGTAGCGGTTACGTACGTTAACGACCCTGCTATTTTAGATGGTTGAGTCTGTCTACGGTCGACGCACCTTTTAATCTCCTGTTTAACGTTCGGAGAGCGCTGCATCACCTTTATTTGATCTCGTACGAACGATGCTAATGAATGAAAGGAAGGCATCTCCGAGCTACGATGCTCCATTTCAAACGCACGCACGGTGTCGGGGTCTAATTTCTTTAGTGCAATATGGAGAAACACCACGTCCATAAGGTCATTAAATTTTAAATTCTTAAGTGCAGCCACCGATGCCACAAATTTATCTAGAAACTGCTCTAAGCCGTTGATGTTCGCGGATGATATAGGCTTAAGATCGAAAATCTGGTTCAAATATTCGGAAGCTAACATTCTCCTATCTTCATATTTAGTTTTAAGCGTTTCGAATATTAATAAGTAATTGTTTGCTGTAGGTGTAAAACCAGAGCAGATCGACTGTGCCCTGCCACTAAGTTTACTAATTAAGTAATATAATTTTTCAGCGTCCGATAACGATGGGTTATTGTGTATATTGTTTTGAAAACTACTGAAGAAGAAGGGCCACGTCTTAATATCACCATTGAATACCGGAATATCTATTGGCGGCAACCTAATTGAGTCACGAGGACGTACCTGTAATTCCGGCTTTGCTTCGCTTTGAGATTGTAGGAGTTTTGCCGTTCTTTTCACGCGACACAACATATCTTCGAATGCCAGCAGCGGTTGGTAGTTCACTATGTATTTCGGGTCGATTTGTAATTCCAAATGATTAATTTGGTCTAATATTCCTTCGTAATCCGTCCGCAAAGAATCCACCGTTTCAATTTCATTCAGAAAAGTTTCCCGCACCGCTTCCACATTAATGTTCTTGACGTGATCGCTAATGCTTTGTATACGTGAAAAAAGTACGTCCCTCTTGGCATAAAGCGTTTTAATTTTAAATTCATTTCCACTAACTGCCATTTTAAATTATTTTTATCAAATTATCGGGTAAGCGTACCACAAGGTTGCTATTACACTGTTTCAATTATTTAATAAGCTTTAAATTTAACCAAATACGAGCGCTATAAAATAAATAATTCTGTTTGCGAGTACCTAATCAAAATTTAAATTTAAACTAACACTATTTAAGTCTATTCCATAGATTAGAGTGCATTATCTAAATAATTAATTTAATAATTCGACCAGAAAATGGTTGGAGGACCACCAAACACCAGTCCAAATCCTGCCGAAGTGACCATAAAATGGTGGAGCCACGTGTCTAAGGTCGCCGAAGTCTAGTTCCCCGGTCGAACCTTAAACCTATTACGCGAGATATTAATCTAAGTGGACTGTATCTACTAAATGCTTCTACACTTATATATGCGGTACAATGCACTCGCTCTTCCCAAAAAAAAAAGAACTATTATTTGCCAAATCGATGAAGGGAATCCTGCTTGATTAGGAAAACACAAAATTGGAGCGGGTTAAAACAATTATATCAAGCAGGTTATAATATTGGATATTGACTCACCGGGATGTTTCTTCTATGCGGTCGAGCACTATAACTGCGACCCTTCTGGAACTTCTTCTGGAACACTCCGGAGAGGGGCGATGCGCGACTATATCTCACACGAGGTGAGGCGGGTTTCCTGGAGCTCGACTGCTTCCAGGCTAAAGCGGTTTCTACTAGTGATGTGGTTCTAATGACGAGCGCGGCGGGAAGAGCTCTTTAGGACACTATTATCCTAGGCGGTGTGGTTTCAACGGCGAGCGCGGCGGGCAGAGCTCTTTAGGACACTATTATCCTAGGCGGTGTGGTTTCAACGGCGAGCGCGGCGGGAAGAGCTCTTTAGGACACTATTATCCTAGGCGGTGTGGTTTCAACGGCGAGCGCGGCGGGAAGAGAGCTCTTTAGGACACTATTATCCTAGGCGGTGTGGTTTCAACGGCGAGCGCGGCGGGAAGAGACCACGCGTCGGTCGCGCGTGTCTTATATATCCTCGGTTCCGATGATTACGTGATGTTCTAGAATCATCTTCTTTCCCCTCCCACCACACCACCACGATGTGTCGATAGGAGGGTATGAATGATATCGTTTTGGAAAGGGATAACCGATTTGGCAGCCTACCGTCAAATAAAATAAATACGAATGGTTATCCGCGCAACCAAATACTATAGAGGTCTCTATGATGAATATGCATTACAATAGTAGGGTCGTGGGTTCGAACCCTATATATGAATGACTTATGAAAGTAAGGTCTATGATACAAAAGCAATATTATAGAAGGTCTCCTTGATGCATAAGCATTGTATGGGGTGGTCGGGTGACCGACTGCTCCTAGTACTGTAGCAAAATGGCTAGTCCTTATTAGGGACTTGAAAAGGAATATTATGGTGACGTGTATGCTGCTTCACGAGCAATTGGTCCGAGGTAAACTTGGACTCGCTAACCGATGTGTCCTAGACATATCATCTTAGTTCTGGTGGTAAGCGGGTTTGTTGTAGCGATACGGCTTTCCCGTGGACATCGCACACCCATACCGTTTGTGGGCGACGTCGTAGCGCATAGCGATGTGTCGTCTATCTTTCGGATTGGGATGATGAGTGTGTTTGGTAGCACTTTTAAGTGTAACAGGCATACTCAACTTCATATCTTAGTGCATTAGAGCTATGATACGTGGAGTTTTGTTCATTGGCGTCTTAGTAGCGTGCTACTATGATACGTTGGTGATATTTTTTATATAACAACAATACAAACTTTGTTACCAAAGTCGATAGGGTGTCGTAAAGCGACAGTTAAATACTAAAGAACCTAACCTAACAACAACGAAACAACCAAAAAGAAAATAATTTATTAAAATTTGTAAAGATATTTACAGTTTCCTTTATAAAAAAAAGGTATGAAGGTGATGATGGGCTGTAATGATGATAGTGAATTACAATTTTTAAAAAAAAAAAAATAACAAAGATAAATTGAGTACTAAAACGATGTATGCACAGGCTATGCCTATGGTAGGCGCACAGCGCCTAGATAACAAAGATAAATTGAGTACTAAAACGATGTATGCACAGGCTATGCCTATGGTAGGCGCACAGCGCCTAATCTAGGTACACGCAGCGCTTGAAGTAGGCACACACAGCGCCCGGAGTAGACACGCAGCGTCTGGAGTAGGTACACGCAGCGTCTGGAGTAGGTACACGCAGCGTCTGGAGCAGGTACACGCAGCGCTTAAAGTAGGCACACACAGCGCCCGGAGTAAGCACACACAACGCCCGGAGTAGACACACACAGCGCCCGGAGTAGACACGCAGCGTCTGGAGTAGGAACACGCAGCGTCTGGAGGCAAGCACGCACAGCGGCCAAAGATAGCGCGGGCACTAGTAGGTGGAGGCGTAGGCGTGGCTAGGCGACGACTTCAGGAGAAGGCAGAGGCTTGCAGGATCCCGAGGCAGTGCGGATTAGGCCTTTAGGAGGTGCTTCTCCTATGAAAGCTGAAGTGAGACTTCCTTTATTGGCCGATTGTTCGGCTTTTATACTTTTTGACGGATCTGGGATAAGAACGGGAAATTATTTAAATTAAATTTGAAATTATTTAAATTAAAAGCAAATTTTTGTAAATGGCCAAGAGGAAAAGAGTATTTATGTGAAAGTATGGAGTAAAAACATCAGACCTGTAACGAATTTCGAATAAAAATTGCCATGATAACCAGATAAACAACGATGTCAAAATATGTCAAATTTTGGTTTCAGGCTTGTAATAGAGAAACGGCAAGATTTAAGTGAAAAATGAGATATTATTGATATAGGAAAAAAGGTGGCGCAACAGCGCGCACGAAGCCCGAAATTGCAGAGTTACGGAGTACTAAATAAAAAGATCGAAAAAGGTAGACTCCATTGACACCGATTTAAAAAGTGCTGATAGCGTGAAAATACGATGTGAAAATGATTTGTTATTGTGTTCTTACGGTTTAAAAACGTTACAGGATCCTATGGAAATAAAGATGATGCAAAATATCCAGTTTTGAGGCGAATGCAGAAAACCAAAAACAGAATGGAAAAATAAATTTAAAATAGTGTGAAATGATATGTAAGTAGCATAACACTACATTTTCTTTTTCCTACTCCATTTTCTTTCTTGTGCCTAGTCCGGGCACTGTGTGTGCCTACTTCAAGCGCTGCGTGTGCCTACTCCAGACGCTGCGTGTGCCTAGATCAGGCGCTGCGCACCTACCACAGGCATAGCCTGTGCATACTCCGCGATGCTTCTAGTTTGAAACCCCATCATCATTTTCATATATTTTTATCTTTTTAAAATTTTAAATAAATTATTCGTTTTTTGTTGTTTCGTTGTTATTAGGTTGGTTTCTTTAGTATTTAACTGTCGCTTCACGACATTTTGGCGCCCAACGTGGGGCCCGAAATTGCAGAGTTACGGAGAACTAAATAAAAGATCGAAAAAGGTAGACTCCATTGACACCGATTTAAAAAGTGCTGATAGCGTGAAAATACGATGTGAAAATGATTTGTTATTGTGTTCTTATGGTTTAAAAACGTTACAGGATCCTATGGAAATAAAGGTGATGCAAAATATCCAGTTTTGAGGAGAATACAGAAAATCAAAAACAGAATGGAAAAATAAATTTAAAATAGTGTAAAATGATATGTAAGTAGCATAACACTACAAGGGATCATGTGGGTGTGTTGTGAGGGGGCGCCATCCGTATGATAGTTGCATTGATGCTTACTGCTACTTGCGGTATTGCGTCTTGTGATGGATCTGCGGGTGTGCTGCGCCTGATTCGACGCATTCTTGTGGTTCTGGTCGATGGAGGTAAACAAATAACATCTTAGTACCGGTGGTAAGCGGGATTGTTGTAGCAATACGGCTTTCCCGTGGACATCGCAAACCCATACCGTTTGTGGGCGGCGTAGTAGCGCATAGCGATGCGTCGTCTATATTTCGGATTGGGATGATGAGTGTGTTTGGTAGCACTTTTAAGTGTAACAGGCATACTCAACTTCATGTCTTAGTGCATTAGCGCTATGATACGTGGAGTTTTGTTCATTGGCATCTTAGTAGCTACTATGTTGGTGATATTTTTTATATAACAACAATACAAACTTTGTTACCAAAGTCGATAGGGATCATGTGGGTGTGTTGGGAGGGGGTGCCATCCGTATGATAGTTGCATTGATGCTTACTGCTACTTGCGGTATTGCGTCTTGTGATGGATCTGCGGGTGTGCTGCGCCTGATTCGAGGCACTCTTGTGGTTCTGGTCGATGGAGGTATGCGGGTGGTGATGTCTGCTGGGATGTATGGGGGACCTTGGGATGGTGTAAGCCCGACGATAGTCGTATTGATGCTTGTTGCGTTCTGCAGCATTGCGTCTCTGCGATGGTTGTTTGGTGGGACGCTATTTTCAATGGCGCTCTCTGCGTCTTGGTTTGACTCATGCTTGAGTAGCTTTGCCCAAGTCGGGTCCCTTCATTACGGGGCTGCAGACTGTCTGCCTTCCATGATGTTTTATATAACAACATAATAATATATCTCTGTAACTTTCCCACCTTTGAATGATTGAAGGCAACTTGTTGGTGGGTGAGACGAACATGATCGAAAATGCATTTACTCAACGTCAGTGACACAAACCCTTTCTGATGGCGAATTATTACTCTTATCTTATAACTGCCTTTTGGCTAATGAGAGAGTCCGATGGAAGAATTGTGGATATATTTACAAAAGGTAGTCATCACAGGAATCTCAGTGTATTTTATTTAACACAAAATTTATTTCATCAGGGTAAAGGGCAAAGAGACACATCCTTAAACTCAAGTTATATAATATATTTTAAAAACCCTCGAGATAAAATTCAAATAAGATATTTAGCGCGACAAGTGTCACCAGATAACTCAAAATTCATTGAAGATGCCTACAGGGATGCAACTCTAGAGGCGCATGGATATTTAATGGCAGATATAAAACAGAATACCAATGATTTTTGTCGTATCAAGACAAATGTCTTCCCATTTAATGGTTTCTGTACAGTCTACGTCCCCACATAAGAGTTTAAATACACCAAAAATCAAACAATTCAAATCATTGCTAAATGATGCATCATCGACTCACAACGCATAAACATTTGCTAAAAGCTTTGCATACGCTTAAACCAAAATATCAAAGAGCATTACTTAAAACTTGTGATGAAGAAGAAATTAACTGTATTTGTGAGTGTATTCATAACGTTTTACAAGGAAAAGTACCTCTTAAAGATCAAGATAAACAAAAATTGAATAAACAAAAAATATACTCCGTAAACTAGTGCGTGCTAAATGTAAACATAAACTAAGAAAAAATATAATTATACAAAAAGGAGGGCTTTCTTACCAATAATACTAGGTGCAATATTGAGTGGATTAGTGAGTGGACTAGTCAGTTAACATGGAAAATGCAAAGAAAATGATACTTATCGAACCTGGATTGATTGAAAAATTAAAACAAGAAAATAAGGTTAATAGTAATTTATCTCGATTAGATATTGAAATGCAAAATATTATGAATAGTAAGACGGAAGACAGAAAGAAATGGATGTTATATTTACAAACACTGCAAAGATACCTTCATTTTACCCAAGAGGATCGTCAACCACTCAGATTACCAATTTATTCTGATACATCTAATGAAGATTCAAATAAGTCTAAAATTGGTTTTAAAAATAAAGATAGAGATCTAAAACCACTTACTTATATTGGAAATCCAAAGAGATGTGAGTTTATTAACCAACTTCAAGCAAAAGATCTGAACAAACCTTGATAAGGATGCATTAAGTGCTGGAGTAGGACTTTTATCGGATGTGGTTCAAGCGCGTCCTAGGGAAGCCTCAATAAAAGATCGTCTAAAGCAAGTTAGTACGAATTTAAAACGAAAGGCTGATGAGAAAATTGATCAATTTAACATGACAGGATCTGGGTATAAAACTAAAAGAAAACGATTGACCTCGTTCATTCCACCATTAATTGCTAAAGTGAAAGCTGCGAAAAAGCCGTATCTAAAACCAAAAAATATCACAGATATATTTTCAAATTAAATATGTCTTTCCTCCATAATCATTCTTGCGAGTGCGTTAAGTCAGAATTGGATTTGTTTGCACTACCGTCTACACAAACATGCATTGAAAATTGATTGTGGATTCATTATAAACCAATTTCATCTCTTGGTGATGATGGACCTATCGAGTTTCAAGTTCCTGGGACAGGCGATGACTACATAGATTTGTCTCACATATTACTCCACATAAAGGCAAAAGTATTAAATCAAGATTCAACTAACTTGATATCTACTGCAATAGTAGCACCTGTAAATAATTGGTTGCATTCACTTTTTAGTCAACTTGATGTTTATTTAAACCAAAAACTTGTATCACCACCTAATAATACCTATGCATATCGAGCATACATGGAAACCCTTTTAAACTATGCTCCTGCTGAAAAATGGATACTACAGATGGTAAAAACATAGGATTTGTTAAAAGACAGGAATTTATTAGTGAAAGTAAGTAAATAGAAATGTTTGGTCATCTTCACGGTGACATTTTCAACCAAGATAAATTTTTAATTAATGGTGTTGAAATGAGTGTTAAATTGGTTCGATCAAGAGAGAGTTTTAATTTAATTGCTGGGACAAACGATGTAAAGTTTAAAGTTTGCATTACGGACGCAACTCTTATTGTTCGCCGAGCACAAATAAATCCAAGTGTATTACTCGCACGTCAAAAAGTTTTAGCTTCTACCACTGCTAAATATCCTATTACTCGAGCTGAAGTAAAAGTTTTAACAATTCCACCGGGTGTTCAAGGAAAACCTCTTGATAATATATTTTGAGGACAGGTACCCAAAAGATGTATAATTGGATTTGTGAACAATTCTGCATTTAATGGTTCCCTTACTAAAAATCCATTTTACTTTGAAAACTATGGTATTAATTCTTTCAGCTTATATATTGATGGTCAACAAATACCTTCAAAAGCTTTGCAACCATCTTTTAATAATAGTATATTTACATCAGCATATCATACTCTATTCTCGGGAACTGGTATTCACTTTCTTAATGAAGAAAATGGAATCTCTTGTGAACAGTATGCCAAAGGTTACTGTATATTAGCGTTTGACTTAACTCCTGATTTATCAGCCAACTCATTAGCTCATTGGAATCTCATAAAGTATGGTAGTATAAGATTAGAAGTACGATTTGAATCCTCACTAATACAAACAATTAACTGTATAGTTTACACTGAGTTTGATAATATTATTGAGATAGATAAAAAAAGAAATGTTACTGTAGACTATAGTAGTTAAGGTTATAATATGTGTCGTGTGTTAGATTTTATGTGTTATGTGTAATGCATTTTGTGTGTATGTAACTATGTGAAACGTTATAAAATTAAATACAACAAATTGTATGCAATATATTATTTTTTATTTCTTTATAAATCTTCTATTTAATCTAATACAAAACACTGTTCGAGTTTAAATTTTACATAAGCACCTGACTAAACCACTGAACGTGCTGCTGCCAAGGATCATCATCATCTTCTCAATCTTTTAAACCACCACCACAATGCAAACACTTGGTCCTGTCTGCATGGCCAGTATAAAAGAAACCGGCTTCTGCAAGATCTTCAGGTTTCTGTCGCATAACGAGAGGCCAGTTTTCGAAACTGAGCAACCGGCTAGATTGATGAAGTGAAGAATGGATATTCAGCTCTTGAGTACTGCATATTCTTCTTGTTTTCTTCTCCACTCAATGTTGTAGTTTTGTTATTCGATGATGTGTTCTGTACACGTACGCCACACTCATATCTTCCTTCTGCTCTTGTCTTCCTCTAATTTAAGTAAACAGATTCACATTCACTAATGATCAGCTAATGACTGTCATTGTTAAAAAAGTATTTTTTAACTTTTTCACTTTCTGCTATTGTCTTTGTAATATTGTATACGAGGGCGTTTGTGTTGTCGTAGATGCTATCCTTATTAGTCTTTACGTAATATTTAATCCTCGTGGAAGCATGTTTCCAATGATCAGTAGTTGGAATCTTGGATAGTTTCTTCAGAATTAGTAGAAATGTATGATACACCATCTCTAGCGGCTCGTGCTACGGTTGATGATAACAGCTTCCTCTTTTTTATTTTTGATTCAGCTTCAAAAAAATGATCCATCGATTGCGATTTTCTTTTTCCACCATCGCATGTGTTATTATTAATGACGATGTCGTCACTCTTTTCTTGAGGGGAGAGTGGCGAGTAGTAATACTGTTTATAGGTATTTTCATCGAAGCTCAATGATTTCTGCAACAACACAGTTATCATGTTAATATCAATTTGTTAACACTTAATCATACAAGTTAAAGTTACAGCCTATTAAAGTCCACTGCTGAACATAGGCCTCCTCTCATTTCTGAGAGGGTTTTAGGACTAGGAAATGTTCGCCGCGCTGCCTCAATGCGTGTTGGCGAACTTCACATGCCTTCGAAATTTTCTCAGACATGCAGGTTTCCTCACGATGTTTTCCTTCACCGCTGAGCACGTGGTAAATCACCACAAAAAATTGCAATTAACAATTTAATTGGTGCCGGCAGGGATCGAACCCGGGTCGCGTACTGTGAAATTTACAGCTTGCGCTAACCATCTGAGCTACCACGGCTTAATCATATACACACATAATATTTAAATATAATTTGTTAACACTAAATCTAAATCCAAACACGTAAGAAAATAACAGAAATAAAAGTAAGTTTGTCAATGGAATAAACACATCCGTGGCCATTGATGCGTTGAAGTAACACAAATGTAGTATTGATAGATCCACTGCAGTCAAACGACCATACACTAACTCCATGACTGCAGCTGCTCGGTCTTATATAGTACCAGTAAGTAATAATTCTAATCTAAAGAATTTCTGCAGTGGAACTGATAGTACGAGTAACTTTATGCGTCAACAAGCTTATCTAAGATTCTGTTGCTTATTTTAACATTCCTTCGTGTTGCGTCTTGTTCAGTGTATCGATGACTCAACAAAAGAATGAGATTTTAATATTTAGAAATCACTATAATTGATCATTCCTATTTTAGTCATTGAGTAGATTGGTACTGTAATAATCTACTAATAGCAGTAATATCATGGATACACTAGATGTACAACAACATCTGAAAAACATTCACCCCAGTCTAGAAAATAATGTTTATGCTGCTAATAGACTGCCCATGTATACACACGTACCAACGTATATAATATGCAATTTGGATACAGATGATAAACCAGGGTGACATTGGGTAGCTTTATATATTGATATGAATGACGTCGGTCAATATTTTGATTCATATGGACGGTCACCTGTATGATATCATCTAGAGATTTTAAAAAAGGAATTGTAAAAGATGGAACTGGAATTTTGATAGTATTCAGAATGAGTGGACTTCAGTTTGTGGCGAATATTGCTTAATGTATTTGCTATATAAGTTAGTTAGTATATACTAGTTAACATAGTTTTACGAGTATATTTACAGGGAACACATTGTACAATGATATTATGCGCAAAGGCTGTAGCAGAATAGCAGGAGTAATGGGTTTCCCGTTACAACTGAGTCACAGACCGTTTTGTCACAACTAAAAAGTTATTATTATATTTATATTATAATTATTAGGCTCTCTATTTAACATTGTATTTTTGTGTGGCAAATAAATACTTTTTATTTATTTATTTATATTTTAGTGGGTGAGATGTTTCGTTCCTATTTTATAGACAAATAAGTAATAAAATGATTTTGTAAATAAAAATTGTAAGAAAATTAGGTAATGTGTTTTATTGATGATTCAGATTAGCGTTGTAGATAGGAATAAAGAAGTATAATACAATAGCACTGATAAGCCGACGCATACGCCGAGGAAATATAGACAATGACGGTATTCAATGAACAATAGATAAATATATAAGAACAATGGGGCGCTAATGACGGTGGAGGCCCTCACCGGATATCAATTAGATAAGAGGTAATTGATCTGCACATCTCCGGAATCGTGCATCCTACGCAAAAACGGACTGCAGATTCGTAATCAGAGCATGCCAAAACCTTTTTTTTTAGGATCGTGAGTCGACGAACGTTGTACCACTTCTGACTCAGTGAGCCAGAAGTGGTACTACCTATCTACTAATGAGCATATCCGCAGTAAAACCAGAGTGACCGACATAGCCCAACGGATTAGTAAGCTGAAGTGGCAATGGGCCGGCCATATAGTTCTAAGAACCGATAACCAATGGAGTAGAAAGTTTCTGGAGTGGCAGCCTCGTACCGGTAGGTGTAGTGTAGGGCGGCCTAGATGGAGTGACAACCTAGTAAGACATGCAGGAAGTCAATGGATGCAGGTGGCTCAGGACCGTGCTTTGTGGCATTACTTGGGGGAGGCCTATATTCAGCAGTGGACTTGTGAAGGGCTGTAATGATGATGATGTAATGAATAATTAAATACGTCGTAGAAGTTTATTTTAACATTTGACTTAAATATGAGTATAAACTTAATGATTCAAGTAAGGAAACTTGTGGGAATCAGTTAAATAAAATTACTCTGTTAAAAAGCCTATATTTTTATGAGGCTACATTCTCTAACTCTTTACTTTACTTTACTTTTGTAATCTCATTAACTCTTATGCATTTCATGTCCTTATAAATTCACCACAAGTTCTAATAACTCAATCGATAAGAAACTGCAATTTCACAGGTTTCGCGAGCGCATGAAAGATTTAGCTTAATTAGTGCATATTTTGACAGAAAATTGATGCTTGCACTGTGTGTTCTATGTAAACAATTGATATTTAATCATTATATCTTACATTACACCAATCAACTTTTTTAATATTTATTACCATAACACATCACGTAAAGTTGATCTTTAAATAATATTTGCCATTTATGTTCTCTAATTAAAATTCTTATATAGGTATATTAGGTAAAAATACTTTTAAGATGCTTTAAGCTTTAATTACGAGTTACAGTCGCGTCACAATTATGTGCAAATTCTATAAAGGGGGCACAACAATTTCTTATATAATCATCATCATCATCATCATTACAGCCCTTCACAAGTCCACTGCTGAACATAGGCCTCCCCCAAGCAATGCCACAAAGCACGGTCCTGAGCCACCTGCATCCATCGACTTTCTGCATGTCTTACCAGGTCGTCACTCCATCTAGTGGGGGGTCGCCCTACACTACGCCTACCGGTACGAGGCTGCCACTCGAGAACCTTTCTTCCCCATCGGTTATCGGTTCATCGAGCTATACGGCCGGCCCATTGCCACTTCAGCTTACTAATCCGTTGGGCTATGTCGGTCACTCTGGTTTTACTGCGGATATCCTCATTTCTGAGTCTATCACGCAGAGAAACTCCGAGCATAGCCCTCTCCATAGCTCGCTGAGCGACCTTGAGCGTCCTCATACGGCCAGCAGTGAAGGACCACGTCTCTGATCCGTAAGTCATCACTGGCAACACGCACTGGTTTAGTTTTCAGAGATTGAGGTATACCTGACGAGAAGATGTGTCGTAATTTCCCAAACGCTGCCCAACAACTTCGAGCATAGTGCTCCCAACAACTACCGGCATAGATGTGTTTTGTCCATGTTCATCTTAAGACCTATCCGTTGGGAGACACCATTGAGGTCATTGAGCATAGTGCTAAGTCCCTCCAGGGATTCTGCCATAAGGACGATGTCATCGGCAAATCGAAGGTGAGTGATGTACTCGCCATTGATGTTAATACCGTATCCTTTCCAGTCCAGTAGCTTGAAAACGTCTTCCAACGCAGCGGTGAAGAGTTTCAGGGATATAACGTCACCCTTTCTTACACCTCTCTGCAGTTGGATAGGATTCGAACTCTGGTTCTGTACTCGGATAGCCATCGTAGCTCTACTGTACAAACACTTCAGCACTTCGATATACCGACAGTCAACTTGACACCGCTGAAGGGACTGTAGCACCGCCCAAATTTCGACGGAATCAAAGGCTTTCTCATAGTCCACATACGCCAGGCAAAGTGGCAGATTGTACTCTTCGGTCTTCTGTACAATCTGCCGCAGGGTATGTATGTGGTCTATCAGTTACTGACAGGCTTGTTCGGGAAACCGGCTTGTTCGGGAGGCTGGAAGTCGTCGAGTCTGCGTGCGAGACGATTCGTAATGACTCTCGAAAACAGCACGTAGACGCGGCTCAGCAGGGAAAACGGTCTGTAGTTCTTCAAGAGAGCGTTGTCGCCTTTCTTAAAGAACAAGACCACCGCACTTCTGCTCCACGCCTCCGGAGTAGTGCCACCATGGAGGCCGGAATTGAAGAGCTTCTGAAGGACTTCAAGTACCGGCGTTCCAGCCGCTTTCAGAAGCTCCGCTGTAATTCCATCCTCGCCTGGGGCCCTGCCGTTTTTAAGGTGCTGGAGAGCCATTCTAATCTCGCTCAGACTGACGTCCGGGATATCATCGGAATAGTGTCGGGTAAGACTTGCTCTAGGATTGTTACTCACACTTGCGTGTGGCTCCAACGATGATGTGTACAGCTGCCCATAGAACTTCTCAATCTCACTCAAAATCTCAGGTGTCTCGGAAACGATGCTGCCACACTCAGTCTTCAGCTTTGAAAGTTGGCTCTTTCTGGCCGACAGATCTCCGGCAAAGACTTTGGAGCCCTGGTTCCGCTCGATCGCTTCTTTAATACGAGCAGTATTAAAGTTGCGTAAGTCTCGCCGCATGCATTTGGAGATCTGTCTGTTCAGTTACCTGTATGCTGTCAAATCTGTTGACGATTGCAGCCTCATCTCACGTCTAACAGCCCTGAGATTAAGAGTGTGATCGGAGAGTTTTTGTGTTCTTCTGCGGCGGGTCTTGCAGAACTTAGCTCCAACCGCATGGACAGTTTCCACGAGCTTGTCATTCATATCGTCCACTGCATTTCAATCTTCTAGGCACTGAAAGCGGTTACGTAACTCGAGCTAAAAAGTCTCGGGATTCTGGATTAGAGCATTAGGGGGACGGAGCGTTGACTTCATTAGACGAGAACTCTCCAACTTAACGTTAAGGTTCAGTGTGCCTCTAACCATTCGGTGATCGCTGCCGGTTTTCACCCTTGCTATCACTGAAACATCACTGAATAGTTGGCGTCTGGTCGTCATAATGAAGTCAATCTCATTTTTTGTCGAACCGTCGGAGCTCGACCAGGTCCACTTCCTGTGGGGCCGCTTCTGGAAGAAAGAGTTCATCATAAAGAGTCGCTCTTTCTCCATAAAGTCAGCCAGCTGCTGGCCCCTACGATTCCGTTGCCCTACTCCAAATCCTCATCGGGATGTGCCGAGGTTGGTGCGTAGACCTGTATGACCTTCAGCGAATACCGTTTGGTGATTCTGAGTACCAGGTACGCGACCCTCGTCGACACACTCCCAATCTTTACAACGTTGTTGACGAGAGACTTGTGGACGATAAATCCGACACTTCCTTGGGACAGATGGTCGCCCTCCCGGTGATAGAACAAGTTGTGAGATCCCCCTCTCGGACCTCAGATAATCCAATAATATCACAGCGCAACTTGTCTACCTCTTCTTCCAGCTCCAGTATCTTCTCGTCAGTCCTCAGGGTGCGTGCGTTATACGTTGCCAGGTCGAGTCGTCGTAGGTGGCAACCGAACCTCCACCGGAGATTCTTAGGACCCCCTGCCCCGCCGTTACCATGGTCGCCACCGTAGCCAGGAATAGCGGGGCCGCCGAGGACTGGGGGCCGTTTATTTGCGTCGTTGCTCATGGGGGGATATTTGCCATAGTTGCCACGCTTGGCGAGTGGGTTGGCAACCGCAGTTTTTTATTATGTTATTGTTGTTATTAGGAAGATGCTGCTGCCCATCTCCTTTTTGTGTCCCTCTGTCGCCTCTTACGACACCCACGGGATGATATGGGGTAGTGGATATTCTCAACCGCCACTACACGGCAATTACTTTTATAATACAGACACTAGAAGTCGCATAAACGCGTGACCTCGCGTCAATGCGACTGTTCAGGTGATGGACGTATGTTTAATAATAATTAAAATTTTATATAAAAACAGTTTGATAGAGAAGTAAAAAGTATAAGATTAAATTATGTTAAAAAATGTTAAAATACGGTGATTACGTAAACTAACTCAATTTTTATAATTGTCGAACTATAGCGATTGCTTCACGTAAAATGTTAACGCCAGCAGAAATGTACGGTTGGATCGTACATGCTGCCGGGCCAAAATGTAAAAAGATGATTATAATGTTAGTTCGACGTGTTAAGTGATCTTATCTAAGTAACAAGGTGATAAACAATTTGTAACTTAACCTAACGAATGTTTGTTATTTTGTTAAATGAAAATGATGACAGTATCTAATTTATGATACAACAATTAATTTTATAATTAAACATTAAAAAGTCTATGCGGTATAGGAGAACACGCTTTGTTTTGTTTTTCAACTTCACATGACACATCACTATGGCCCACATGTTGACGGTCAACATCACAATTTCGCGCACTAGCACACACTGTGAAAACACTAGGCTTACGGTTAGCCTTTCTTTGATTTCCCGCACTCACTGCACTGACACTACTCGCCGACTGTAGCCCCAAGTCCGGGGAAGCTCACGCTGGCGTCGTCGCCGCCATCGCCATCGCCACACGAACACCGCCGCTACGACTGCTGCCACTCCAATTAACAAGTAGATTGCGTGGTGATGGATGTCGTACGACGATAATGTGGTTCACTGCACGTTATTCTGTTTCAGCTCTTGTATTTGACGGTTTAAGTTATGTAAGGAGCTGTTTAAATCTGATATGTTTGTGTCATTTTCGTTTAGAGGTTCTGAATTTATGCTTATGTATTTTGATGATGATATTCAATGGGTCAATTTTTGGAAGAAATAAGCCCTTCTTCATCTCAATTTGATAGGTGTGAATTTGATGGGATAACAACGTAAAATCTTGCACAATTGACATGTTTTTTATGTCCGCTTGCAAGTTGTTGGTCTGTTTGTCCACGTTTATCAAATGTTTGTTAATAGTTTTATGTTGTTTGTCTACCAAATCTTCGGTACGTTTCCATACATTATATTCTGATTTTGGTTTTGTCTAAGTTCAATATCCTTAAGTGTGTAAGTGTGTCCTTAAGTGGTACAAGTACAACGTTCGTCGACTCACGATCTTAAAAAAAAAGTTTTGGCATGCTCCGATCACGAATCTGCGGTCCATTTTGCGTAGGATTCACGGTTCCGGAGATGTGCAAATCAATTAACTCTTATCTAATTGATATCCGGTGAGGGCCTCCACCGTCATTAGCGCTCCATTGTTCTTATCTATTGTTCATTGAATACCGTCATTATCTATTCGTGCGTCGGATTATCAGTGCTATTATATTATACTCCTTTGTTCCTAACTTCAACGGTAATCTGAATCATCAATAAAATACATTACCTAATTTTGTTACAATTTTTATTTACGAAATACAAAATCTTATTACTTATTATCTATAAAATAGGAGCGAAACATCTCATCCACTAAAATAACGTTGTACAATGTGTTCCCTGTAAATATACTCGTAAAACTATGCATTGAACATCCCTGAAACTTATATAGCAAATACATTAAGCATTATTCGCCACAAACTGAAGTCCATTCATTCTAAATCCTATCAACATTCCAGTTCTATCTTTTACAATTCCTTTTTAAAAACTGTAGATGATATCGTACAGGTGCTCGTTCGTATGAATCAAAATATTGACCGACGTCATTCGTATCGATATATAAAGCTACCCAATGTGACCCTGGTTTGTCATCTGTATCCAAATTGCGTATTATATACGTTGGTACGTAGGTGTACATGGGCAGTCTATTAGCAGCATAAACATTATTTTCTAGACTGGGGTGAATCTTTTTCAGATGTTGTTGTACATCTAGTGTATCCATGATATTACTGCTATTAGTAGATTATTACAGTACCAATCTACTCAATGACTAACATAGGAATGATCAATTATAGTGATTTCTAAATATTAATTTGCATTATTTTGTGTTATACAAAATGTATTTGAGTCATCAATATACTGAACAAGACGCAACACGAAGGAATGTTAAAATAAGCAACAGAATGTGAGATGAGCTTGTTGACTCATAAAGTTACTATCAATTCCACTGCAGAAATTCTTTAGATTAGAATTATTACTTACTGGTACTATATAAGACCAAGCAACTGCAGTCATGGAGTTAGTTTATGGTCGTTTGACCGCAGTGGATCAATCAATACTAGATTTGTGTTACTTCAACGCATCAAAGGCCATGAATGTAAGTGTTTATTTTATTGATAAAACTTACTTTTCTTTCTGTTATTTTGTTACGGGTGTATGATTTAGTGTTAACAAATTATATTTAAAAATTGTGTGTGTGTATATGATTAAGCCGTGGTAGCTCAGATGGTTAGCGCAAGCTGTAAATTTCACAGTACGCGACCCGGGTTCGTTCCCCGCCGGCACCAATTAAATTATTAATTGCAATTTTAAGTGTTTATTCTATTGACAAACTTACTTTTCTTTCTGTTATTTTCTTACGTATGTATGATTTAGTGTTAACAAATTATATTTAAATATTGTGTGTGTACCGCATCTGCGAATACTAGAGTAGTTAAAAATACATTTTTTAACAATGACAGTCATTAGTTGATCATTAGTGAATGTGATTCTGTTTACTTAAATTACAGGAAGACAAGAGCAGAAAGAAGAAATGGGATAATGGGAAGTAATGAAGCATTGTTATGTGAAGTTTGTTGGAACAAACATATTTTTAGTCACGTGTAAATACTTTAAACGTGCTTTGTGGCATTACTTGGGGGAGGCCTATGTTCAGCAGTGGACTTATGAAGGGCTGTAATGATGATGAAATACTTTTAACATTTTGTTCAAAATGACACAAAATCTAAAAAATATTAGATACATCATCGACATGGACGGATTTTACATTACATATCCTCATAAACATTTTCAATGTAGAGAAATGACTATTCTAGATGTAAAACTATCTAATAAAAATGATGCGTTTATCGATCATTATTTGTTTCGGCCAAGTTATCCTTTCAATTATTTGTCACCAAAAGACAAAAAAACTGTTCGTTTTGAAATGATATATTATAATATTTCATATTTTGATATGACCGAAGAATTAAAATGTGCCTACAAACAAGAGAACATCATCCCCATATTAAATTGGTATATTAGAAATTTGTGCAAAGACGAAGTGATCGCATACAAAGGTGGTTCAACAGAAAAACAATTTTTAAAAATGTTGACGACGAATGATAGAATTTTTAATATTGAAGAATACAAATGTCCAAAATACAATGATTTGGTAAACGTCATAAATTTAAACAAACGTTATGTGTGTAATAATCATATATTTGCAAAAAATAATCACAAAATTTTACATTGTTCTTGTCACGAAGTGTGGGTTTTTACAAGTGGTTATTGCTTGAAAATAAAATTTTAAATTAATCATAAATTTTGTTTGATTTCCCAAAAACATTAGTTATAGTCCATAATATATATTAATTGTTTACACCAACACTTTCATTTTTTATTTCACCCCTTAGAACTTTAGACGTGTGTAATGTTTCACTTTATACATCCGTTTACTGCTATTGTTGCAGGACCAAGTGGATGTGGGAAGTCAAATTTTGTAACAAATTTCATAAAATCAGTTACAGAAATATGTAATTGTGATTTTAATCAGATCACATGGTGCTTTGATGAAATGCAACCTTTATATAATTTACCAAATGTTAACTATCATCACGGAATTCCAAATCTTAACATGTTTGATGGTGAAAACCCACATCTCGTTATTATTGATGATCTAATGAGAGAGTCCGATGTAACTTTAAACTCGAACAGTGTTTTGTATTAGATTAAATAGAAGATTTATAAAGAAATAAAAAATAATATATTGCATACAATTTGTTTTATTTAATTTTATAACGTTTTACATAGTTACATACACACAAAATGCATTACACATAACTCATAAAATCTAACACACAACACATATTATAACCTTAACTACTATAGTCTACAGTAACATTTCTGTTTTTATCTATCTCAATAATATTATCAAACTCAGCATAAACTATACAGTTAATTGTTTGTATTAGTGAGGATTCAAATCGTACTTCTACTACCATGCTTTATGAGATTCCAATGAGCTGATGAGTTGGCTGATAAATCAGGAGTTAAGTCAAATTCTAATAGACAGTAACCTTTGGCATACTGTTTGTTCACAAGAGATTCCATTTCCTTCATTAAGAAAGTGAATACCAGTTCCCGAGAATAGAGTATGATATGCTAATGTAAATACACTATTATTAAAAGATGGCTGCAAAGCTTTTGAAGGTATTTGTTGACCATCAATATATAAGCTGAAAGAATTAATACCATAGTTTTCAAAGTTAAATGGATTTTAGTAAGGGAACCATTAAATGCAGAATTGTTCACAAATACAATTATACATCTTTTGGGTACCTGCCCTAAAAATATATTATCAAGAGTTTTTCCTTGAACACCCGATGGAATTGTTAAAACTTTTACTTCAGCTCGAGTAATAGGATATTTAGCAGTGGTAGAAGCTAAAACTTTTTGATGTGCGAGTAATACACTTGGATTAATTCGTGCTCGTCGAACAATAAGAGTTGCATCCGTAATGCAAACTTTAAACTTTACATCGTTTGACCCAGCAATTAAATTAAAGCTCTCTCTCGATCGAACCAATTTAACACTCATTTCAACACCATTAATTAAAAATGTATCTTGGTTGAAAAGTCACCGTGAAGATGACCAATCATTTCTATTTCCTTACTTTCACTAATCAATTCCTGTCTTTTAACAAATCCTATGTTTTTAGCATCCGTAAAATCCATTTTTCCTGCTGTATCATCATACCAAAGACTACAAGAAAGATGAGATTGTTTAGCAGCAGGAGCATAGTTTAAAAGTGTTTCCATGTATGCTCGATATGCATAGGTATTATTAGGTGGTGATACAAGTTTTTGGTTTAAATAAATATCAAGTTGACTAAAAAGTGAATGCAGCCAATTATTTACAGGTGCTACTATTGTAGTTGATATCAAGTTAGTTGAATCTCGATTTAATATTTTAGCCTTTATGTGGAGTAATGTATGAGACAAATCTATGTAGTCATCGCCTGTCCCAGGAACTTGAAACTCGATAACTTGTTTGATTGATTGTGGTCCATTATCAAACTCGAAATTGGTTTATAATGAATCCACAATCCATTTTCAATGCTAGTTTGTGTAGGCAGTAGTGCAAACAAATCCAATTCTGACTTAACGCACTCGCAAGAATGATTATCAAGGAAAGACATATTTAATTTGAAAATATATCTTTGATATTTTTCGTTTGAGACCAAGTTTTTTCGCAGCTTGCACTTTAGAAGTTAATGGTGGAATGAACGAGGTCAATCGTTTTCTTTTAGTTTTATATCCAGATCCTGTCATATTAAATTGATCAATTTTCTCATCAGCCTTTTGTTTTAAATTCGTACTAACTTGCTTTAGACGATCTTTTATTGAGGCTTCCATAGGACGCGCTTGAACCATATCCGATAAAAGTTCTACTCCAGCGCTTAATGCCTCCTTACCAATCACTCGAGCTTCACTTGAAAGTAAAGGTAAAACTGATCTAAATAACCCCCCTAAGAAGCTCCCAATACCATGACCGCGTTGGTATGGTGAACCCTTATAAATCACTCCAACTCCTGACCCAGCTTCATGTGTATAATAATTTTCATATGGACATTTATGATGATCACGAAGAGAATTCATTATTGTAATTTTCGGAAATGTAGTTTAATACACACGGTTCCAAACTGGAATGGTAATTTTTGTCCTGTGCTCGATCTTATAACTATTTCCAGCGTATCGAACTCTCTTCGCATAACAGGTAAGTAGTGAGGTTGAGAGAAAACGTGCATTTTATCTTGCACCATAAATGTATTTTGTAGGATCTAATGAAATGACTCTTAGTAAAGGAGTCATAACATCACCCACAATCTGAGGATCGATAATGTCGCAATATAGAAATAGTTGAGATGGTAACCCTAAGCGTAAATTAGCAGGACACTTTCCAAAATTTCTCTCTAGGAGATTTTTATTTAGTTCATAACCTAGTTGTAAACTTAATTTGGGTGTAAGGTGTATACAGTATATAAGATGAATGAGTGCAGATGGGATGCAAGGGAAAGTTAGTGTACGAAAGAAACCCAATGAAAGTCGATCTAACACTTAATTTATTTTAAAGAATTATAAATTGATGTATAGGCAAAAGTACGGAAGTTACATGATTTCGCAAGTGACAAATGCATTGTTTCTGCGTGACCTAAATAAACGTGTCATTGAATTAAAATTACATAAAATATGTGCGGTAACCCGTAGATTCTGCCGGCCTAAAAGAGGGAAAACTATAAACACAAAGGTACTAAGAATGTAAAAAAAAATAATAATATGATAACAATTCAAAGTACAAAAATAAAATCGTAAAATAATATAAACAAAAATAATATAACGAATTCCTTAAATATTTTATCACTGCACTACACTTGTGATGGAATGTCCAGTCGCACGGATCGCGGTCTCGTCCTTGGCGCAGGTTCCTGGTCTCCGCTCGTAACTGCTGCCATAGGAATGGAGATTACGGGAGTGTTTGCCGTCATGTTCAGTGCTCTCTTGGTTCTGCGACATCGTATAATGGTGTAAATGGATGCCGCTAGTATGATCAATCCCAGTAATTGTGTACATAACTGAATATTGATGTATGTCATGTACGCTGAGTGGTGCGCTTTCTTGTTCTTCAGGTTTGTAATCTGAGCCTTCATGCGACGCCACTCATCTCCATGGTCTTCGGATGTAAATTGCTCGAAGCCTGAAGTAGTATTTAGGATGGAATTCAATATGGAAATGTCTGATGGGATCGGTATGTCCTCTTGAACTTGAACTTGGCTCAAGTAGTTGTTGTGACCAAAAATAGAAAAGATGTCACTCTTGATGGTACAACCTTGACCGATTTGTAGTAAGCCATTCCCGGTCAGTTACTTCATTATCATTCCAGTGTCAATGCAAAATATGCGCACTGTGCATTTCCCACAGCAAGAGAATAGTCACCTGTTATCGCATTGTAACTTAATCCATCGCTCGCGACTCGGCGCCTCCTTTGTATGACACATTATTTTATCGTGTATGCTCAAGTTACAAATTGCTTGTTTTATTTGTAACTCATAAATCGGTTTATCTATAGATCATAACAATCTGTTTGTCTGTGTATGGACACAATTTTGAATGTCGGATTCTGATAGCGTGAGGAGCAGGTCTTTTTGCAGATTGAATGCGATATAGGGTGTTATAAATTCCACAATGTAGTTCTGCTGCGGAAGACTTATAGCCTTATCCAGCTCAAAGGTTTCCTTGTTGACCAAGGTTGACTCAGGTCACCACTTATCTTCATCAATTTGTATAATTCCCTAAAGTCGTGCATATCGGCAGGCAAAGTCAGGTCATTTGGTATGTGTCTGTATATAATATTGAGCTGCTCTTCCAATTGTTCTGGAGGCAATAAGTGAGCGTCCATATGACCATTTGCAACCATGTCAGCCATGATTATTATAGTGATAATAATCATGGCTGACATGGATGCTGACAGGATATGTAGCTCGTCGTTATTCATTTTCTCTATTCGGTTGGTAGTGAAGGTTATATTCTGTAGGTATTTCTGAACCAATCCAAACTGCTTGTTCATGATGGCTTCGTTTCTTTGAAGAATATTGTACTGTGCTTCTATGACACTTGTTTGGTTTCGAAGCAGAAGTTGTAGGTGATTTTCGTTCATAGAAATTTTTTTTATGTCCCTTTCATATTTGTTCGCGAAACGCTCGTCCAGGACACCGATAAGGAATGGGCCACATATCCCACACCATTGATCAGTCCTCTTTTTTGTCTTCTGTGAACACCGTTCTTGAGTATCTTGTTGTAATGTTGAATTTCGGATATTTCATGTTGCAGCTGATATATGATACTCCTGTATTGTACTGGAAGCGTAATGCCGTGTAGGTACTCTTCCAAGTGACCGACGTAACTTTTCACGTGACTTAATGCTGACCAGTATGTACTCATATTATAGTACACAATTAATTTCCATTCATCTCGTATAAGATTTATGTCATACATTTTGTCAAAATAAATGTTTTGGTTGTTATCCAATGCTGATATGTTGTATGAACACTGGCTAGGGGTGAACAGACATAGGAACAGCATCACCACCATCGTAAAGAATGTTCTGACAGGCCTTCTCGTCGTGCGCCTTGGTCGTTGTTGTTTTGCTTGCGAGTCAGCTGTTGTGACGTCATCACACGTCGATGACTGAACGTCGTTGCTTGTATGTTGTTCCGTGAGTTCTCACCGGTAGAACGGATAGTTTTAAGATCGGCCTCTGCATGATTCCATTTTTGGTTTTGACTGACACCACCCGTACGTATCCATCCTTACCAGGGTGAACATCAATGACCCTACCCATTAACCATTTGCCAGGGGGTAAGTTTTCATCCTTGATTAGGACAATATCGTTGATCTCGATGTTTTTTGAGGGTGTTCTCCACTTGGTACGAACTTGCAGCTGTTGTAGGTAGTCAGATGACCATGTCTTCCACAACTGTTTGTTCATGGCTTGAATCATCTGCCATCTTGTTGTCAAGTTCATGTGATTAGGAGCTGTTTGTGGTCTTGATATCAGTGATCCTCCAACTAAGAAATGTCCCGGTGTTAGGTATTCATCCTCTGAGCTTTCAGTCAAGGCTAGTAGAGGCCTAGAGTTTAGACACGCTTCGATATGGTGAAGCAGTGTGATGAACTCTTCGTACGTGAGATTTACTGGATCTTCTCAAATCGTCATCTTCAAATTCTATCGATTGTACAGTTTTGATAACTAAATTCAGAGCATGTTGCTTTTCAGTTGACGATAGGTAGTTTTGCCGAGGTATTTGTTTGTTTCGCAACCATTGTGTGAAACGTGATAGCCAGCCGATTGTTGTTACGATGCGCCGCGTCGAGCTGCATTCATGTAATAATTGTAAAATAAAATCATTTTTGTGAGATAAGGCTGCGTTCACACTAGTTTTCTTGGTTTCTAATTCTGGTGGTTGGTATATTTTATTTTTGATCATGTTGGGATCAAATGCCAACAACCACTGCGGGCCCTGCCACCACAGTTGATGTTCTAATAACTGCTGTGTCGACAGTCCTCTTGTAGCACAATCCGCAGGGTTATCTTCAGATCGAACATGGTGCCAAGATGATGATGGAATAATGTTGAGTATTGTACTAACTCTGTTAGCAACGAACTGTTTCCATCTATTAACGTCTCCATACAGCCAACCAAGAACCACCATAGAATCGGTCCAAGCGTAGATTTGCAGGTTTTTTGGCATAGTTTCCATGACCTTTTTCATGAGTTGAGATAGTAGTAACGCACCACATAGCTCAAGCTTAGGCAACATCAACTTGTTTTTCAACGGTGCTAATTTTGTTTTAGCTGTCACGAGTGTCGACGTGAACTCGCCCTTAGGACTCTTTGTGACAACGTAAATAGCGCAGGCATACGCCTTTTCGGACGCGTCACAAAGCCATGTATTATGAAATGGTTTTTATCGCCCATATATCTAGGGATCTTGAACTGGTCTATGTTCTGATAATCACACTTCAACTTTTTCCACTCGTGGGTTATGTTCTCAGTTAAGCGCGTATCCCAATCTGCAGCTTCTTCAGACTATGTACGTTGGAACAGAAGCTTTGCTCGGATCGCCTTTGACTTTGATTCACCTAGATCTTGTTCGAATCCAGGCTTCATAAGAAGAGCAACCTCGTATCTTCCGTCAGGTAGGCGTCTTGTCGTAGATTGATAGAATTGCTCACAGTACTGTTCATTAGGTGTCAATTCAGCAGCTGAGTCACTGATTTCTTCGAGCTCCCAGTATTGAGAAATTTCTGATAGGTCGGTTATCACAACGTGACACTTAAACGTTTTCACGTTACCCGAGAGGATCCAGCCCAATCTCGTCTGTTGAGCTATTGGAGCCATGTTAGGACCTTTGATCAAGCCGCTCATGATGATCTCGGAGTATATGCTTGCATCTAGTAGTAGATCAATAGGCCTAGAGATGTTGTACTCGGGATCAGCTAACTGTATGTGCTGCAAGTGTGGCCAGGACTCCTTACTGAACGACATGTTTGGCAGATTGTTGATGACGTGATTGATGACTAATGCTTAAGTTGTAAACTCATAGTCTTGGTAGATAGACTGACATTCGAGCGTGACGACTCCCCTGCCGTACTTTGATCCATTTCCAATGCCAGATACAGAAGCGTGGTACCGTTGTCGAGGCAAGCCCAGCATCTGAGCGGCGTTCTCAGAAATGAGTGAAATCTGAGAGCCTTGGTCTAAAAGACATCTCAAAGTGATGTCGTAGGCGGTCCCATAATGAATTGGCCTAACTATGAACCAATGAAGGAAATGAAACGAAACCAATTTTATTTTTCAATATAATCACCATGAATACTAACACACTTCTGACATCTGTGAATCAACATCTCTAAACCTTTATAAAAATAATCACATTTTTATCCTCAAAATGACTGAAGACGGCCGCCTGCAACTCTTCATCGCTTGAAAATTTTCTTCCTCTTAAGTCCCGCTTTAAATTTGGAAATAAATAATAGTCGGACGGGGCCATGTCTGGACTGTAAGGTGGATGTTAAACTTCTGTGAACCCGCATTGACGAACTGCATCCTTCGAAACACCAGCGGTATGAACAGGGGCGTTGTCATGGAGGACAGGACACCTTTAGACAGCTTGCCTCTTCGTTTTTCTTTTATCTTGTCTCGTAATTTATATATTAAAGAAGCATAATATTCGCCGTTCACGACTGTATTACGTTCTTTAAAATCCACCATCAAAATGCCTTGAAAATCCCAAAATATTGTGCACATCAATTTTTTAGTCGATTGTTGCACCTTTGCCTTTCTAGGGGGCTTTTCACCCTTATAACGCCATTCCATTGACTCGCGCTTGCTTTGTGGATCATAATACAAGATCATAGTTTCATCACCAGTCACTAGCCGCTCGATCACAGTCTTTGGATTTTTGCCACAAAGATCCAAAAACTCCGAAGCGCAGCGCACTCTTTCCTGTCTCTGTACCGCTGAAAGAAGTTTCGGTACCCATCTTGCACTCACTTTTTTCATGTGAAGATGTTCATGGATCGCGCGATGAACGGTACTCTTAGAGAGCCCAAGCCTTGCTGCAATTTCTCTAATCTTCAAACGGCGGTCACTCAGAACCTCCTCTTCGATAAGAGCAATCGTTTCGGGAGTGAGCACTTCCACAGGTCGACCGTCGTGGCCAAAGTCTTCGACGGTTTCTCTCCCGAGGCGAAACTCTTTCACCCAATTTTTCACTGTGCTGTAGGAGGGGGCAGACTCCTTATACACGCCATCCAATCGTTCTTTTATTTGGGCAGGGGATAAACCTTCTTTAAACAGAAACTTTATGACACTTCGATACTCAGTTTTCGACATTTTGAAAAAATACGCGACTCTCGTTATTCAAATGCCTGTTAAACTAAGACTAAGCATTTCATGTCGATGCATGTTTCTTATATTAAGTGCAAGATAAACGTACTATTTAATGCAACACAACATGTAGCGACATATCGCGTTAAACTATATCAGGCCAGTTCATTATGGGACCGCCTGGTAAGTCCCGTCAGAAGCTTTGACCCTGACAGATAATGTTGTCAACAGGATCTCTTCGTCATCTGTAGCAACGTGATTCACGCAATGTTGTATGTTTTCGGATCGCGTTGAAACTTGAGGTCTTTGCATAACTGGAGCTGTAGGCACGTGCGATAACGACCCGGCGGGCGCGTCGGCCGCCCGGTTTACCGTCTGTTGATTAAGGTTCATATTTGCGTATGCGTCATGTAGCATTGTGTTATGACTCTTTTGACAGACTTTGCATCTTTTCGTCGACGTGCATATGTTATCGGTGTGTGCGTACAGACAATTGGGGCAAATATTGTGTTTCTTGACGGCCATTAGCCGCTCGTCCGGTGTAAACTTGATGAATTTGCTGCATTTGTATAGGTAGTGATTATTGTTGCAAATCGGACAAATTGACGAGCATGTCGCAACAGCTTGAAATTCTCTGTTCGGGAATTTTCCATAGCGATGACCACCAGCATGTTGAAACTGAGGCTTATATAGTTTGTTGTTGATGATTTTCGGAGGATAAGATCTATTTGATGATGTTGAGATCTCTCGTTCCTTTTTATCTATTGGCTCTAAGGCGTCGAATTTGCTCTCTAGGAAGTCCATTAGCTCAGAAAGCGATGGTATGTCTCGCGGCGATTTTCGTGCCTCTTTGTAGTCGCTGTATGTTTCAGCATCTAGCTTCGTCGCTATGATGTGTACTAGCAACGGATCCCAGGTACTTATCGTATCGATACCGAGGTTCTGTATGGCGTGGATACATTCCATGGACGTGTCGTAGAGGCGTCTGATCTCGTACGCTGATTGCTTGTGAGCGAAGGGTTGATTGAGGAAAATCTCAATCTATTTTGTAAATAACAGCTGGGGGTTGTTATATCTGTGTGTCAGCAATTCCCACGCTGTATTGTAGTTGTCTGCCGAGATGTTTAGATGCTGAATAAGTCGCTCAGCATCTCCTCGTAGTTTACCTTTCAGGTGCTGCATCTTCTGGGTTTTCGTGAGCAAGTTATTGTTGTGGATGCTTTCTACGTAGAGATCATAGAATGTAGGCCATTGTGTATACTTGCCTGTGAATGTAGGTATGTCGATATGTGGTGTCGACTGCTGAAGATGTAATGTAGACGCGAGCTTGAGATTCAAAGCCTTCTTGATGCTCTTGTACGAGTCTTCGTAAGCATAAAACTCATCGTCATACTGCGTATCTGAACCTTGGAGAATGTGATCGATTTGTAAATGCAAAGCGTCGATTGCAGCCCAGCGAGTTTGAATGTTACGCAATTCATCTTCACTTGTCGATGGAAAGCTCTGAAGTTGGTTCTTTGCAGAGATACCAATTCATCTGCCTGGCGACGATCTGTAGGCGAGACCGTTGTTGCATTTGACGTCGATGGCAGAGTGACTCTCGGCTGTAGTTTAGGTGGAGCCGTAGATGGAGTCGCCTCCGGTGTCGCTACGATCTTAGGCAGCGCTTCTGGTGCCGGAGAAACAGGTTCACGTGCAGGGGGGCAGGTCGATATTAAGATCGAATAACTTATGGTTGTTTACTTGGAACTCGGCCCACAGTTTATCAAGGGCATCGAGTCGCTCGTTCAAGTACTTACGAGTCTTGCGTGTTGCGGAATCCTTGCTGAAGTTTCTTTCTATCTTCTTGATCGCTTCAACAATCTCCTGTTGGCGCTGAAGTAGACTCTCCATTATGCTTGTTCACCGAAAAAAGGTACCCTCCAAGTTCACTGCTCACTGAGTCTTAGCACTGTTCACTGTGTCGAATGTCGACGACAACTGTCCACTTTGATAGCAGCTGTAGCAGATGTTTGTCCAGCGGTCCAGGCCATTCTATATCTTCGCGAACCTAGTACGACCTTTTTTGCGCCTTCTCAATTGAACTGGTGGGACCCGCTTCTGGGAAGCCAGTCAACCGATTCGCAGTCGCACAAAATCCACAAAGAAAATAAAGTGACGTAAGCGTAGGAACCACTGTACCTGTATTTTCCAAATGTCGATGGAAATCCACAGATGTGATCTTGTCTTTTCTTGAAGGACCAAAAACACTGTAAGGTGTATACAGTATATAAGATGAATGAGTGCAGATGGGATGCAAGGGAAAGTTAGGGTACGAAACAAACCCAATGAAAGTCGATCCAACACTGAATTTATTTTAAAGAATTATAAATTGATGTATAGGCAAAAGTACGGAAGTTACATGATTTCGCAAGTGACAAATGCATTGTTTCTGCGTGACCTAAATAAACGAGTCATTGAATTAAAATTACATAAAATATGTGCGGTAACCCGTACATTGGGTGATAATGTTACGGATATTATATTTTTATCCAAAACAGAAATAGACACAAATTTTGTTATTTCATCATAGCGAAATTTCAAGTTCTCTCCGATACCATTTAACACTCTTAAAAATTGCTCAACGTTATCACAGTTGGTAGCTGGAATATGTTTTTTGTAGTACACGGGTCATTATCAGGCGACTCATTATTTGGTTGATTTCGGTGGCATTTTTTGTTTTAAAATTTAGGCCTTACTAACATGAAATATCTATTCTAGAGTTAATTTAATATATAGTACCCGGATGACCGAGCTTTGCTCGGTTTTTTTAAGTTAATAATTTTTAATCTTATTGACATAATAGAAAAAACTGAACTGGTTATTTGAATAAAAAATCGTGAGTGCAATTAGATTAATTAAAATTTTCGTATTTTTAAAAAATACTAAAAAAGGGCTCTAAATAATAGATTTCTCACAAAAGAAAGGAACTTGAAAAAAAAAGGAAAAAAGTCGGACTCAAGACGGGACGCGAACCACGGAACTCCGATATCACGCCCGAACAACATCCCATCTGAGCTATTACGATCGTTAGTGATCTGTCAAAATTTACCTTCTTATATTGTAGCAGTTTTTTTATTGCCTGAAAACACGGACAAAGGGACATTTTCTAAAAATAAATCCTAGCTAGATCGATTTATTGCCCCCGAAACTCTCTGTACACAAAATTTTATGAAAATCGTTGGAGCCGTTTCCGAGATTCCGATTATATATATATATATATAGCAATTCTTGTATATATATATATATATATATATATATATATATATATATATATATATATATATAGCAATTCTTGTATATATATATATATATATACAAGAATTGCTCGTTTAAAGGTATAGGATAAGTAGAAGAGGGAATCGTATAGACCGAATGGTTAAGAAGGTACTTAATTTTAAAAAAAATGGTGTCCACCGAAATCAATATTTTAATCACCGAAATCAAATAAATATAAAATAATTTATATTTCAAAGATAATTTTCTTAAGGTAAATTTACTGCCTACTTGATAACTACTATGAACTTATGATCTGTAAAGAATTGCAGGTTAATTCGACAACAAAAAATGTATGTTATCAAGACTTATATGTAACCATTTTTATTAATTTTTGTGAAAACTTACAAAAATCAATTTTAATTCAATTCACAATTTCTAATCAAACTTACAAAATTATTATATTAAATGTCATTAAAGATAGTAGTCTTAAACTAACATTATAGGAACTTAAAAAAATCAGCATTCTTGGTCGAGATCTAGCTTAATCACAGTCAATTTACTTATTGAAAAAAATTACTACAAAATCACTTAAAAATCAATCCTTTAAACAACATCAACAATTGTAGAAGGCACTTACATAACTAATAGTATTTGTATTTTTAATAAAAATATTATTTTTTCTTTTGATTTTAAGACAATTAAATAAGCTTTAGGTATAATAATCAGCCAGCATTAAATTAACAATGTAATAAACTTCTTATAAAACTTTGTATTACAGTTTTCAATCCTTAATTAAAAATGTTATATTCCTCGTCACTACTTTCTTTACAATTTACAATTTTGGAGACTACTTCATTCATTAATGTCGGAGCAATATTTTCACAATTTGTCGAAACACGTATCCAGAAGCTGTCACTTTCATGTAATCCAATGTCTGAAGGTAAGGTATGGGACAGGCGCTGTTTTGGTTTCATAGAACTCATCAGCAAGATCAACAGAAGAGCTACAACCAGGTTGAATTAGAATATTCGATAAAATTTGAGGCTTATTAGATTCAGTTGCACTGACTCCACTCCCTTTTTTGGCTTGACTTGACTTTTTAATCAGATTGATCTTGTCACTCTTGTTCCTGTTCGTTCTATCAGTCAACAGTCTATCAGCTTGCTCGCCTATGATGTATAATCCTACATGATACCCATGTTCACATGACACAGAATTATTTTTACATTCACCTTCGGCGTTGGGCTTATTAGCGTTCCATACTGCAGATGTACTTTCATAGTCCCTGCAAATTGCTTGAGATTGGATGGAATTAGCAATTCTTTTTCATAAATACCGGAATCGTCAATAGTTTTCGTTATAATACCTTGAACAGATTTCAGATGAGTCATCAATGATGATAAGCTTGTGATATCATTGCCTTGAGCAACTATTCGATCAGCTGTTCTTTTAAGTGTTGCACCGACACCATCTGGGGCTCCTTTTCCATGGCCACTTTCTGTATAATTCCATGTAATACTAGTCAAACTGGGAAAGTACCAATGGAGTTTACTGATGATATAAAACATTTTACGGTTTCGGTACTGAGCCGACGGACTATCAGAAATGAAATGTAGTATACGAATATTGAGATTTTCATCTTCTACGAATTTTAAAATCGGAAGTAAATGTTCCCAAATGGCTGGTGCATCATGGCGTAAAGACTCTGATAATGCACACATCGACTGAACTTTCAGAAGTCCATTTTTACGATAGTAAATGACCACGGTGTGCAGGGTTATTTGTTGTCGGTTACCCCCGAAATGAACGGCTTGAATTTCATTACCGTATTTTGTGCTGTAATTTTCACTAAAGTCGCAGTGAATTATACACTCTTCCTCAGTGCGGTCGCTTTTCATTTTTTTAATAAACTTGTTTTTGCGATAACTCCACAGTGAGTCATGTATGAAGGTAACATTTTTTCAAATTTTAAAATGGTGTCCCTGGGGAAAGTAGTCACTTTATCTTTCGTTGTGTGAATGGTTGTTTTTGTAACTCCATTCTTGTTAATAAGTTTTTTTTTTACTTTTTTGCCAAATCCAGTAAAACAATACTTCAGTGTTATTGAATTCATTATAGATTAAACTTTTATCTTTGCAGTCATCGCATTTTCTAGTTAAACATGACACATTCGAAGAGTCACAGCACAGTGATGACAAAATATCTTTGGTATATTTTTCTTGAATTAAGTTGTTTTTCTTTAAAGCAGTCACCATCAAGACCATATTTTCATGTTCGATACAAAGACAGGTTTCTCGTTTATTTACATTAGGTTTCAGTATCCAAAACGGTCGTTTTTTGCAAAAACTATAGTAACTAATTTTATTTTGGGGATTTGTTTGCTTAAACTTAGTATATAAGTCTTTTAAAGAATCATTTAAATAGCGTCTTTGTTGTTTATTCTTTTTTTGAGTAATGAACTCTTTCTTCCCAGAACACGTACGACTGTTTTCATCTTCTTCAAGAAAAGTTTTGATGTCCTCTTCCAAATTATTTTTAATTGTTTTTATAGAGTCTGATTCACTTTGTTTAATATCTTCAGTATTATTTTTACTTATATGTTCATATTCTCTTAATTTAGCACTTTAGTATTTTAATCTATATATCTGTTTTCGCTGTCGTTCGTTGACAGTCTTCAATTGATCAATCTTCTCTTTCTGTAACTGATAAATTTTATTCATGCGGTATTTAAGTCTACGTATGATAACTTTGGTATTCAGTTTCTTGTTAGCTTTTGGAGTTGAAGGAAACTCCTTTTCAATCACACGAACTGATGAACTTGTACATGGCTTTGAAATTTTACTTACGTCACTAGATGGACTCAATGGTGCTGACGAGCCTCGATAAGCCTTAATACGCTGAGGTAAAGGAAATGAAACGACGGATGAACTTGATGGTAGCAAATCAACATAGGAACTTGCTTCAGTTTGAAGCAATTCTGATCGTATTGTTTGTGATTGTGAAGTCACCAAAGGATCGTCAGTTTTGTCGGTTACTTCTGGTACGATTATTAAATCCTCTTCAAGACACCTCATCTCTGTACGCCTTCTTTTCAAATTTTGTTTGTTGGAAGATATTCTACTTCTCTCTCTAAAAATTCGTTGTTGACGAGGATCTAATTCACTTACAGACTTTATCTTTCCTTCATTCTTCCTTTTATAATACCGTTGTCTATCTTTCTCTTTGTGCACTGCGTAAAGCTCTGGATCACTCTTAATGCGAGCTTTCCGACGTCGTTCAGACAATCTCTTTTTTAGCCAACCGATCTTCTTTTGAATCTGACATAATCTCAATACTGAAACAAGATAAGGGGTGGTAAGAAAGTTAAATTTACGATCATAAAATGTAAATAAATAACGATTGATTGATTTCGGTGATTTCAAAATTAATTTCGGTGCACCTATTTCCACCGAAAACACCGAAATCAATGCCACTGAAATCAAAATAATTAACGAAATCCTAAATGTTTTCAAAAATAAACTGATTTTTTATATTAACCTCTTTATTTGAAATCTAATACATAAAATACATAATTTTATTATAATTATAAATATTAATTCAAATAGTTGTGGATAAAATGGATTCACCGAAATCAATTTTAGGGGTATACCAAGCCACCGAAAACGATTACGTACCTCAATAAAAGAGTGACGCGGTAACGCACAGACGCGTTGATCTTACCACCAATGCGGCGCGACTGACAGTTTGTATTACTCGAAAAACTATTCTCAAAGTCACTAGAGTATGGGATATATGAACGGATTGGTGCGCGCCACTGATATCAAACCTAAACGTTGGACGTGAAGACAACCAGATGTAACTTGACTATTAAGGCCTATTGTGCTTTAGTAATATTATAAATGGAATTAATAACTATCTAGTTGTTTGTGAACACGTGTCAAATAGTGCCGAATATTGGAGAAAAAAAGATAAAAAATAATTGCCGCCGCAATATGGGGCCGGACGCGGCATCGAGGTCAATATTTTCGAGGTTTTTAATTTTTTTTAACTAACTTATATTTAATTTATTCAAAAAAAGAACATATGCCCCTCCTAATATTTTGATCGTACCTGTTATAGAAAAAAGTATCAAGTTGTTAGTAATCCATTTCGTACTGGATTTCGACCCGGACACGCCTTTTTGAGCCGTCTGAGAATGACCGACACTATGGATGGTTTATCTTCATTAGGCATTAACATAGATTTTGTAATGTATATAACATTTTCATGATCTTGAACAGTAAACATGGTACATATACTTGAAACCATCATTATATTGAGAATAAGTTCGCATATCACTTAAATCAGCTTACCACAGTTCATTAATATTTGATAGAATGTACCTATTACGCGGGAATTTTTTTCGAATGGGTTTATGTAATGTGTATGTTACTTGTGATTTTAACCATTCCTTTACTTGCTTTTTATTCATTTTACCCTTCATGGCTTTTGATAATTTATCAATACTACCAAAACTAGCGGGATTACATGCATCATAATAAATCCTGTTAATTTCTTCTAGTACGGGGTCCATTTTTCCCACTCGGGCCTTTTACGTATCTTAGTTGTAGACTTTGTATCTCCTCTACTCGGTGTAAAAAACTCTTAAACTTCAATCTCAGAGGGTTTGTTCAGATCTTTTGCTTGAAGTTGGTTAATAAACTCACATCTCTTTGGATTTCCAATATAAGTAAGTGGTACTTTAATATCTTTAAATGCTTCAGCAAATCTATCCCACCCTACTGGATCACTTCTTTTTAAGGGTCTTAGTGAATCATTAATTAAATCATCAATATTACTTCCAGGAATTTTTTCATTATCAATTATGACTGTACCTTCATTATCCCAATGTATTTTACTTTTACTTGTTTCAACTAAGTTTAATAATAACTGTCCTTTTTTATTATAAGTTTTTGGTATTAAACTGAGTATTTGAGCTGGTGTGTAAAGTGAATTTTCATCATTTTCTTTACTTTTAATGGATCGATTCTCATCCAACAAAGATTCAGCATCAACTGAAGTTTTTAAATCTCTATCTTTATTTTTAAAACCAATTTTAGACTTATTTGAATCTTCATTAGATGTATCAGAATAAAATGGTAATCTGAGTGGTTGACGATCCTCTTCGATAAAATGAAGGTATCTTTTCAGTGTTTGTAAATATAACATCCATTTCTTTCGGTCTTCCGTCTTACTATTCATAATATTTTGCATTTCAATATCTAATCGAGATAAATTACTATTAACCTTATTTTCTTTTTTTAATTTTTCAATCAATCCAGGTTCGATAAGTATCATTTTCTTTGCATTTTCCATCTTAACTGGCTAGTCCACTCACTAATATACCTAACCCACTCAATATTGCACCTAATATTATTGGTAAGAAAGCCCCTCCTTTTTGTATAATTATATTTTTTCTTAGTTTATGTTTACACTTACGCACTAGTTTACGGAGTATATTTTTGTGTTTATTCAATTTTTGTTTATCTTGATCTTTAAGAGGTACTTTTCCTTGTAAAACGTTATGAATACACTCACAAATACAGTTAATTTCCTCTTCATTACACGTTTTAAGTAATGCTCTTTGATATTTTGGTTTAAGAGCGGCCAACCCGTCTTACTTTTCATACAAACGCTCGTACGTGATTATGGCATTGTAATAGATCTTTCTTTGAAATTTTTGAACTAATAGGTATCTTGTGCACTATAGCTAGGTTTCTATCAAAACAAAGAATCAAAACTTGGAGAAACAAATTCAGTATAAGCCTCCAAAAATCTGCTTTTTTGCACATAATTATCTGAATTTTGGCCGTTCATAATGTACTCATAAATAGTAAAACCAATGAAAATATTTAGAAAGCTCGCAAATGTAATCGAGTTTCTAAATGACAAACATTTATTTCACAAACTTGTAAGGCTTACTGAAAAACACGTATTTCCTGGAACAAGTTTTATGAAATTTCCACACACTATTTTTTCGTACAATGTTATCGCGTTCTCACTTGCTTGTTAGTCAAGTGGCGGTGAGGTATGCGGGGGACGAGTCGTGCGGGGTTGGGGCGGGGTGAGACGGGGGAGTTGAATGACGCTCGGCTTCCTATATATACTTATTATACTCTTTGCGCTCGGCTCTCGGGCCTCTCGGAGAATTGTTGGCAGGTATAGATTTTGTTGACTGCGCGTACGCGGATGTGCTGTTGTATTTTAATTTTAGTGAATTCTGTTTTACCTACTACGACGGTCTTGTTTTTTTTTATATCGGACACTGCTTTGGCTTGCGAAAGGTTTAGTGTTGTGAACAACAGAAATTATTGACTCACGTTTCCCACGCAAACTGCCAATGAGAGATAGACTCGATGATTGACTGTATTAGATGATAATAATTAATTTTTTTCTAAATTTTCAATCACTTCTGACAGTTTAAAAACTTTTTGTGTTCGGAAAAAAAGAATCTTCTCGACAACTGGGTTGTTTCATTTATTGTTTATAAAATGTGACAAAGTTTTTTAGAATAAAAATTGATATTTACCCAACTGTATTTAGACTACTTTATTTGATCACACACAAACACACATTTGTAGTCATTTACATACGGTACGTACATGTTAAATAATTAGGTACGTTACCTAATTTACGCATCCTCTAATACAATACTAATATAGACGAACTGGATAGATAAAGAATTTATTCTGCTCCTGCTACTAGTCCTAAGCAAAATAAATCATTTACGTTTACTTTTTCGTGCTGTATTTATGTATATGATGGACGAACAAAAAAGTCGAACGGAACTCCTTGCTAAAACAAAACTGAGTCTGGTCTATGTGTGGGTATTACGTATATATACGTTTGCGCGTGTAATGTCTGACTAATGTTTGAATGTGTCCGGGCTTGTACGCACGACGACCATTTTAAAAAACCAGTTTATACGGATCTCTCATTGTACGGGAAATTGATACAAAGCAAGACCATTGTAACTGGAAAATTCTAGCTTTATGTGTTTACAGTTTTTTACTAGCGAAAATCTGTGTGACTTTCTTTGTTCGTCCATGAGGTACTTGTATATATGAAATAAGAAAAAGCTAATGTATGTTATAAATAATTTCCATTTCGTCAACAATAACGCACACACGGTACATAGATTGGTAAAAATACAACACAAATAAATCTCCGAGGCCAAGCGTTGCGTCCGTACTAGACAAAGCATGTGATATAATAAAGTAGTACGGTACTAAATGTAAAACTATGGCTATGCGCACGCGAGGACATATTTGCGAGACGCGCGCGTGCGATTCCATACGCCGCGAGTGAGCGGCAAAAGTTACCGAATGTTAACCGAGCGCTCAGGCGCTATCTCTCTCTTTTCGCTTTGCCTCTTTTTCTAACATTGCGCTGGATGAAACAACAAGCTTTTCAACCATACTCGCGTTGACGATAGACGGGCCGGGAAGGGCCCTCTTAAACGTATGCAAAGCGTTTAGCAAATGTTTATACGTTGTGAGTCGACGATGCATCATTCAGCAATGATTTGAATTGTTTCATTCTTGGTGTATTTATACTCTTTTGTGGGGACGTAGACTGTACAGAAACCATTAAATGGGAAGACATTTGTCTTGATACGACAAAAATCATTGGTAATCTGTTTTAAATCTACCATTAAATATCCATGTGCCTCTAGAGTTGCATCCCTGTAGGCATCTTCAATGAATTTTGGGTTATCTGGTGACACTTGTCGTGCTAAATATCTTATTTATTATAATCTTATTTGAGTCTCGAGGGTTTTTAAAATATATTATTACTTGAGTTTAAGGATATGTCTCTTTGCCCTTTAAAATACACTGAGATTCCTGTGATTCCTGTGATGACTACCTTTTGTAAATATATCCACAATTCTTCCATCGGACTCTCTCATTAGATCATCAATGATAACGAGATGTGGGTTTTCACCATCAAACATATTAAGATTTTGAATTCCTTGATGATAGTTAACATTTGGTAAATTATATAAAGGTTGCATTTCATCAAAGCACCATGTGATGTGATTAAAATCACAATTACATATTTCTGTAACTGATTTTATGAAATTTGTTACAAAATTTGACTTCCCACATCCACTTGGTCCTGCCACAATAGCAGTAAACGGATGTATAAAGTGAAACATTACACACGTCTAGAGTTCTAAGGGGTGAAATAAAAAATGAAAGTGTTGGTGTAAACAATTAATATATATTGTGTACTATAACTAATGTTTTCGGGAAATCAAACAAAATTTATGATTAATTTAAAAAAGTATTTTTGACAAGTGTGTGTCGATATTGTTACGAGCTTGAGGTTCGTGACAGTAAAAACTGCCGATTAAATTACCAAAATTTACACTTTTATTACCGAACACCAATTATAACTTAAAACACTAATAATTAATCAGACTGATTCACTTTATTTCGCTCCGAAGATTCGCTTGTCTCGCCAAATTCAATACTGCCCCGATCGTGGCATGCAGCGGGTTTAAATACACGTTTACACCGAAACATCCAGAATATTCCCGTAGATACGGACGCCGACCGACCAGACGCAGAAAGTACGAGTATTGGGCTTCTAGAAAGCTTAGTATTAAACTGAGTATTTGAGCTGGTGTGTAAAGTGAATTTTCATCATTTTCTTTACTTTTAATGGATCGATTCTCATCCAACAAAGATTCAGCATCAACTGAAGTTTTTAAATCTCTATCTTTATTTTTAAAACCAATTTTAGACTTATTTGAATCTTCATTAGATGTATCAGAATAAAATGGTAATCTGAGTGGTTGACGATCCTCTTCGATAAAATGAAGGTATCTTTTCAGTGTTTGTAAATATAACATCCATTTCTTTCGGTCTTCCGTCTTACTATTCATAATATTTTGCATTTCAATATCTAATCGAGATAAATTACTATTAACCTTATTTTCTTTTTTTAATTTTTCAATCAATCCAGGTTCGATAAGTATCATTTTCTTTGCATTTTCCATCTTAACTGGCTAGTCCACTCACTAATATACCTAACCCACTCAATATTGCACCTAATATTATTGGTAAGAAAGCCCCTCCTTTTTGTATAATTATATTTTTTCTTAGTTTATGTTTACACTTACGCACTAGTTTACGGAGTATATTTTTTGTGTTTATTCAATTTTTTGTTTATCTTGATCTTTAAGAGGTACTTTTCCTTGTAAAACGTTATGAATACACTCACAAATACAGTTAATTTCCTCTTCATTACACGTTTTAAGTAATGCTCTTTGATATTTTGGTTTAAGAGCGGCCAACCCGTCTTACTTTTCATACAAACGCTCGTACGTGATTATGGCATTGTAATAGATCTTTCTTTGAAATTTTTGAACTAATAGGTATCTTGTGCACTATAGCTAGGTTTCTATCAAAACAAAGAATCAAAACTTGGAGAAACAAATTCAGTATAAGCCTCCAAAATTCTGCTTTTTTGCACATAATTATCTGAATTTTGGCCGTTCATAATGTACTCATAAATAGTAAAACCAATGAAAATATTTAGAAAGCTCGCAAATGTAATCGAGTTTCTAAATGACAAACATTTATTTCACAAACTTGTAAGGCTTACTGAAAAACACGTATTTCCTGGAACAAGTTTTATGAAATTTCCACACACTATTTTTTTCGTACAATGTTATCGCGTTCTCACTTGCTTGTTAGTCAAGTGGCGGTGAGGTATGCGGGGGACGAGTCGTGCGGGGTTGGGGCGGGGGGTGACGGGGGAGTTGAATGACGCTCGGCTTCCTATATATACTTATTATACTCTTTGCGCTCGGCTCTCGGGCCTCTCGGAGAATTGTTGGCAGGTATAGATTTTGTTGACTGCGCGTACGCGGATGTGCTGTTGTATTTTAATTTTAGTGAATTCTGTTTTACCTACTACGACGGTCTTGTTTTTTTTTTTATATCGGACACTGCTTTGGCTTGCGAAAGGTTTAGTGTTGTGAACAACAGAAATTATTGATTCACGTTTCCCACGCAAACTGCCAATGAGAGATAGACTCGATGATTGACTGTATTAGATGATAATAATTAATTTTTTTCTAAATTTTCAATCACTTCTGACAGTTTAAAAACTTTTTGTGTTCGGAAAAAAAGAATCTTCTCGACAACTGGGTTGTTTCATTTATTGTTTATAAAATGTGACAAAGTTTTTTAGAATAAAAATTGATATTTACCCAACTGTATTTAGACTACTTTATTTGATCACACACAAACACACATTTGTAGTCATTTACATACGGTACGTACATGTTAAATAATTAGGTACGTTACCTAATTTACGCATCCTCTAATACAATACTAATATAGACGAACTGGATAGATAAAGAATTTATTCTGCTCCTGCTACTAGTCCTAAGCAAAATAAATCATTTACGTTTACTTTTTCGTGCTGTATTTATGTATATGATGGACGAACAAAAAAGTCGAACGGAACTCCTTGCTAAAACAAAACTGAGTCTGGTCTATGTGTGGGTATTACGTATATATACGTTTGCGCGTGTAATGTCTGACTAATGTTTGAATATGTCCGGGCTTGTACGCACGACGACCATTTTAAAAAACCAGTTTATACGGATCTCTCATTGTACGGGAAATTGATACAAAGCAAGACCATTGTAACTGGAAAATTCTAGCTTTATGTGTTTACAGTTTTTTACTAGCGAAAATCTGTGTGACTTTCTTTGTTCGTCCATGAGGTACTTGTATATATGAAATAAGAAAAAGCTAATGTATGTTATAAATAATTTCCATTTCGTCAACAATAACGCACACACGGTACATAGATTGGTAAAAATACAACACAAATAAATCTCCGAGGCCAAGCGTTGCGTCCGTACTAGACAAAGCATGTGATATAATAAAGTAGTACGGTACTAAATGTAAAACTATGGCTATGCGCACGCGAGGACATATTTGCGAGACGCGCGCGTGCGATTCCATACGCCGCGAGTGAGCGGCAAAAGTTACCGAATGTTAACCGAGCGCTCAGGCGCTATCTCTCTCTTTTCGCTTTGCCTCTTTTTCTAACATTGCGCTGGATGAAACAACAAGCTTTTCAACCATACTCGCGTTGACGATAGACGGGCCGGGAAGGGCCCTCTTAAACGTATGCAAAGCGTTTAGCAAATGTTTATACGTTGTGAGTCGACGATGCATCATTCAGCAATGATTTGAATTGTTTCATTCTTGGTGTATTTATACTCTTTTGTGGGGACGTAGACTGTACAGAAACCATTAAATGGGAAGACATTTGTCTTGATACGACAAAAATCATTGGTAATCTGTTTTAAATCTACCATTAAATATCCATGTGCCTCTAGAGTTGCATCCCTGTAGGCATCTTCAATGAATTTTGGGTTATCTGGTGACACTTGTCGTGCTAAATATCTTATTTATTATAATCTTATTTGAGTCTCGAGGGTTTTTAAAATATATTATATAACTTGAGTTTAAGGATATGTCTCTTTGCCCTTTAAAATACACTGAGATTCCTGTGATGACTACCTTTTGTAAATATATCCACAATTCTTCCATCGGACTCTCTCATTAGATCATCAATGATAACGAGATGTGGGTTTTCACCATCAAACATATTAAGATTTTGAATTCCTTGATGATAGTTAACATTTGGTAAATTATATAAAGGTTGCATTTCATCAAAGCACCATGTGATGTGATTAAAATCACAATTACATATTTCTGTAACTGATTTTATGAAATTTGTTACAAAATTTGACTTCCCACATCCACTTGGTCCTGCCACAATAGCAGTAAACGGATGTATAAAGTGAAACATTACACACGTCTAGAGTTCTAAGGGGTGAAATAAAAAATGAAAGTGTTGGTGTAAACAATTAATATATATTGTGTACTATAACTAATGTTTTCGGGAAATCAAACAAAATTTATGATTAATTTAAAAAAGTATTTTTGACAAGTGTGTGTCGATATTGTTACGAGCTTGAGGTTCGTGACAGTAAAAACTGCCGATTAAATTACCAAAATTTACACTTTTATTACCGAACACCAATTATAACTTAAAACACTAATAATTAATCAGACTGATTCACTTTATTTCGCTCCGAAGATTCGCTTGTCTCGCCAAATTCAATACTGCCCCGATCGTGGCATGCAGCGGGTTTAAATACACGTTTACACCGAAACATCCAGAATATTCCCGTAGATACGGACGCCGACCGACCAGACGCAGAAAGTACGAGTATTGGGCTTCTAGAAAGCTTAGTATTAAACTGAGTATTTGAGCTGGTGTGTAAAGTGAATTTTCATCATTTTCTTTACTTTTAATGGATCGATTCTCATCCAACAAAGATTCAGCATCAACTGAAGTTTTTAAATCTCTATCTTTATTTTTAAAACCAATTTTAGACTTATTTGAATCTTCATTAGATGTATCAGAATAAAATGGTAATCTGAGTGGTTGACGATCCTCTTCGATAAAATGAAGGTATCTTTTCAGTGTTTGTAAATATAACATCCATTTCTTTCGGTCTTCCGTCTTACTATTCATAATATTTTGCATTTCAATATCTAATCGAGATAAATTACTATTAACCTTATTTTCTTTTTTTAATTTTTCAATCAATCCAGGTTCGATAAGTATCATTTTCTTTGCATTTTCCATCTTAACTGGCTAGTCCACTCACTAATATACCTAACCCACTCAATATTGCACCTAATATTATTGGTAAGAAAGCCCCTCCTTTTTGTATAATTATATTTTTTCTTAGTTTATGTTTACACTTACGCACTAGTTTACGGAGTATATTTTTGTGTTTATTCAATTTTTGTTTATCTTGATCTTTAAGAGGTACTTTTCCTTGTAAAACGTTATGAATACACTCACAAATACAGTTAATTTCCCTCTTCATTACACGTTTTAAGTAATGCTCTTTGATATTTTGGTTTAAGAGCGGCCAACCCGTCTTACTTTTCATACAAACGCTCGTACGTGATTATGGCATTGTAATAGATCTTTCTTTGAAATTTTTGAACTAATAGGTATCTTGTGCACTATAGCTAGGTTTCTATCAAAACAAAGAATCAAAACTTGGAGAAACAAATTCAGTATAAGCCTCCAAAATTCTGCTTTTTTTGCACATAATTATCTGAATTTTGGCCGTTCATAATGTACTCATAAATAGTAAAACCAATGAAAATATTTAGAAAGCTCGCAAATGTAATCGAGTTTCTAAATGACAAACATTTATTTCACAAACTTGTAAGGCTTACTGAAAAACACGTATTTCCTGGAACAAGTTTTATGAAATTTCCACACACTATTTTTTCGTACAATGTTATCGCGTTCTCACTTGCTTGTTAGTCAAGTGGCGGTGAGGTATGCGGGGGACGAGTCGTGCGGGGTTGGGGCGGGGTGAGACGGGGGAGTTGAATGACGCTCCTCTATATATTTATTATACTCTTCGCTCGGCTCTCGGGCCTCTCGGAGAATTGTTGGCAAAGGTATAGATTTTGTTGACTGCGCGTACGCGAATGTGCTGTTGTATTTTAATTTTAGTGAATTCTGTTTTACCTACTACGACGGTCTTGTTTTTTTTTTATATCGGACACTGCTTTGGCTTGCGAAAGGTTTAGTGTTGTGAACAACAGAAATTATTGATTCACGTTTCCCACGCAAACTGCCAATGAGAGATAGACTCGATGATTGACTGTATTAGATGATAATAATTAATTTTTTTCTAAATTTTCAATCACTTCTGACAGTTTAAAAACTTTTTGTGTTCGGAAAAAAGAATCTTCTCGACAACTGGGTTGTTTCATTTATTGTTTATAAAATGTGACAAAGTTTTTTAGAATAAAAATTGATATTTACCCAACTGTATTTAGACTACTTTATTTGATCACACACAAACACACATTTGTAGTCATTTACATACGGTACGTACATGTTAAATAATTAGGTACGTTACCTAATTTACGCATCCTCTAATACAATACTAATATAGACGAACTGGATAGATAAAGAATTTATTCTGCTCCTGCTACTAGTCCTAAGCAAAATAAATCATTTACGTTTACTTTTTCGTGCTGTATTTATGTATATGATGGACGAACAAAAAAGTCGAACGGAACTCCTTGCTAAAACAAAACTGAGTCTGGTCTATGTGTGGGTATTACGTATATATACGTTTGCGCGTGTAATGTCTGACTAATGTTTGAATATGTCCGGGCTTGTACGCACGACGACCATTTTAAAAAACCAGTTTATACGGATCTCTCATTGTACGGGAAATTGATACAAAGCAAGACCATTGTAACTGGAAAATTCTAGCTTTATGTGTTTACAGTTTTTTACTAGCGAAAATCTGTGTGACTTTCTTTGTTCGTCCATGAGGTACTTGTATATATGAAATAAGAAAAAGCTAATGTATGTTATAAATAATTTCCATTTCGTCAACAATAACGCACACACGGTACATAGATTGGTAAAAATACAACACAAATAAATCTCCGAGGCCAAGCGTTGCGTCCGTACTAGACAAAGCATGTGATATAATAAAGTAGTACGGTACTAAATGTAAAACTATGGCTATGCGCACGCGAGGACATATTTGCGAGACGCGCGCGTGCGATTCCATACGCCGCGAGTGAGCGGCAAAAGTTACCGAATGCTAACCGAGCGCTCAGGCGCTATCTCTCTCTTTTCGCTTTGCCTCTTTTTCTAACATTGCGCTGGATGAAACAACAAGCTTTTCAACCATACTCGCGTTGACGATAGACGGGCCGGGAAGGGCCCTCTTAAGCGTATGCAAAGCGTTTAGCAAATGTTTATACGTTGTGAGTCGACGATGCATCATTCAGCAATGATTTGAATTGTTTCATTCTTGGTGTATTTAAACTCTTTTGTGGGGACGTAGACTGTACAGAAACCATTAAATGGGAAGACATTTGTCTTGATACGACAAAAATCATTGGTAATCTGTTTTAAATCTACCATTAAATATCCATGTGCCTCTAGAGTTGCATCCCTGTAGGCATCTTCAATGAATTTTGGGTTATCTGGTGACACTTGTCGTGCTAAATATCTTATTTATTTTCTTATCTCGAGGGTTTTTAAAATATATTATTACTTGAGTTTAAGGATATGTCTCTTTGCCCTTAATAAAATACACTGAGATTCCTGTGATGACTACCTTTTGTAAATATATCCACAATTCTTCCATCGGACTCTCTCATTAGATCATCAATGATAACGAAATGTGAGTTTTCACCATCAAACATATTAAGATTTTGAATTCCTTGATGATAGTTAACATTTGGTAAATTATATAAAGGTTGCATTTCATCAAAGCACCATGTGATGTGATTAAAATCACAATAACATATTTCTGTAACTGATTTTATGAAATTTGTTACAAAATTTGACTTCCCACATCCACTTGGTCCTGCCACAATAGCAGTAAACGGATGTATAAAGTGAAACATTACACACGTCTAGAGTTCTAAGGGGTGAAATAAAAAATGAAATTGTTGGTGTAAACAATTAATATATATTGTGTACTATAACTAATGTTTTCGGGAAATCAAACAAAATTTATGATTAATTTAAAAAAAGTATTTTTGACAAGTGTGTGTCGATATTGTTACGAGCTTGAGGTTCGTGACAGTAAAAACTGCCGATTAAATTACCAAAATTTACACTTTTATTACCGAACACCAATTATAACTTAAAACACTAATAATTAATCACACTGATTCACTTTATTTCGCTCCGAAGCTTCGCTTGTCTCGCCAAATTCAATACTGCCCCGATCGTGGCATGCAGCGGGTTTAAATACACGTTTACACCGAAACATCCAGAATATTCCCGTAGATACGGACGCCGACCGACCAGACGCAGAAAGTACGAGTATTGGGCTTCTAGAAAGCTTAGTTCTTCAATTCGAAACTAGATGGCGCTGTTGGTTGAAAGTCAAGATTGACATTTTCTAGGAAGCCCTCCTCGCTCTCGTCCCCAACACTAGATGGCGCTAGTGCCGGGTACATGACGTCAACTTAGGCGTGCATCAATATGCCGCCTCAATAGGTATTATATCTCTATGGGCTGTACAGTCGCCTTAATTATAGCCTGGATTTTTTTTAATTTTCTGCAATTTATGTATTTATAATCTATGAGATAAAAATATCTATTCGTACTGTTTAATAAAAATAACACTTCAAAAGATTTAACTATGGAGTGTAGAAGTATGGAGTATAGACTGTGTATTAAAAAGTGTCCATAGAAAACCGTTAAATAAGGGTGGCGCTACTATAGCTACGGGCTGAATTTTAAAGAACGTGTCGAAAAATATTAGTGGGATAGATCGACTTTTTCGAGGTTATATTTACTAAATAAAATTATTTTAGATTTTAGAGCTACTGAGCAGTTTAACAGTACAATTCAAACCGTCGACAACTGCTAAGTTCATTTCATTCCAGTAGCTACTCCAGCGCTGTTGTGGAGAGTTTTTGAACTGTTATTTACTGCTTACAGACGGACACTTTTTCTACTATTCTACTATGGGAATTGGTACTCCTTACTTCTACACTCCATAGATTTATGGGCAAATGATTTATTTAATACTAGCTGTTACCCGCGGCTTCGCCCGCATGGTCACTGGGAAATGAACTATCCATTGCTTTTTGAATTTAAAGAAAACTGAGTTCTATAGATTTGTTAGAGATGCAGCCATTAAAACGAAACTGAGCAAAATTGATTCGTCAGCCTATTTAAATGTTTTGAAACGCAGCGTATAGGAAAGCATGAAAATAGCCTGTTTATTCCAAATGGAAATGGGATATTTTTTTAATTAAAGGAAACTGAGCATAATTATCCGTCAGGGATGCAGACTTTTGAAAAGAAACTGAGCTAAATTGATTCGTTAGAGATGCAGTTTTCTGAATTGAAAGGAAACTGAGCCAAATAAAAGATCCGTCAGAGATGCAGCCTTTTGAGTTGAAAGGAAACTGAGCTTAATAGGTCCGTCAGAGGTGCAGCATTTGGAATTGAAAAGAAACTGAGCTAAATAGGAAATTTTGAATTGTAAGGGAAGATCTGTGGGAATTCTGATTAATTGATTGTGGGAATTTTGGAAAAAAAACTAACTGAACACTATTTTAAGAAGCTACTGTACACAATGTTATATGTTTTTCCATTCGGGGAAATAATGTGGAGATTCTGGGCATTTGACACACATGCTACATACAGCTGACCATGAGAGAAGCACGGTTTTTCTAAGTTGACCCCCGCTACCTGTAACGTTTGCCCGTGCGCTTTATTAATTGTCATTGCAAAACTGAGCTTAATAGGGAACTGCAACCTTTTGAATTGAAAAGGAAGATCTGTGGGAATTATAGGGATCCGTGGTATAATAACATTTTCACCTTTTCCTACGCCTGTCAAAATTGTAGCACCGATTATGTTCCGTCGAAGATGTCACACACAGCCTTGTCCCGTTACATAACCGAGGAGCACCTAAATTTCACATTAGCATGACTGGGACGCCTAATTTTAATTGAAGCTTATGTGAGGGCACACCTGACAACAACTCTAGAGAATTTAGAAACTCTACGGGATATGAAGTGCTCTGTTCTGTGTCCATAACTGTGTCTACTGACAAATACTCTGTTATTTCTCCTGCTACTTCGCTTAATATATCTGAATTTATTTTGTTATCGCTCTCATTTTTTGGTGCAAGATTCGCCCTTTCACGTAACCATTTGTCTTCATGCGTCTTGTTCGTTAAATCTGAATAAACGCTCGCAAATAATTCGGAATGACTCTGTACTAAATTACAAAAATCTCTCGTCAATTTAACGCAGCCCTCAGCATCCGTTTCCAACCGCCCATCGCCAATTTTTAATAGTGTGTCAGCATAGTTTCCAGCATTGATATCATTATACAAATGCACTCTCATATTCGTAGTTAAACTGAATTTTGTCACCTTGTTCCATAAAATAGACGACTTGAGACATGCTTTAATTTCATCTGCAGGTGTGCCCTTTTGAATGACAGGTAAAGTTTGGCGAAAGTCACCAGCCAGTAAAACCACCATTCCTATCACACGCAAATCCTGGAGCGTTCGATTTAGTGCTTCTACAGCTTTTTGTGCGATATTGTACTTTCGTCCCACATAATCATAATCTTATCCTTGTTTTCTCTGTTAGAAATGGCCTGATTTTATATAAGATTTTTAATCTATAAAAACAGTTTCGTACACTTTCTGTGACACGTGCTTCGAAACGCAGATGGTTATCAAGCTTTAGGCCAAGGTTTCTAGCCTCGGAGATTTGATCAATTGGATTGTTTCCAATTTTTAAAACTATTGGGACATTTACAAGTTTAGCAATCATTTTTTTGACCCTATTAACATAAACTTTGATTTATCAGGATTTAGAACCAAAGAATTTAATTTTGACCAAGCAGAAATCTCCTCTAAATCGTAACTTATTTTATTAATAGCTTGAAGAAGGCCCATTGGCGATGGTATAAATGAAAAGTACATTTGCAGGTCATCAGCATATAGGTGATAGTGACAGTGATTAATGTTCTTAACGATATCTGCAGAATATAGCGTGTAAAGAACAGGCCCAAGTACCGAGTCCTGTGGGACGCCCCGTGTAACATGGTGGGGGGCTTATTGAATCCTAGTACCGTCACTTTTAATGATTTCTACACATTGTTGCCTTCCCGTGAGATAACTGTCAAACCATTTGACTGCATTAGCATCAAAGCCATAGAATGCCAACTTAGCCAGGAGTAATGACTGATCGATCGAATCAAATGCTCGGGAGAAATCTAAGAGCACTAAAATTGAGCACATACCTCCATCTTGAGCCGCAAGTAGGTTATCAGTTACCTCAAGCAAAGCTGTTTGATTGCATAACAGGCAGTACGCCATTAATTTCAAGATAATCTGTCATCTGCTTGCAAACTACTTTTTCTAGTATTTTGGATATGCAGGGCAATATACTAATAGGTCGTAGGTCTTGAATCGAAAGAGGGTTGATCTTCTTTGGTAAAGGCTTGACAATTGCGAGTTTCCATAAATTTATTAATGGTAGCAGTTATTGTCGTTAATGATTGGGGTAGAGTTAAAATTAAAAGAATCTGTAGGGAGATATTGTCTATACCTACGGCATTGGATTTTAGTTCTTTAATAGTATTTAATATTAATTCTTCTGCTACTGTATACAAAGTAAAATTATTAAAATTGTGCCTATTTTGTTTATAGTAATCAATATGAGTAATTGGTACAGTGTCATCCTCAGGTATATTTAAAAAATGTCTATTTATCAAATCAGGGTCATTGAACTTATGAGGAAGTTCCTCAGCCTTATTTTTGAGATTTACTACGTTTTTCAAAGTTTCCACATAGTCTTGGAATCCTTACTACTTTTATTTATGTACTGTTCGAAATATGCTTTCTTTTCATTTATCATGGCTTCTGTTACTATCAGCTTCATGTTTTTATAACAATTTTTATATATGTTATTTTTTGATTTTTTGTATTTAGCATGGTAGTCGTCGCGAATTGATCATTTTGCGTATTGTATCAGTAATCCAAGGGTGAGGTGGTGATTTGAAATGAGTGGTTTTAAGTGAAGCATGCAAATCGAACAGAATGTTTGTAGCAGAACAAAAATAAGTAACCATGTCATTGACGTCATTAAAATTTGTACAAAGTGACCAATTTATGCTTTCTAAATCACGAATAAATAGTTCTGTAATAATATTATTTAGTGGCCTATATGTTATATAACGAGGACTAGGTTTTTCTTTTTTTATATTAAATTCAGCAGAAACAACGGCATGGCTTCCCAAATCGGGCAAGTATTTGACTATGGTGTTTCGTACTCGAGCATCACAGATCAAATCTAGCAGTGTTTCGCTGTGGCTAGTGAAGTGTGTCGGAGTATTAAAAACTTGTTTTAAGCTATGACATTCTAAGAATTGGTATAGCAATATAGTCTTGTTGTTTGCACTATCCAAAATATTAATATTGAAATTACCAACCAAGATAACCTTATCCGCGTTGGCAAAAGTGGAAACTTGGATTCAGCCAACGCATCCAAGAAAATATTAATATCTAGCTAAGGGGTCTATATGCGGTGCCAACGATAAGGTTGACTCCTGAAATATTCATTTTTATCAACATCTGTTCTACAGAGGGAGTAGAAAGATGTGGACAATTTTAAATGCTAAATTTTTATGTATATAAAAGCCTACTCCTCCGCCTCTTCCGCTTTTAATTTGCTGAGGCCTAGGATTATGTCGCAAACGATATTCATCCAGTATGGGAGCTTTCGCCTCTTCTCCAGCTCTAAGCCATGTCTCATTGATGGCCATAATGTCTGGCTTTAGATCTTTCATGGCCACAATGAATTCCTCATGCTTAGAACCCAAGGAGCCTGCGTTTAACAAACCAACTTTTAAGTATTTCAAATTACCCATTCCCAATAGTATATGAATACTTTATTCTTTATTATAGAAGCTAGTACATAACCAGTCTGTGCGTTATAAGTAGATACGGATGTTAAGGTCGGTAACAAACATATTAATGGTTAAAGTGAATAGTGAATGAAAGAATATATATTATAATATAATACAATAAATAAAAATAATATTTTTATTTTAATGGTTGTATAAATTGTTCCAAATAAATATTGCTCATATATTTGACGTAAAGAAGTATATAGTACATAATCTTACTAATACAATAATTTGGTATAAAATATACATTCAACTTTCTCTTCAAATCATGATAAGACGTTATTTCAAACCTTATCGGAACCAAAAATACGAACAAAGTCATCCTCCGTACGAATATAGCAGGCCGGCTTCCCTTCACCTTGGCGCGCGTAAATGCGACCTCTCTTTGTCCACGAGTAACGCCACGAGAATTTACGGCACGCCTCACGGACTTTGTAGAAAAGCTGCTTATTGTAACGGGGTAGTCGCTCGTTAACGTAAAGTAGTTGTGACAGGGCGGCTGAGCCCAGTTCCGTGGTGGTGAGTGTGCGGCGCACACGCGTGGCGCTCAACAGCTCGTCGCGCAGCTAACGGCGCGCCAGCCGCACCACGACGCGGCGGCTCCGCGGTACTACGCTACCCGGCGACCCGCCACTAACCGCCGCTTGCACCGCTGCCTGCGCTCCGCAAACACTATGTCTCGCTCTTCTAGTGTCACACCTAGTCTGACTGCGAGCATGGACACGGTGTGAACGATATTTTCACTCTTTTCTTACGGTAGATGCCCGATCTCCAGATCCGAGAGCAGTGCCTTTTGGTCCCGATCGTTGAGTTCTAGTTTTATCGAGTTCACCTTTCGCTCCTGTTCGACAACCTCAACTGCGGAGGGTTTCTGCCTTTGCTCAATTATCTCAAGCCTACGCTCGATGCCATCCATACGCTCACTAAACCCTAATACGGACGCTCGAAGTTCACTAATCTCCTTTCGCAGTTCACGCATCTCAGCTGTGCAGGTCACTAGACCTGCGGCGACTGAGTTCTTGTGCAATCGATTCTTCACCAGATTTCATGTGTAATGTCTTAGACAAATCGCTACAGGGTGGACTAGTAGTGACCTCCCGAGGTGACACATTATCTTGTGATATGTTACCAGATATCCCTCTTACAGGAATAGATGTATTGTCCCCTTTTCGTGACTTCCTTTTACATTTTGGGCAAGCCCAATCTTTGCTTATAGTTGCCGTATCAGATACTAATAGACATCCACGATGGAACATAATCGTACAAACAGTACAAGTAACGGCACGTGTCGACGTAAGAAATTTACCACATGCTCCACACTTTGGCATATTGAGTTTAATGGGTGCTAAGACTGTTGTACAAAAGATGGCGCTAATTAAACTCACCAACTAGTTGCTATCAATGCTACTATGATATTAAAGATGCATGTACCCTCTTCTGGGTTTAGAATGTCAAAGATCTTCTAGATTAGATTAGGCGAAAAAACTCACAATCATTTAAGTTACAACACCAGAACGCTCACACAGGAAATTCATGTGCTATTTCACTTATATATTATGTTAATAGGCCGAAACAAACTTTATTTCTATTTTTACGAATTAAAAATGTGAGCAATCTTTGTTGTTCGTATACCGTCCGTGACGAGAATCCGTGACGAGGAAGCTACGGCCACAGCAATGTTTTTATCTTTCCGTACTTGCGCTAATAATAAATTTAACAAAAATGTCTTCCCAGTTCCTCCAGGGGCATCTAAAAAGAAAAGTGCACCATTTCCAGATTCAATTTGTCCTAATACTTTGTCAAAAACTCGTTTTTGTTCGGGAATCAAAGGGGTTTACAAATTCGACTACTTGCTGCTGCAAAGCTGGTATATCGTAGTTTATTTCACGTATAATTTCATCACTTAGTTCATTTTCGGTTGTTCGCTGAGGGCTTATCATTCCAAAGTTGCTTAATTTTTTGCCTACCATTGCCATTACTTTATCTTCAATTTTTCCAAGTGCTTCATTATAAATGTGTTCATTGTATGTCATGTTCGCTTGTTTCTGCTGTAACTGTATTTGTCCCAAAATTCATGTGCATTAGATAGCCCGCAAGATGATATGAGAGTTGCATAAAGATCCCTAATTTTGGCTGGTGACTGCCACTGCACAGCTTCCTCCATGGTTTCATCCCAGTGATTATCGTTTTCTAAAAGATGCAGAGCTTCACATGCTTCTCTATAAGTTGCGCATTCCTGACCGTTGACAGTTTTAAGGTCTTTATATCTGTAGGACCCCGAACATGGTGCAGCAGCAATCGTAAACAGAAACATTCAAAATTAGTTACATGGACGGTATACACACAACCAAGGGCATCTGATGACTTTACACCGGGCCAATTTTGAACAGGCGCGCCTTGAATACGGCGTTTCCACTCCTTCCTAGATGTGTTCCAAGTATAATAGCCGGGGACTTCAGAATATAACAACGTTTTTGCAAAGGGGTCGGTTTGACAAAGTTGAAAGAAGGCTGTTAGTGTAGTTTTTGGCGGTGATGCAATTCTTTCTTGGAAATTTCTTTCGGTGAAATATACACGCTCTCCATTTTCTAAGTGCACAGCAAGATGAGTAACTGTTGGGTGCCTTTCGTGTAAAGGGAAGCCAAGGAGACGCCACGCTGCCTCGTTACTGCTGACATAACGCCCTGCTAGAAAGGTCTGTACTTCATTAACGGGATTTGCCTCACCTTCACTCCTGAGATTAAATATTGCTTGGTCGCTTCCTTTATTTATGTACTTACAGATATACTTGATTGCGCGAACAGAGCTACATGCTTCTACATTAATTTGGGCATTAAACATTTTACATAGAATGGGCGAATGTTTCGAACGCTCCAGAGCGAGATTTGATTGTAACTTTCCTGCCACCATCTTCGGGAGCTCTGCGTCTGTATAAAGGGTAGCCATTGTCATTGTGCACTGTTTCTTTTAATAGCTGTTTAGGGATTTCTTTGTACATTTTCCTTCCTTCATACATGGCGATATTGAATTTCGTGCTCCACATGGACCGTGAATCATATTTCGGACGATGGTATCATACAATTTTTTATCTTGCTCAGGATCCGGAATCTCGGCGCTTCTCTTTAAGCCATATTATAATGTGGGCATGCGGTAATCCTCTTTTTGCCATTCAATTGAATACATGAAGCACTGCACCTCTCCGAAAATTTTCCCTTTGTTAATTACATTGTAGCAGCCAGATTAATCAAACCTAAACGGGAATAAATAATATATACTCCGCTGCTACCATAACGCGGAAGGCGAGAATAAATAAAAAAACATTTTATTTCCTAATTATTCTTGGCTACTGAGATACTGCGGACTGTATATAGATAATTTGACGTTCTTATAAAGAAACAAGAAGCAGCCGCAAATATCATTCAGCGCCACACCGACTTCACACGCCGCTATCGTCACGTATCCGTCGACCAATGGTGAGCCGTTTCTTCAACGCCGCAGTTCGTTTCCTCTTGCTGTTCCGGAGCTGTATTCCACACCGCCGCCGCCCGCTGACTACGCGTGCGCACCGATCTGCATGTCTTATATAGCCCGGTCCAGCGACGTAGCTTCGTGAACAACAAACAAGTCTCACGCCGGGAAACGAAACGTAGATAATTGTATATTTTAAATAGTTTTCATTGGTCATAAAATAAGCAATATAATTGGCTAGGCAAAATATTAATTGTTACCATTGGCAAATCAATAGTGAGCCAGCCATATAAATATAGGCAAGGTTGATGCAAAAGATATTCCATTCCTTTCCGAATCCCATTCGACAGTACATTCATAACATAAACAGTAGTTTCATTTCTCCACCTTAAAGAAAACCACTCGGAGTCTGTTAATAGTGGACAGTTCGTCTCCACTATTACAACATACATTAATTTTTGTACTTTTAATCTAAATACTCTAGCAACTAAATCGTATCTGTCAGTACTTTTTTGGCCCGGCATTAGCTCCTCGGTTATTTCTTTCTATGTGGGATTGCAAGTAAAAGTAACAAAAAGATCAGGTCTTCCGTAAGTTCATACATAGGCGAATGCGTCTTGTGTGTACTCATGTAGGTAGCGGGGACTGTTAACGAATGATGAGGGCAGAATTACCATTTTACCTAAATCTCTGTGGTTTACATTGGTGTCGCTAGAAACTGCATCTTGTAAATGTATATAATTCTCAACGCGCAGCTTTTTTTATTTAAAGATATATAACGGAGACGTTCACTTTCTACCTTCACATACATGTCTACCAAAAGTTAATGAAAAAATTGTCTACACTGGGCTAAGAGGTTAAAATCATTTTCTCGCAACATCATATGATACGCATAAAAATCCATATATGATACTTTTTTGTTCGGAGTAGGCTTCTTTGTGACCGGGTTAATGAGTGGAATTTGAAAATGATAACCCTCTTGTCCTTTGCAATTATTCAATGGGTATTGCAGAGCATCATAAAACTTGTGTGTATCGGCTATCCTTTGCAAATAATTTTATATATATGACCAGGATAAATAAGATATGTTTTGGTCTTTCTAAATGATCTTTCTAAAGGTTTAATAATAGGCCGTTTGAAATATTTTGGCGTGATCGTCTTAGTTAGGACCCTTATTTACGTTGTGTTTGTTTAGTAACTTAGTTCTTTTAGGTGTCTTTTGGAAGAATGAATATTCGCTAGAGCAATTGAAAGCTGTTGGTAGTGCCTTATAAGCTAAGTGAACCCCGTTCACGAAGACAGGGCTCGAGAAAGGTTAAGAACATAAAACGTCCCTATTCCACTTGTATCAGGTTTACATTTTAACTTAATATTATTTATCCCTTCCCGCTCGGAAAAGGCTCAAAATATATTTATACAAAATACCCGACACAAGGGCTTCGCTCTCCTACATTTATTAAAAAATGTAGGGGAGGCACACGGCCCCACACACGCCGTGCACGGTGAGCGCCAACCATTTTGATGCACTCCCCCTGAAGGGAACGCTAATTCGGGAACTGGACCGTGTGGCGGTTGACGTTTAAAATAAGGCAACAACCAGTCATAAAAAAAATTATATATTGGTAAAAGAAAAGGTCGTGGGCGTGGTTCCAATAATTTAAAAAAAATGCCCGTCTGGCTTCACTGGTAGGGTCAGGTACTCCCCTATGTGGCCGCGAGGTGGTCGAGCAGGGCCGGGGGGTTGGACTGTTCACGGGGGAGCGCCGTGGGCAGCTGGCTGTGGCGGTGGCGGCGTCGAGGGGGAGGCCTAGGCCCTCTTAAGAAGGACGACCGCCACGGTTGTAGTCGTAAAATTGCACCCCTTACGGGGTGCAAGACGATACGGAGGTCTCGGTGACGAGAATTAACGGAAAAACTATACGGCCACAGTGCCGGAATTATTATATTATTTTAAACTTTTTCCAAAATGGGATTAAAATTTGCAAGCGCGTACGAGGACACAAAGCAGAGCTTGTGAACGCGGCTGCAGTGGTAGTGTGCGCCTCCCAGGGCGCTCGGGCGGAGAATGACCGGGAGCGCGACGCCGTGGAATGATACCGGTCGGGTAAAACTCTGACGCGAGAGTTGCAAAGCGCATAGAGTAACGAAGCGTCAGAGTGTTTGTTCGAAATACAATATTTTAATATTTGATTTATTATTTAATTCGTTCTTTTAGTTTACTGATTTGTTTTATTAATAGGATACCTAAGTTAATTATAGAATTATTTTTGTTAATAACTTTTATTTTATTTTTATTTACTTTATTAAATGTTTATTTAATTTTAATAAACCGTTTAATTATAATTATGCATACATGTACGTGCAACGTTACAGTACCCCGCGCTACATAAGGATTTTATTATTCTTAATTAATAAAATCCGCTCTAAATTGTTATGTATTCGCATTATCCTTTTATACAACATCTCTCATACTTCACGCGATTATATCAGCGTCAATGAACATCAATAGGGTAGTTGACGCATCCTGTCATTTGGCAAGGTGTTCCAGCATCGGTTAGACTGGAAGACCCATACGAATACCTAGAGCTAAAGATGTAAAAGTGTGACCAGGGTAAAACGAGCACCATGTATATATATAAATATAACGCTAGTGTATTCCTAAGTAACAAGCAGAACACATGCAACTTAATTAAGTGTACTTGTAGGTATAACATGGAGATCTTGTGATATTGCAGTGATGGTTGCTAGCCCATCTCCCACAACACACTACTACCCTATCCCTTAGTCGACTTTTACGACACCCACAGGAAGAAATGGGGTGGTGCTATTCTAACCCGACACCACACGGGGAAGTACCACTTTAAAAAAAAAGTGTATACATATATGACTAAGTATTGTGTCCTGTTAATTTCAAATCCTTGATGTGCCAGGTGCCAATATCTTTCCCAGACATGTCAGCCAGGATGTAAACTAGGGGTGACTTTTTACCGATGACGCGACATTTAATAAATTTTGGCGCAAGTTTTTTACTAAAGAACTTATCCTTATCACTTAAAACATATGCGCGTTTCATTACAGTGTCACCAATGTTAAATTCCATAGGCTTGCGCCGAAGGTTATAGTGGGTTGAGTTTTTAGCATGAGCATGCCACAATTTGGCCTTTACAGTATCGAAAACTTCCTTAAGACAACCCAAATCCTCCGCGTAGATGTCACGGGGAAGGAATAAAACCTCATCGCCTAAATCGTTATCTAAATAATGCGAGCCACATGTAACGAGCTCCCTGCCGAACACCAGGAAGGATGGAGTGAAACCAGTCGCCTCACTCACCGAATTGTTGAGGGCGAACTGAACCTTCGGAATATATGTATCCCAACTGCGATGATCGTTGTCCACGAAAGTTGAGATACACGTGATAATTGAACGATTATGTCGTTCTACCAAATTAATTTGAGGGGTGTACTTTGGCGTGAAGAACACGTTAGGGACCTTATAACGATGGAAAAGTGACTCAGTGACCTTCGAAATAAACTGGCCGCCATTGTCCAAAAATATGGTCTGAGGGACACCATGGACGAGGAAAACAGACTCTTCCAGTAACTTCGTGACTGTAGTGGCAGTAGCACTTCTTAATGGGAAAATTAGGCAATATTTCGAGAAGCAGCATGTGACTACGAAGATATAAGTGTTCTGCTTCCTAGTGACAGGCAAGGGGCCCATCAAAGCAATTGAAATCATTTGAAATGGCCTAGAACACTGCTTCGGGCGGCCCATTGCTCCCAAGGTTTGGTGATTTTGAGCCTTGTAAGACAAGCACTTCTCGCAGGAGGCAACGAACTTCACCACGTCCTGGTGCATACCAGGCCAAAAGTAGCGCAAGGCAATACGATGGTATGTTTTAAAAACGCCGAGATGTCCAGCCGTGGGTTCCGCATGATTCTCGTTGATCACCTGCTCGCGTAGCTCAAAAGGTACAACCTCCTTCCATAAGAACTCGGATGAAAGTGAGTGATTATTCTTGGCACGCCTGAATAACTTGCCATCCTTGATAATGAAATTCGGGAAAGTTTGCGGCTTAGAAAGGCAAGAATTATAAATATTTTTGTACCAAGAATCCGATGTCACCATGTTCGAACCGGAAGTACTAATCGCCGAGACGGGAAGAGCTCTAGAGAGGGCATCGGGGATCACATTGTCCACACCCTTACGATGCTTGAATTCTAAATGAAATGAGGACAATCTTACACCCCAGCGAGCTAATCTACCGGTAGGGTTCCTGAGAGACAGAAACCATTTTAACGCACTGTGATCAGTATAGACAGTGAATGGCCTACCGTTCTCCAAGTAACACCTCCAGTGCTCCAGGGCGATGACGACAGCTAATGTCTCACGCTCCGTTATACTGTAGTTCCTCTCTGCTGCTGACAACGACTTGCTCATATAAGCAACGGGGTGCTCCTTACCATCTATAGTCTGCGTCAGCATCGCACCCACGCCGTAATTGCTGGCATCGGTGTGTACTTCGAATGGCTTATCGTAGTCAGGGCAGGAAAGAACAGGAGCGGAAACTAAACACTCCTTAAGTTTCTTGAAGGCAGCATCAGCTTCGGCAGACCAGGCAAAAGGTGGTCCACCCTTCTTACTCGAAGTTAACTTGTTTAAGGGGCCTGCAATGGTACTAAAATTGGGGACGAAACGACGATACCAAGTAGCAGTCCCGAGGAAGCGCTTAACGTCCTTACGACATGTAGGTGTCGGGTAATTGAGGATTGCTTCCACCTTCTCAGGATCGGTACGTAAACCACTACTATCCACGACGTAACCCAGGTATTTGAGTTGGCTGCGGAAGAATTGACATTTCTCTAGGTTTACAGTGAGGTTGGCCTGTTTCAGCTTATTAAGAACCCGAAGTAACAGGGAAACATGGGAATTGAAGTCGTTTGAGACGATAATAATGTCGTCTAGGTATGCAAAGACTTTGAGGTCAAATTCCCTAAATAACAGATCAACCAACTTTTGCTGTGTAGCCGGGGCGTTAGTTAAACCAAAAGCAGTGCGCTTAAAACGATAGGTACCGCGATTAGGCACATAAAAAGCAGTCTTGTCCCGGTCCTCCTGTGCTATAGGTATCTGCCAAAAGGCTTTGGATAAATCGATACTAGATAAGTAGCGAGCATCGCGAAGATTATCCAAGATCTCGGAAATGTAGGGTAGACTATAGGCGTCGCGCTTCGTGATGGAATTGAGCTTGCGGCTGTCGAGGCAAAACCGAGGCTGACCGTTTTTCTTCGTAACAATGAGAACTGGTGATGACCAAGCACTTTCGCACTGCTCAATTACGTCCAGAGCCAGCATCTCGTCGACCTGCTCGGCAAGGATCCGCTGCTTCTCTGGAGACAACCTATAGTACCTTTGACGAACTGGCTCAGCATCTCCCGTATCAATACGGTGAGTGACCAAACTCGTCTCGCCCAAACCCCGACGTTCGGCGGAAATGTCGCTAAATTGAGAAATGATGTCATCCGCCACTGATCTCTCCGAAACAGTTAAGTGGTCATACGCTTGTATGAAAGTGGTAGAATCGGTACTAAGGCTAGCATTCAATACTGCGGCATTAGAAAATGTAATGCTTGAGAAATGTCTAGGAAAAATGTTAAACTCGCGCCAAAAATCGATCCCCAACACGAGATCAATATTGATGTCTGGCACAACAAATGACTTAATTATATGGTACTCATTCTCAAAGTTTATAGGGAGAAACATATAGCCAATGCTGGTCATAGATTGACCCCCAGCAGCCGTGACTGTAATTAAGTTGTCCCTATGCAGCTGTAAACCCCGTTCCTCTAGCTTCCTATAAGCTTTATCACCTAAAATGGACACAGCTGAGCCTGAATCTAAGAGGCCAAATAGCTTAAAATCATTGATTTGTACACAAGCGTAAGGTCTAGGATCATGCAATGGTTTGTCCAGCAGAATTGTATCAACTTTATAAGAATTGAAGAAAACATTAACAGTGTTAAGCCAGCTCTGCCAATCCTCTTGGTCAAACTTGGGTGGCAGGACTTCAGTACAATTCTGCTGGTCTATCAGTTTTTTTGAAGTGCTCGGTTTATCCTTGCCACACTTCGGACAGTCTGGTGACTTGACGCCTTCCTGGCCACAAACAAAACAAAATATTCTATCCCTATTTGCTTTGCATTGACGAAGGTTGTGGGTGTTATTACGACACCTAGGACAATAAGGAGACTTTTGGTACTGCTGTTGCACCGCATGCACATAATTATTATTTTTTGTATAAGTTTTATTACCTGTATTGTAATTATTGTTGCTTCTATTGTAAAAGTTATTGTAAGGTCTTTTATTGAAACTTTGGCCGCTGCCTTGATTAAACCTACTTGCAGACTGACCAGCGTAAGCAAACTCTGGCGCCAGTGTTCCTGAAGAGACCTTCGGAGGTTCGTGGAATCCCACTAGGCGAGCCTGAATGTTCTCGTAATTACGACAGAGCGAACGCAAGGTGTCGAGGTCTGAGATCTTCGGGACAGAAGCTAAGCTGCTGGCGTAGCATGGGCGGATGTTATGTAAAATGATCTCAAGTTTGTCTTCGTTAGAAAGGCTCTTGGACAAACGTGAGAATAGCCCAGTCATAATAGAAATGTAAATAGTTATATTTTCAGACTCGCCCTGAGTTCTGGCCCGAATCTCCGACAAGAGTCTGTAATCATAATCGGCCTGGTCGAAATCTTCTCTAAGAAGGGAAACTAACTCGTCCCAATTAGATACCTGGTCCCGAATGGCACGATACCAATGAAAGGCATCGCCGGTAAAAATCTCAGCGCAGTAAGACAGCAGTTTTTCCCCCGGTATATTCCTCGACTGGCTGTATTCATTGATGCGCTGGATAAATGCACGAACGCAAGATTTGCCGTCGAACTTAAACTTAGTGAACTCACTAGCCACGCCGCGCTCACAAGTTACGTTAACGTTGAGAGGTAAAGCAGCAGTAGACTGAGGGTCTCTAGATGCCAGAGAAGGGGTGGAATTAGTAGCAGTAATAGCGTTATAGCGTTCCAAAAAGTTGCCTGTATTCCGAAACACACGTATCCACCACCCCTTGCTGGGTCGTGCTATCACAAACTATACGGTTGAGTCGATGATGGAGGTGGTTAATGAGGTTGCGAGCACGAAGCAACGCATTCCCATCGCTAGGCGCCTCGATATATGCTCTTAGCTTAATTAAAGCATCGCTGACTCCCTTTAAATCATGGCCGACAGGCAAAACGCTCTCGAGAATGTCCTCCGAAGGAAAGAGTGGACCTAATTTAGCAATCTGCTCGCGTAACTCTCTGACTGTGTCAGCCGGGGTGGCACCTCTAATGGCAACTTCGTATTCTAACTCCGACTTTTGCAACGATAGGAATTTAACCGAGTGCGCCATTATAACACGCGTATAACCGCAAAGAGGTAAGTGTTGAGTCGTTACTGACTTAATCTACTCCGTTCCGTTACAATTATAATATCAGGTACTAAGAACGTTCTGGTTGACTAAAACGATTGGCGTATAAAAGAAGCAGTAAAAAGAATAAAGCAACTGCCACCAAAATAAAAGAAGCAGCGCAACAAAAAATTAAAATACGCAACTAATGTGTACTCGAACAATTAAATAAAACAACAACAAGATAATAATAATATGCCTAAGAATTAAAATAAAAAACAATTGATTGAATAATTTAAAATACTACCAACGCATGCGTGACTCAACTGAACTAGAGTTCTGCAGCAACAATAGGGAATAGTTACAATTCGTAAAATTTCAATAATAATAATATCACAGAAAAAAAAACCACGAGAAAAAAAACCTACTGCAGAATAGAATAGTAATACCTCGGAACAATATTAAATTTACCCTATCACAGATTACACAGTGACCACTCTGCACGCTAACTACTCTGTACAATGATAGAACGTAAACAACATAGGGTAGTGCACGGCATAGAGTGATTACGAAAAGTTATTCGAAACTAAACAACTTCTTAGTTAGGGATTAAAGTTTATGATCTCTCAAATAATACAAGTAAATAAATAAATCAATTGAAATTCAATAAAATTCCTAAAACAAACACAATAATGAAATTCGTACACATTAGTTGCTGCAACCAAAAAACAAAAAAACAAAAACGTTTCACAAACACAAAACGACACAAACACCAACTACTCCTACGCAGTGAAACCAGACCTTTTTTTACCACGTTTATGGGCGCCAGTGTGGCGGTTGACGTTTAAAATAAGGCAACAACCAGTCATAAAAAAAATTATATATTGGTAAAAGAAAAGGTCGTGGGCGTGGTTCCAATAATTTAAAAAAAAATGCCCGTCTGGCTTCACTGGTAGGGTCAGGTACTCCCCTATGTGGCCGCGAGGTGGTCGAGCAGGGCCGGGGGGTTGGACTGTTCACGGGGAGCGCCGTGGGCAGCTGGCTGTGGCGGTGGCGGCGTCGAGGGGAGGCCTAGGCCCTCTTAAGAAGGACGACCGCCACGGTTGTAGTCGTAAAATTGCACCCCTTACGGGGTGCAAGACGATACGGAGGTCTCGGTGACGAGAATTAACGGAAAAACTATACGGCCACAGTGCCGGAATTATTATATTATTTTAAACTTTTTCCAAAATGGGATTAAAATTTGCAAGCGCGTACGAGGACACAAAGCAGAGCTTGTGAACGCGGCTGCAGTGGTAGTGTGCGCCTCCCAGGGCGCTCGGGCGGAGAATGACCGGGAGCGCGACGCCGTGGAATGATACCGGTCGGGTAAAACTCTGACGCGAGAGTTGCAAAGCGCATAGAGTAACGAAGCGTCAGAGTGTTTGTTCGAAATACAATATTTTAATATTTGATTTATTATTTAATTCGTTCTTTTAGTTTACTGATTTGTTTTATTAATAGGATACCTAAGTTAATTATAGAATTATTTTTGTTAATAACTTTTATTTTATTTTTATTTAGTTTATTAAATGTTTATTTAATTTTAATAAACCGTTTAATTATAATTATGCATACATGTACGTGCAACGTTACAACCGTAGTCCACAGCAAAATAACTGGCGAACCAGTAAAAGAGGCTTGGCCTCTTGTTAGTGCGTAAGCACAAACATCGACCGAAGTCGCGCATGTCAATGCGTGTAAACGCCATACAGAATACGAACGAATCCAGCCACAGTGAATGTACGTCACACGGTTTAGGCAAATAGGCACACTGGCCGTAAACCCTCCGTGAGCGCCACCACCTGCCAGACCGCCGCTCCTGCAGACGTGATGTAAGTGTATGGCATTACCACCAATTGCATGATCAGCACGGCTACTAGCCGCAGAGCGTGTCATGAGTCTACCGCTCACCTCAAGGGAATGAGGTCCCACGTTGTGCAGCTTTCGGCCGCAGCCTTGAGAGTCTCCTCAGATCCTCCCGCCAGCTACCACCCGCATGAGGTCGACACATATGCTCCACCAACCAATACAACGGCAGATATAGCCAAAAGGCAGTTATAAGATAAGAGTAATAATTCGCCATCAGAAAGGGTTTGTGTCACTGACGTTGAGTAAATGCATTTTCGATCATGTTTGTCTCACCCACCGACAAGTTGTTCAATCATTCAAAAGTGAGAAAGTTACAGAGATACAATATTATGTTGTTATATAAAACATCGTGGAGGCAGACAGTCTGCAGCCCCGTAATGAAGGGACCCGACTTGGGCAAAGCTACTCAGGCGTGAGTCAATCCAAGACGCAGAGAGCGCCATTGAGAATAGCGTCCCACCAAACAACCATCGCAGAGACGCAATGCTGCAGAACGCAACAAGCATCAATACGACTATCGTCGGGCTTACACCATTCCAAGGTCCCCCATACATCCCAGCAGACATCACCACCCGCATACCTCCATCGACCAGAACCACAAGAGTGCGTCGAATCAGGCGCAGCACACCCGCAGATCCATCACAAGACGCAATACCGCAAACAGCAGTAAGCATCAATGCAACTGTCATACGGATGGCGCCCCCTCACAACACACCCACATGATCCCTATCGACTTTGATAACAAAGTTTGTATTGTTGTTATATAAAAAATATCACCAACATAGTAGCACGCTACTAAGATGCCAATGAACAAAACTCCACGTATCATAGCGCTAATGCACTAAGACATAAAGTTGAGTATGCCTGTTACACTTAAAAGTGCTACCAAACACACTCATCATCCCAATCCGAAATATAGACGACGGATCGCTATGCGTTACTACGCCGCCCACAAACGGTATGGGTGTGCGATGTCCACGGGAAAGCCGTATTGCTACAACAAACCCGCTTACCACCGGCACTAAGATGTTATTTGTTTACCTCCATCGATCAGAACCACAAGAATGCGTCGAATCAGGCGCGGCACACCCGCAGATCCACCACAAGACGCAATACCGCAAGTAGCAGTAAGCATCAATGCAACTATCATACGGATGGCGCCCCCTCACAACACACCCATATGATCCCTATCGATTTTGGTAACAAAGTTTTTTGATTAAAACTACTTTTACGGATTTTATCGCGTTTATTTTTACTTTTTATTTTTAATTCCCGACGTTTCGGGACGTCAGTCATCTCAGTCCCCCGTGACCATGGGTGCTGGAAAGCGCCCGAAACGTCGGGAATTAAAAATAAAAAGTAAAAATAAACGCGATAAAATCCGTAAAAGTAGTTTTAATCATGTACAATGTTCGCATAAATATAAGAAAACAAAGTTTTTATTGTTGTTATATAAAAAATATCACCAACGTATCATAGTAGCACGCTACTAAGACGCCAATGAACAAAACTCCAGGTATCATAGCGCTAATGCACTAAGACATGAAGTTGAGTATGCCTGTTACACTTAAAAGTGCTACCAAACACACTCATCCCAATCCGAAAGATAGACGACGCATCGCTATGCGCTACGACGTCGCCCACAATTGTTATGGGTGTGCGATGTCCACGGGAAAGCCGTATTGCTACAACAAACCCGATTACCACCAGCACTAAGATGATTTGTCTAGGACACATCGGTTAGCGAGTCCAAGTTTACCTCGGACCAATTGCTCGTGAAGCAGCACACACGCCACCATAATATTCCTTTTCAAGTCCCTGATACGGACTAGTCATTTTGCTACAGTACTAGGAGCAGTCGGTCACCCGATCACTCCATACAATGCTTATGCATCAAGGAGACCTCCTATAATATTGCTTTTGTATCATAGACCTTACTTTCATAAGTCATGCATATATAGGATTCGAACCCACGACCCTACTATTGTAATGCAAATTCATCATGGAGACCTTCAATAGTATTATTGCTTTTGTATCATAGACCTTACTTTCATAAGTCATTCATATATAGGATTCGAACCCACGACCCTACTATTGTAATGCATATTAACCATAGAGACCTTCTATAGTATTGCTTTTGTATCATAGACCTTACTTTCATAAGTCATTAATATATAGGGTTCGAACCCACGACCCTACTATTGTAATGCATATTAATCATAGAGACCTTCTATAGTATTGCTTTTGTATCATAGACCTTACTTTCATAAGTCATTAATATATAGGGTTCGAACCCACGACCCCACTATTGTAATGCATATTCATCATAGAGACCTTCTATAGTATTGCTTTTGTATCATAGACCTTACTTTCATAAGTCATTAATATATAGGGTTCGAACCCACGACCCTACTATTGTAATGCATATTCATCATAGAGACCTTCTATAGTATTGCTTTTGTATCATTGAGTTTATTATCATAAGTCCCTAATATAGGACTAGTCATTGTGCTACAGTACTTCAGGCAGTCGGGCTCCCGACCACCCCATATATATGTACAACTGTAGGTATGTATCTCCGGCAGCTCTTCTATACAAGACATCTATACATGAACACCTTCCATAACTTTTCTTTTATACGTGAACTCCTTCCACAACTTCCAACAAGAAATTTCCTTTCTTTTATACACGAACTCCTTCAACAACTTAGGAAAATTTTCTTTTATACATGAACTCCTTCCAGGACTTAGACAATATTGAAGGAAGGTTGAACCACCTGCATCTTTTTTAGATGATATATTACTTTCAAGTAATGATATTGAAAATGATGAATGATGATTATTAATCTTAATGCGTATTAATATTGTAATATAAATGATCATTTTTGCTATAGTTGCTTCACTTGTGGCAACCAAAGTTTTTTGTGGTATTCTATAGGAAGATGCTGCTCCCCATCTCCTAGTATTTTTATTTTATTCTGTCGACTTTAACGACACCATACGGGACGGAACGTGATGGCAATTCACGGAAGGCCTCTGTAATATTTTACATTATATCTTTAATTTAGGAGCCATATGTTCGGCAGTGGACTGTTGTAATGATGATGAATAATGATGACTAAAAATTGTAATTTTTGTTGCTTATTTGAACTATTTCTATTTTACTGTGTGCTTTATTATCTGTTATATATTATGTTATATGTGTAATTTATAAATAAACGCCGAGCAAAGTTGAATTTATTGCTTTGGCACCCTTTTTTATCTCTTTTAATTGACAATATCCTTCTGATTTCTAATAATATCGTAAACGGGCGAGACATTATATTTTAATGATGTATGGGATTTATACTTGCTAATAGATGAATACTTTAATGAACAAAGGGCCGGCACTGCACCTGTCTGCTGTGTTATTTTTAAAAGAGGACTCATAAAACACTGACGATTTTAACCATAATTAATGCAGTGATTATACATGATCTTTGGGACTTATTACATATCAATATCGTATCATAAATAGAAATGTTACCATCAAGTTATTTTGAAAAAATCTTTTAATATGATCTTTTGATATGAAAACACGAAAAATGTTTCTACCTATGTCCGTTAGAAACCATCCAAGCGATTTTGATGATATGTTTATGTGTGTTTGAACGGGTCTCTATATGATTCATATTCACATATGGACTCGGTAGGTGGCGCTGTTGTCGAAATCCAGAAATCACCTGTGCGAAGTCGGGGCGGATCGCTAATAATAAATACAATTAAACTATACCTGTGTGTTTGTTATCCTGGCACAAACAGTTCAAAACATCTTACTTCCTCACAATTTATCAGTGTGTAATAACAGATAAGCATGATATTACCTAGTCATTTTGGTATTTTAGAACCCAGTCATTTTAAGATGTATAATTAGGTATTTAATAATCAATCAAAGCATATTAAAAAAAAGTCTTGACACCGGACCTGTCTGTCTGTCTGCATAAATAGATCTGAATTATATGTCTGAATTATATAGACTATGTTGGAAATGATGATTTACCATCTATAAATACGGTTGCATTATAACTTGTTTTTTACACAGTCAGTTTAAAACATCTTTCTTACTATATAACGTGTGTTGGTAATATTGTAAATATAAATGGATATATTATACCTTAGTCATCTTGAATTTATTCATATTATTTTAACGGTAATTGGGAAGTACACTCACAATCAATATATGTAAAAAATTGTATCCATACCACATTTGTACACAGACAGGCACTATATTTTGCCGTAACTACTAAAAATATTGAAGTACCTGAAAATGCTGAATGTACCTACAACTTGGTTTTATATGAACTATTATTCAACAGTGCACTATTTTAACTTAAAATACCGGTAAAAACCACTATAAATAGCTTTTAGTTTATTTATAGGTTATTTTAAAATTCATATTTTAATTGTCAATTTCTCGATTTTCCGTCTAGATGTGGTAAAACTAATATTACTTTTGTAAACTATAAATTATAAGGAATAAATCGACATCCATTTCATTGCGTGACGCGAAAATTTGTGGTGGGCCCATTCTCCATACAAAAATTGATTGTCTCCTTTTCTAATTATCTTATAAATGTTATTTATCTTTATTTTTATAATATTTTCGACTAGTATTTCTATGGTATTAATGATCTTATTTTAAATATTTTTTTCAAGTTTTTAATAAGTTTATTTATTATGGAAGACAATATTTTGCCTTTAATTTACTATGTTATTGGTCTAATGTCTGAAATGTATTTATATTAACTTTATGGTTGTTAATGTTATTTTATTGTTTAATATATATCTTTTAAGACTATTTTTGATGCGCCTTTTTATTGAATTTAATTATTAATAATAATATTGGGCCCTCACAGTATCATCACGTGCTCGCAATACAATGTCTCGTGAAGAAAATTGATCACCACTAATTACGGCTGCTATTTCGTTTATCAAAGGTACATTGTAGCGCCTTTCATGCTCTCCTCGAGGGGTCCGATCTGCGTGAATGACGACTTTATAATCCTCTTCGGGTAGGTTTTCTAAAGTAGTTTTAAATGTTTTGACTAAAATGTTACGTTCATGAAAGAATCTTTGAATTTTGAACACTGTGTCTCTCTCAACTCCCTGGATAAATTGGCAGCGACGGTCTACCTCAATTTCTTTGTCACCCATAAAATATACTTGTAAAAATGTGTGCTGTTCGTTTTCAGCTGGAAAAAGTGAACCTATTCTATGATAAATTTGCCCTAGCACGCTAAAAATGTAGGCGAAAATCCCGGTATTATTATTTCCCGGTCTACTCCGAAGGACGTCATTTGAAAGCATGAGTTATATTTCCGGATCCTGTTTAAAAAGAGCCGTGACTCATTGGCATCATATAAAAGAGAGTTTTCAAAGTTGTTTCTGGTTCCCTAAGTAACGGAAGAGACACTTTGACATTGGAACAGCACATGCCTGCGATCTCATCTTTCCATTTTAAAGCGCTGCAAAATCGACACGCCTTGTCCATCAGTCCGATAACAACTAACCTGTGATTTTTATAAACAATTTTTTCTTTGAAAATTTTGTCGTCGTTCATCTTGGAGCTGTGCATTTGCATCTCTTCGCGCCTGTGTCTGTTCTGGTGTTTCAGATGCCCTTATAGTAGATTGACGTTCAGCTTGCTTAATGAGTCTGTGTTGAGTTTCATCAGGTGTTTCCGCGGCTCTTAAGGCGGCCTGACGTTCCGCTTGTTCGAATTGCCTTTGCTGACTTTGAGCAGGTGTTTCAGTAGCTCTTAAAGTAGATTGACGCTCTGCCTTTCCAAGACGCCTTTGCTAACTTTGATCAGGTGTTTCAGTAGCTTGACGCTCTGCCTGTTCGAGACGCCTTTGATGACTTTGAGCAGGTGTTTCAGTAGCTCTTAAAGTAGCTTGACGCTCTGCCTGTTCAAGACGCCATCGCTGACTTTGAGAAGGTGTTTCAGAAGCTCTTAAAGTAGCTTGACGCTCTGCCTGTTCAAGATGCCTTTCCTGAGTTTGAGAAGGTGTTTCGGAAGCTCGTAAAGCATCCTGACGCTCTGTCTATTCAAGACGCCCTTGCTGACGTTGAGAAGGTGTCTCAGATGCTCTAAAAGCAGCCTGAAGCACTGCTTGTTCTTGCCTTCTCAGTTCAGCATCTTCTAAAAATTCTAGCTCGAGCTAATCTTTGCGCTTGTCTTTGAGAAGATACTCTTGAAAGGCTGGACTTACGTTTGCGAGGCATTATGAAGTAACAAAAAACCTATTTATAAAAAAACGTTAAAATACCTAAAAGGAATTAAATATTTTTTTAAAATCAAATCCAAAATATCTAAAAGGAATAAATATTCCTTTTAAATATTTTTTAAAATCAAAACAACAAAACCAATTCAAGACACAACACGAATCCGAAAACGATAGCCAAAAAAAATCTAATCAACTTAAACCAAATAACAAAACAAATCGCAGAAAATCGAAATCGAAAGCAGTAGTTAATATAAATATAACCATCGAAAAAAGAAGTAAGTGTATAGGTACCGTATACCTACACTATCTATACTATTAATATTCCTTTGAAATATTGTTAAACAACCTGAAACAACGAAAACGAATTCACGATTCTAAATAAACAAAATCCAAAATCAAAGCCAGAGTCTAAATATGTATAAAGGAATACCAACCAAATCAACAAAACCGATCCAAGAAAATACACAAATCCGAAAATGAAAGCCAATATAAATCCATTCAACCTTAACCAAATCACAAAGCAAATAACAAACAACCGAAATCGAAAGCAGGTAGTCGAATAAGCTACAAAATAGAAAAAATTTAAGCGTATAGGTACCGTATGCACTATAATAATAATAATAATAAGGCGTAGGGAAGTGACGACCCCATCGCCCGCTGACGTAACGGTTATGTGACAAAACCGCTACGTCAGCGCAGTCAGTCAGCACCTTGCCAAAAGGTGTTAGTGCCGTGCCTCGGCAAAAATTGAAGGTGCAAAGGCCCGCTTGTGCACATGGCCTCACCATGAAACGGCGCCGGGTCTGGGCGTCTCCCGCTAAATGACGCCCACCACTATGGATGATGGAATACGGAAGAACGCGCAAAGGGCCGCTGCCTGGAGGTCGCCAGGGCGCGTCTGGAGCTGGCGCTGGACGCGGCAGCATGCGAACCGCCAGCCGAGCGCGATGTGCTGCACGACCACCCAGCAGCCCCTCGCATCCATCATCCCCACCAGCTGGCTTGGTGTCGGCAGGGTCTTCGCGGGCCCAGCAATCGGCACCCGCCTCTGGTGGAGTACGCCGCATGCGTTGGACAACCCAGATGAACAGCAACGCATTGCGGGCGTATTTTGGGGCGAAAGGGGGAGAAACTGGATGTTTGGCGTATCGGGCTAGGATGCATCGTCTTTTTGCTGAGCTGGAGCCATCTTTAACCGTCACAGAGCAAAACCTGGCAGACCGAGTTCGGTATATCTTGCGCTCAAATATATTTGATGTCGCCGAACTCGAACGGCTACGACGTGAGGCTGTTCCCTCGTCGGATGAGAATGCTACGCCTGAGGATGCGGCGCCACAAATGGTAGAGCAACCCGCAAACGTGGATGCCGCCGTGAATACCCCAGTTGTGGTTGATTCAAACGATGATGGAACAGTCGCCCAGGAACTGGAATTAGAGCATATGAGGAGTACATTGGAAGAGGCGATTGTGGAAACGCGCAGTACGCCTCTCGAAAATCGACCGCGACTTCCCCCGCATAGCCCTAAGCAAGCGGAATCGGGCTGTCGTGAGGGCTCTGAACCCAATGCTGGTGACCTATTTGGAAGCCAGCCGGGACCTTTGCGAGACGGACTCAATTCTTTTTGGCGCCGCGCTGGCAGTCTGCCGTATCATAGGCGCCAAGGTTTCCACGGCTGGACGCGCTACTGGCCATAGTAGCGCTATCCCAGCATGGAGAAGAAGAATTGAGGAACGTATCGCAAAGGCTAGAGCTCTCATCGGCAGACTGATATGCTTCAGATCAGGCAACAACAGGCCAAGAATTGTGCGCACCGTCAGGATGGCGTTTGCTGGGACAAATGTCAGTTTGTCCCAGCCGGATATAACGCAAAAACTGACGGAGCGCATAGATGATCTGAAGCAGAGAATCGCTGCTTGGGGAAAACGGATTCGGCGATATACCGAGAGGTCGACACGGTTCAACCAGAATCGTCTCTTCCAGAGTGATCAGAAGAGGCTCTATGAATCATTGGAGCGACCAATAGTAAGTGGAACGGGTCCAGCACCGAATCAGGCCGACACTGTAGCATTCTGGCGCGGCCTGTGGTCAGAGCCCGTAAACAGAGGCTGGTATGAAACAGTCAGTTTGCGACGTGTTTTATGCACGCTTGACCAAAGTGCTTAACAACCTTTTGTCCGGTGTGAATAAGGCACACACATATAACGGTTGGGTCATGCCTGTCCTCATGTATACCTTTGGCATACTCAGGTGGACTCAGACCGAACTTAACGCCCTGGATAGAAAAGTCCGCACTACCATGACGTCCCATAGGATGCATCATCCGAGATCGTCGGTAATGAGGCTGTACTTGCCGCGGAAGCATGGTGGTCGTGGCTTCTTGAGCGCGCTCACCATGCATAATCGCGAAGTGTGCAGCCTCCGTGATTACTTCCTGGCGAGATCGGATGATCCATTCTATAAGGACGTCATTTCTTGTGATAAAGGACTTACCCCTCTACCCTTAGCCAACGAGCAATGGCAAGACCCGGCAGTGCAGAGCATTTTCGACCGGGAGACCGTATGGAAGGAGAAGGAGCTCCACGGGAGGTTCTACAAGGCTCTACATGAGCCTTTCGTAGACACAGTAGCCTCCCTCCACTGGCTACGCTTTGGTGATCTCTTCGGGGGAAACCGAGGATTTTGTCTGTGCAATACAGGATCAGGTTATTAAGACCAACAACTATCGGAGATACATCCTAAAGGATGGCACCGTCGACATCTGTCGAGCTTGTCGCCATCCCGGTGAGTCACTTAGGCATGTTATCTCCGGTTGTTCGGCGCTTTCTAACTCTGAGTACTTGCACAGGCAGTACCTAGTAGCCAGAATTCTACACCAGGAGCTCGCTCTGAAATACGGTCTCGTGGATCGGAAATTGCCGTATTACAAGTACTTGCCGGAAGCCGTGCTCGAAAATGATCGCGCCAGGCTCTATTGGGACCGGGCCATCATCACAGACAGGACTATTCTTGCGAATAAGCCTGATATTGTGCTGATGGACCGGGCACAGTCAAGGATATTTTTGGTCGACATTACCATTCCGTATGACGAGAACCTCGTGAAAGCCGAAACAGACAAGCAAACAAAATATCTGGACCTGGCTCACGAGGTGACCGACATGTGGGGTGGTCTGCCGACCGAAATTATTCCTGTAGTCGTCTCTGCAAACGGGCTAATCCCAGTCAGCCTCTCGGGTCATCTGAGGCGGCTGGGACTACGTGGCGAACCGCTCCAGGTTCAAATGCAGAAGGCGGTGCTCCTCGATACCGCCCGCATCGTCCGCCGGTTTCTTTCCCTTTCCCCCTAACCCTCGGCTGTTTGGTCTCCCCTGCCGAGGGCCTCCATCTGGTTGGGCTTTTACTTATTTATGTACTTTTATATTTATTTTATGTTATTGATATTTATGTATATTTATCTTTTCATTTTCATTTATAATTATATATTTATAGAACCCAACCAGATGAGCAAACTATATAGATACCCCATAATAATAATAATAATAACCCTCGTCGGATGAGAATGCTACGGCTGAGGATGCGGCACCACAAATGGTAGAGCAACCCGCAAACGTGGATGCCGCCGTGAATACCCCAGTTGTGGTTGATTCAAGCGATGATGGAACAGTCACCCAGGAACTGGAATTAGAGCATATGAGGAGTACATTGGAAGAGGCGATTGTGGAAACGCGCAGTACGCCTCTCGAAAATCGACCGCGACTTCCCCCGCATAGCCCTAAGCAAGCGGAATCGGGCTGTCGTGAGGGCTCTGAACCCAATGCTGGTGACCTATTTGGAAGCCAGCCGGGACCTTTGCGAGACGGACTCAATTCTTTTTGGCGCCGCGCTGGCAGTCTGCCGTATCATAGGCGCCAAGGTTTCCACGGCTGGACGCGCTACTGGCCATAGTAGCGCTATCCCAGCATGGAGAAGAAGAATTGAGGAACGTATCGCAAAGGCTAGAGCTCTCATCGGCAGACTGATATGCTTCAGATCAGGCAACAACAGGCCAAGAATTGTGCGCACCGTCAGGATGGCGTTTGCTGGGACAAATGTCAGTTTGTCCCAGCCGGATATAACGCAAAAACTGACGGAGCGCATAGATGATCTGAAGCAGAGAATCGCTGCTTGGGGAAAGCGGATTCGGCGATATACCGAGAGGTCGACACGGTTCAACCAGAATCGTCTCTTCCAGAGTGATCAGAAGAGGCTCTATGAATCATTGGAGCGACCAATGGTAAGTGGAACGGGTCCAGCACCGAATCAGGCCGACACTGTAGCATTCTGGCGCGGCCTGTGGTCAGAGCCCGTAAACCACAGCGAGGGCCCTTGGACGGAAGTTGTGGCGAGTCAGTGTGCGGGTATTACGCCCATGGACCCCGTCATCATAACGCCGGATGACGTAGCTGAGGCGGTCCTAGGGCCCCGAACAGGAAAAGTCCGGGGCTTGACGGAGTGCATCACTACTGGCTGAAGGGGTTCATGGTGTGTCACTCTGTGCTCGCCCGACAGTTTCAAGAGGCTCTCAACCAGAAGTCGCTCCCAAGCCTCTTCACTACTGGGATCACTCATTTGGTTCCTAAAGACCAGGGTACCACAGACCCGAGCAAATACCGCCCCATCACGTGTCTACCGACCATATACAAGACACTAACATCCATTTTGAGCGCGAGAATCACTTGTCACCTGGACTCAAATCAGGTGATGTCGCGCGCTCAAAATGGATCTCGGGACGGTGGTCGTGGAACGAAAGAACCACTCCTCATTGACGCGGTCATTGGCAAAGTGGTGAAACGCAACCGTCGGAACTTCTCCGCCGCCTGGATAGACTACAGAAAGGCATTCGACTCGGTGCCCCATACATGGCTAAAGAGAGTCCTCGAGCTGTACAAGATAGACTGTACAGTTAGAGACTTCCTCGAGCAGTGTATGGGGCAGTGGAGTACGATCCTCTGTCATCTAGGCGAGCGGATGACGGCTGCGGAAAGCCGCATAAAGATAAGAAGGGGTATATTCCAGGGCGACTGTCTAAGTCCAATCTGGTTCTGCCTCTCTTTGAACCCTCTCAGTACTTTACTGGAGGGCTCCGGGAGGGGATTTCAGCTTCGGAAAGGAGGTATAAAAGTGACCCACCTTTTCTATATGGATGACCTCAAGTTATTCGCCTCCAGTCGCTCCCATCTTATAGAATTGCTAAACATCGCTTGTGAATTTAGCAATTCCATTGGAATGGAGCTTGGGACGGATAAGCGTGCGGTCCTCCATGTTGAAAGGGGAAGGGTTGCTAACTCTGAGGGCGTAGACTTATCTATGCCCGTCAACTTAAGGACCCTTTCCGAGGCTGAAACATACCGATACCTGGGTATGTCACAAAACATCGGTATCGATGAAACTGGTATGAAACAGTCAGTTTGCGACGTGTTTTATGCACGCTTGACCAAAGTGCTTAACAGCCTTTTGTCCGGTGTGAATAAGGCACACGCATATAACGGCTGGGTCATGCCTGTCCTCATGTATACCTTTGGCATACTCAGATGGACTCAGACTGAACTTAACGCCCTGGATAGAAAAGTCCGCACCACCATGACGTCCCATAGGATGCATCATCCGAGATCGTCGGTAATGAGGCTGTACTTGTCGCGGAAGCATGGTGGTCGTGGCTTCTTGAGCGCGCTCACCATGCATAATCGCGAAGTGTGCAGCCTCCGTGATTACTTCCTGACGAGATCTGATGATCCATTCTATAAGGACGTCATTTCTTGTGATAAAGGACTTACCCCTCTATCCTTAGCCAACGAGCAATGGCAAGACCCGGCAGTGCAGAGCATTTCCGACCGGGAGACCGTATGGAAGGAGAAGGAGCTCCACGGGAGGTACTACAGGGCTCTACATGAGCCCCACGTAGATACAGCCGCATCCCTCAACTGGCTACGTTTCGGTGACCTCTTTGGGGAAACCGAGGGTTTTGTCTGTGCAATACAGGATCAAGTTATTAAGACCAACAACTATCGGAGATACATCCTAAAGGATGGCACCGTCGACGTCTGTCGAGCTTGTCGCCATCCCGGGGAGTCACTCAGGCATGTCATCTCCGGTTGTTCGGCGCTTTCTAACTCTGAGTACTTGCACAGACACAACCTAGTAGCCAGAATTCTACACCAGGAGCTCGCTCTGAAATACGGTCTCGTGGACCGAAAAGTGCCGTATTACAAGTACTTGCCGGAAGCCGTGCTCGAAAATGACCGCGCCAGGCTCTACTGGAACCGGGCCATCATCACAGACAGGACTATTCTTGCGAATAAGCCTGATATTGTGAAATTAGTAGTCGTCTCTGCGAATGGGCTAATCCCAGTCAGCCTCTCGGGTCATCTGAGGCGACTGGGACTCCGTGACGGACCGCTCCGGGCTCAAATGCAGAAGGCGGTGCTCCTCGATACCGCCCGCATCGTCCGCCGGTTTCTTTCCCTAACCCTCGGCCGTTTGGTCTCCCCTGCCGAAGGCTCCCATCTGGTTGGATCTTATTTATTTATGTAGTTTTTGTATTTATTTTATTTTATTGATATTTATGTATATTTATCTTTTCATTTTAATTTATAATTATATATTTATAGAACCCAACCAGGTAAGAAAATTATATAGATACCCCAATAATAATAAGTGTTTTTTCAGACGTAAAGAACATCCATAGATTTTTAGTATGTTAGTAACAATTTTCCTTAACTTCTAAGTTAGTATTGTTAGTTAATGTGAATTATGTACAAATTATTTTTTTCGCCCAATAGCTACCGTCATACAGTGGTGCAGTATGGGGCAGCCGGGCCTGGCAGCAATTACCCTTAGGATGCCGTTGTTGCTGGTACGTAAGCGCTGCAGGAAAGACGCTGCTTTTCTACCCATTATGGCGAAAAAGTCATTAGTGAGTGCGTCTGCGAACATTTTAGAGGCACTACAGCGCCACGGCAGCCTCAACAGCATCCTAAAGGCGTTGTTATATTGAACACGCAGGGCACTGTAGGTCCGGCGAGTATAAGTCACCCACAGACCACTGGTATAGAAAGAATGACAGAACGCTTTAAATAAAGTTACTTCTGCAAGTTCTGCAGTGCACCGGGCGAAACTGCGGGCAAGCATATTGCCCCTTATCGACAACGCTCTACGCTCTCGTTCAATATCCTCATCATCTCCTAGGTCGCTCGTAACTATATGACCGAGATATTTAAACTTCTGTACGACTTTCAGGGGTACAACATCGAGACATACGGGTGGCACATGTCGTGGCTTCCGTTTCTCCGTTCCGTGCCTTAAATACTTATATTTCACTCTTTTCTTGAACTCGAACTCGAAGGACTGAGCAGCACCATGTCGTCAGCATAGCTTATGTTGTTGACACATATGTCATCGATGTGGCAGCCAACATGTGTGCTGCTAAGTCGTTCAATCAGTTGGTTTACATACAGGTTGAACAAGAGTGGAGAGCTTAAGCCACCCTGTCTTACACCGCATTCCAGCCTGTATTCTTCCGACAGAGGTCCAACCCATCTCACCTGGTTATGCTGGTTAGCATACCAGTATCTTAGTAGAGCCGTGTAATCCACCGGCACACTCACGTCCCTCAACTTGCCCCACAGTATGTCGTATGTATCTGTCGTCGCGCCACAAGCGAAATACACCGAAGCCTAAATCACGCTATCAACATTCCGAATCATAAACAGTATATATAGAACATCTCCGAACTATCACACGGAGTGTCAGCCACTCCCCGGGCAGAACACCTTGCCCGGCGGGAGATCTCCCCTTTTCCTACCACGGCCACATATGAGACCAGGTCAAAAGCCTTCGATAAGTCGAGGAAATACGCGTACACCGGGGTCCGCCTTACGGTGTAGTGTTTGACAGTGTGTTTCAGACAGTAAATGGCGTTCTCCGTCGATACATTCGGTTTAAACCGAAAATGTGCATCGTTTATTAATACGTATTTATTGAGACACTCATTTAACATACTGTTAAACACCTTGGCTACAGTGGTTGCAAGCGAGATAGGTCGGTAATTACCCATGTCGGATGTATCCCCAGTTTTATTTTTAACAACGGGTACTATAATCTACTATGAGTTGACGCGCGGCTCAACGGCGCGGCGGGAGTTAAACCTAGTAACGACATCTAGCGGAATCAATTTAAACTATGTATACGTTAGTTAATAAGAACTCTCAAATTATATTTTTCTTATAATTTTGCACAATTTTTCTTATTGTAATACCGATTCATTCATAACCACATATAAGAACTGTATTCATTTCCGTTCAAAAAATATTACTAAGGCTTATTAATAAGGCTTACTAAGAACTGTTTCTACCATAGTTAAGTAATAGTTAAGGGTGAAAGCGTGACAGGTGGTGATAGTATTTCTGATCCATACTTATAATCACGCCTGTAATCCTTGCGGCGTAGGCAGAGCATCAACGGATTACTTAATATCGTTTGCGAGGTTATCGCCTATTCTGTGAATTACAATGCACCAAAACGTTTGAAGAAAATCAGCTGGTTAATTTTATGTTTTTTATCGCTCTCTTCCCGGTCCTGCGTGGAAAAATACATATCCATACATTTTTTACCTTAATTTTGGTAAAAAGACATAATAATCCAGATATTCTGACCTTCTGTGTTCGTCCATCGTACCGTCGTCCGTCTTGTGTGGCGCCACCTAGCTGAATTTAATTTTGCAACATATTCGATTTTCCCACGGAAATGATATGTTTTTCCGCTGAAAAAATTAGCCTATGTAACTTTACAGCCACCAAACTATCCCCATACCAAAAATCATACCATGCCGACGCTCTGTTACGACGTGAAAGAAGGACAAACAAACAAACAAACACACTTTCGCATTTATAATATTAGTATGGATGATCATTTTCAACCACTAATATAAGATTTAAGAGCAAATAATTGTTATCATCCTTATTTTAGGACCAGTGAAGTTTAATGTAATAAATAAAAAGAATACCACGAATTGGTAATTTACAGCATATTTTCCTTTTTTGAAAGAAAGTTTAGGAAAGAAACATAAAAGTTCACATTTTCCTAAGAAATTATCGACCCCGCTATGAAATCTGTCAAATATTTTGCCTCATTGTAAAGTGGCGCCGCCCTGGTGGCAGAAAAAGGTGGTCATTAATGACATATTATTTGATTTTAACCAATTAACAATACTGAATTTAAGATACTTACTACTACTTTCCAAATGGGCCCCAAATTCTTGTGTGCCCAAGGGCCCCGGTATGGCCTAAGACGGCATTGGTGCCGAATACTGCCAAAGTGCTAGCGGCAACCACCCGGCGCCCGGCTGGCCGGCGCTGCGGCGGCGAACTGACGCGAACGAACCAACAAGAGTACTCAATTATTCAATCAAACAAAACAATCACTACTAAACATAGGCCCGAGCAATGCCACAAAGCACGATCCCGAGCCACTTGCATCCATCGACTTCCTGCATGTCTTACCAGGTCGTCTTTTAACATAGTGCGGGGACGCCCTACTTTTCGACTGCCGGTCCGAGGCTGCCACTCGAGAACCTTTCTTCCCCTTCAGTTGTTCGTTGACTTCAGCTTACTAATCTGTTGAACTATGTCGGTTGCTTTGGTTCTTTTTTTTCTTTTTTATAAAAACGTTACCTCCACACTAGGATTGTCTCCTGTATCGTGGGGGCAGTGTACAAACACAAAGGGAAATGTCCATTTTCGGCCATGGAACGTCCAACAATTTGCATTTGTTAAAAAAATATATCTATATTTATGGTTATTAATCGCGTTATTCATTTATCCTAAAAAGATGGGAACATTTTTACACAAAAACAAAGTACCGAAAAGATAAAAATAAAATTAGGTAAATACGTAATTCATTAGTTAGTGAATAAAATAAAAAAATGTTGCCAATCACAAATCTCGTTAAAAAATCGATTTCCTTTTTTCGATCGATTACTTATGGTGGCATTATTACAATGCAAATATAATTTTTCGATAATTATTATTATGTTATGATATAAGTGTAAAGCAACCGTTACAATGGATATTTATCCAATGCAGCCGATACACAACCTTTGTCAACCACTCGTTTATCCGACTACAGACAAAAAAAGATGGTTATGTTTTTACTGTGTGTGCGGGTGGCTAAACTGAATCGTTTTTTGCTATAGTGCTTAAAAACGTAGGATGTCGATCTAGCTAGGATTCATTTTCATGCAAAGAAAATGCTACAATATCATTAGAATAAGAAGACAAATTTTGATAATGTGTTAATGATTATAAAAACTCAAATGGAATATCAGGCGGTACCTATCGGTACCGATACGATACGATATCTCGTAGTACCATGGTTCGGTTCCTGTTTTCGGTCCGACTATTTTTCCTTTTTTCTAAGTTCCCTTCTTTTGTGAGAAAATCTATTATTTCGAGCCCTTTTTTAGTGTTTTTTTTTTAAATGAAAATTTAAATTAAACTAATTGCATTCATGATTTTTTATTCAAATAACCAGTTTAGTTTTTTCTATTATGTCGGTGTTGGCGCGACTTCTAACGCCGCCTAGCGACGCACCGGAACACCAAACTTTTAGCTACGAATCAGAGCTCGTCATTCTTAGCAACCAATCACAGCACGTCGTGCAATTAGTTATAAGATCTGTCTGTTTTAAATTTTGATTATTACCTGATACACACTGTTAGCAATAAGACGACTTAAATATAACCAACAAACGTTCAATAAATCAATTCATTGAAGAGCACCTGCCTCCCGTTCCTGTACATAAAGTGGTCCTATCGAGCCGAATAAGGAGTTCAAGCTTGGAATCTCCGAAGATTCGTCGCATCAAAATACGAAGAGGAGATTCACGTATCGAGCGAAGAGCTGCAACGTTAAGGCATCGACAGACAGGAGTGGCAGGTTTGAACTTCCCGTCCGTTTCCCCATCTCATCCTTCGATAGGTGTTGATTTCGTGCTGATATTCCATTTCCAGTGCTCAAGTGGCGGTACCTACCTGCGCAACGGCACCCACCTTGGTTCGCACGCATATACAAATTGGCAACTGTAAGTACTCTTGATTTCCTTAAATCCCAAAATGAGTGAGCCCAAATTGTCAGATTTAATTAAGAAAAGAGGAGTTTTAAAAGGTCGATTAACTCTGTTTGAAAATTATGTTAAAAAGTTCACTTTACCCTTGACTGAACAACAGTCATTAGAATTAAATTTACGTGTCGAGAGTACTTCGAGTTTGATAGAGATGTATAGTGAAATACAGACTAAAATTGAAGAAGAGGTAGCGGAAGATCTCGATCTTGTAAAACAGCTGGAAGAGAGAGATCGTTTCGAAAATCAATTTTATTGTGCTGTAGCTTCTGCAAAACTTTTATTGAGAAAGGAAGTAGCTGACAAGTCTAGTGTTTCAACATGTAAGCCGATAGGCATAAAGTTACCCGATATTAAAATACCTTCCTTTGACGGTTCATACGATTGCTGGCTAGAGTTTAAAAATTCTTACGTTAGTATGATTCATGATCGCGATGATTTAGGTCCTGTTCAAAAATTTCATTATTTAAAATCGTCATTGTCCGGTACCGCGGCACACGTCATAGGTGCATTAGAATTTACAGCTCACAACTATTCTCACGCATGGGAGCTATTAGAGAATAGATTTAATAATCCGCGACTATTGGTTCATAATCATGTGAAGGCATTATTTAAATTTCCATCGTTAAATAAAGAGTCCGCTTCCCAGATTAGGAACTTAATAGATATTGTTTTGAGAAATTTGCGTGCCCTTAAAACGTTAGGTGAACCAACAGATTCATGGGACACTTCAATCGTTTACATGGTCGTTTCCAAATTAGATCAGGCCACTGAACGCGAATGGGAAAATTTTCAAGGTACATCTAGTTCGTTAATTGAATCAAGGTCAGCTTTGAAACTGGATAACTTACTTAAATTTCTTAAAGACCGCGCCGACGTTTTAGAAATGATAAAAGTGAACCATAACAAATCCCACGAGAACAAAGGCGGCGAACAAACGCGCTCTAAGAAACAATATACACATACTCATGTTGCTACGAACGTTACTAACAATAACAATAAGGGTAATACGAAACTAAAACAAAGCCGCGTGTGTGTGATGTGTCATGGTAATCACGCGATTTATTCCTGTTCAAGGTTTCTTAATTCGTCTATCCAAGAAAGGAATAAGATAGTTAAAACGCATCAGCTGTGCATCAATTGTTTACGCGCAACCCACCCACTTAACGAATGCAAGTTTGGGCCATGTAGGTTGTGTGATAAAAGGCACAACAGTTTGCTTCACATTGATGGGCAGGTAGACGGCGCATCACAGGTGAGCGGGTCGAGTGCATCAGCACAGCCGGTCACCGCTAACGTCTCCACTGTCTCGTCATCATTACACGTTACGGCTAACCATTCAGAATCGCAAAACAGTAATCAGGAATATACGTTATTACCCAACGTTTTGCTGTCCACAGCGTTAGTGGACATAGCAGATTATAATAACAAATATCACACTGTACGCATTCTGCTAGATAATGGTAGTCAACATTGTTTCATAAAGAAATCGTTATGTGAAACATTAAATGCACCGTTAATACAGTCCACTTATCACGTTGCTGGGGTAGGTCAAACAATTTCGCAGTCCACCCACATTTGTAAAATAAAATTACGTTCAAGGTTAAATTCGTTTTGTATGAACATTGATTGTTTAGTATTGCCATGCATTACAAATCAATTACCCACATTTAGTGTCGATGTAAATAATATGAGTTTACCTGATAATATTCAACTTGCGGATCCGAACTTTCACTCACCGTCAGACATCGATATACTGATAGGCGCGGATAAGTTCTGGGAATTATTGTGTGATGGCAAAATTAAGTTGAATAAAGGACCTTATTTACAAAATACAAAATTGGGTTGGATAATGTCGGGACCTTTACGTAATAACCCACTTCCCGTTAAGAGTGTGCAATGTAATTTCTCCCAAACAATTGACACACAGTTGAAATTGTTTTGGGAACTCGAAGAGATAAACAATAACGTTACTAAAAACATCCTTAGTGATGACAAACGTGCGTGCGAAGACATTTTTGTCAAAACGACAAAACGTATGGAAGATGGTAGATTTTCCGTACGCATTCCTTTAAAGGAATCAGCTGATGTGCTCAGAGACTCAGTTACACAGCGGCTGAAAAACGTTTGTTGTCGTTAGAACGAAAATTCGCTCGTTCGCCACAATTTCGGGAAAAATACGTAGATTTTATGGGGGAATATGAAAGGCTCGGTCATATGAGTTGCGTTGAAACTTATGAGTCACCCCACTATTTTTTGCCGCATCACGGCGTTATTAATGAAAATAGCAGTACGACTAAACTGCGCACTGTTTTCGATGCAAGCGCAGCGACGTCGTCCGGTAAGTCGTTGAACGATATTCAACATATTGGTCCACCACTTCAGAATGACATTTTTAGCATTTTATTACGCTTTAGGCAATATAAATTCGTGGGTTGTGCGGACGTTGAGAAAATGTTTCGGAATTTTCTTGTACAACCAGATCAACGAGATTTACAATTGATATTATGGCGTAAGCTTCCGTCGGACCCAATACGTGTATATCGCCTAAACACCGTGACGTATGGTACTGCGTCTGCGCCATACCTTAGTATGAGATGTTTACGTCAGCTTGCGTTGGAATGTAAGGATCAGCAGGTTGCGAGAGTAATCCGAGGGGATTTTTTCGTTGATGACGTCATCCTAGGTGACAATAATTTAAATAGCTTACTCGATACCTGTGAGAAGTTACGAAATACTTTAAACTCGGCTTGTTTACCGTTGCGTAAGTGGTTGTTTAACGTTGATATCAGTGACCACGACATATCTAAAGACTTGTCATTAGGCGAACATTGCCAAACTAAGACTTTAGGAGTGGGTTGGTGTAATAAAGGTGATGAACTTCATTTTACCACACGAGTAGTTAGACCGAATTTACTAAATAAACGTACAATGTTGTCGATAATCGCACAAATATACGATCCTCTAGGAATTTTAACACCGGCTGTCGTAGTAGCTAAAATATTGATGCAAAAAGTGTGGTTGTGCAAGATAAATTGAGATGATCCCGTTCCCAGTGATGTTGCTTTATCCTGGAAAAAACTTATTGACACACTTCAATATTTGCATAACCTACGTATTCCACGTCATGTTATGAGCGCACACACACAGTTTATAGAATTAAACGTATTCACGGACGCGTCGCAGAGTGCGTATGGTGCATGCGCATATGTTCGCACCTACTCTGATGACTCATCGGTGACTGTTAGATTATTGTGTGCAAAGAGTAAAGTTGCACCAATTAAACCAGTCAGCATACCCCGATTAGAACTGTGCGGGCTTTTAATAGGCGCACGATTATATAGGAAAATTATCGAGTCATTGCGTGTTAATTTCCACAAAATTTACTTTTGGACAGACTCAACTATTGTCCTTGGATGGCTACGTATGTCACCACATTTGTTAAAAACATTCGTTCAAAATAGAATAGTGGAGATTAATGAAATAACAAGTAATGCGTTATGGTTACATGTAGGAACCAAAAATAACCCAGCGGATCTGGTCTCGCGGGGTCTTAGTCTTGATGTACTCATTGACAGTAATCTGTGGTGGAGCGGACCTGAGTTCTTAAAAAATTCTGAGTCGGCATGGTCACAGCAATCTTCGACTACACACTCCGACTTACCAGAACTAAAATCACAAACGACAACGGTTATGGTTTGTGATGTAACAAAGAATAAAATTATTAATTTTGAAAGGTTTCGTTCTTATCAGCGTATCGTGCGCGCCGGCGCTTACCTGTTGCGATACATACATAACTTACGCACACCAAAGAAAGATCGTACACAGGGGCCGTTATCAGTAGATGAATTGAATGACTCCTTACAGTCGTTAGCGCGTCTTGCTCAACGCGAATCGTTTCCGATGGAATATGATAAGTTAAAACATAACTTACCTTTAAAAACTTCAGGTTCGATTTCTAGGCTTAATATATTTCTAGATGAAAGGGATATAATTAGAGTAGGTGGCCGTCTTAGTAACTCGCCTGACTTTAATTACGACAAGAAGCACCCGATACTTTTATCAAGTAAACACAACTTCACACAATTGTTGTTTCAACATCAACACAAAGAGCTTCTTCATGCTGGTCCCAGCTGCTATTGGCCACCGTGCGTGAGAATTGGTGGCCATTAGGGGTAGAAACCTAGCTAGAAAGGTTGTCCACCAATGTGTTCGCTGCACTCGAATGAAAGGTAAAACCCTAACACCAATCATGGGCAACCTTCCGTCTGAACGAATAGAACCTGGTTTCCCATTCATTCGATGTGGAGTGGATTATGCGGGTCCCATAAACGTACTGAATCGCAAAGGAAGGGGAGCTAAATTGGAAAAGGGCTATATTTGCATATTCGTTTGTTTTGTTACCCGGGCCATTCATCTAGAACTTGTCAGTACGTTAGCTGCTCAAGAATTTATATTAGCACTTAAAAGATTTATCTCACGACGAGGTAAACCAGCTCAAATTTTCTCAGATAACGGTAGAACTTTCATTGGAGCCATGAAAGAGATTAACAAAATGTTAGAGCAAAATTCAAAGCAAATAATTGATAGATTATCAACTGACAATATTGAATTTAAATTTATTCCCCCCTTATGCTCCTCATTTTGGGGGATTGTGGGAAGCAGGAGTAAAATCATGTAAGTTCCACCTTAAGCGTGTCGTGGGTACCGCTAACTTGACATACGAGGAGTTCAGCACTGTGTTGGCACAGATCGAAGCAGTCCTAAACTCCCGTCCTATAAGTCCTATGTCCTCAGATCCACATGATCTTCGTCCACTAAGCCCAGCTCATTTCCTCATCGGCCGGCCACTCACTGCACCAGCCTGCAGAGACCTCACCGAAGCACGGACTCACAGCTTGAAACGGTTTCAAAGAGTGGAACAAATAAAACAGCACTTCTGGAAACGCTGGTCACAAGAGTATGTTGCTGAACTTCAGACAAGAACGAAGTGGAAGGCGAACAGTGAAGACATAGCATTAAACACGCTTGTCGTTATTAAGGAGGACAATTTACCACCCCTTAAATGGCGTATGGGCAGAGTTACCCATATTTTCCCCGGAAAAGACGGCGTGTCGCGTGTCGCCACCATCCAAACTGCTACGGGTCCTGTACAACGAGCGTTCTCGAAAATCTGCCCTCTGCCTGTATCATCAGCAGAGGACGACAACATGAATGCAGCCTGCGGTATCTCCAATCAAGCGGCAACGTAGATACATCATTGGAAGCTGGAGCTTCCAAGGCGGCCGGCATGTTGGCGCGACTTCTAACGCCGCCTAGCGACGCACCGGAACACCAAACTTTTAGCTACGAATCAGAGCTCGTCATTCTTAGCAACCAATCACAGCACGTCGTGCAATTAGTTATAAGATCTGTCTGTTTTAAATTTTGATTATTACCTGATACACACTGTTAGCAATAAGACGACTTAAATATAACCAACAAACGTTCAATAAATCAATTCATTGAAGAGCACCTGCCTCCCGTTCCTGTACAGTCGGTAAGATCAAAAAATATTATTCATATCTCATCAGTATGTAGTTTGTATCTAAATATAATTTCCAAACCACACGATTTCCAAAAAAAAATACCGAGTAAAGCTTGGTCATCCAGGTACTTTTATTGTTATATAACCGTTTGATTACCTGAAAGGGAATATTTTTGAGTTTTCATTTCAATGGATTATATTAATTAATTTCCACACTAGAGAGCCTGTTCTATTTTATTAGAATCTGGAAGCACGAATTAGGATTGCTTTAATTGGTAGCTTTAAAAATTAATTAGTTTAATGTGTTATAAAAATAAGTAAAACTGAATACTTTACCGTGTTGTGTAAAAGTCAGACGATACAGATTTTACGCAATCAATTTGTGTTCTTTCTATTTATATTTACACTCTCTATAATTGATTGTGATTCCTTATAACTTGAAAATGGATAAATTTTTGTCTTTTTAATTTGTATATATTATATTTATTTCCAAGTTACAGCCTATATAAGTCCCACAGCTGGGCACAGGCCTTCTCTCATTTCTGAGAGGGTTTTAGGGCAAGGAAATGTCCGCCGCGGTGCTCCAATGCGTGTTGGCGAAGTTCACATGTCTTCGAAATATATTAATTATTTTATAGTTCTTAAAAATGTAGGTTGCCTCACGATGTTTTCCTTTACCGCCGAGCACGTGGTAAATCAGCACTTAAAATTGCAATTACAATTTCATTGGTGCCAGCGGGGATCTAACTCGGTTTACTCGCGTACTGTGCGACAGCTGTTTATATATATATATATATATATATATATATATATATATATATATATATATATATATATATATTTCTTTGCAAGCTTATTGCAAATTTCAGCAGAAATATTATTAAAATAATGGTTTAAAAAACTTAGAACCAAATTTAACTGCCTTATAGTTCTTATTTTAGGTATTATAATGTCTGTAATGTTACGAGCTTAGGGTTCGTGACAATAAACCTGCCGATTGAATTACCAAAATTAACACTTTAATTACCGAACACCAATTAAAACTTAAAAGACACTAATAATTAATCACACTGATTCACTTTATTTCTCTCCGAAGCTTCGCTTGAATCGCCAAATTCAATACTGCCCTGGTGGCGGGCTTCAACGCCTTTATTTACGCCTTTTTCATCGATATATCCAGAATATTCCAGTAAATACCGGCCCCCGATCGACCAGGTGCAGAAAGTTCGATCAATCGATTCGATTCGATCAAGAGTGAATCGGGACGTGTCACCACTCTTGAAAATCGGGACGTCCCGCGTAAATCGGAAAACCTGGCAACACTACTTCCGAATCAGTGGTAGTTTCAATAATAAGTATGTACGATGTATGTTAATTCATTGGAATAAAATATTTGAACTTTTAATTAAAATAATAAAAAACGAGGGGGGGGTGATTTTCCGGGTGGCCCCGGGCGGCGAACACCCACGCTACGCCACTGCATTGGAGACTTGAACCAAAATTATCTTCAAAGCATAAAAAAGCTAAAATACTAGATATAACTTAACAGTGAATACGAATTAATTATACGAATTAATCGAAGATCGTCGGTCTAAAAAAGAAAATATTAATCCAGACTTACGTGATTAGTGCAAAAGTAAAATAAATTAAACGTCAGTGCAATATTAAAGACCACTAAAAAAAGTAAAAAGTTTTTAAAAACACAACGTAACATAAACATACGTAGGTATTTATCTTTTTATTGCACGGCACCCGAAATAATTGGTTAAAAGCGCCATCTATTGATCAGTGCCTATACTACCACCAAATTAGAACAATCGTAACCAATACACTACCGTCATAGTACAGTAAATATATAATACGTAAAACATCTAGCAGCATCTAGTAGCGGGATCCTAAACTACTGTACCACGTTTGTAACTGAAGCTGATCGACCGCAATCAATTCATCAACGTAGTACAGCAAAGAAAAACTGAGAGCGCAATAATAACAATAGAATACTCTCAATTATCAACCATGGAAGAAGTTCGCACTTCGTACCATACAAAAAGATTTTGAAGAACATAAAACAATGATCCGCCAAAGTGGGGAAAATGTAACACATCAAGTAACTCTGAGTATAAATAAAATATTAGATGAAAAATTTTCTGTATGGGAAGAAAAGCTTGAAAAATTAAAAAAAGGTAGAAAATGAATAGAAACGAACAAACGAATATACTTTTTAGACAAACTTTTTAGAAAAAGTCAAGACAGAGAAATATAGTATTCTTTGGCATCGAGGAGAGAGACTCTTCGTACGGTGAACTGGAAAACAATATCGTCAAGTGGATAGGAGAGCGTCTTTCTATAAGGTTAGACCATAAAGACATTCAGGAGGTAAAGAGAGTTGGAAAAAAAGCCAATAATAGTAACCTTCATTACTCTCGGTCTCAAAATAAACATATTTAAACAAAAAGGAGCGCTGAAAGACTCTCAATATTATATGGAGTACTATTCACAATATATTTTAGAAAAAAGTAAGGAATTACAACAGCAAATGATCCTCGAGAGAGAGAAAGGCAATACAGTAAGAATAAAATATTATAAACTGATCATAGTAAAACCTAACAATAAAAGAACACTCCCTACATCACCTGAAAAAAACTCCCCGCCACAGGACGATAGAAATACTCATGCCACCAAAAAGAACAAAACACTCCAACCACAGACATCGATTCGAAGATCAAATAGCTTATCAGATGGAGTCCTGAAACTGGGTATGCTGAACTTCTTAGTCAATAAAAATACCAGTATTATAACAAACAACCTACACACAAAAAACAAGAATACATAACAACCAACCCACCCCTCCCACGAAGATATCATACACGAACATATTATAACAAAAAACAAAAACTATCTTCTAATACCGCTGGTCACCGAAAAAGATCACGACCACAAACCTCCAAAGAAAAATACAACCATGTTAACAAACTCTATAACTATCTTACCCACCAAACTTTACATACTAACCTACAATATAAGAACACTGTCATCATGATTTCTTATATTTACGCGAACATTGCACATGATTAAAACTACTTTTACGGATTTTATCGCGTTTATTTTTTTTTCTTCTTACTTTTTATTTTTATTTTTAATTCCCGACGTTTCGGGCGCTTTCCAGCACCCATGGTCACGGGGGACTGAGATGACTGACGTCCCGATGTCATTGTTAAACCCGGAGTACCTTCAGCTTTTTTTAATTATTGTTTATGGTCCGATCTATGCAAAATGAACTGACTATGTCCGGAGGTCTTGCAGTGGTATGCTTGGGTTTAATTTTAATTTTATTGATTATAGGATCCCAAGCAGGTGGTAGTACCCAGCCTCCTTCTCTATTGAAATTAGGGTGTTTTTTAATTTCAATAGCCTCACGTATCATCCTTGGTAGGAATCGGTGTTCTTTCGCGAGGATTTGTGGTCTATCAAATCTGATGTAATGGTTGGGGCCGTCTAGGATATGATCACAAACTGCAGACTTCCCGGAACGTTGATGCTTCACATCAGCTATATGTTCTTTTACGCGGGTCCTAATTGATCTTTTGGTTTGTCCTATATAAGAGAGACCACATTCACAATCAAGCTTGTACACTCCTGCATCTTGTAGAGGAATATGACACTTGACGGATGGTAGGAACTGACTAATCTTCTTCGGCGGCTTGTAGAATGTTCTAATAGAAGCTCGCTTCAAGATATAGCCAATCTTGTCTGTGACACCTCTGACATATGGTAGTACAGCAGGCACACGCTCGACTGTGGCCGGCTTCACTTGGTCACTGTGACGTAGGCGCGGGACCCGAAGCTTGTTGTCGTGCAGAACTTGCTTGACGTGCTGAAGCTCGGCGGCCAGGTGTTTGCTGTCACGAGGCACGAGGGATCTGTGACAGCAAACACGTCTGTGACAGCATCAACGTTCCGGGAAGTCTGCAGTTTGTGATCATATCCTAGACGGCCCCAACCATTACATCAGATTTGATAGACCACAAATCCTCGCGAAAGAACACCGATTCCTACCAAGGATGATACGTGAGGCTATTGAAATTAAAAAACACCCTAATTTCAATAGAGAAGGAGGCTGGGTACTACCACCTGCTTGGGATCCTATAATCAATAAAATTAAAACTAAACCCAAGCATACCACTGCAAGACCTCAGGACATAGTCAGTTCATTTTGCATAGATCGGACCATAAACAATAATTAAAAAAAGCTGAAGGTACTCCGGGTTTAACAATGACATCGGGACGTCAGTCATCTCAGTCCCCCGTGACCATGGGTGCTGGAAAGCGCCCGAAACGTCGGGAATTAAAAATAAAAATAAAAAGTAAGAAGAAAAAAAAAATAAACGCGATAAAATCCGTAAAAGTAGTTTTAATCAAACACTGTCATCGTACGAACGTATAATAGAATTGGTAGAGGCAATGAAAGATATAAAAATCGATATAATTGAATTATCGGAAGTGAGACGTCCAGGAACAAAAATAGAGGAATATGACAATTATATTCTATGCCACATAGTAATTACACCTGGAAAGTATGGCGTTGGATTTAATACATAAAAAAACTTAAAAATAATATAGAAAACTTCATAGGTATAACAGATAGAGTTGCAGTTTTGAATTTAAAAATACAAGGAAATATAATGAATCTCTTATACAAGTGTGGAAATGAATCTCTTATACAAGTATATGCACTCACGGAATTAGCGAAAGAAGAAGAAATTGGTATTTTTTATACAAATGTAAACAAAGCTATTAACAAAGCACACAGAACTTTTATAATAATGGGCGACAAAAACATCTGTGATCTGTGGAAAAAATATTTTTTTGTGTAGTCTATTATAAGTATAAACATATTATTATAGAACATAATTTTACACTCTAATATTTTTTTTTATTATTTCTGAGATTTTATGGCGCCGTTGAATTAATTCGAACCTATTTTTTGAAAATATCATACATTTTGATACAATTAACCGATTTTAATAAAACAAAGATTAAATGTTATGCGAAGACACGATTTATGATTTTCTAAGCGATTTCGTTGAAAAAAAAATGTTTACTTTATACCGAATAAGTTCATAAAGAAACAGACAGACAAAACAAAATTATAAAAATGTTCTTATTTACTTATTTTCAGTTCTCTTAATGATTTTTGTCACAAATATATACAGTGATAGATACTGGTAATCATCATCTTTATTATAGGTCTAAATTTAAAGAGAGATGGCGCTGTTCAACATCAATTCTAAAAATAAAAGAAAAATTTCGACGCGATTGATACATTATATCAAACTTTTAAATCAGTGCCTGCTGAACAAATCATTCCTACAGCAGCATAGGCAAAGAAGAAAGTTCGATCCTAGCGGAAACCAACGTAATGACAACAACAAATAAAAATAGGTAAAAAAACTTTTTAAGTTAAACGGTTTTATGTTAAACATACATTGCAATGTTTAAGATAAATGTACTAAAAACCAAAAAATAATAAAATAGATACAGTCGTGGGAATTATAAACATATGCATAGACTAGACTAAAATAAAACCGTGGGGCACGTCAATTGTCTACAAATTATCGACTTAATGTGCGATAGAAGAATCGTTTAATTCGTCGTTAAAATAGGCAGTTGGCCCGCAGACGGTGAGGAAATTACTTACTATTTTCTTGCTCACGGAAATTCCAATAGTTATACACTCCATGTAAATAAAAGAGATGTTTCAACTAGTTTATCGTTGGACATTCACACTGCTGGCTGGCGAGGAATCGTTTCACTGCTCGTAGTTTGTTAAAGACAAATTGTAATCGACAAAACATATGATAAAAGTACTACTCGCTCACCACTATGAAACCCTAAAACTCGCTTATAATCGAGCTTGCTAGCTTGTTTCCACATTCTAGCCCTACTTATCACACGTCCATCGTTGTCGGTTGAACAACTGCCTAATTATAGTGTAACATTACAAAACAAACATTTTAATCAACGATTGTAGACAATTGACGTGCCCCACGGTTTTATTTTAGTCTAGTCTATGCATATGTTTATAATTCTCACGACTGTATCTATTTTATTATTTTTTGGTTTTTAGTACATTTATCTTAAACATTGCAATGTATGTTTAACATAAAACCGTTTAACTTAAAAAGTTTTTTTACCTATTTTTATTTTCTAGTTTTTAGTTTTTATTTCGCATTCTGTTTAATTCATTTAGTGCTTCATTATTGCAAGGTTTCTTGCCCGTTAGTTTATTGCAGTCCAACTCCTCTATACGTAGTCCCTGCAAAGATCTTACTCTACTAAGAGCCACGTAGGCTTGACCTTCTTCAAACAATTTCGCACCTAAGTATACGACTGCGTGATCCACAGTGCTGCCCTGCATTTTATGTATTGTAGAAGCCCATGATGGTATTAAAGGCAACATTCTTCTTTCAGCCGTCCTGTAATTGTACTTAGCTGGAAACTGTATGGCTTTCGGGTGTATAAGATGTACTCCGTCTCTTGCGAAATCAATTCGGACGGAAGGTACATCTGTTGCGTACATGTTGCTGAGTTCGACGAAATTGAGGCCAAACGATTTCGTTGATGTTTAGCCTATAGCGCCATTTACTAATCCCTTTGAAACGTCAATATTGGACCGTAGCATGACTTTTGCCCCCACAAATATTTGCAGTTCCGCTGGTAAACCCCCAGTTTTGTTGATATCAGCTGGTATTATAGTAGCTATATCCACATTGTCTGCATTTCGTGTGGCGTGTACTAGCTGATCCTGCGCTTTTATTTTGTAAATGCGAGCACCATTATTTCTGTACAAATTCAATACAGCAGAGTTGTGGTCGTTAACTTGTTGATTTGTGGGGTATACCCTTAACGCTTTGTCTGTTGCAAACTCATCACTCGTGTCTTGAAGAAGTCTTCCCATTAAAATACTAAAATGTTGGGTTGTTAGCTCACCGACTCTCAAAGCATTCAAAATATCAATAAAAGTCTGGTCACCTTGCTGACGCATATTTTCAGTTAATTCACACAGCGTGAATAAACGCCAGAAATGTGTAGCTGGTTGGAGATGTTCTGGCTGTTTGAAAACAGGTGTTCCTGATCGTTTTATAGGAGGCAGTTGTAAAAGATCACCGAAAATAATACGTTTACTCCTCCAAAAAACTCATTTTCACAGTTCTTAATTTGCCTTAATCGAGCGTCCATCATGCATAACATTTGATAAGACACCATGGAAATCTCGTCGACAATCAAAAATTCTGTCTGATGCCATTGTTGCCTCATTATTCGCAAATAGTTTCCGGACAGTGGTGACATACCTGTTATGCGACCGTCTTTCTGTACAGGCAATTTTAAAGTACTGTGTATCGTAGCTCCATTTATTAATCTAGCTGCAACTCCTGCTAGTGAGCAGACTTTAACCGCATCCTTTGCGTAGCACCTATTAATTTGGTCTCATAATAACTTTAATAGAAAAGTCTTGCCCACACCAGCTCCTCCTGTAAAGAATATTTTTAAACGTTCTTCAGCACCTGACATTTGATTTTATATGGACTGGGTAACTAATGTAAAAATTTCCTTTTGTCCTGCATTCATAGACTGCTTAGCCTGTAAGAACTGGTCTTCATTCATTGGCAAATAAGGAACTTCTTCTTCATGGTCTAGTTCCATCGGCTCTGCGTGTTCCAGTATCTGAAATGCGTGTACTTGCGCGAATGCATTTTCAAGCTGCCTGTCACGTTCACGATATATTTCCAAGTAGGCGTATGTTTGTCTTAAACTTTCTTCGTTGGCGAGAAACGCATCTGGCACATTAAATTCTCCTAAAAGTTCGGCCTCATTGCGATACGGCATATACTGGATTAGTAAACTGTAATAATATGACTCTGGATCAGAAGCTGCTACGAAGTTAGGTACCCGTACTACAGCTGGCGTGTTTCTAATAGTCATTTTGGTGTTGTCTGTTAAAGTTATAAGACGCCTTCTTGTTGTTTGCTCGTGCGGTGCATAAGCATCGGTATCGATGCTCTCTTCATTTATAACTGGCGGTTTTGTGTAGTGTGGCTCAAATAACATCGCAAATTCTATGAGACACATATTGTTAAAATTATTGTTGGGATGCTCTGCTGGTCGCTTTTCATATCGTTCGAAAATATTGGCACAATATCCTGCTGCTTGACCAGCTTCATTAAACTTCAACACTTTATACCTTTGTTCCGCTTTACGAGTATTGACAAAAATTGTTTTTCTCGAGCTGTCACGCATACTCAAATGGCATAGCCTGAATACGCATTCGCAGGCTGAAACTTGACGTTCTCTTAATATGCGCATGCATATTTTAAACAGCTTACGCGAGACGTCAGTTTCTTCTCTTCTAATTTGTTGAATAGCTCGAGATACTTCACCATCTAGGTTTGTAGGTTCTGATTTTGACACGTATTTAGCGATGTAATACGCAATCGACTCATTTGTACCACACGGTTGTATATCCATATTGGCTTTCCACATTTTTAGCAAAGCAGGACTGTAATTATTTACCCAACCATCTTCACTTTTTCTTTTCAGAACGCAAATGCGACCACCGTTGTAGATGAATTCGTTAGATGAAGGATCAATAACATGTGTTCTCTAAGCATTCCGAGCGTGGAAAATTGAAACGACAAACAGAATTATTTTTCGTGCAGGTACTAGTGTGTCGATGTATTTGACAATTTTTAACTAATTCATATAGTTCTGAAGTTTCTGGAGGAATGGCAGTACTACAGACTGAATCAATGCGAGCTATTCCTTCAGGTGTCGCAACAGACGGGTGATCTTCGATCCAAACAACCATATGCAAATGAGACTTCCTCTGTTCTGAAACTCGATTCGTCACCAATGATCTTTAACTTTACCGCCAAATATTTCAGTATCAGTTTTAAGAAACTGCATTAGCGCATTAACACGTACCATAAAATGTCTACTCACAACAACTGGATACATCTCGATGAGTCTCTGAGTTTCCTGAATATCTATGTCATCTGGGTCAATGTGCTGTTTACCATCACTAACAAGGAGACCTCTTTTCATATCCTTCCAGTAAAGATCATTGCAGCTCAATGTAACAAAATAAGTGGGAGGTCCTAAACATCTGATTTGTGCTATAAGATCACTAAGAGCACTACGCCAATAAGCAGCGGAACCTCTTAGATTTTTTAAATATAAGTGCAGGTCTTCCACTCGATTGCCGTTTTCACCTTCAACTTTTCTAGCACAAGCTGCAATGGTTGATTTAACTCGATAGTACTCAAACATTGATAGAGCATAGAATAGGCAATCGTTGCGCTAAAATCTAACATCAGCACCAAATAAACGAAATGATAAATCCAAAGGACTTATATTTACGGGCCGTTGTTCTTTCAAACCATTTTTACCATACGGGAAAAGCTGATACCATGCGAACTCTTCTGCTTTTAACTCATAAGCTTCATTCACAATATTATTATTCGTCTTTCTTCTGATTTCGTTTACATTTTCAGATACCTCTAGCTCATCTTCAACATCAGGTTGGACGCTATCAATAGGCAACATTACAGATGTTTGTATAGGTATAGTTTCAGATCTCAGATTCGAAAGCGGTTGTTGTACTTGTACATCCTGATGGCATCTTCCTGTTGCTGTACTTGAACACCCTGACGAGTGATAATATTTTCCCTCAAATGTACGTCTACGCGTGTAAGGGTGTACGCGATATTACGGGATCCGAGGCATCTTTTACAGATGCGGCACAGTTCTTGTAAGTTGTCGCATTCTATAACACAGGCTTTGCCATTTTCTGGTGTTGGTTTTCCTTTTGGGCCACAAGAATGGGAGTCAGCAAAATAGTATTTGTCTTCACCGCGAAATACGCTAACAGATTTATTTGACGCTGTCAATATTCCTGAAGAACGACTATCAAATAATCTATTTAAAGCTATATGTAATGTAATGCCGATATTATTGGTATTTACAGACTCTTGGAGACTCCCGAATAAAAGAGTGTCTTCATCATATTCTATAGAAAATCGGCATTCATACATTTGTAAACTTTGCCTGACGATATGAAAGTTTCGTATCTCTAAATATCCTGTTTCATCCAGTTCAGTAGGATCAAGCTGGGTACGAATCCAGCAATATAAGGAGTCACCCGCTAACATATTAGCATTCAGAATATTGACGTCCCATTGATTAGGGCTTAGGATTGCAGCTCGGACAATGTTCGCCAACGACATAGCACTACATTGTACACCAGCATATCGCGAAGTAAAGACGTTGTAGTCACCTTGATGCCATGAAGCTCGAATAATTCTTGCAACATTATTAATTGGAATGAATGCATTTCGAATTTCATTTTCATTCCTTTTGGACGCTTCATCTTCAGACAATTCGGGCACACTAAGTCGTACTAACTCCTGGTCACTAATTTGGGCATTGTCGTCAATACGTACATCTTTGTAAAGCGGGTTATTTCTGATTAACCATCTTAAAGCACTATAGACTTTTTCGCGACATATTGTGAATTCCCTGGTGATGTTCAAATTTTCTAATCGTTCGGTTACTACAATAATGCCTACCTGGCTTGCAGATCTTGGTAGCATACCAGGCAGTCTTTCACTGACTTCAAAGATATCTTGGGCAAATAAAACTGCCTGTCCGCGAAAACCGTACTGCCCATAGAGGCCACTAAATTTCACGATTTTAACAAAGGGAATTATTCTGCACAGCAAACGTTGTTCCGCCTGTGTCAATGTTTGAATAACGTCTGGTATAGAACCTGGATCCAGATTATTCCAGTAAGCTTTTGGTGGTGCTGTTGTTTTATTACTAGTAACATGTGTTTGACAGCGGGAACATAATAACAATGATATTTTCGAAGTTAACTCCACAGGTGAGTATGTTAATGCAGCAGCGTTGTACCGAACTGTACGAACTTGATTAGGATAACAACGTTTGATACAAATATCACAAACATGTATAGAAATTGTGTTAATAGCATTCTCGAATGCCTGCAGATTATTAGCTCTGCATTGCTGGGTACGCTCTCGTTGTTTATTTAACCTCATATCGCGATGTTCAGGCGTTTCTGAACTCAACTGCTGTCTTTGTCTTTCACGGCTTTGTATTAATCTAACTTCATATTCTTCAGGCGTTTCTGACGCTACCATCTGTGTATATCGCTCCCGTTGTTTTGTTAACCTGGCTTCATATTCTTCAGGCGTTTCTGACGCTATCATCTGTGTGTATCGCTCCCGTTGTTTTGTTAACCTGGCTTCATATTCTTCAGGCGTTTCTGACGCTATCATCTGTGTGTATCGCTCACGTTGCTTTGTTAACCTGGCTTCATATTCTTCAGGCGTTTCTGACGCCGTCATTTGTGTATATCGCTGACGTTGCTTTTTTAACCTGGCCTCATATTGCTCAGGTTGTTTTTGACGCTAATTGTTCCCGTCGTTTCTGTAATCGACTATTTCTATCACCTTCACTTTCTTTAGCTCGTTTTGCTTTATACTTTTCTTTCGCTTTTTGAAGCCTTCGTTTACGTTGTGTTGCAGTTTCTGTTTTATTTGTGTTTGTATTTTTTATATTTTTTTTACCATTTTGTTCCCACGAGTAATGGACATTTAAACGGTCGACCCCCCCCAGAGGTCCAATAAAGGGGCAAGGCTATGTACAACAAGATGCGCCTGAGTCTTGAGGGGAAAACGCTAACGACATATCATTTTTATCCACCCTAATGCCATACAGTTCTCGGCGCGTTTTAACCTTTCACCTTAACTTGGGTGGTGTACCGCTAACGACGTATCATTTTTAGCCACCCTAACGCCACACAGTCCTCAACACGATACAAAATCTTGACTTGGGTGGTGGATTCAGGCTGGATTAATCAGATACCTAAATTACAGATTCAATTTCTAAATTTAAATCTTATTATTATACGCCATTTGGTGGCTGCGCCCATCTTAAATATTAAGGTTGTATAGTGCACTGTATTCTTCTTGTCAAGCCCTTTTATTTGATACCCATATTGGTGGGATTGATAAAAAATTGTTATCAGCCATTTGGTAGCGGCGGCCATCTTAGATTTCAATTTTGCATAGTAAATTGTATTCTACTTGTTGAGACCTTTCATTTGATACCCATGTTGATGGGATTGATAAAACCTAAGTTATACGCCATTTTGTAGAGGCCGCCATCTTGGATTTTAATTTTATATAGTACATTGTATTATACTGGTTGAGCACTTTCATTTGATACCCATATTGATGGGATCGATAAAACCTACGTTATCCGCCATTTTGTAGCGGCCGCCATCTTGTATTTCAATTTTTTATAGTATATTGTATTCTGCTTGTTGAGCCCCTTCATTTGATACCCATATTGATGGGATTAATAAAACATAAATTATCCGCCATTTTGTAGCGGCGGCCATCTTGAATTTATAGTGATAATGAATAAACATAATTGTATTGTCACCAAAATCCAAAGTGTATACAAAATTTCAGATTAATCGGTTGACAGGAAGAGGGTGAAATTTGAATGACTAAATTTGACCCAAGAATAATAAATAAAACAAACGGGGTGAGCTAAATAAAACCGTTTAACGTTAACGTTAAACGTACGTACGTAATGTAGTGTACGTAATGCAAATAATCTGACGCATGCCTGATGTCACTAGTTGACATTGAGGTGAAGTTTTTTGTTACACAATGTCATTTAATTGATAATGTAGTTTTTAATAAAAGTTTATCAGTTTCTAGAATATTATATTAATACACAAAATAATGCCTCTGTGGTTTTTTTCTTTAATTGTGTGCACATTTTAACAATTTTTTTAATTTTTATAGTTTAATGAATATATGCGGTTTGGTTTATTTATTTTTATTCTAATTAATATAAATTATAACTAATGGTACAGAAAGAAACATTAGCTTTTACAATTTTCGAAAAAAATAACTTCCCGACTATGAAATCTGTCAAATATTACACCTCATTTTAAGTGGCGCCGCCCTGGTGGCACAAAAAGTCGTGGATGCCCACATTGTTAATATATTATTCAAAATTTTATTAAGTTTACTCAACGGTAAAGAAAAACATTTTAAGCAATAGTTCTTATTCAAAATTTTGTAAATAAATTAGTTTGTTATAAAGACGCATCTACAGTAAAAAAACACAACCTGCCTTTATCTATTACAGCACCACCATCTATCGATGATATCGGTTAACTATTGTACTTTGGATATCAAAGCTTATATTCATTGTTTATATTTATTACGTTATTCTTTCTTATTTTTGTTTACTGCGTTTCAGATATAATTATATCTTATGGAAAATTATTTTACATCATTTATTTATGATATACGGATAACATGCACTTGATGACTCAACGCTGCTATTGAACAAATTCGTACTTATAATTCGTAGGGTCGATGCGCCGGTAAGCCGGCCGGGTCTAGATTTCGGCCTTTGGCACGAGCTGATGTAGTAAATTTGATTTAATAACAATTTTAATAAATATTATCGTACGAAATACAGTTTAATGCATTTATAAATAGTTTCACTATATCTGGTAGCATTAATTAATCAGGTAAACACAACACGCGATTTATAATAAAATTAGTTTGACGCCGGCACTGAAGCTATCAAAACGGGTAAGATCGAGCAAAAAAAATAGTGGCGAGCGTTCCATTCAAAAGTAAGTTTCGTGCTGTATTTAATATAATTACTTAATATTGTGCTTATATTTCACTGTATAAATAAATAATATAGTTATTTGACACTGATTATTATAATAATTTATTGATAAAGTTAATAAATTAAGTGGTCGAAAAGTGACACATAAAATTGTCCCATTATTTGGTTGTCGGCCATGCGGCCGAAAAGTAGCCTGAGTTTAGCCTAAATACTTTGTCTCTTTCGTTTATTTGGTTACGTACTATAACTCATCTTTCTTATATTGAATCGTAGCGTGTGTAGACACTAACTTTCAGTTTTCGGCCATCAAGTACTGGAATTTGAACAGTTAGTGATGAAACAAAATACCCATTTTGGTCGTGGCCGAAAACTGGATTGACCCTAAAATAATTACAATTTAGTTTTCGGCCAACTTAAAATTGTATGAAAGAACCGTAGACCAATCGAACTACTGACGGGGTGGTTGAAATTTCACATGTATAGATAATCTATATAACCATAATAAGGTGTGCACAAAAATGTAGATACTTTACAACTTCCATCGTGTGTTTTTGTTTCATCGAATAAGATCTCTTTATTGCCCTGCGTTTATTTTTTTTTTGTTGCCCATTTTTAATGTATGCATACATTGATTGTTTATTTTACAAATCTTATGACTAAAACCTAAATCGCAAAAAGTTTAGACCAACTTATAAAAAACTAATTGTATATTTACAAAACGTATCACTAGAACCGAAACCGAATAAATATTTACACTAACAATACAACTTATAAAAAACTAATCACAAAATAAAATATACACGGCTTTCAACAACAAAACATACGTAAATGATTTTTGAGCGGCGAGCGAAACAGGTCTATCTAGCAGCGCGCCTCAGCGGTCAGTTTTCAGTTTTATACAAAGGTACTCTGTGGGTCAGTGTCGCTCCGCGTAGAAATGAAAGAGAAGCAAAAAGACACCAAGATGGCGCGTTGTTTCATTGGACTCGTTCGGGTTATTAATCAATATGTTAATACTTACAAATATATTATTTTAATCGATAAATAAAAACAACAGTTCCCTTTATTATTACATATTACATCACTGTTACTAACTTAATCAAGAATTGTTTATAAATAATCCAGTTACAATCGCTATAATTTCATTTTTAATGGATTTTTTATGATTTTTTTCTATCGAGAAAATTTACCGAAAACGTGGTTTGAACACAATGGTCCCCCAACATATATGATCAAGATTAACATATATTTTTTTGCAGCTCTAAATTGTATACATTTTCCTAAAAAAATGTTTTCTGAAGCCTACTTTGACTATGTACAGCGCCTTAAAATTGTATGAAAGAATACGGCGGCGGAAAATGGAATGCTGTCTTAGTTTACGTTTACGGCCATTTCATCTTATCATATCAAATATTTTATTCACATTGCGTTTTAGGAAGAAGATTCAATAAGAAATTTTTTTCTTCAGATACTCCTCTATGGTGGTTAGAGATGGTAACAGATTTTGTTAAACTAAAATACTTATGAGGAAGTACGAAATACTCGTAAATGAGAATATTTGATTGGTATATTTAAAAGATTTTATTATTAGATTATGATTCAAAGAGAAATAATTAATCATGGTTATTATTTTATATCAAAAACACCCAAAAAGAAAAAAATTACGTCACGGTTAAAAAATCGCAATCACCGATTAAGAAAACTAAATACACCGATTTCCCAAACCGTTTTGCCATTTTCTGATTTTACAAAAACACTTTTAAGTTTTAGTACCACTGTATTAGAAGAGGTACTATACCTCTTCTAATACAGTGGCCGAAAACTAAAATTCTTGTAGGCCGAAATCTAAAATTTGGGGCCGAAAACTAGCGTTTTGCATATTTTTCACATCAAAATTTATTATAAAAAATAGATTTCTTTTGTAGCATCAATGAGTTATCAAAATGAAAACTACATTATATAAGCTATAAATTAAAATTAAGTCAACATAATCGCTACTATTTTTTATAGTACCTTAAAATTGACAACTCCACTAAAAGGCCGAAAACCAGCGCAACGACCCTACCCATACTTCAGAATATTAGTCATAACTTTTGATAGAATGAACCGATTTCAATGAAACAAAGACTAATTAAATACAAAAATACGCTTTATAATTTTCTTGCTGATTATTTTGATATATTAGTACTTAATACGTGATACTTTAACAAACAAACAGACAGTCAGACAGATAATTCTAAAAATGATAGAAATGTATTCAGTTACTTATTTATAGTCCCTCTCAATAAGTTTTGTTACAAACATGCAAAATATACAGACATGTGCAATTTACATTTTTATTACATGTATAGAATATAGCTGCAGCATAGCTCCACCACGTACATGTCGATATGATTGCGAATCTATTACACAGTGCCGTCCCGTAAGCAGCGACTATAGGAATTGACAAAAGAACTTATAGCTGCAGATGGTTGATGGTATTAGCCATGTCTTCACTCTGGACGTAAACTATCCAGATCGGCTACATGGAGCGGCGCCACAGGTGCCAGACGTCTGGTATGTAGAGCGTATTTAGCTCAACAAACGTGACGATAAGTTAATTCATTCCAACGGGAGAGGACAAAAACCAAGAGTGAACTTTTAGTGCCTGATGATGAGGAAGAAGCATTACAACTATTAGTAAATTATATAAATAACTAGCGATCTGTCTCGACTTCACACGGATGATTTCGGGATCTCGACAACAGCGCCACCTACCGGTTGCAATCGTGAATCTAAACCATACGGGTCCCTGTACAGTGACACACAGGAAGACACAGGGACTCAAACACACACAAAAACTTTTATCAGAATCGGTTGAGCCAGTTTCGAGGTTTAGCGAGACTAAAGGATAGTTATAGATATAAAAAAAAAAAATATATATATATATAATTAAATATATATAATTAAATATGAAATCAACACGGAATTCTTATAGATTATTCCCAAACACAACTGGCCGTTTTTATTTCCATTCTAATTGGGATCTTTATATCAAAATAAATATTTTTAAGCAATTTCGTCTATACATATTTAAAGGAAAATGCCCACTGTTCATAGACACTTCGGCCATGGGACCCACATATAATGATAATCGATTCGACTTCGAATCCATCGACGATTTTATCGCTTTTAATTTCTTTAATTTTTAATTTTCTTAATTATTATTTATGGTCCAATCAACGCAGAATGAACTTACTGTGTCTTGAATTCTGGCAGTGGTATGCTTGAATTTATTAATTACAGAGTCCCAAGCAAGTGGTAGTAACCAGCCTCTTTCCCTATTCAAATTATGATGTTTTTTTTTTAATTTCAATAGCTTCACGTATCATCCTTGGTAGGAATCGAAGTTCTTTCGCGAGGATTTGTGGTCTATCAAATGTGATGTATGTCTATCTGGTTGAGGCCGTCTAGGAAATGATCGCAGACTTCTCGGAACATTGATGCTTCACGTCAACTATATGTTCTTTTACGCAGGTTCTAATTGATCTTTTTATTTGATCTATATATGAGAGACCATATGCACCATTAAGCTTGTACACTCCTGCATCTTGTAGAGGAATATGACATTCGACGGATGTTAACAACTGACTAATCTTCTTCGGTGGCTTGTAGAATGTTCTAACAACAAGCACACGCTCGAATGTGGCCGGCTTCACTCGGTCACTGTGACGTAGGCGCGGGACCTGAAGCTTGTTGTCGTGCAGAACCTGCTTGACGTGCTGATGCTCCGCAGCCAGGTGTTTGCTGTCACAGATCCCTCGTGCTGTCTGTAACTAAGATTTGCCCACGGTAACATCTTCTTAAGTAATGGGGTCTTTGATTACCCAAGAGCATCATTATATGTTACTAAATGATTAAATATAGAGTCAGTAAACTCTACAGTGGGAACATAATAATATTTAAAATGTTATTATTGACGTAAAGTTTTTATTTTATCTTTATTTATAGCACAAGGATGACGAGCACACAGTCACCTTGATTGTAAGTGGACGCTGTGGCCCGTAGACATCTACATCTATCCTCGATTACCACAGAGATATAGAAATATTGTCTTATTATTACGATTTCTGTGTCGATTTCGAATTAAAATTCAACATACAGATGCGTTGTCACCCATGAGTACTAGGATGGAATGCCTCGTTTCCAGAATAAAGCTATAAAGGGTCACAGGTCCGCTACACTTACCATACGAAACATACCAGCAATAACTGGTTTTCAATAAACTCAGAGGATTATTTGCGTACTATTATGGCATGAATAAACATTTTATTAAAAAAAAAGTATGTTTGTTTGTGTGTCCGGGTTGATCTTATCCACGCTCCAGCTACATTAGTAGTATATTTGCAATTCACTGTAAACAACAGTTCTTTGCTAAGCAAGGGTTGTCTGGAAGAAATCGATTCCAGAGCGATAAGACCGCCTGTTGTACTTTCTACATATATGTCATTTTGTCTCTTTCTTATGTGTATTAGTGTACTATTAAGAATATATTGATTGATTGATAGTATACTTGTAGCACGAATGGGCCAGCTCGACCGGGGAAGGACCACGCTCTCACATAATACCAGCGTAAAATAGTAGCTTAATGCTGCTGTGTGTATGGTGAGTGTAGAGAGAACCGGAGACCCTTCTTACTGGAATGGAGGCATTGCATCTTTGTACTCAGGGGTGACAACGCATCTGCATTTTGATTCGTAATCGAGGATAGATGTATATGGGCTGCAGCATCCACTTACCATCAGATGGACGTGTGCTCGTTTATCAACCTCATTCTATAAAAAAAAATCAGGTATGGCTAAACGAGCTGTGAAGAAACTTCAAAAACAAATAAAATGCGATAACAGGAATGATCTAGGCTATACCTGTTGTATCCAAACACATAAAAGATTTTTAGTGAATTCGAAAAACTAATAAAATAAAAAGAATTATGATTATCTCATAAATTTTAAGAGATATGGAAGAAAGCTTCGAACAAAACTTTTTTTCTCTCAATTTTAGCATTTACAATTTTAATTTTATTTCATTTAAAGTTTTTATGAAAATTCTATTTATACCATTTCTTAATTTGACACCATCTTACAACACTAGGGACTATAACTGTTGAATGTTAAGGTAATAAGGCATTTGACTTGAAAGAAATAGATCTACAATTTCTTTTTAATAATTTTCTCATATCGCAAATAGTTGTCGAGATAATAGAAAAAATATGAGATTAAAGTACCTAGTTTCTTGATAACTATACTAACTTGCCCAAAGAACACTATCACAGATCTGCGGGTTTTTTGTTAAAGTTAAAGTTAAAAAGTGTAAACCCGCACGAAGTCGAAGGTAAAGCTAGTCTTCTATATGTGTGTTTTATCTCGCCATTTTATTTTACGTTATGGTACAACAACACAACAATAGGTTACAAAGTCATTATCAAAGAATGTAATTTTTTTTTAAATATATTGAAGGACGTTGTACATTCCATTGGATATGATAAGGAACTGCCATGTAACATGATATAACGTTTACATCTCAACTCTTTTATAGAGGGCACACTGAAAGTTCTGCGCTCTTGGTTACTCATAAATGTTTGAATTTCGAATGTAGTATTTTTTTAACGCAAGAAACTAATTAATCGATTTAAATAATTTTAGGCAAAAGGTCGTGTGTCAATTGTTTATATTTACAATGGAATTGTAGTGAAAAGATTTAAGGGCGATGATTTTTATGATTTTAAAAATTTACTCTCTCCGCAAAATTCCGCGCTGCTCGTCTTCATAATACACTTAAGCACTGTAAGGTAAACTCATACCAAATTCAAAAAAGTTACCATCACCATTTGAAAAGTGCCCGACTGTCATCATTGGTGACGCGCTGGTTTTCTTCAATTAATCGCCAGACAGTAGCCGCATTTCACTTAGTGATCGCAGTTAAAATTCGGCCATCACGAATTCCATGATGAAGAAAAAGTCGGCCACGATCAAATTCTGCGTATCAAAACCTTTAAAAGTTATAATACTTTAATGATTTCTGATGTATACACGAACTCTACACATTCAAATGAAACTAGTTTTTACAGATTTTATCGCATATTAAATCATTGTATGTTCCCGACGATATGCGATTAAATCCGTAAAAGCTAGTTTCATTTATTTATATGTATTAGAAAAACTTTGTTACCAATCCCGCGGGCATTCAGACCAATGGTCCTTATATTTTTCTAAATGGTTTAAAATATAACGAAAAATACTTTGAAAAGCAGTAAATATATTAGTTTAGATTTAAATTGTTTTATTTATGACCTACGCAAAACTCACATTGTATGTACTGTCCCATGAATCATAAACGAACATCTCAATTGTTTTGTTTATCAATTTCAATTTTGACTCTTTCACGGACAGCGACAGGTACACTATACTCAGTCACAGCTCACAGTTCTATATTCATGTCCGGTTCCGGTATATACATGATCCGGTTAACAGTTATAATCGTTTATTATACGATGATGCAAATGGTCATCGTTTACAAAAATACTAATTGAATACATCTATATTCACAGATATTACGGCTTCAAAACGCAAGTGCCAGCATCTACTGAAAAACCTGTGTAGCAAATCATACTGCATTATAAGGTACTTCTAGCGCCATCTATTAGTGTAAAATACAAAGTACCGTTCAACGCTCTTTATCATTGATACATGTGAATAATGTAAGGTAATAAAGATGACTTTTGTAATTTTTACAATAATTATATGTAATTATGATCATTACGTTACATTTAAATTTAGAGTATAAATAAGCATAGCTTACTTATTAAATACTCTAAGCTTTAACCTGTATAATATGTAAAAATTGGCAGTTGCCTTCATGTCATTGACAGGTGGAATATTTTAATTACCTTAAATTATTTCTAACACAAATAATAATTAATAAAAATTTGCGATTATTAAAGGAACAACGAACATAAGTAGTTTTAGTGGTTACAATTGTCAAAACATTTTTTTGGTGATTTTAAAATGCGCAATGAGAGCAATTAGTATATTATTTTTATAGACATACTACTGCGTATTATTTTAAATATTAATTGCAATCGCCGATTTTTACTTTCACTAATGTCGATCATCATCATTACAACCTTTCTCAAGTCGACTGTTGAACATAGTCCTTCCCCAAGTAACGCCTCAAAGGATGATCCATCGACTTCCTGCATATCTTACCAGGTCGTCACTAATACTCGCCAATTAGTGAGGGGTCGCCCTACACTTCACCTACCGTTACGAGATTGCCACTCGAGAACTTTTCTTCCTCATCCCTTATCGAATCTTCGAGCTATATGGCCAGCCACTTTAACTTAAAAATCCGTTGGGCTATGTCAGTAACTTTGATTCTACTGAGGCTATCCTAATTTCTAATTTATCACGCAGAGAAACCCCTCATAGACCTCTCCATAGCTCGCTGAACGACCTTGAGCTTCCTCATGCGGTCGCATGAGAAAGCTCTCACCACTTAGATCTATAAGTCATCGGTCATCACTGACAACACGCACTACGTGTACAATCTTGTTTTCAAGTTTTGAGATATACCCGACGAGAAGATGTCTTGTAATCTTCCGATGTCTGCCCAACCTTGAGTTGAATCTGTCAATTGGCTTGTCGGTCGAAGATAGACTTAACAATAGTCGGACTATAACAGTCGGACTATAATAAAACATACTTGTCGACAACTTCGAGCGAATTACTCCCAACAAATACCGGAATAGGTGTGACATGGACGCTACAAATGACCTTTGTTTTTGTGATGTTCGTCTAAGACCTATCCGTTGGGAGACACTAATGACGTCGTTGATCTTAGGTCCTTTAGCGATTCTGCTATAAGGACTATATCGTCGCCAAATAGATTTTAAGTGATGCACTCGCCATCGATGTTAATACCGTATCCTTTCTAGGCCAGTAGCTTGAAAACGTCTTTCAATAAAACCGTGAAGAGTTTGGGGGATATAACGTCACCCTTCCTGTCTTACGCCTCTGTGCAGGTGTATAGATTTCGTACTCTTCTTTTTTTATTTTTACTCTGGTTTTGCACTGGCATAGCCATCAAAGCTCTACCGTTTAAACACTTCAGCATTTTTATATATTGACAGTCACCATGGCACCGCTGAAGGGACTGTAGCACCGCTCAAATTTCGAGGGAATCGAAGGTTTTCTCATAGACCAGATGCGCAAGAAAAAGTAGCAAATTGCTCCGTAGTTATACAACAAGGAACCTTATAGTTTCGCCATGTCCGTCCGCGGTTTTACTCGGAGACCCTATGTGCTACAAATCTGTAATTTGGCATATTTATAGATATTAATCACGCCCACAAAACTATCAAATAAATTTTGAAAATACATTTTTATTTTAAGTATTTGCCATACTGGTAAATGGAGAATGACTTTTTTTACCCGTCTATTTTCGTATCATTGGATAGGTCTCCTCTTCTCATATGAGTCATGTGTCCCCCCTCCCTCTACCAACTAAACCGCTATTTTTGGAAATGTGAAAATGTAAAGTATTCATACAATCCTAAAGTCTCATAAAGTTTCACTCGTCATACTCGTGATTATACTAGCTACCTAATAAGAATGTATTCTTTGTAGTAAACGAGAAAACAATACTTTGTAATAGCGCCATCTACTTCATTCTATACGTAAAGTGATTTCATCGAACAGAAATGGATTAACTCTCAAGGTGGTGGTACGCACAATTTACGCTAGATGACATAAACACGACACAATTTAAAATAATAATATTTTTTTTTAACTATCGCGCAGGCTAAATCCTATTGATATATTATATTATTATTATATAATGTCACTTATAATAATATGAGATATTTTATATAAGATTACTTCGATTACATAAATAATACAATGTATCTATGTAAGGAGTTCGATATATTAAAAATACAACTACTAATATACATATATATTGGTTGATATTTTCGTATATGTATATGTATATATATATATATATATATATATATATATATATATAAAATATATCATATATATATATAGATATAAATACAATATATCGGAATCGGATACTCGCATACCATACTTAGGTAATAGCTAATTTGTTATCATCATTTAATGTACGATGACGGAAATAACCGTTTTCAAAAATACTAATTGAATTAAATACATTTATATATTCACAGATATTACGGCTTCAAACGCAAGTACCTGCATCTATTGAAAGACCTTGTGGTAGCAAACCATACTGCGTTAAAAGGTACTTCAAGCGCCATCTATTAGTGTGACATACAAATTACCGTTCAACGCCCTTTATCATTGACTAAGATCATAATTATATATCATTATTGTAAAAATTACGAAAATCAACTTTATTATTTTATATTATGCACATGTAAATTGTATAAAAATTACAAAAATCAACTTTATTACTTTATATTACTCACATGTAAATTGTATTACAATTACAATAAAAATAATATAATACAATTTACATGTAATTTTAATACAATTTACATGTGAATAATATAAAGTAATAAAGTTGATTTTTGTAATTTTTTAAATATAGAATAAGCATAGCTTACTTATACTCTAAGCTCTTCTGTCGTAGGGCCACGAACTCGCCCTATTATGTCCGTAATGCCGACCTCCACCGAGACTTAGAGCTCCCAACAATTCAACAGTTCCTCAAAACACTCTCTGAGAGATTTTTCAAAGCCCCAGAGTCCCACTCAAATCACCTCATTCGTGAGACGACTGCCTATGCAGCCCCGCTCCACCCTCGCTTTAGTGTGCGCCGACCGAGAAACTCTCTCTCGGACCCCCCCCCCCCAACAAGCTTTTGGCTGACCTGAACTGCCTCCTGGCGGCTCAGTTCGAGCCTATTTAACATATCCTTTAATCTGCCTTAGTTAGGCACACTTCTAAGCGGCTTTTCACCGCCTGCGCCCTCCTTTCTGCCAAGGAGGGTCGCGTCCGTTTACAGCTTAAAGATCTCTCGCCTGATCGGTAAGCCAATCCCTAAAGGCGGTGTTTAGTGGGTAAAAGTCTCCACATAACCACTCAGCCGGCTGCGTGGTATGCTATGAGCATTCTCCACCTCCCTCCCCCGTTACCGGAGGGTTGCCCTTAATTGCTTCGGGCGCAAAAAAATGTTATACTCTATGATTTGACCTGTATAAAAAGTGGCAGTTCTCTAGTATATATACAGTAATCTATGGTGGCAGTTTGGTCTATGCAGTTTGGTTTCATGTCATTGACAGGTGAAATATTTTAATTACCCAAATTTTTTTCTAACACAAATAATAATTCATGACAATTTTAGATTATTAAAAGAACAATGTAAGTATATAAGTAGTTTTATATTAGTGGTTATAATTGTCAAAATATTGTCAGGTAATTTTAAAATGCGCGATGAGAATCATTACTATATTATTTTCATAGACTTATTATACGGTACCGATGATTATTTTAAATATTAATTGCAATTTTTACCTTTACTAATGTCGATCATCAACATTACAGCCCTTCACAAGTCCACTGTTAAAGATAGGCCTTCCCTGAGGAATGCCACAAAAGACGGTCCTTCGACTTCCTGCATTTCTTATAGCCCCTCTACACGATAGGCCATCGCGACGGCCCACTATGATGCGCCAGCGTGTGGAGGGCGTAGTTGTGTTGGATTGTCGGATGGCTAATGGCGCGTGCGATGGTCTTGGGGATGGCGAAGGTGTCGGTTTTTCCGCCGCACATCAAAGGTAGTGGGCCAGCGATGGCGGTACGCATCTACACGTGGCCCATTCCACAGTTTTGCGCGCTCGACGGTTGACTGTGGACGTTCATATTTTGTTTATTAATTAACGAATTAAAAATGTTGATAGAATCAGGCGTTACTTTGCGGAAATCCATTATAATAAAGATATTAATAGTTATTTTGCAGCCCTCCGCTCAATTAAATGAAATGATGTGTCTTACCTAGTTTGAAGAGCACCCTCCTCCAACACCACTATTCTAGGAAAGACACACCATCGACGATAATAAGACACGTGTTTCGCAGTCAGCGTTTCGGCGGTCAGCCACCGCAGAGTCTGCATCGCCTGAAAGTGCCTCGTGTAGAGGCGAAACACGTGTCGTATTATCGTCGATGGTGTGTCTTTCCTAGAAGAGTGGTGTTGGGAGTAGTGGTGTTGAGAGTGGGTGCTCTTCAAACTAGGTAAGACACATCATTTCATTTAATTGAGCGGAGGGTTGCATAATAACTATTAATATCTTTAAAAATGTTGAATATATGGCCTCATAATGAAGTTATAAAATATAAATCAAAGAGCTACTAAAATCAGAACCTATACATAATTTGTTCTTTATTTATTTTGAATAATTAATTAATAATTATTTATTAAATTATTAATTATAATTATTTGTGTTTAAAGAAAACTAAATTGACTTAGGATATAATATTTAGTTCTATTGCGATGGATAGATAACATCCACCATCTTCTTCTACGCCATTTCTTTTTGATAACTCTATTCTTGTGCACATAAGAATATAACAGTATGTGTTGTTTAGATATATTGCCGCAGCGGCTAATTCATCCACGTCCATCTCGAAAAACGTTTCGATCACAACTGAATGTCGCCAATCGCCATCGTGTAGTTGCGTTTCAACCATCGCATGGCCATCTCGCTGGGCCAGCGCTGGCCCATCGTGTCGTGAGAGGAGCTATCACCAGCTCGTCACTAATCGACGCCAACTAGTGAGTGGCGCCTTACACTTCGCCTCCACATGACAAAACCTCATCGCTTATCGAATCTTCGAGCTATATGGTCAGCCCAATGCCACTTCAAGTTAAAAATCCGTTAGGTTATGTAACTCTGGTTCTACGAAGGCTTTTTTTATAAAAAAGGGAAACAGAAGAACACACACCCCCCCCACTTTTTTGCGCACCCCAACACCCCCCCCCCCACCAAAAAAAAACACCACCCCCCGGTTCCCGCGGGAACAAAAACCCAAAACCCCACCCCTCCCCCCCCCCCCCCAAACAAAAAACAACCTCCCTCTTTTTTTTTTTTTTTTTTTCCTCCCCCCCCCCCCCCCCCCCCAACAACACCGGCTATCCTCATTTCTATGTATATCACGCAAAGAAACCCCTCATAGACCTCTCGCTGAGCGACCTTGAGCTTTCTCATGCCTCAGATCCATAACTCATCAATCAGTCATCACTGGCAACACGCACTAGGTGTACAATCTTGTGTCAAATTTTGAGGTATACCTGACTAGAAGATGTCTTCCGATGTCTGCTCATCCGAGTTGAATTTGTCAATTGACCTCTCGGTCCAACTTACCTGTAATACTTACCTTACCTACCTATTAATAATGTAATAATACCCACCTATTAATAATACTTACTTACCTATAATACTTACCTTACCTACCTATTAATAATGTAATAATACCCACCTATTAATAATACTTACTTGTCTGCTTCGAAAATAAGTCTTTTGGTTACAGTCTCTCTATTTGGGCCCATTTTTATCGTTATAGCGGCCAAACCGCGAAGTCATTTATTATGCTCATTATTAAGAAAGCCCACGTATTGTGACCGTCAACTACGGTAGCATTCACCGAAGTACACCTTCTAATCATATTTATATAATAATAATGAGTTTGGCCTCGTTTTGTTAGTAATGGTAAGACCTAACCTCCGGACTTGATGGAGTGACTTTAATTATTCTGTAGTTTTACTAGCTTTCAACGCCGCGGTTTCGACTACAATGAGTCAAATTTTCCAGATAGTATGCGTTGACCATCGCCCATGTTCAACTGCCGGTAAAAACAAGAACCGATCAGAAAGAATTCGGTTTTCGACGATTCGAGTCACTCTTCGCTGGATGTTGTCTAGTGGAAGGAGCTGACACTGGGGTGTCCCGGTTCAGAAATGAGAACAGTACTCCACAACTAGCAGTTTTGTAAAGTTGCAAGCGGTGTGCCGGCGTGGAATATTGTCCTGCTCTGCTGAGCACGCCAAAGATTCCAATTTAGCCTTCCCTTGCAAGTGACCGCGGAACTGTAAGTCATTCGATATGTCGATGCCGAGGATTCCGTTGCTGGCTGAGGCAGCATGGGAAGTGCCCTGAAATCAATGAGATATAACAAAGTGGTTCTTTTTAGCGGTAAACGCGCAAACCTGTCTTTTGAAGTTTCAACTGGACTAGAGTTGTCTCTAATCCGAGATTTCGTTTATTAAAGACAGAAACGGACAACGGACAGCAAACGGACAAGAAACAGCGTAGGTGGCATGCAGCCTTGTGGAATACTAGCATTAAAATCATTAAATCCGCTCCGATCTGATGAAAACTGATGGTACTGTGGCGGTGCTATAGTCGCGCCACAAGTGCAACGCACCGAAGTTTAAATCACACTACACTATCAACGTTTCGAAGTACTGCACTATAAATAGAATAGCTCTATAAAAACACACGGAGCATTGGCTACTCCCCGGATTGAACACCTTGCCCATCGAAAGATCTCCCCTTTTCCTTCCACGGCCAAATTAAGACCCACCGACGTGATGTACACACAACATGCAATCCTCAGAAACCTCAACTTCAAGCTTTCTTCATCGTCTTAAAGTACCCCATCCATTCGCTCCCGAGCCGATATTGTCCTCATTCTTCAAATACTGCAAGCCATCTAGATTTACAAGGTTCATGGCAGCACTGGAATAACCCTTCCTTCCTTCAAGCTATCCTATGCGCTACAGTGTTCGGCACGGCTCTGAGCCTTACTGTTCGCCTCTGCTTAACGGCACTCTCGCAGGTTACTTGTCGTGTTCAGTATTAAACAGCCGTATGAAACAGCTCTCTACTAACACAGAAAGCGTTGGCCGCTCCCTGGGTTGGATAATTTGCCCGGTGGGAGATCTTCCCTGACAAGGGGATCAGTCATTCCACGGCCAAAATCCATTTGCACAATTTCTCGGGAAGCTCATAGGAACGAAGCTTCTAAAGAAGCGCTTTGTGCCAAAGCCCTTCGCCAGCCTTCGCTATGTCCAAAGTAACGACAAAAGGAGGCCTTTGTCATGGACTTACTGCTTCCGCTCATCTATTCGTCACGTAAATTAGAAGATAAAAATTAGAACTAGCTGATTAGTAACCGCATTGGCGGTAGTTTATAATGGATTCCATTATTTTGGAGTACAAGGAGGCGATGTTTATAAGCCTGTAGTTAGACGGGTCTGAGAGTTCGCCTTTTTAGGGATTGGGTGCACGAAATCTGCCTTCCATAAGTTCAGTTAGGAAGTAAGAGTACCGGACCCTTTTTGTTTCTTGTATATATTAATTTACTACCTTACATAGTAGGAGCTAACCATGATATAGTATTTGCTGATGACACTTCATTGATTTTCAAATTAAAACGACAGTGACTAAATTATGACGAAGTAAATATTAGTAATGTGAATAATTTGCATTTAAATGGCACTAAAATTAAATATATGAACTTCATAAACTCCGAATGTCAAACATGTTAGCACTAATGTAATTTTAAACGGGGAGGAACGGAGTCTTGTTGATACCACCATTTTTCTTGGAATCACACTAGATGCAAAGCTTCACTGGGGCGCCCCATATATCAAAACTAGCAAGCATACTCAGTTCTGCATCATATGCTGTAAAAAAGATTAGAAGTCCAGTGTTGAAACAGCTAGACTAGTTTACTTTAGCTATTTCTATGGGTAGTAGTATTTTGCTATGGGGACACGGGACGGGCACTGAAATTACATATTTTATTGTTTTATTGAAAACCTAAAGAGTCGCTCAGACAACATTTAAAGAAATTAATATATTAACTTTGGCGTCTTAATACATTTATGAATATGTAATGTATCATATTCACAAAAATAAGTGATAGTCATTCTGTAAATACTAGGAACAGACACAAGCTAGTAGTACCAGTTACTCGACTCCACCGAGTCAATACCTAATTCATTTTTGAGAACCTGCACAAGTCCAAAAACTGAGTTTGTATAAAAAGGAATAATCCTTTTATATTAATATTGCTTAAAAAGATCTAATTTGTGAATTAAATTGTTATATTTTCAACAGACGAAAAAACGGAGGAGGTACTCAAGTCGACGCGTATATTTTTTTATGTATGACCACGTATAACTTTTTACAGTGTAGTCCGATCTTGATAATTCTTTTTTTCTTGGATAGGATATATACCTTAAAATTAGTCCCATATAAATTTGGAAAAAATTACCCTAAGGGTGGGAAAATAGGGGTGATTTATTATAGAGTAGTCCGAATTTGATAATTATTTTTTATTGGATTATATATATTATAGGGTATATCTCGAAATTGGTCCCATATAGATTTGGGAAAAAAATTACCCTAGGGTGGTAAAATAGGGGTGAATGCGTGCGGATCCAAGATCAAGATCAAGAGAGAGATCCAAACGAATTCAAGAGAGCGTTAAGAAAGCTCTGGGTGCATACTCGCTGCCGAAGAATTAAAACGCAACTCAATAAACTAACGGCTGAACTGTCGGCTGCAATCTAGAGCCACAGAGGAAGGCCTGGGAACAGCGCATGGAAAGCAGATAAGCATGTGTCGCTCTACAAATTGAACCGACAGTTAACTAAACCTAATCCTCCCGTTTGCCCGCTGACCAACAACGCGAGCGAACGTTGTTACGATGCCAAGGATAGAGCGGATATTCCAGTAGAGCACTTCGAGGAGCAATTTATGCCGAACCCAGCAAGTGCGGAGTTCATGGAGCTTCATACTCGGAAGGAAGGCCACAGGTCACAGAGTTCCTGTCGTCGCCCACGCCACCGCTTGCAGGAGAGTGGTTCACCTCCTCCGCTAAACTGCGGAAGACAGTAACCTGCCTGCAACCGAGGAAGGCGCCGGGGCACGACGGGATTACCAACGCTGCGCTCCGACAGCTGCCAAATAGAGTCCTTGTAGAGCTTGGTCGACTCTACAATGGGATATTGCGTACATCCCACTTTCCGGAGGACTGGAAGAAAAGCAAAGTCATCGTCTTGCCTAAACCCGGGAAGAACGGGCGTAGAGCTGCCAGCTACAGGCCGACCACGCTGCTACCGCACATAGCTAAACTGCTCGAAAGGTTGTTGCTAAGACGCCTCCGCCCGTGCATACAACTTCGGGCGGTGCAGCACGGATTCAGGAGGGATCACTCAACAGCTACACAGCTGATCAGAGTGCTACACCTATTTGAGGTCAAGCACAACCGCTACCGCATATCGTTGGGCGTCTTTCTCGACATAGAGAAGGCGTTCGACAGGGTGTGGCATTCTAGATTACTCTATAAATTGGAAGACCAGTATTCCTCCTGCTATGTTGCAGCTAGTGGCGTCATTCCTCACAGACAGAAAGTTCTACGTCTGCATAAAGGACGCCGTGTCCGCAACAAGACCTATAAGAGCCGGCGTTCCACAGGGCAGCTCCAGTCCTGTACTTGGCTTTTATCAATGACATCCCAACACTGGCAGGACAGCTGCATGTGTGGGAGGTCGACGACAACGCTATACGCGGAAGATAGCACCTATTTCGCCTCGTCCAGAGGAGCTCATATCGCCACTGCCAGGATGCAGTGTCTGCTGGACCTGCTGCTACCATGGGTGGGTGACTGGAGGATGGTCGTCAACATTGGTAAGACGACCTCTCTGCCGCCTAAGGAATCTACCACCACCGGTGATGCTCAGAGGCCAGAAGATTGCGTACGAAAAGGCCGTGACCTATCTTGGGTGCCGAATCGACAAGATGCTGCGCATGACCGCGCACTTCGACTTCGTCGTCCGCAAAGCCAAATGTATGCGAGCGATGCTCCGTCCAGGCCTGGCATTCAAGTTACCAATAAAGACGAAAACCAAAAAACACAAACTATACATCAGACCGCTAATTACGAGGGTGGATTGAAAAGTACTCGGCCTAATCAAGAAAATAAACACATACTAAATCAGTTATATTTTTATTTTTCTACATAATCACCATCAAGTTCAATACACTTTTGCCACCTCCCCTTCCAAGCATTTAGACCGTTGAAAAAAAATGATTCTTCCTTAGAGTCAAAATATGCGTCTACAGCTGCTTTGACCTCGTCGTTTGTCGAAAATCTTTGACCTCCCAAGTGCTTTTTTAGGTTAGGGAACAGAAAGAAGTCTGATGGTGCCAGATCAGGTGAATACGGCGGATGCGGTAACAGTTCAAAGCCACAGTTGTGAATTTCAGCCATTGACTGTACTGACGTGTGAACACGGGCGTTATCTTGATGAAACAGGACTTTTCTTCTGAGCATTCCTCGACGTTTTTCTTTTATTTCCTCTCGTAAACGACGTAATTAGGTGCAGTAGTAATCAGAGTTTATAGTCTGACCCCTTTCAAGATAATCAATCATAATCACACCTTTCGAGTCCCAGAATACTGAAGCCATCACCTTATTTGCCGACAAAATCGACTTAGCCTTTTTAGGGGGTGGTGAACCAGGTCTTCTCCACTGTTTTGATTGTTGTTTTGTTTCCGGTGTACAGTAATGAACCCATGTTTTGTCCATAGTAACAAAATGATTCAAAAAATCATCTGCATCGGCTTCAAATAACTCCAAACAGTCGCGTGAAATAGTAAATCGCGTCCTTTTTTGTTCAACTGAAAGCAGTCGCGGAACCCACCTCGCAGACACCTTGTGGAAACCCAACTCGTTGACAATGATGTTTTGAGTTCGTTCATAAGAGATGCCTATAATCTCGGCTATCTCTCTAATTTTTAATCTGCGGTCTCCCATTGTTAAATCAAGTACTTTTTTAATATTTTCGTCAGTAGTTGACGTCGAAGGCCTTCCAGAGCGGGGTTCATCTTTCACACTCTCTTTACCACGCTTAAATTCTGCTATCCATTTTTTGACGGATGAATATGACAGAGCACAATCGCTTAATGTTCTGACCATGTCATCATGGATGGCTTTTGATGATAGCCCCTTCTTATGGAGGTACTTAATGACGGCACGCTGCTCGATTTGCTCCATTCGCGGAAATTATGTCCGATTACTTTGTTAATAAATTTACAAAATCAAAACTAATTATCGCACACGTTTCGAACTTCACACAATGAACTAGTCTGAACTGAACTAAATAATGTGGGAAGAATTGATTTTTAGAATTGAATGGATCTGTGTTAGGCCGAGTACTTTTCAATCCACCCTCGTACTTATGCTGCTCTGGCCTGGTACGCACTTCTGAGCGATCCACAGAGGCGGTGACTGCAGGCCCAGCAGAACTTGGCATGACGACCCACCAACCGAACACCGGAGCAGGTCGCTACGTCCGGAACGACGATATAGCGGCCAATCTGAAGATCAAGACCATTGAAGAATTTGTGGTACGGCTGGCGCGCGGCTTGTTCGACCGCGTCGACAACGGGCCACACCCACACCTAAATAACCTACTGCCGCTACACACGCATCCTCCGGACGGGCGACCTTATCCAAGAGAACTCCTCCCTACATAGATTAGGCAGTCGAGTAACAGCCCTCAATATCAAAGATCGACAAACCACTGTAACTTGAACTCAAACAAACGGCTAGCGAAAGATCATTCTCGCTAGCCGTAAAACCTACAATGCCGTAACGGCTCCCAGGACCGGCCCAAAATAGTGGGCCTTGAGGATAATCCGGGCAATGGGGCATACCCCAAGGCCCGACACCTGCTGGGCCCAAGTAGCTCATGCGGATGACATCGTACTACTTGCAATTCTTTCGGGACCAGCGATAGTTTCAGGATTATAATCAAAAAAGATAAAGTGAAAAGTGGAGAAAGTAATGAAAGTTCGAATTTAAAACGGGAACCACTGGCAAAAGTTGACCATCGACATGGTGGGCGTTGAAATCGCCAAGGAGCACGATCTCTGCAGATGGTATTAGTTGGCACGGAATCTGTAGCGAGTCTGTAGTCGGTTAGACGGTCGGGCAGACCGGCGATGGTCGTCGCCATCTATGTGTAGCCATAGGATGGACAGTTCCCCGCCTTCAATACTTCCGAGGCGAGTAGAACAGTTATCCTCTCTCACGTTAGTTAGCTTAGAAAGAGTGTAGTATGCATGGCTCCTAAAATCTATAATAAAATTCCTCAGATGTTTAAATCACTGAACAGCAATCTTTTTAAACATAAATTCAAAAACCTTTTAATTGAAAAATACTAATACTAATATATATATATATATATATATATATATATATATATATATATATATATATATATAATGTCAGATGTCAGAGCAAGAGCAAGTCTTATCCGACACTATTCCGATGATATCCCGGCCGTCAGTCTGAGCGAGATTAGAATGGCTCTCCACCACCTTAAAAACGGCAAGGCCCCGGGCGAGGATGGAATAACAGCGGAGCTTCTGAAAGCGGGTGGAACACCTATACTTGAAGTCCTTCAGAAGCTCATCAATTCCGTCCTCCATGGTGGCGCTACTCCGGAGGCGTGGAGCAGAAGCACGGTGGTCTTGTTCTTTAAGAAAGGTGACAACGCTCTCTTGAAGAACTACAGACCGATTTCCCTTCTGAGCCGCGTCTACGTGCTGTTTTCGAGAGTCATTACGAATCGTCTCGCATGCACACTCGACAACTTCCAGCCTCCCGAACAAGCCGGTTTCCGAAAAGGCTTCAGTACCATAGACCACATACATACCCTGCGGCAGATTGTACAGAAGACCGAAGAGTACAATCTGCCACTTTGCTTGGCATATGTGGACTATGAGAAAGCCTTTGATTCCGTCGAAATTTGGGCGGTGCTACAGTCCCTTCAGCGGCGCCAAGTTGACTGTCGGTATATCGAAGTGCTGAAGTGTTTGTACAGTAGGGCTACGATGGCTATCCGAGTACAGAACCAGAGCTCGAAACCTATCCAACTGCAGAGAGGTGTAAGGCAGGGTGACGTTATATCCCCGAAACTCTTCACCGCTGCGTTGGAAGACGTTTTCAAGCTACTGGACTGGAAAGGATACGGTATTAACATCAATGGCGAGTACATCACTCACCTTCGATTTGCCGACGATATAGTCCTTATGGCAGAATCGCTGGAGGACTTTAGCACTATGCTCAATGACCTCAATAGTGTCTCCCAACAGATAGGTCTTAAGATGAACATGGACAAAACAAAGACCATGTTTAATGTCCATGTCACACCTATGCCGGTAGTTGTTGGGAGCACTATGCTCGAAGTTGTTGACGAGTACGTTTACCTGGGACAAATAGTCCGACTAGGTAAGTCCAACTTCGACCGAGAGGTCAATCGACGGATTCAACTCGGCTGGGCAGCGTTCGGGAAATTACGACACATCTTCTCGTCAGGTATACCTCAATCTCTGAAAACTATTCAACCAGTGCGTGTTGCCAGTGATGACTTACGGATCTGTGAACGGACGTATGAGGACGCTCAAGGTCGCTCAGCGAGCTATGGAGAGGGCTATGCTCGGAGTTTCTCTGCGTGATAGACTCAGAAATGAGGATATCCGCAGTAAAACCAGAGTGACCGACATAGCCCAACGGATTAGTAGCTGAAGTGGCACCGGCCATAGCTCGAAGAACCGATAACCGATGGGGAAGAAAGGTTCTCGAGTGGCAGCCTCGTACCGGTAGGCGTAGTGTAGGGCGACCCCCAACTAGATGGAGTGACGACCTGGTAAGATATGCAGGAAGTCGATGGATGCAGGTGGCTCAGGACCGTTCTTTGTGGCATTACTTGGGGGAGGCCTATGTTCAGCAGTGGACTTGTGAAGGGCTGTAATGATGATGATGATTTGGTTGTGAAGTTTATATATATATATATATATATATATATATATATATATATATATATATGATTGTTATAAGTAATAATTTCACTGACTGTATATGTATACAATGTTAAATGAAAACAACCTAACATTTTAAATTGTACACACCATATATCGGTTAGACATGTTGATACTAATAACACTAACACCAAGAATATATCTCTGCTCATGCATTGTATAACTCACACATGTTTAAGTAAATAAAATATCTTATCTTATCTCACGTACACACAGAGAGCAGAGGCAGAAAGGAGTGTTTCAGTTTGTAATCTGGATGAGATAAGATGTTTCAACCAGAGAACAGAGAACTGCATCACCTATATTTTATTTTAGATTTTTTTTTATTAAAATTTTGGGCTGCCTTATATACAATGGCAATAAAGTGCCAAGCATTTAACTCATTCACGCATTCAGACTTTTGAAGGATAAATGCGAAATTCTTAAATATGTTTGTATTTTTTCGAAACATTGCTTTTTTTGTTTACCATCTTATCTATACTCACCATACGAAACAGCAGCATTAAAACTAAGATAAAAAAGAAAAATAAAAATGAACAAGGGTAATCACATATGAACAGCAATATAATATAATAATATTTGCTCATAATATCTTATTCCTAAATAACATAAACAATTAATGTTGTGTCAATAACTGCATAGCAAGTGCTTCAGCTTCTTGTATTGACAATGAAGCAGATATATCCTCTAACTTCTTTTTCTTCCTTGGAGCTACACTATCTTGAGGAATACCTTTACTTTGAACCAGTTTATGTTTTGATGGCCTGTAAAGAAATTGTATAAAGAATATTTATACAAGAAATTACAAAATGTTATACAAATTATCATGAATTTTTCATCATCACCATTATTTTAGCCCTTTAGAGGTCCACAGGTGAACATAGGTCTCCACCAAGGAACGCCACAAAGCCCGGTCCTGAGCCTACTGTGTCCATCAATTTTCTCTATCTCTTACTAGATTGTCACTCCATCTAGTGGGAGGCAGAGGCATAAGTCTGAACATAGGCTTCATCGAAGATTACCACATAAGGGGTAAAATTACCACAGTTGCCACACTTTGCAGGCAGGTTGGCAACTGCAAGTCTTATTTCTGTTAATTTAAATACAACCATTAATTGAATGTAGACAAGCTTATATTAGAGAAATGTTGATGACAGCGCTTGACGACAGTTGTATCTGAATATTAACTATTTGTATTAATTTTGAAAAGAAGGGCAAACAAACTGCATATTCTATAATAGATATTGCAAGTGTTTTTCCGACCTTTTAGAAGAAGAAAGAAGTAGGCTCTTTTAAGATCCCAAGTAGTATTGGTTCAGAAAAATCGCATGTGATGGCGCATTTGACAAAGTAGTCATGCGAGGATGAAAACTTCTCAAAAATCTCACATGATATCGAGAATTTTGTCACGAATTTCGCAATTTTATACTGAAAACGAGGCATTCCACCTTAGTCCTCAGTGTGACAAAGAGTCTGAATATTGATTCTTAATCGAGGATAGATGTAGATGTCTATGGGCCACAACATTTACTTACTACCAGGTGGACTATGTGTGCACATTAGTCACTATGTGTCTGTAAATTAAAATTAAAATATTAAGCCAGAAAGAACTCGGTCGTCGAAAATTCAGCTCTCTTTGCTGTAGTAGTCAAATGGAAGGAAGTGACATTAGGATGCCCAGTGGCAAAGATGAGAACAGAATTACATATGAAGCCGAACTTTCGGCTACCTAAGTTTTCGTGGGGTTGTGGCTTAAGAGAATCCACTACCCCTTAACATCCTGAAAAAAGTGAAACAGGAAACGGGCAATATCATCTTTCAAACAACAGATGAAAATAATAATATACAGTGGTAGCGAAACTGCCTGCCAGGCATGACTACTGCAGTATCCCTTTAAGGTAATCTGTGAGGAGCCTGCATTCAGCATTTAATTTTTGATTGGCTGTCATGATGAATGAATGAATAGGCTCAGACGAACAGTACCAAAAGTGAGGTGTTTACATTTTTTACAATATTTTAATTATTTTTACAACATAATAATTTTTACAATAATTAAAATATTGTAAAAAATATACACCTCACTTAAATGTACGAATATATAATTAAGTCCACCCTTCGTATTATTTTTTTTCTAAGGGGACGCAATAAATAAATATCAAAAAATAAGTATAAAAAATTGACCTGTGATATTTTTCTTCGCTTTCATCATCTGATGCACTGCTATTGTGCTCCGATTCAGACCCCTTGTCACTCTCATCACCACTATCTTTTTTGCCGTAAACTTTATCAGGATCTGGCAACCATGACAAATCCGGTCCATCAGAGTCAGATTGTGATCCAAATTCATCTTTTACTTCAGCTTCTTCTTTTTTCTTGTTTTTGAGTTTACGTTTCTGCTCTTTGTGTTTAGCTTTTACTTTCTCTCTAAACCTTATTTTATCAAATTTATCTTCTTCGCGCAAGACCTCTTTAGCCTTTTCTATATCAATACCACCAACATTCTCATTTATGAATTGCTTTGCTAATTCAGATTTCACATCCCTCTTTTCATCTTCTATTGCTTCTCCATCTTCAGAAAATTTCAATTGTGTGTTTACTTTGATTTTCTTCTTTAATAACTTCTTAGCCACTGCAGCTTTTGTCAATGGTTTCTTTTTCTTTTTCGATATGTGTTTTTCTTCCTCTTCTACTATTGGATCATTAACATCCTTTTCTATCATCGTTTTCTTAACTTGAAGAAACTCATCTTCCTCACTATCTGCATCATTGTGAAAGTCAAATTTAGGCAGCTCTTTAGTTAGTTTTTTGTTTTTGTTTTCGTTTTCGTATGATACATTTTCATCATCGTCTGAACTTTTATCTGTTCCATTGTCCTCTTCAGTTCTTTCTTTTAATTTATTAAGCACACTAACATTATCTACATCTTCAGATTTTTTGATGGGTATATTATTTTTTTGGTATTTATGTAAGAATCTTATCCTCGGAGGGACAATTAAGCCCAAAGACCTTGCATAGGCATCTGTATCCAAAAGTTGTACATTAAATATTTCCTTATTTTTCATTAAGAATACAGATTTTAAATAACTGACAAAAGCTCTTTGTGCTATTTGTTTAAGTTCAGTATTATCTGAAAGCAATCCTTCAATTTTTCTTTGAGGAGCTACAACTTTAGATGGGTCAACTGCAATTTTATTAATTGGAATTTTACTTTTTCTTAAATCTTCTACAATTTTCTCTTCATGTGGAAGAAGCATCAACAAACCTTCACCCTTGCCAAACATACCCCTTGCTGTACGGCCTGCCCTATGAATATATGTCTCTACATCTTCTGGACAATCCAATTGTATTACCCAATTTACACGAGGAAAATCAAGGCCTCTTGAAGCCAAATCTGTAGCAAAAAGAACTACATTAGATTTTCTACAAAATTCATTGTAGATTTTCTCCCTTTTTTCTTGGTGCAATGTCCCATACAGAGCCAATAAACTAATACCGGGTCTCAATTTACAAAACAAGTCATAAGTATACTTGACTTGCTTGCATGTTGCCATGAAGACTAACACTTTTTGTTTCAAATGGTTTCTGATAAAGGACCACAATATTCCAATTTTTTCATCAATTTCACAAACAATATAACTTTGCTGAAGAAACTCTGGAGTAACAGTTTCAGCCTGTTCATGTGGTGCAACGTATGTTGGAAAAGATAAACTAAGCCTTGCTAAATCTTTAACGGATTTTGTTTGAGTAGCTGAAAACAATAGTGTTTGCCTTTCAGGTGGCAAATTTTCTATGATTGCATTCATGGTTGCTTCAAAACCCATATCAAGGCATCTGTCAGCCTCATCTAAAACCAAAATTTGAAGGTGACTGCAGTCAAAAAGTGGATTTTCATCCATATGCTGAAGAAGTCTTCCGGGTGTACAAATAAGAATATTAATTTGGTCCATTCTCTTTCTTTCAAATTTGAGATTTTGCCCTCCTATGATTAATCCTGCTGAGAAGTCATGAAGGCAACCAACTTTTCTTAATGTTTCATAAATCTGATATGCCAACTCTCTTGTTGGAGATATGACTAATGCACCAACTCCATCCAGTCGAGTCCACTTTTTACAAAATAAGTTTTCTAATATTGGAATCAAAAATGCTAATGTTTTTCCTGAACCTGTTTTAGCTGCACCTAATATATCTTTGCCTTGCAATGCATACCCAATTGCCTGTCTTTGTATTTCTGTGGGAGTTACATAGTTGTTATCTTTCAATCCTTTTAATGTCTTTTGGGACAAAGGTAAATCTTTAAATGTTTTGATGGCATCTGGATTTATCTGTAATAAAATAATAAAAAATATCAGTGGTAGCCCATTTTACTCTTATTTAACAGACACAGTAAATTAAATTAAACACTTATCACCATTGATCTTTTATCACACATAGTTAGTATTTATACAATTACACATTAATTGCCATCTTTACTTTTACTCATTCATTATTTGTATAATATTTTAGAAGTTGGGAAGCCCACCCTACTCTTCGCCTCTTGCGAAAATGTACAGTTTATGAGTAATGTTTTTATTGTAAAATCATAAACTCACTTTTTACACAGGATATCGACCCAAAGTTACTTCTGCAACAGCTTTGGCACTGCAGGAAGTGCAGCTCCTTCGCCCTTGTGTAGCAAATTGCAGGCTCCCATGCTTACCTCCACCGCCTTACACTTATTGGTCACCTAGCCTTAACTGCTAGGGCTCGCACAGGTGTCTGCAATTTGCTGCAGTAGGCGGGGCCTGCGCTCTTTCTGCGCCTACAGCTTTTCAAAAACACTCTAGGGGTAGGGTAGACAAGACTATGTGTAGTGTGGGCGTGCTAATTCAGTTTTGGAACAGATTCAACCAATCAATCTATGAAGTCAGGTTATCCTAAACTTTGCTATGATAGTGGTAAATGAAACAATGTTATATGAATAGTTATTATTTTATTTTCTAAAAAATTTCTTTACTCTCCACTGCTACTCAATTCTGTTGGATATGAATCCCGTTTTCAGCCACAAATGGATTGCCTAGGTCCGAGTGCTAACTTTTTTATTGGTGTATCCATATTTAAGAAAACAAATTAATATATTTGAGTTTTGTTACTTGCAATATTTAGTGAAATTTATTTTTATAATAATTAATTAAAAAGGCATTTCTGGAATCCAAAAACAGTGTAAAAAGTTCAAGCTTAACCCTGACAAACCTCCTAAATGGAAAACAAAATTAAAAAAAAATAGACCAGAATGACTACTTCATTATAGTATGAGTTATATTAGACCAATTTGATATATTTGTGTTTCATTATAGCAATTTTTTGTGGAATTTCTTTTAATTGTAATTGATTCAAAACATATTTCCGACATCTAAAAATAGCTTGTTAGGGTTCAAGCTTAACCCTAACAAGTTCCCTAAACTAAAAACATTATTACCCATAAAATGTTATAATCTTTCCCTTGTATAATTGTCAGTGTGCATCAGGTGAACAGAATTCTCAGTTGTAGCTCCTATTTGTATTAAATACTTATTAGTCTATAGTAAGGTAAGTATAAATATGAAAATATTTGTAAAAAATTAAACATAATACACCATAAATTTCCAAATAGTTTAAATGTTATTGTTTTCCTGATAAAAAATGTAAATACATACATACCTTTTATATTGTTAATAAAATTATCATATTTTCAATAAATTATTAAGATAAGAATATATTAAATCATCACCTTATCATATTGTGCTTGCAAGAACTGTATAGCTGCATCTTCTTCTCCACTTTTCTTCTTTCGAGGCTTATACAATTTAAACTTATCTTTTTTTGACTTTTTTTGCTGGACTTTTTCATTTTGATTATCTTGTTTCATTCTTGATAGTCACAGAGTATTTAAATAATTACGTTTATTTCCCAATGTTTATTAATACCATTTTAAGGTTCAAATATAAGCACATGTGTATGACATTGACATGACATTTAACATTGACAGTTTATATATAGGTACTCTGTGATTGACAGTTGACAGTAGCGATGGGTGTTGAATCAACGAACTAGTTGAATCAACCGTTGATCTCCTGTCAACGTATTAACGTTTACCGTTTATAAATCAACTAGTGGAATTCGTCAACGACGTTTATGAATTCAACTTTTGCACCTCGTTCAATAAACGAGAACGCAAACGCAACGGACTGACCAAATTAAAACAAATTGTCGTATTAAAGAGTTGATTTTAGAAATATTTATTTTGAGAATAGTACTTATGACGATATTGGTGGAATGGCGCGCCCCCCTCGTGCCACCCGAGAAGATAAAGTTACCACTATTATAGTTTGTTTGTTTACGTTTTTTTTTTATTTTTTTTTTTTTTGATTTATTTAGGACAACCAACAAGACGTACGTTAGTACTCTTATTAGTTTGTGACGTACACGAACACAATGTAAATAATACAAATTACAGGAAGGTTTATATCTAAGTGTCGTCTTAATTAAAGGTTGCCACGGCATGCAATGTGGACAACGAATATGTTTTTTAAAACTTACAACTATAAACTGAAAACTAGGTCTAAATGTTAGTTAAAAGTAAAGGACGGCATAATTTTTCGTATGAATTTTTGAGGCTTATCAGCAAAAATATCAACGTCGCATGTCTTGCAGAGCTGGTTATATTGCCTCTGTAACCTGTTTATGGTGGCGTGGTGACCCAAATTAGTTTTACTGCCTTCAACTGAAAAGGGGACGTATCGGCTGACACGCACTAGCTTAAAAGGTACCTTGAAATTTATTGCACTTAGTAGGTATGGACAGTCTACGGTTCCATTAACGATTTTGTGTAGCAACATGAAATCCAGCAAAAGCCTCCGCTGTTGCAGGGCACTTAATTTAGAATATGTCAGTCGGTCTTCTTATGAGGGTAGATCCTTTATTTTATAAGTTTGGTACGAAAGATACCACAAAAAAACGCTTCTGGATACGCTCTATGCATTTCACGTAAATGTCATAAAATGGAGACCAGACCTGACTACAGTATTCGAGGCTGGAACGGACTAAAGACTTGTATGAGGATATTTTTGTAGAGGTTCTCTTAAATTCTTTAGAATTACGCAACACGAACCCCAACATTTGAAGAACCCTTGTAACAATTCCATCAACGTGCTTATGAAACCGCAACTTTTTGTCCAGAATCACACCCAGATCTCGAACAGAGTCCACTTCTACCAAAGGATGACCATCAATATTATACATAGGTGTCGGAACATTTACACATCTTGAGAATCTTATAATTTTACATTTATCGAGGTTCAAAAATAGTCTGTTCTTAACGCACCACAAAGACATCCGGTCCAGTATTGTCCAAATCTTCTTGCAATAGGAGTGAGTCACTGTGGTCTTTAATTTTCAAGGACAATTTCATGTCATCTGCGTACATAAAGCAGGTCGCGTGTTTAAAAACAGACGCTAGGTCATTTATAAAAATATTGAAAAGGATCGGACCGAGATGGGAACCCTGAGGAATGCCAGACGTAGGTAAAAATGGTTCTGAGGAGTAACCATTTACCACAACTCTCGATTTTCTTTGCCTGAGGTATGAAGAGAACCATTTGAGAAGATTGCCAGTGATGCCCAAAATTGAGAGTTTGTGAAGTAAGATGTTATGATCTACAATGTCAAACGCCTTACTGAAGTCTGTGTAGATGGTGTCCACAGACAAGCGGGAATCGAGAGACTTGGAGACATAGTCCACAAATTAAACGAGATTTGTAGCTGTAGAGCGAGATGTTAAAAAGCCCGATTGTTGGGGTGAGATTATTTGTTTTATGTGCCAAGCCAAAACAGGACAAACTAATGATTTAAAAACTTTAGCGAAGACAGACAATATGGATATTGGTCTGTAATTTCTGACGGATAGTGCGTCTCCTTATTTATAAATAGGGACAATATGTGCCTGTTTCAAGACCGAAGGGAAAGTACCCGTTTTTAAAGACTATTGAAAATGGTTGTTAAAGGCAAGGATAACGCTTCGTGGCAGTTGATTACAAACAAAGGGGGTATGTCGTCAGGTCCAGCTCCTTTGGCCCGATCTAGACCAGTAAGAGTTTTGAGTACTTGATCTTGTGAGAAGTGCAGATTAGCAAGATAATTTGAGGTACAAATTTGGTCGACAGTGGTTACAGACAGTACTGAGCTAGTATTATACACCGATGCGAAAATGAGGCAAAGAGATTGAATATGCCGTCACTATTATCTGCTTTTTCATCTCCGAAGGTCATGGATGTAGGGTAAGCATTGCTATTACGTTTTTTATTTTTTATGAACGTCCAGAATAACTTTGGATTTTTGGAAAGTGCTCCCTCCAGATCCGCGACATAGTTTTTATAATAGGTGCCTATTAATTCGGCGCATCTTTTGCTAAGTGTTTGTAATGCAAATTCGTCCAGTGGATTTTTGTATTTACGGTACCTCAAACGAAGTTTGTTTTTTGCCTTGAGGAGATGTATGAGTTCCTTTGTGTACCATACTGGAAACTTTGTTGTGGAGGGTTTACATTTTCGAACGTACTTAGTAATTGTGTCTGTTAAAATGGCATAAAATTCTCTTACCATGACATCCACCGAACATGAAGATTGTATACGGTCCCATGAAACTGAATTTAAATGTGTTATGATTTTATCGTAGTCCGCCTTATGAAAGTTATATCTTTGGCTTTGAGCGTTAGGCAATAAACTTGGCGGATCACAACATGAAAATGTTAGAACTAAGGGAGGGTGGTGAGAGTCGGGGTTACTCAGAAGAGAGTCACCACGCACCACACCACTGACCTTCAGCGTGCTGGAGAGAACGAGATCAAGAATTCTACCTTTGTCATTTAAAATATAGTTATATTGAGTGAGATTATTAAGAGCAATAAAATCCAGTAGAGCATTATCTAGTGAGCTTTTGGTTATAAAACTGAGTGGAGAAGATGCATTACGTTTATCCCAGATAATGTTACCCATAATTAATGTTTTTGCATTTCATTCCAACACACGGTTTGTATTTTCAATGTAATAATCAAGAATGTTTTTTTGTAAAGGTGAGGAAAGATATACACAACACAATAATATGTTTTCAGAGGAATTACCTTTCCGCCTATCTCTAATCCACCCATACATCCTCACAGTCGCTTTCCAGATGTGACATCCTACGAGAGCAGATATGTTTGGATACTGCAATGAGCTCCCCGCCACCAGGACCAGGTTTAATACTATGGAAGCCACTAGTCTCCCGGTCGCACCTGTACACTAGATATCGCTCACTAAAAAGTTCGCCATCGTATATAGTATTGTTAAGCCATGTTTCGCATAAAAAAATGACGTCGTAATTATAACTTAATACACTATTATAAAACTCTATGGTTTTTGTGCGAAGCCCGCGTACGTTTTGATAGTAAATGTTTAACGTATTGAATTTTAAGCCTTATTAACAGTACGCTTAGCTTGAGAAAATTTAGATTAGCTTATGATAACCGTTCCAATGTTGTTGAGTTTCGCACTTGTATGTATTCCGATGTATCCGTCTTTCGCATGTAAATGCGGCCGCCTCGCACCCATACATGCTTATACTGCAGCTCCCTAGCTCGAGCGCGCGCCGACGAATGGAGATACTTATTTTCAGGTGACAGATTTTCTGTTACGTATATGGCAGTCTTTTTTTCTGGTCCGAAGCCGAGATGCCCGGTGTTCAGTCTATCTTGCGGATGATGTTTATTGTACTTTATAGTTGCGGCCAAAAGCGTATCACGCGAGCGAGGGCTGTTTAACTTAATAAAATTGAGCGGGGACGTGGACTCTCAGGATTCTTTTTAGCAATACGTGAACAGTAAAATAAATCCGCTTCATTTACAGGACAAGATACGGTTTTACCAAGTTGCTTAACAATGGACAATAGGTTTTCAGATTTCCTTTCTGAAACGCGATGGATTTCCAAGTTTGAGGCGCGGGAGATTTGTTCGAGTTGGTTAAAGCGGCTGGTGATAGAGTTTAATTCATTCCGGAGGCATTCCTTCTCCTTTAAGATCGTCTCAATGTTGCTTTTACATGTAGTAATTTCAGTGTTTAGTTTGTCAAAAGAGTCGCTAATAAAATTTATGGAATCCTTTATACAACCAAATTCGTTATTAAAAGCTTTCAATTCCCTGTTTAAGTTCTCCTTTATCTCTCTAATACATTCCTTAATGAAACCTCGAAGTTCCTCCTGCATAATGGTATGAGACGGAGCAGCCGCTTTGCGCGGCTACGGAACCGACTATGGCTGCTTGTTTGGACGTTCCCTGCTTTCCATGGCGTGATGTCACATTGGCGTCGGCGTGGGCACTACTAGTAGGTGTTGACGGACGGACCGGCGTATTCGAATTATCACTGCGTGGTTTTTTGCTGCGACACTCAGGGCATATCCAACTCATCTTGGTGTCAGAAGAGAATTTCTCGAATTCGGTGGGCGAAACGCCAACGCACTGGCCATGATAAAAATGTAAACAGGTGCAGCATTCTAAGATATCGTAATCGTCAATCGTTGAATGACAAGTGGCGTATTGATGCATAAGGAGTGTTGTTTATTATAAACAATTGGGTTTGACGTGGGACGGTCCGCACAGGTAGCACAAGAGGGTGCGAAAGTGGGACAACAATTATGTTGACTATCTCTTATCGCGGCGGGGCTGCGGCAGGTCGTCCCGCAAATTAACAGCAGCGCGACGGAACTGTTTTATGTTTACTAAAAACGCACTATGCACTCACAAGACTATAGCAAAGATTACTACGTCGTTCACCTGTTTTAGTACACGAAATCGCGCGAACGGATCGGGAATTTCATTAGATAGACCGATAACACGTCCACTACGAAAGCTTTTGGACGAGAAGGAACATTTATGGACAATATGAAGTTCGCTTTCTTTAATTTTTGATTGACGATTTGTGACAAGTTGCGCGGAAGGTCAGAAGTTTTAAAAATTATATATATATATATATATATATATATATATATATATATATATATATATATATATATATATATATATAAATATTGTTTCTTAAATAAACCTTTTTTGGTAACCTTTTTAGTGCACTAATAGCATAAAATAATTTTTTTCTCTTTGTAACTAAATTACTGTGTTTATGTCTTTTATGTGTTTTTTACGTTTGCGTACCAAATAAATATTTTTCTTTCTTTCTTTCTTCTTTATAAATATTAAACTTCGCAGCGTAGAATAAAAACCGTTCAATGAAGTTAGAGTTGATATTAGTAGTACGTTAACTCGTTGACGGATTCAACTAGTTGATAACCTAGTTGACAAAAGTAAACCAACGTTAACGTTTTGTTAAAGGAAAAACCGTCAACGACCCATCGCTAGTTGACAGTTGACATTGATATGTAATATTATCAAATCATATATAGTGCCACCAACTTATCTGTTCAGTTTACAGAGTCGCTAGTGGAGTGCTTACTATTGCCATTTAAGAAATTCGCCGAGGAAATAGGTGACTACATATTCATTAGGTACACATAATATAAAATAAAACAAATTTCGTGTTAATATATTAAAATTAGTGAGAATTAGTGTTATTATATATATTATTTATATTTTATAAAAATAATTGTGGTCGTGGTCTCGGAGTTCAAGCGGCCGAACTCCAGGAATTTCTGTTTTGAAAGACGTACCCGCGTTAGCTACTGATTCCAATAATTCATCTTCTGAGTCACTGGAATCGCTTTCGCTATCGCTCTGACACTCTATAATAAAGGGTTCATCTAAATACGCGTCTTTTAGTCTGTATTCATTTTCAATTTTTTTCACATGATTACAAATGTTTTTCCACTGCACCGGTGTAATTTTATTGAATGCATCTTCAATTAATTGGGGCATTAGAACATTAGATTTTCCAACATTTTTGTCTGCTATGTTCCTTTTCATAGAGCTCCATATCATTTCAATTGCGTTCAAGTCGCAATGATAAGGCGACAATCTAAGAATAACATGGCCATAACTTTTCATCAGGTTATCAATTTCATATTCCGGAGCAGGTTTATTTTTCTTTATTAACTCATAAAGCTGTGGTTTTGACATTTGTTCATTGAAATCCACATTGTTTTCTACAAGTCACTTCTGCATATCAGCCTTACTGTGGTTTGAATTAGGACACCTATTTACGCAAATACTATGGTATGGCGCATTATCCATCACAATGAGAGAAGGTTCATGCAGATTAGGTAGTAATTTTTCATATACCCATTTTTTGAAATTAGTGCTATTCATTTCATCATGGTAGTCCCCATACTTTGTATTTGATTTAAATACGAGAAGTGCATTTTCCACAAAACCTTTTTCTCCACCTGCATGGATTATGATCCACCTATTACCTTTCGAAACAGGTTCCAAATCGCCATCCTCTTCAGGACCTTGCCAACATTTCCCAGTTGAGTGAGACGAATGTATGTAAGTTTCGTCTAAATAAATAATAGGTCTTTTTTCACCACACTCATTTTCTTTAATTTTTTGTAGGTAGGTTGCTCTCCATGCAACTACGTCGTTACGTTCATACAACACTTTTCTATTTGATTTTGTTTTCTTATAACTAAATCCTATTTTGTGAAGCAATTTTCGAAGAGTTTCACGTTCTGCTTTGAAATCAATATCTTCTTTTAAAATACTCAGTAATTTGGGTATGGTAGGAATTTCTTTTTTCACTGAATAAAATTCGTGAATTTTTCTTCTTATAACACCAATGTCGAAATTATCAACTTCTTGTTTCCCGGTTTTTTCTTTGCCTTTTTTTGCCAGGGGTAGAAATTTTAGAATTTGATTCTTCAGCGTGTTTCTCTTCATTTACGAGTTTGTGTACAAATCGCTCAGAAACACCTGTAACGAAACGACAAATAATTATTGTATAGGTAAAATTAAATAAATATAAGCCCGTGTATATGCCGTCACTATAGCTACTTCACAGACCACAAATTACAAAGCTAGGTAATTTAGACGAATTACAGTAAATTGAGAATTTTTTTTTTACTATTTTTCACAAGTACATTATTAGGTGATTTTAATTTTCCATATCTGGCAATACTAACCTGTCGCGGCAGTAACGCGTTCATACAGCTTTTCAAATGGTATAATTGGGGCTTGTACACGTTTCTCTTCTTTCATAAAAGATAAAACTTTTAGGATAATATGTCGCGCATCACTTTTAAGAGCTTTAGGCATTTTATTTGCACTTTTTAAAAACACTCACCTGATAGCTCAGAATAAATAATAACTGACAGCGAAATGTCATTTACAAAATGGCGGCCTTAGTTCCAATTTTGTCCACCTGAACAGATAAGTTGGTGGCACTATAATATATATATATATATATATATATATATATATATATATATATATATATATATATATATATATATATATATATATATATAAATTGTTTCTTAAATAAACCTTTTTGGAAACCTTTTTTAGTGCACTAATAGCATAAAATAATTTTTTTCTCTTTGTAACTAAATTAAAACTGTGTTTATGTCTTTTATGTGTTTTTTACGTTTGCGTACCAAATAAATATTTTTCTTTCTTTCTTTCTTCTTTATAAATATTGAACTTCGCAGCGTAGAATAAAAACCGTTCAATGAAGTTACAGTTGATATTAGTAGTACGTTAACTCGTTGACGGATTCAACTAGTTGATAACCTAGTTGACAAAAGTAAACCAACGTTAACGTTTTGTTAAAGGAAAAACCGTCAACGACCCATCGCTAGTTGACAGTTGACATTGATATGTAATATTATCAAATCATATAATGTACAATGTATATTTATTTATTAATTTAATAAAATAATAAAAGAAACTAGAACCAATGTTCCACGAGCGCAGGCTTTGAATGGCTACTATTAGCTTCTAAGCGTGAGTAGATCCATACTTCTCATCACCAGCATCGACGACAAGTTTCGAATTACAGTTCCTTTAGGAACTTGTTTATATTAGAGTCAATGATTAATCAAAATTATTTTCAGAGTTTAGCATGAAAATTTAGTTTAATTTTTTTTATCCCGATAAATGATAACTTTAGATTTATAGATAGAACAAACTAATAAATAAGAAGTGATAACTGACTACTGGTTAATTGATTTTGCATATTTACATTTTATGTTATTTAAACAAAAACGTTTAACATCATTAAAGTGTAATGTACTTACTATACGTTCGTAGGACATATTACTTCAGTTTCAGTTATAATTTACTTGCAACCATAGACAATACGTTTATGTTAGAATTTCACAATAAATATTTTGACTTCAACTCTTAGCTTTGTCTCTCCGAAACTTTCAAAATAATAACTAAGGCTATGACCTAAAGCCCTTCGTCTCGACTCTATAGTGACAACATTGACAGCAATTTCTTTTTTAAAAACTTTTACTCTCTTTCTTTTAATAAAGAGATTAAAGGTTATTAATATATTATTAATATATTATCATTATTATATAAAGGTTATTAATCCGAGCTCGGAAGAGGTAAAAATATATGTAATTACTCTAAGAATTTGAATGTCATTCAAGATTAATGTTTTCTCTTTGAGATGAAGACAATTTAATGTTTTCTAAAATTTACGTAAACACTACACATTGAATAAAACTATTTATACGGATTTTATCGCGTTTAATTGTTTTTAATTCCCGACGTTTCTCGTCGTCACTTGGGGGTGTGAGATGTTTTCGGTTACTTCTGAGTTCCCCTGTGATCATGGGTGCTGTAAAACACCCGAAACTTCGGGAATCAAAAATAAGTTAATTAAATGTGATAAAATCCGTATAAATAGTTTTATTCATAGTAGAACATAGCATTGTCATATAAATAGCAACCTGCTACCGTCTGATAAATAGCAGACAAAATTGATAGCACGGGAGGATTTCTAGCTATTACTCTTTTTTGATTTTGGCAACTCATATACTCATATGTATATGATATCCCAGTAGAACCTGAGTAAACGGCAAAGCTAAACAGATTAGTAAATTGAAGTGGCAATGAGTCAGCCATATAGCTCGAAGAACCGACAAGCAGTGGGGAATAAAGGTTCTTATGTGACAGCCTTATACTGTTAGGTGAAGTGTAGAGCATCCCCCACTAGATGGAGTGACGACCTGGTAAGACATGCAGGAATTTGATGGATACAGGTGACTCAGGATCGTGCTTTGTGGAACTCCTTGGGGGAGGTCTACGTTCAGCAGTGGACTTGTGAAGAGCTGTAATGATGAAGATGATACTCTTAAGTCTGTAACTCAAGAATACTTTTAAAATATTTTAACATTACAATAAACCGACTTAGAAACTTCCAATGCTTGGGGTTTTTCTATAGTATGTACTTAGTTAATGTTATTTTACTACGTTTATTTTATTTACTATACTATCTTATTTCAAATTATAGAAAATAAAAATCAAACAACATTTAATTTAAAAATAAAATAAACTTAAATGAAATATTTGGTAAAGAAACTTTCAAACAAAACAAAATGCAATTACAGTTGTAAAATCTTTAGGTTTCATAGCATAACCATTAGACATAAAAAAATTAAAGAATACAAAAAGTAAAGAACATAGCCCTTAGAGTATTTACATACAGTTATGCAGTAGTTTGCAAAAGTATACTTTAAGACATGACCAGATAATATAATAAATATTTTATAGCATTAGCATAGCATGTTAAAATAACGCTAAGCTAACAAATTCTAAGCCTTTCGCGTCACTATAGGTAATTGTAAGCTCGCGGTGAATGATTTTGAACGGTGATTCAGTAGTTTTGTTCAGTTTCGTTGCATTCACAAATCACAAACTCACTCAGAATCTCACAAAAGTTACACAAGCACAAGCACAACTCACAAGAAATTAACAATCTGTAGAACGTAGACGTCTTTGTTTATTAGTTAGATTCAAGATTGTATAAAGTAATTACATTACATTATTTAGTTGCCTGTTCTGTTCTTCTGCGGGATTTATTCAGTATATTTTGTTTTATTCTGGTTTACTAAAGGTAAGTTGTTCACAATTCACATTTATATCATCATTAGTATTTTAGTATCGTATAGGTGTACAATTTCAAGGATTTAGGATTAGATCCGTGGGTCCATCGCTTTTTGTTTATGTCTTTGTTATAGTCACATTAGATGCGTAACAATTGAAAGGAACTCTGTGACTACGTAGTAAGATAGGAAATAGCGATTAGAATGAAAACAAATAAATTTCAGATGCAATTAGTTTTATTCTTTGTGTAATTTTATATAAATTACGCCGTATCTAAAGTTGATTCTTGCATCATAAATGCGTGAAGTGAATAAGATATAGGTAATTAGGTTACCAAATTACGAAAGGAATGCTAAATATGTATTTAGGATATGTTTTTTTTATCCCTTGCAAATTATAAATTTTTGAATTCTTCTACAGCAATCCGATATACAAACAGGATAATTAATGTGTGATAGAACAATTTGTTGGGAGTTCCTGTTTTCTAGCCTATAACGTAGTAGATTATATTTATCATCCTTGATGCTCGGGTATTAAGAAAATTCTATAAACTGTATGCTTACAATCTTTATCTTTATTATCAAAGAAATGGTTGTATTATAGAATAATAGTAGATTTTAAAAGTTAGCCTAAAAGAAATAAATTATAGCACTTTTTATTTAAATTAATGCGACGTTAAATTACTAAAATGAAGATATTATACCTTAATAAAAAAAGGATAAATCGTCTGGTCACTTTTATGAAAAAATAACTAACCTTGTGTAAAAACGTACCTACCTACATAAAATTTTTCTTGATGTAGGTACATTGATTTTAAAAGTAAACATACATAGGTATAAATATACTTATGTTATTAAAGCTGTTCCCAACAAAAATAATAAAATAGTCTGGGCATGACTGAATACAAATAATCGTTACCTATCACACAGGCCTGCCGCATACATACCTACGCAATTCAGAAACAGAACGAATTGCTCAGCCATACGGAATCCCGTTTTGTCCGCAAAATTTCGTACGTAAAACTACTGCAAGTGTGTGACATGTCCTTGATTTTTATGGTCTTGCTGCGTTCGGAAATCCGTTTCGAAATTCCGAAACGGAACGAAAGGGTCGGCCACACATACAGAATCCCGTTTTGCCTGCAAAATTCCGAACGGAAAACTACCGTACATCTGTGACTGGTCCTTGATTTTATACGGACTTTTAGCTTTAGCAAATTTTTGTAGCACAAAAAGAACAAAGGTTTACTTACCTTGAGGCGTTCTCTATAGATCTATAAAAGAAAAGATCAACATTATAAAACAATTTGTATAAAATAAATTAATTACAACCCTCGTGCTTGCCCACCTCGTTTGGATTCGTTACAGCTACCCTATTGTTTTAGCTCCAGGATGAGGGGCTTGCTAGTGCTGCTTTGCGTGGTCGCGGCTGTTAGCGCAGTTTCGTTCTTCGACCTGGTCAAGGAAGAGTGGAACGCGTTTAAGGTACAGTATTTTTTTACTTTTTAATATTTAGTACTCAGTAATTGAGTTTTTTTTGTTTTTATACAAGCCATGTTAATTTCATAATCCCATTTATAATTCCACAATTACTTATGCACTTTTCAACTCTTTGGGTATCATGAATAATGCTCTGTTTAATTACTTCGTCCGTATTAACATATAGGTACTATGTAATTTGAACAATCAAGGACTATCTATATAAGGTCTGTACCTACTAACTTTTGTTTACTTGAAGCTTTTTTTAACTTCCCGCTAAGAAAATTGATAATTTTCAAAAATAGGGAAATAATTGGTTTCACCCCGATTTTCAAAAATCGAGTTTTCATGGAAGCAATTCTGACTAATTTCACGTGGACATCCGTAAGGATATATGTGTGTCTGTGGGTGTGTGTGCGCGTGTGCGTGCGTGTGTGTAAGTATGTAAACCTTTCATTACTTTTGAAGTCTTGATCGATTGAGAATTGAGATGCAGTTTGCGGCGTTCTAAAGATCTCAATGTGGAATAGATTTAGTGATAATATGAACTGATTTGGACAAATAGATTTTGAGAAACCTCTAAAATAAAAGTTTTTATGCTGTAAAAAAGATTAGAACTCTTACCAGTGTTGAAACAGCTAGAATAGTTTACTTTAGTTATTTCCATAGCATTATGTCGTATGGTATTTTGCTATGGGGACACGCGACTGACACTGAAATTATATTTATTTTACAGAAGAGGGCCATTAGAGCAATATATAATTTAAAACCAAAAGAGTCACTGAGACAAAAATTTAAGGAAATTAATATATTAACTCTGGCCTCTCAATCCAGTTATGAAAATGTAATGTACGTACACAAAAATAAAAGTAGTTTTGCGAAAATAAGTGACATTCATTCTGTAAATACTAGGAACAGACACAAGCTAGTAGTACCAGTTACTCGACTCCACCGAATCCGAAGTAATTCATTCTTGGGGCGATGTATACGCTTTTACAACAAACTCCCGGAAAATATACAAAATTTGTCATACACAAAGTTCAAAAATGTTATTAAACTAAGTTTGTATAAAAAGGGTTATTATAATATTAAGGAATTTATGGATGATAATAACCCCTGGGAAGGGTGATCGCTACCAAGCTATTTCTAATTTGTCTTGTGTTGTTGATTGTAAACATGATTGTAAGCTATTATTAAAAAAAATAGTCCCGCTGGGTTTCTCGCTGGTTCTTCCCAGGACAGAGGTTTTTTTTGCGAACCAGTGGTAAATTAAAAAAGTGACTTTCAATAAGTATTTTTATAAGCTACATTGAATAAAAAAGTTTCTATTTCTATTTGAAAAACTTTTTTTAAATAACTTTTAAACGGCTTTACCGATCGATTTCAAAAACTAATCAGTTTTTAACTTCAAAAAATGACGTCGGATGCCGTTTGGACAGAATTTGAAAAAAACGTTTTTTTTTAACATAACAGATTTCGCAACATAAATTGGTGAAATTTAGAGCGCTTCGTATTTGAAATTAGCGGGAAGTTCCAGCGATGGCCTGCAGGGTCAACCAATATTTTTAAGTTAGTTTAAGGTAGTTAACATTAATTAACTAAGTATAAACATATAATAAATTATCTAATTATAATTCTTTACTTATTTATATATTATTAATGTACTTATTAGTAAACTTGATTATCTCATTAATGATGTTAAAAATTAATTAGCTACAAACTGCGTAATAAAATGAACTTATACTAACTTCATTGTAATAATAATAAAAGTAAAGAAATCGCATGCCATTACCATGGTAGAATGTAAGGCCTCCATAAATCATGTTATGTACTGAATATGGCAATTGAACTCTAAATTGTGATTCATAACAAAAATCGTTTATATGGGCCGAACATGTTTCTGGGCTGATGATACTTAGTACCCTATGGGTCTCAATCACAGATTAAAAACTATATTGTAAAAGGAGAATATTGAGATGGTGGATTGAGCTTCACTTGAAGAACAAGAAGTGGACAACAGAACTGGACATGGATAAGTGGAAATGCCAAACACCTTATTGTTTATTATTTTTAATTCTACACTGTGTAGTGATGGTGTACGAGAATCCCCTGCCCCACGTCATCGCGTGGCCGTCGCAAGTAACGGCACAGGGAACATGAAACACAAGATGGGCGGTGGCATCTTCCTCATCACAACCAAAATAATAAAACGTCAACCAGCCTGCCAAGCGTGGTAACTACGCTATATCCTCCCCTGTGGAGCAATTTATGGGGGAGGCCTATGTTCAGCAGCGGACGGTGATGAGCTGTAATGAAGAAATATATATACATAAAAGCCATGATACATTTCGATTTCAACCGACTTCGAAAAGAGTTTGAGGTTTTCAATTTGACTGTATTTTTTATGTTACCTCAGAATTTTTTTTATATTTAAACCGATTTTGATAAATCTTTTTTATTAGAAAGCTGGTGCTTCTCATGTGGTGGTCCCATGTAAATTTGATGAAGGTCTGACCAGTAGTTTTATTCTTAATAATGCGTATTTAATTGACTTCGACTACATTGATGACGTTATCATTTTATTTATATTGAAGTCTGTTTTTTTTTAATTCTACCACTTGTTTTTAACTATTTTTAATAGACTTGCAACGAATAGTATATTCGGCTACGCCCAATACCGAACACGAACAGTTCCTGACCGATTAGCCGAATAATAGGCAAGTGTTCGGCCGGGCAGGAAGCAGTTTTTATTCAGAGCGTTTTTTCACTGAAGCTGTGATAGTCTACGAGGAAAAAAGAAATAAACGACTGTCAAAAATGCAAAAAATAATAGTCTCTCTGCACCATAATCTTCCAAATTTTAATTACGATAATTCAAGCGCATAGACATTTATGTGTTAGTAATTTTTTCTTAATTTTTATACTACGTAACTTGATTATGTACTTACCTATGACTAGTTTAATGATTACAAAAAATATTCATTACATATAAAATAAATCAATATTTTCCTTTTACCAATTATCTGACTACGACAAAACATCTTACCTAAATATTTGGTATTTGTCCGAATAGGATAAAAGTAGTCGAATAGGCCGAACACCAAACAATAGCTGAATATTCGTTGGAAGTCTTATTTTATAGTTTTTTCATCACTATTTTTAATTTTCGCTTATTTCTCTTAGAACCTAAGTAGAATAGCACCCTCTGTTTGGAATTTATAGTTGGGTCTTTAGCCACTTAACTTCAGGTGTATTTTTATTTTGCTTGGTACCCTGTTATAAATAAAGCTGGTATCGTCCAGATGGAGCACAACAAAGAGTACGAGAGTGAGGTGGAGGACAAGTTCCGCATGAAGATCTACGCCGAGAACAAGCACAAGATCGCGAAGCACAACCAGAAGTTCGCGCGGGGGCTCGTCACGTACCGTCTCAAGCAGAACAAGTATGGTGACATGTTGCACCACGAGTTCGTGCACACCATGAACGGCTTCAACAAGACCGCCAAGTGAGTACGATACAGATACACAGACATTCACACGAAATGTATACGTAGTAGACTGCTGCTGACTGCTAGGATTAAGCTCTCACAGAATACCAGCGTAAAATATCAGCTTAATGCTGCAGTGGTTTGTATGGTGAGTGTAGAGGATCGGAGACCCTTGTTTACTGGAAACGAGGAATTCCATCTTAGCCTTCAGGGGTGACAACGCATCTGCTTTTCGATTCTTAATTGAGGATGAATGTAGATTTAAGTAAAACTAGTTTTTACGGGTTTTGTCGCGTATTATATGGACTCCCCGTCCCCCGTGACCATGGGTACTGCAAAGTGTGCGAATCGTCCGGGAATATATAATAAGTTAGTATATGGAATAAAACCTATACCAGGAGTATAGATCCCGCTTCTTCCCAGACCGGTAATAATCTAGTACAACCTTCGCGTTAATGCATACTTAGTAATAATACTAAACATACATTTTACGACAGCTTAATCGCACATAGGTACTATTAAATCATGTGACACATTATTGACTGATAATTCGTAATAACGAAGCGCACATAATATAAGGTCACAAACCCTAGATGACCCTAACAATAGAATAGATTTTTTTTTTCAATATAAATTAAAAATATTTGTATCGAGTTATTTTTTTACTTGGCACTTTGTTGGGATATTATGTATTGTATATCTATGTCCTGGGAAGTATCAGCGAGAAACCCAGCAAGACCTTTTTGCAACAGTAACATTATAATTTAAAATTCTTTATATTGTACGTGGTAGAGCCATGCTGCAGGCCTGCAGGTGCAGCTATATTATGGTTGTAGCAAAAATGGGTCGGCGCGGTCGGGGAAGGACCTTCTCACATTTTGAAATTTGAGAATAGATTAGATAATTATGGGCCACTCGGTGGACTGTGTACTCGTTTGTCACCCTTATTCTATAAAAAGAACAAAACATACGAAAAAAACCACGAACATACTCGCAAAAAACATGCACGCACGTAAGTCTATGGGCTAAAAAAAAATACTATTTCAGGCAAAATTAACTGCAGTACATGATGAGTGAATCGGCATTCATATCCGACGTGCCAACTGTTTCTGGACAGTGACAAATCCGTCCGCCCTCCGGACATAAGTAAACCAACACTGTTACGTTCAGTATAATTTCGCGTGATAAGGCAAAGAGTATAATAATCATTTCGTTTTCTGATAAGCGCGACCGATTCTGGCAACTCATTTCTGTCCAAACAAAACAAATTTTTTATAATGGGTCAAAAGTTGATGGAAATGTTAAAAGTGGCGTGTAGTGGCGCTGTAAGAATACCGCAGGACACAGCTGAAGAAGCTGACCAGTCCCCATAAGTACCAACTGTTTACTAGTATGACATATTATGTGATAACCAAAACCCTCCTAGACCATTTTAAAGGGAAGTGAAGTACCCATCACATCACACCACGTGGTAATTTACGTGATAGAGCTATACTGCAGCTATGTTATAGTTGTAGGACGAATGGCTCGGCTCGACCGGGGCAGAACCATGCTTTCATAGAATACCAGCGTAGCAAATAGTAGCTTAATACAGCTGTTTCGTGCGGTGAGTGTAGAGAATCGGATACCCTTTTTAATGGAACGAGGCATTCCATCTTAGTTTCCGGGGGTGACAACGCATCTGCATGTTGATTCTTAATCGAGGATAAATTTAGACGTCTATAGGCCACCGCATCCACTTACCATCAGGTGGGAACGTGTGCACGTTTGCCACCCTTGTTTTATAAAAGAAGACTACGCCATAAACAGAACATTTAAAAAGAGCATGAATTGCCCAAATCCGTCACACGCTAAAATATATTCCCAAAAATAAGACTTGCTTTGGCCTAGAGAATATAATGTAAAGGAAAAAACGTAGCAAACAAACCAACAACGTACCTATCCAATTATTTATTTGTGGTACGCGAACTTTGTAATCAGGCGTCCAGTAATAACAATGATGCGTGTAAATCACGCATCATTACATTCGGTTATCGCTTATCGGTCTGGTGATTTCGTGTTATGTTTGTATTGTTATTGCAGATTACTGACTTTATTTATTTTTTAATTTTTAAAAATACGTTACCCAACACTAGGATTTTCTGCAGTATCGTATTATTTATAACCCATAATAGACGCGGTGTATTAATTTTGTAAGTTATACCAATACTTGTTTCGTGCGGGGTTCAAACCCGTGGCCCTACTGATTGTTAAGCCACTGCGCCACGGAACCATCTACTGAATAACGCTAATCATAAGTTAAACGATATAAAATTAAAAGCTTATTATTGTCTTAATTTCTGTGGTTTGTCTTAAAATGACCATAAACAGTTTAAAGCTATATCTCGTTTTGTCCCAATGCAAAGTAAGTAAAAAGAACTACTTGCTAGAAACTGTTTTTTTTATAGAATTAGGGTGACAAAAGAGCATACAGTCCACCTGATGGTAAGTGGATGCTGTGGCCCATAGACATATACATTTATACTACCCCTGAGGACTAAGATGGAATGCCTCGTTTCCGGTAAAAAAGGGTCTCCGGATCTCTACACTCACAATACGAAACACAGCAGTATTAAGCTGTTATTTAACGCTGGTATTCTGTGAGAACGTGGTCCCATTCGTGCTACAACCATAATATATCTACAGCGTGGCTCTATCACGTAATAGGGTAAAACCTCAAAATGTCTCTGAAAGTGTATTCATACCAGTAACGAGCATAAACGTCGGCAGGCACAACAAAACACTGTACGGCAGCAAGGGTGCAGAAGTACGAGGCGCTAGCTTCATCGCTCCAGCTAACGTGAAGTTCCCCGACCAGGTGGACTGGCGCAAGCACGGTGCAGTCACTGATGTCAAGGACCAGGGCAAGTGCGGCTCTTGCTGGTCATTCAGCGCGGTGAGTACAGTTTCTACATAATAAAGAAAAAAATATATTAACTTTGGCCTCTCAGTATATTTACGAAAATTTAATGTATATAAAAAAATTAGTTTTATTAAATAATATAATATAATTGATTGATAATAACCCCTGGTAATGAGATGATTGCTACCATGCGGTTTCTTAATGTCTATAATAATTGTGTAAAATTATATATTGCAAATTGATTTTATTCAAAAAAAACAATGTTCTTATCAAATCTCAAAAATTAATGTTTCTTTATTTTATATTTTCCTAACAATTTATCCTCCCTTCCATGAAATCTGCCAAGTATGTCAATCACATCATTCCAAAGTGGCGCCGTCCTGGTGACATAAAAGTGTCGTGGATCCCCTCAATCTTGTCTTGTCAAAAGCGTTCTATATTGTTTACCATTGTATTCGTGATCGTTACCTTGAAACCGTAGATAATGTGGAAGTTTATACTTTGGTTATTATTATTCTACTAGTGTGAACGCAGTCAGGAAGTATAAACATCGAAGGATATTGTCCTGCATTCTTTGTGTTATCGCGGGTGACCCCAAGGCTATCTACTAGGTCCCTTTATTCTCATTGAAGATTTTAATTGCAGTTCTGGATTATTTTACAGTAGTTATAGTCTTATTAAAGTACATAATAAGACGAAAATATTTAATTGTAACTGACATGCCACCTGCTCGTCGTTAAAGGAAAACCTTTTGAGGAAATTTGCGTGACTGGTAAATTGAAAGTATTTCTAGGTTATGTGAAGTTTTTAAAAATGTGACGACGGATTACGGTACGGTAGTGCCATGCTGGAGCTATATTACGGCTGTAGAATTAATGCGTAAGCTCGACCAGGGTAGGAACACGCTCTCTAAAATTTGCTGCTGTGTTTCGCATGGTGAGTGTAGAGAAGTCCTTTTTACTGGAAACTAGGCATTCCTTCTCCCTCCAACCCTCAGGGGCAGGGTTGCCAGATCAGATTTTCGAAAATACTGTGTTGTCCAAATTAAATTACGGTGTTTGAGAGAAAAATACAGTGTTTTATGATAAAAAAATACAGTGTATTTTTACAGTGTAATTAAATGACTTATTAAAAGGAAATAAATTTTTAATGAACCAAAATATGTATTTATTTTAAATATACTATACTCAAACTAACTAAATATCTTAGTATTTTAATACACAAAAAAGTTTAATCACTGTCACTGTCGATTGCCTCCCATTTTTTGTAAATTTTAGAGTTAAAAGATTTTAGCATCTTGTCAGTTGGCAGAAAAACACAGTTGCAGCCATGACGACAAATGGCCTGTTTTGCCAACATGTTGTATATTGCCCTTAATTGTTTCTGTAATTAATCTATTTCTGTTCTTAGTTTTTGTGTCATTTATTTGGCTGAACACCCTTTCACACTCGGCGTTAGAATTTGGAAGAGCTAAAATGTTCAGCATAAACGGGGCAACCAAACAAAACTCTTCAAACAGAAAATATTTAAGCGTAATATTTTAGAACTAATTACTAAGACGATATACCGGACAATTTAAATGACACATCAATAACATTAAAACAACACTATGGCATATCCAACTTCATTTACCTGAATAATACCGTCTATGGCGCGGCCGATACTGGGAATTCCCAATGGAATAAAAAAAGTTGATGGATGCAGGTAGAGCTCGGGACCGTGTTTTGTAGCGTTCCTAGAAGGAGGCCTACATTCAACAGTGGACTTGCATAAAAATTAATACGAACATCACAAATGTTGTTATGTTACATACGAAACCTATTTACGAGCGCTTTTTAACTAACTTAAAAAGGGACATACTCAATTCGAATGTATCTATGTTCTGTTTTTATACGAGGGTGGATTTAAAAGTACTCGACATAACACAGATCCATTCAATTCTAAAAATCAAATCTACCCACATTACTTAGTTCAGTTGAGACTAGTTCATTGTGTGAAGTTCGAAACGTGTGCGATAATTAGTTGTGATTTTATAAATTTATTAACAAAGTAATCTGACATAATTTCCGCGAATGGAGCAAATCGAGCAGCGTGCCGTCACTAAGTACCTCCATAAGAAGGGGCTATCATCAAAAGCCATCCATGATGACATGGTCAGTACATTAGGCGATTGTGCTCTGTCATATTCATCCGTCAAAAAATGGATAGCAGAATTTAAGCGTGGTAGAGAGAGTGTGAAAGATGAACCCCGCTCTGGAAGGCCTTCGACGTCAACTACTGACGAAAATATTAAAAAAGTACTTGATTTAATAATTGGAGACCGCAGATTAAAAATTAGAGAGATAGCCGAGATTATAGGCATCTCTTATATACGAACTCAAAACATCATTGTCAACGAGTTGGGTTTCCACAAGGTGTCTGCGAGGTGGGTTCCGCGACTGCTTTCAGTTGAACAAAAAAGGACGCGATTGACTATTTCACGCGACTGTTTGGAGTTATTTGAAGCCGATGCAGATGATTTTTTGAATCGTTTTGTTACTATGGACGAAACATGGGTTCATTACTGTACACCAGAAACAAAACAACAATCAAAACAGTGGAGAAGACCTGGTTCACCACCCCCTAAAAAGGCTAAGTCGATTTTGTCGGCAAATAAGGTGATGGCTTCAGTATTCTGGGACTCGAAAGGTGTGATTATGATTGATTATCTTGAAAGGGGTCAGACTATAAACTCTGATTACTACTGCACCTTACTACGTCGTTTACGAGAGGAAATAAAAGAAAAACGTCGAGGAATGCTCAGAAGAAAAGTCCTGTTTCATCAAGATAACGCCCGTGTTCACAAGTCAGTACAGTCAATGGCTGAAATTCACAACTGTGGCTTTGAACTGTTACCGCATCCGCCGTATTCACCTGATCTGGCACCATCAGACTTCTTTCTGTTCTCTAACCTAAAAAAGCACATGGGAGGTCAAAGATTTTCGACAAACGACGAGGTCAAAGCAGCTGTAGACGCATATTTTGACTCTAAGGAAGAATCATTTTTTTTCAACGGTCTAAATGCTTGGAAGGGGAGGTGGCAAAAGTGTATTGAACTTGATGGTGATTATGTAGAAAAATAAAAATATAACTGATTTAATATGTGTTTATTTTCTTGGTTAGGCCGAGTACTTTTCAATCCACCCTCGTATGTACCTACATACGTTACGCGATATATTCGATGATTTTAATGGTTAAACTTGGGGTGGTCATACGAATTTTGGGATTTTTTTCCTCTAAGGGTGGGAAACATAGGGGTGAAGTTTTTAAGGTATCTAATTATTTAGACAAATGCATTATTCTTCGATCCACTCAAAAGGGTTAAAGAATACATTTGAATAATAGGTAAGAGCCATAGACATCTAAATAATATAAATCTAAATAATGTAGGCACTTATTATTTAGATTTCTGTGGTAAGAGCCGACCTCAAATAACTAAAAATTTAAAAGTAAAAATATACATAAAGCGACAACGCAGGGTGCGAATAGCGAATTCAGAGGTCGTGGGTTCGAATTTGCCATTCAACTACGGACTGTCGTGAAACACTCCTAACACAAGCATTTTAAGCTTGCTAGAAGTGGTGTAGGGGAATATTTAGTAAGGTTAATATCATTGATAGTATTAAAAATAGCAAAAATAATAATAATAGTAATAAACAGCTTGCTTATGTATACTTCGAAGTTTTCATATTTCGTTTACAAATGGCTGAAACCTACAAGTAAGCACATCACAACAACATGCGAACCCGTTTCGGTTTTTGCTGCCGGTGTTGCTTGACTTGGATCGAGTTAATTGCTGGCAGTTTCTACAACGGTACCTACCTACCTACATGTTTTAATCTTAAATTTAATATTGATAGATTTATAACTGTGTGGTAATATTTGAAATATACTTTCCTCTAGTTACGAAAAATTTTTAACAGACAATACTTGTAGTTGAGACTTGAGACATACTAGAAATCTTATTTTTGAAGTAAAAAGGCGAAAACGCTGGTATTAGTGGCGTGGGTGGTATTAAGGGCATCCACTCTACTTTAGGAGACGAACAACGTCACGGTGATGTTATTTAAAAAAATTGCGAAAATGTCTTAAGAAGCGTATTCTATGGACATCGAAACTTTTAAAATATCTCCACCACTAAACCTAACACCATGTTTTAATTTTCCTGCTGATCTTATCTAATTTATTTCGTATGTGCAATATCTCGCATAATATCTGTTTATATTTAGTGACTGCTTACGAGAATACACGATCCGTATCATGAGGTGTCGCGTCGTACGAGACGACGTGGGGAAATCAATGGGGGTATGGGCAGTAGCATGACCTTGTTAACAACTAAATGATTTAAAAAGCTGCAGTTGCTAACCCGTCTGGCAAGAGTGGCAACTACCCATATATGTGGCAAACTATGCGGGAGACCTATGTTCTAGACTAGACTGTCGACGAACATTCCAAACAGGAAGCTCATACGCGGTAGTATTTCTGAGTAGTTCGAGCTGTTTTGTTTTGTTATCTGATAGTAGGAATATCTACTTTGTTACTTATAGGTACTTATGCGCGTTTTTTAGCTTTCCTAGTAATCAAGTCAAAACACCGCTATCTCCTTGACCTTAGAATTATTACCAGAATGTAAAACTAGTTACGTTACACAACTATCTTATCCTATACAATAATACGTCATTTGTTTGTCTTTTTAGATGTTTTGCGTAAGAGTGTATATTTGTAACAATGAATTGACGTCGGTTTTGGTTTGGTTGGTTTCTACGTCACTTTAAACGTACGTTGCGTTCCGTTTCAGGGCTAGGTGTTTTATAAGAGCTTGACAAACGAACTAACATCCATCTGATGAGTGTTCACTGCAGCCCGTGGACGAACAACAGCAACCAACTTCTAACAAAACCGGTACGCGACATAATTGAGCAGAGGCGAACGTTGTTTTTGTTTAAATTCAAATTATTTTATTCAATCTTGGCTTGCTAATAGTTTTTATGAAAACCTTAATAAACAATTAGTATGAAAACATTTAAAAACAGCATGGCTGCGATCACCTCATTCCCAGGGGTTATTATCAATCATGTACCTACTCTTTAATAAGTAGTACATATATTAACCCTTAAACAAATTTTGTTTAAAAATTTAGACTTTTGATAGATTAGGTCCCCCTGATTATATTTAAGGGCAAGAAAGCTCTTCAATGCTCTTCATGATTGCATCATAAATTTTCCGCAAATCATACCATGCATTGTCTTAATCGGGGTACAAGTTGACAAATGTTTTCACAAATGTTCGCTATCACAATGACCAGGTTACATAAAATAAAACAAACATCCAGTGTTGTAATCGAAGTAGCCAATCACCCAATACAGATTATTCACCGCAAAGCTGACTCATTTCGATTACGTAGATAACTTTATATTTCTACTCGTATCTCGTATACCTACCGTGTTTTTACATGACTGTGAGGGTATCCAATAACGCGGCTCGTGCGAGTTAGTCATACATAAAGCATAATTAAGAGAAATCTGATTAGATTAAAAAACATGCGTGTAATAACTATTATATTAATCAAAACAACTGAACCTTGTTAACTGTTCAATTTAAATTAGCATAAAAACTTTAATGCATATAATATTAGCTGATAGTGCGGTAGCGGTGTAAGAATATCCACTATCATACAATACTATAATACACAACACAATTGAATGGCTGTCAACTTTATTTTGTACGAGACTTGGCGTCGCCAAACCCGATTCGTTGTGTTGACACACAGAATAAATTTACACATTTTAGGCTTTTGATTAATGTTCAAGATCATTATTAAAGAAATCGTTTAAATTTAATACATATTTATTTGTAAATAGGGTGCAATTTCGCATTTTCTATATAATCTGCACGCGAAATTTGGAAACGATTGTAACGTCAAAACACATCGCGTGTTGACATTTATACGTGTGAATTGACGTGTTAGTGACATTTTAGTGGCTGCGCGGGCTCCGCCCACTCCCCCGTTCTATTAAGTATGTATTATAGTATTCTATGTCCACTACAAAAATGAAACGATATGTATATTTTTATAACAACTCAAAAGACACGAGACTGGCGGTTGCCAACGCGCTGGAGGCCTATGTCCAGCAGTGGACTTTCAAAGGATGCAATTGATGGTGGATGGACAATAGCTGGCCCGGGAGACGTTAATCTGCCATTTCGTGTAAGGGAATCCACTAACCCATACAATCCTTGTAGCTGTTCATCAGCTGCAGCAGCTTCGTGATAACTAAGTACCGAAAATAATAAATACCTGCGCCTTCAACCTGTCTGCCAAGCGTGGCAACTATGGCAAATATCATCCCCGCTATGCGGTGTTCAAAGGGGCCCGTCATCGATCACTAATAAAGAGATCAATGGGGCCCGTACACTCCTGATAGGTTTTAATGAATCAATTTAGAAACGCAATCCTCTGGAATCTATTCAAGAAAACCCTTCAAAAAAGGGAATTCCATCTTAATCCTCATGGGTCTACGTTTTGATTCTCAATGGGGGATAAATGTAGATGTCTATGGGCCATAGCATCTACTTGCCATCAGGTGGACTGTGTGCTCGTTTATCACCCTCATTCTATAAATAAAAACAATAAGCCAGAAAGAACTCAACTCAGTCGTCGAAAGTTCGGGCCGCGCTTCGCTGTTGCAGTCACGCGGAGTGGACCGGCACCGGGATGCCCTGTCGCAAGAGATGGGATGGTGTAATATATAAATCAATGGTGATGATGAAACAGTATTACACGTGACGGCGAGCTGTAGCGGCTTGTAAAGTTAAAGAATCCAATACTGTAATAACATCCCGCAGGTTTTGTAAGAAGCAAAAGAGGGTAACTGTAACAGGAGATGGCCAAAAAAAAAAACTAAAAAAGGCCGTTTTTAGTTTCATTTTAACATGTCCCTAAATAATAGTCCCTAGCTACGGGTACATAAGAATAAATTACGCTTAAGTAAGGCTCAATTTGAACTTTTACAATTTAACAATATGTATAACAACTAGCTCTTTGTTGTTACATAATTCACGGAAAGAGCAAAGTGGAGCGTTGTTTAAATTCTTTGTTGCCGCTGAAAAGCTTACACTCAATTGTCAACTTGATTAATTGTTTTTATTACAAACAATGGTTCAACACATAGGCTCAATCAATATGGGTCCTTTGTTTATTTATAAAGCAATGTTATTTGTTGCTAAAGCTTTCTTTGTACAATAATTGTATCAGTTCCGCATTCACTAGAAGGATATGACGTAATAATGGCATGGGGTTAAATTATGTTATACCCATCGATCACTAATAAAAAATAGTGATCGATGGTTATACCATTAGGAGGTGGTAGGAACTCTCTTGTATGGTGCGTGTAGGGAACCGGAGACGCTTCTTGCTGGAGACGAGGTATTCCATCTTAGTTCTCAGAGGTGACAAGTGACAACGCATCTGCATTTTGATTTGTAATCGAAGATAGATGATCATGTCTATGGGCTACGGTATCCAGCGTCAAACGGTAGCTAGTGCTGCTGTGTTTCGTATGGCGAGTGTAGGAGCTGGAGGCGCTTTTTGCTGGAAACAAGACATTCAATCTTAGTAGTACTCGTGGGTGACAAAGCAGTTGCATTGTGATTCTTAATTGAGGATAGATGTAGGTGTCTATGGGTCATACGAGGACGGCACTGAAAATTTCGGGAATCAAGGAAGTGACACAACATTACTATTTAAAAATGTATTTATTGCTTTTCGAAGTATTCTCCGCGAAATTTCACACATTTTTCCATACGATGGAACCAATCATTAAAGCAACCATTCCATTCGGAAGTTGGGGTCTCCAAAATGGCCGTTTTGCAGGCGTCCACAGCTTCTTCAGGTGATGAAAATCTCTGTCCACGCAATTTATTCTTTATTTTAGGTAAATAATAGAAATCATTAGGGCTTAGGTCGGGGCTGTACGGCGGATGGTCTAATAATTCTATGTTTTCTTGCTCTAAAAACTTTTGTTCTGTGTGCGGTGTGAGAACTCGCATTGTCGTGATGGAGGATGATGCGGCGGTTGCAGTTCTCTTTACGGAGTGCAGAAACGACCTGTGGCAAACAAATACTAGCATACCATTCTGCATTAACCGTTCTTTGTCCCTCAAGAGGAATAGTCGTAACAAGGTTTAAGTTTTAGGTTTTGGAGAATAACGTGGCTACCATTTTTTTTTGCAACACTCCGTGAACGGACAAATTTTGTTGGCTTTAACTCATTCCCAAACTCGTGACTGGTTTTTTGTTTCGGGTTCGTACGCGTATATTCAGGATTCGTCACCTGATACGATGTTGTATACAGCGTTTGAGGATCCTGCGTGGAATCTTTCGAGAGTTCTGACGCACCAAGTAACGCGAGCCGCTTTTTGCTCTTCACAGAGCGAATGCGGTATCCATCGGGAAAACAACTTTTTTACACCTAATTGTTCATGCAAGATTATTTGTATTTGACTCATGACAATGTCTAAAGTTGCCTGAATTTCGCGGTATGTCACATGTCGATCTTTCTCAATCAGCTTACGCACAGCATCAACGTTTTCTTGGGTGACTGCAGTTTTTGGACGACCTTGACGGGGATCATCACTGAGCTTGACACGTCCACGTTGAAATTCAGCAAACCAGCGATAAATTGTGGTTTTGGACGGGGTTTCATCACCAAATGCAGAAATCATCTGGTCAATACACTGTTTTTGTGTTGTACCACTTCGAAAGTCATAATAAATCATCGCTCTTGAATTTTCTCGAGTCAATTCCATTTTCTCAACGACTAAACAAGTTTGACAAAACCTTGTGACAAGACCGAGAATCTTTTTTTAAATAAATAAATGGTATTCGATTTTTAAAACCAAGGAGTTTTCAATTAAAGAGATTTTAATATGACAGGAACAGTGGAAATATTCCATTCCCGATACTTTTAGTCCAGCCTAGGTAGCATTCATTTACAACAGGTTGGACTGTGTGCTCGTTATTCACTCTTTTTCTATTAAAAAGCACAACTGGGTTGGAACTTCCTTCTTACGTATTTCTGTCGTCAAATAGCGGTGCTTACATTGTTGTTTCATTCCGAAGGATATTATTGAGTCAGTATAACTGACAGTGCGGCATTCCGTGTTGGTCTTTTTTTATAGATTGGGTAAACACACCAACACTAGCCGCCGTTTCACGATGGTATTCTGTGAGAGCGTAATCATGTGGTGGTATTGTTGTAGCACGAATGGGCCGGCTCGACCGGGAAAGGACCACGTTCTCACGGAATACCAGCGTAAAATAGCAGCTTAACGCTGCTGTGTTGCGTATGGTGAGTGTGGAGAACCGAATACATGTTTTACTGGAAATCGTCGTACATCGAGAATGTTTGAGGGTCGAACATTCTGTACTTTTTTATCTTTTAAATTCAAAATGCTTGATAATACATTATTTTAATTGATTTTACGGTGCACGTACGCATTCGTAAGAGTAAGGGTCGATCGGTAGGCAAACACGTTGTTTCCCATCAATCACATTCAATTTGGGATAATTTCAAATAAAAATGAAAGCCTTATATACTCGTAAAAACTGTAATAACGGTACATCATTATTTATTTGTATTCTTTGAACTAAAGTGTAAAATTTGGCTTTTTTTGAAAAATAACCCCGACTAACTTAATCACCTATTTTTGTATTATATTGTTTATTATATTTTTATAACAAAAATAGATGATTAAGTCTTGGAATAGCCAGAAATTTTCGTGGTTTCCGATAGGAGTTGAATAGCGGGGAATGGCATAAGGCATTAAAGTGCATCCTTTATATTCCTTATCATGCAGTGTACACCGTAGCCGTTACAGCTTAATATTAAAGCCCACTGCTGCGCACAGGGCTCCCCCATAGATAGCCCCATAGAGCGGATATTTGTCACGTTGCCGCGCTGGGTTGCGTTGACGACTGCGGTTTTTTTGTTATTAGTCGTAGGAAGACACTGCTGACTGATTGGTTTCGCTGCCGCGTCTCGCGACACCCAGTAGTGGATGTTCTTACACCGCCACTGCACAGTAACGCTACATATTTTGTGCGTTTGTCAGACGGGAGCGCTGGAGGGGCAGCACTTCCGCAGCAGCGGCTACCTGGTGTCTCTCTCGGAACAGAACCTCATCGATTGCTCCGCGCCCTACGGAAACAACGGCTGCAATGGCGGCCTCATGGACAACGCCTTCAAGTACATCAAGGACAACCGCGGAATCGACACTGAGCAGACCTATCCGTACGAGGCCGTCGACGATAAGTGCAGGTGATCACTTTATACACACGTTTGCGTATCATCCATCCCTTTTGAGCAGTTGTGCCCCGGGCACAAACCACACTATGAAGCCTATATTCAGATATAATTTCGAGTTTAAACACAAACTCCACAATGACAAAAGAGCCTAGAGTCCAAACCAAATTTGTGTAAAATTTCGAATCATTGGGAGGTTCACATTTAAACCACTTAAGTTTATTTCTTAATACACAGTTTATTGTTCGACGCTGTAGTAGAGAGGGTAGATACAACTTCAATCAGAGTGAAGAGTTTGTGAGAATCCTCTGATAAGATCTCCAGACCGAATATTAGTCACGGCGGTCAATCTGAATGGAAAGCAAATTGCGCAGGACAGGTTCATAGTGCATGCGCATCCAGTGTATGCGCACTCTCATGGTCTGATACGACGGTGAGCCGACACGACCTGAGAGAGATCAGGCGCAGGAACACAACGGCGTTGCGTGCTCGCCGAGGCACGGTGATGTAACACCGCCAATTTCGTCAGAAAAATCATACAAAACACAGCAGCATTAAGCTGCTATTTTACGCTGGTATTCTGTGAGATATTCCTTCTCCGGCCGGGCCGACCCATTCGTGCTAAAAGCATAAAGCTGCAGCATGGACCTACTAGGTAAATAACAATTAATGTAAGTATTTTGTGCATTTTAGTTCAGGCTCAATTTATCTCAAATATTTTAGTAATCGTGTGTGATGGAGTGGAGTGGATTCGGTTTTTATGCATTTACAAGCGGTATTTTAGTATTGAAACTAGTGAATAATAAAGCTATTAATATGACTTATGTTCGATGGAAATTCTAAGAGGAAAATGCATTGCGAACAAACTTAACAAAAAATTTAATGTTATTGTTATGTTATTTTCTTAGGAATTGGATGATAACATTTTTATTCATGGTACTAGCGGCGCACCCCGGCTGCGCTTTAAAACAATTTAGCCCTGTGCTGTTATTATATAATTTTATCTTTTTTTTAAATCACCTAGTTTTACATTAAGAGAATTTAGATAAAATTAATCTAGATCACTCCTGGCATTGCTTTTATCTTTTCTTAAAGTTTCATCACAATTGAATCGGCCATTTCGAAGATCAGCCCGGAGACAAAAAAATAAAAGTGGTTGTGTGTGTCAAACAGCATGCAATACTCGTATAACCCCTGAGCTTAACAGAAGCAATTCAATATTACACACGAACACTTCAATGTTATTTATATGCATAGGTAACAGGTATATTGATTAATTTCTTAGCTTATGATTAAAAACGTTCAATTATTTCAACAAATATTTTGTGTTTTGTTATTTTTATCAATACTTAATATTTTAACCAGTAAACAGTCATCATTAATGGAATATTATTGTTTATTTTGTACTTTTGTGATGTCCATTACACCACCCCGTATGGTCCCGTGCTTGTCGTAAGAGGCGCCAGATGGAAACTGACACAGATGTTCAGCAGCATCGTCCTGATAGCAAATCAATATAACAAAAAAACTGTGGTTGGCTATCCGTTTGACAAGCGCGGTAACTATGGCAAAAAATCTACGGCAGGCCAACGTTCAGCCTGTGTCCATCTAAAATAATATACCTTTGAAATGGTGAAATTTTTTTATCAATCATAAATATTATGTTATAGATTTTGAGACTATACTGAAAATAGACCAAAAGACTATTGAGGGCACTAGTTATAAATTAAATGATTAAGACAATTATCCAATGAGCAGTTAATATTTAATATGTCAGTAGATAGTATTTGTGAGACTGGTCCTTGCGTAACCAGATACAACCCGAAGAACGCTGGCGCAGATGATGTTGGCTTCGTGGACATCCCTCAGGGAGATGAGGAGAAGTTGATGCAGGCTGTGGCCACGGTGGGCCCCGTGTCTGTCGCTATTGACGCCTCGCAAGAGTCCTTCCAGTTCTACTCGGACGGTGTCTACTACGACGAGAACTGCTCCTCCTCCAACCTCGACCACGGGGTAAGTACTCGCGTTAGCTAAATAATTTACTCACAAACTACCATATAACAATTATATATACTATGAATCAGTAGTTCTGGAAGTTGTGGTAGCTAAAGGCCGATTTACACTTCGATAAGTACACAAAGAGTCAATTTGCGAACTTGGCAAGTTAAGAGATAAATATCTCACTTGAATGGCAATTAGTGAGTTAAGTAACAAATTAACAATTAAGTTGAACGGGATAGCCGACCGGTTTATTTTTCTGCGAGTTAAGTTCAACCTCGCTAAGTAAACTTGCCGCTCGTGTCAACAAGTGACTTTAGTTCAGTGTATAAGTTGACAGGACACAAATAATAGTCTAAATATTCACCTTTTTCATAGGGTGCAAGCAATTCTTATTCGAATTCATCTTCATTAGCTTTTAAAGGTCTCTGCGGGACCAGACTTCTCCAGGGAGTAGCATCAGCTCCCCGCCTCCGGTCTGGGTATTTTACTTCTGGTTGTAAACGAGATGGTTATATTGTCATCTATGAAAGCCATGGAGATCCTTTAAGCCACCACGAGACGAAAGGGGTTATGGATCCTCTTCTCTGCCGCCAATTGCTCGTATCTGGCGCAGTGGGTACGGTGTGTAAAGTGTCGTTACGTCGAGAATGTAAAATAAGTTAATATAATATGCTATAAAATCCGTAAAAAGTAGTTGTAATGTAAATATCCGCAGGTGCTGGTGGTGGGGTACGGCACGGACGAGGACGGCGGCGACTACTGGCTGGTGAAGAACTCGTGGGGCCGCTCGTGGGGCGCGCTGGGCTACATCAAGATGGCGCGCAACCGCGACAACCACTGCGGCATCGCCTCCTCTGCTTCCTACCCGCTGGTCTAGCCGCAGCTGCCCGGCCTGCTCGGAGCAAGTCCCTCGTCACTCAATATATCCTAACTGATCCCACAGACTTGCAAAAATATACATAACAAATGTACAAAGTTCATAAAAAAATACTAAAAATAATAAGTTTAAGTTGCTAATTCATTAAATTTTCCATGTCAATGGTTGCCGTAAAAAAATACGTTATTTAAAGTTACCTTGAAAATACGATTGTACATTTGATTAGGTATATAATTTCCCCATAAATCTTATAATACTTAGTACATTTCATATCAAAGTACAGACCGCAGAAAAACTGCAGCTTAGATAAATAACCAAAATTTTTCAATATTTGTACTGTATATATCATATTTGTAAGCTTTAGATTAAGGTATCATTTTGATATAGAAATGTTTGCTTGCTTTAAAGTAAAAAAATCTTCTTAGTAATATCGGTGATTATTTTAACATATTGTGTCTAAAGGAAGAATAAACATGTGATTATATTTAAACTAAAATACCTAATAAAAATACAAAACATCTATAATTTTTTTATAATGGACATTAGTTAAATAAGCCATGACAATTAATACTGTATATTTACTTCTCTAAATCTAAAAATCTGTTTAACAGTTACATTCCATGATTTTTGTTAAACAAGTATTAAAGAAGTAAGTTTAGTTAAAATTATTTAAGATTATTTTTAAGCAAAAAAATTTTGTTTTGTAATTTAAGTTGCTGATGTGATAAATAAAAACTTTTAAGATAGTATAATTATAAAGTATGTAAGGGTTATTAATAAAAATATATTTTTGAAGTTTTGATATTTTATTAACCCTAAAAATTGATGTTGCCAGATAGAAAACATATTTATGAGGAAAACTACATTTACTTAAATCTTAACAGCTTAACTATCTCATTCATACACCTTACAGTCAAATATAACTGAACTTTTTAAGATATGAATTTAATGAGTAGCAGGCAGTTTCAATATACTTTATGTTGTATCTATTTCAATTTGCGTGCGATACCATTAAAGGATATCGTCGCAATTATTAATATTTAAATGTACTACAATTTATAAAGGTTTTTTTACTATCAATTATTATATTATAAATAATAATTGACAGCCTAATTAAGTTTGCTTTGACTGGGAAACCATTCAAGAACATTACCCACCTCAGGAAGTCTAGTACAAAGCTATATAGGAAGTCTAGTACAAAGCTATAGCTAAACCTAATTTAAATCTCAGTTTATTATAAGTGTATCACATAATTAACAAAGGTTACTAAAGTTTTCAAACAAAAGTCATCTTGCAAACCACACTCTTCTCTTATCACACAATTTCTCACCTGTCATTCAGATTCAGCCCTAACATACTCCTTAATGACCGCTTGTAAATTGTAGTACATTTAAATATTAATAATTGCGAAGATATCCTTTAATGGAATCGCACGTAAATTGAAATAGATACATATAGTATTTGAAACTGCCTGCTACTCATTAACTTCATATCTTATATTCATTTGCTATATCTTATTACGTTAAACATGCACCGCTAAACTATACTCGTCGAGGTTACCGACCTAAATAAAATCTATCAATGTCTAAGTGCCAATGGGCGACTAATGGAAAGACAGGGAAGCTCTGACGGACGGCAAAACAACCGTCACAAAAATCATATATTAGGAGTTTCTACTGTATCGTTAAGGAGATCAACATAACAAAGACTATTTTCGTACATTTTGCGTCGTGGAGCCAGCAGAGTAGCGGCAGCTACCATCCACATCATCTGGACGCTTGGCGCTCCACTACTTGTTATACATAATTGAATTGTTTACTTAAATGTTAAATTTATTTTTTTATGTTAACTGCCTCCACAATATAATTAGGAAACATTCTTAGTGTGGAGGTAAGGTATAAAAAGAAACAAAAAAAGATATGAGCCATGGTAGCTCAAAGGTGAAGTACTCGCCGTAAACGCAAGCAACCTGGGTTCGATCCCTGCCGACACCAATGAAATTGTTATTTAGATAAATTATCTTTACATTATGAAACAGAATAAATGTATATCAAACGAAATCTATTTAATATAATAAAAATATTTTTCAATTCGAACATATGTTACTTACCCATTTCTAGTTGTTAATTTGGCGTTATAACATTCCTTATTCTACTCAATAGAGTATAAAAGAAAAGCCGACTTCAATTTACTAAAAAAATAAAATAATTTATACATATTAGCTTCCGATTTCTACACGTTATGTGTTAGCTCCGACCTCATAGGCCATTATGTGGAAATTATATTATTCTTTTAGTTCCAATAGTATCAAGTAGGTTCGTGCTAGATACAAAAATCTTTGGGTACAAGTACAACTAGTAACTAGTAGTAGTAGTTTGCCGTGTAGTGGCGGTTGAAAATATCCACTACCCCATATCTTCCCGTGGGTGTCGTAAGAGGCGACAGAGGGAGACAGGCAGGAGATGGGCAGCAGCATCTTCCTAATAACAACTATGACAATAAAAAACTGCGGTTGCCAACCCGCTCGCCAAGCGTGGCAACTATGGAAAATATCCCCCCATGTGCAACGACGCAAATAAACGGCCCCGCTACTCCTGGCTACGGTGGCGACCATGGTAACGGCGGGGCAGGGGGTGCTAAGAATCTCCGGTGGAGGTTCGGTTGCCACCTACGACGACTCGACCTGGCAACGTATAACGCACGCACCCTGAGGACTGACGAGAAGATACTGGAGCTGGAAGAAGAGGTAGACAAGTTGCGCTGGCATATTATTGGATTATCTGAGGTCCGAAGAGAGGGGGAGGACACGGTAATCCTCGATTCCGGCAACTTGTTCTATCACCGGGAGGGCGACCATCTGTCCCAAGGAGGTGTCGGATTTATCGTCCACAAGTCTCTCGTCAACAACGTGGTAAAGATTGGGAGTGTGTCGACGAGGGTCGCGTACCTGATACTCAGAATCACCAAACGGTATTCGCTGAAGGTCATACAGGTCTACGCACCAACCTCGGCACATCCCGATGAGGAGGTGGAGGAAATGTATGAGGATATTTCTAGAGTCATGCATTCCTTCAAAACCCACTACACGGTGTTGATGGGAGACTTCAACGCAAAACTAGGCACAAGAGAAAGCGGTGAGCTGAAGGTAGGGAAATTTGGAGTAGGGCAACGGAACCGAAGGGGCCAGCAGCTGGCCGACTTTATGGAGAAAGAGGGACTCTTTATGATGAACTCTTTCTTCCAGAAGCGGCCCCACAGGAAGTGGACCTGGTCGAGCCCCGACGGTTCGACAAAAAATGAGATTGACTTCATTATGACGACCAGACGCCAACTGTTCAGTGATGTCTCAGTGATCACAAGGGTGAAAACCGGCAGCGATCACCGAATGGTTAGAGGCACATTGAACCTAAACGTTAAGTTGGAGAGGTCTCGTCTAATGAAGTCAACGCTCCGTCCCCCTCGTGCTCTAATCCAGAATGCCGAATCTTTTCAGCTCGAGTTACGTAACCGCTTTCAGTGCCTAGAAGATTGCAATGCAGTGGACGATATGAATGACAAGCTCATGGAAACTGTCCATGCGGTCGGAGCTAAGTTCTGCAATACCCGCCGCAGAAGAACACAAAACTCTGCGATCACACTCTTAATCTCATGGCTGTTAGACGGGAGATGAGGCTGCAATCGTCAACAGATTTGACAGCGTACAGGCAACTGAACAGACAGATCTCCAAATGCATGCGGCGAGACTTACGCAACTTTAATACTGCTCGTATTAAAGAAGCGATCGAGCGGAACCAGGGCTCCAAAGTCTTTTCCAGAGATCTGTCTGCCAGAAAGAGCCAACTGTCAAAGCTGAAGACTGAGTGTGGCAGCATCGTTTCCGAGACACCTGAGATTTTGAGTGAGATTGAGAGGTTCTATGGGCAGCTGTACACATCATCGTTGGAGCCACACGCAAGTGTGAGTAACGATCCAAGAGCAAGTCTTACCCGACACTATTCCGATGATATCCCGGACGTCAGTCTGAGCGAGATTAGAATGGCTATCCAGCACCTTAAAAACGGCAGGGCCCCAGGCGAGGATGGAATTACAGCGGAGCTTCTGAAAGCGGGTGGAACACCGGTACTTGAAGTCCTTCAGAAGCTCTTCAATTCCGTCCTCCATGGTGGCACTACTCCGGAGGCGTGGAGCAGAAGTGCGGTGGTCTTGTTCTTTAAGAAAGGCGACAACGCTCTCTTGAAGAACTACAGACCGATTTCCCTTCTGAGCCGCGTCTACGTGCTGTTTTCGAGAGTCATTACGAATCGTCTCGCACGCAGACTCGACGACTTCCAGCCTCCCGAACAAGCCGGTTTCCCGAACAAGCCGGTCAAACTGAAAGATCACATACATACCCTGCGGCAGATTGTACAGAAGACCGAGGAGTACAGTCTGCCACTTTGCCTGGCGTATGTGGACTATGAGAAAGCCTTTGATTCCGTCGAAATTTGGGCGGTGCTACAGTCCCCTCAGCGGTGCCAAGTTGACTGTCGGTATATCGAAGTGCTGAAGTGTTTGTACAGTAGGGCTACGATGGCTATCCGAGTACAGAACCAGAGTTCGAAGCGTATCCAACTGCAGAGAGGTGTAAGACAGGGTGACGTTATATCCCCGAAACTCTTCACCGCTGCGTTGGAAGACGTTTTCAAGCTATTGGACTGGAAAGGATACGGTATTAACATCAATGGCGAGTACATCACTCACCTTCGATTTGCCGACGATATAGTCCTTATGGCAGAATCGCTGGAGGATCTTAGCACTATGCTCCATGACCTCAATGGTGTCTCCCAACAGATAGGTCTTAAGATGAACATGGACAAAACAAAGATCATGTTTAATGTCCATGTCACACCTATGCCGGTAGTTGTTGGGAGCACTATGCTCGAAGTTGTTGACGAGTACGTTTACCTGGGACAAATAGTCCCGACTAGGTAAGTCCAACTTCGACCGAGAGATCAATCGACGGATTCAACTCGGCTGGGCAGCGTTCGGGAAATTACGACACATCTTCACGTCAGGTATACCTCAATCTCTGAAAACTAAAGTGTACAACCAGTGCGTGTTGCCAGTGATGACTTACGGATCAGAGACGTGGTCCTTCACCGCTGGCCGTATGCGGACGCTCAAAGTCGCTCAGCGAGCTATGGAGAGGGCTATGCTCGGAGTTTCTCTGCGTGATAGACTCAGAAATGAGGATATCCGCAGTAGAACCAGAGTGACCGACATAGCCGAACGGATTAGTAAGCTGAAGTGGCAATGGGCCGGCCATATAGCTCGAAGAACCGATAACCGATGGGAAAGAAAGGTTCTCGAGTGGCAGCCTCGTACCGGTAGGCGTAGTGTAGGGCGACCCCCCACTAGATGGAGTGACGACCTGGTAAGACATGCAGGAAGTCGATGGATGCAGGTGGCTCAGGACCGTGCTTTGTGGCGTTACTTGGGGGAGGCCTATGTTCAGCGGTGGACTTGTGAAGGGCTGTAATGATGACAACTAGTACGTTCCAGAGCGATTTTGACTTGCGCAAATTTGAATATACGCTCTTAATACAATCTACATCAAATCATGTACATGCCAAAGCCGTACAATAATGGTTATAGTTCTCAACCATGTATTAGTCCCCGGCAGTGCAATCCGAAGATATACATGAGCGTAACGAAGTTCTGATGTTTGTCCTTGTGCAAAGTTACGTATGCAAACTGCATCCACAATACAGGACAAAATCGTATCGTGAGGATAACGTTTTTAATTAAAAAAGATTATGCAAACACGGAAACATAAATTACACTGGAACAATCATCCAATCCACGGAAGAATGTTTTGTAGGCCATACAAATAGTTGTTCTGGGTCCGTGCGGGATTCACACCCGTGTGTCCCATTTATAAGACGAGGTACCTATTACGATATGAATGTGTTCTAGACGAAGGTGAATCAGGTTTTGTTAGGATAAGCCAGAGCATCTCATCATCCTGCTACTCCATCACCAAAGAACATCAAATTGCTAAAAATCGGTAGAAATGTAATATTTATAAACATAACCGTACAGTGGCTGCGTATGAGAATGAGGGCTGATAACGTTCCTTTCACCAGATGTCGCCAGTTGGCAGTAAGATGAAGTTTTTTGTTACACAATGTATGTCCATATAATTCATAAGTTGCATTTTAAATAAAACTCAGTCGGTTTCCAGAGTATTATATTAATACAAAAAACAATCTATCAGTGGTTTCCTTCTTGAAATTTTACACATTTTTAACACTTTTTTTTTTCTTTTAGGAATATCCTCATTATATTGATTTGTTCATTTATAATCTAATTAATATAGAACATAACGAATATTTCACAAAAGAACATTAACCCTTATATGTTTCTAGTAAATTTTCTCCCCGGCACGTAAACTGTCAAATATTTCACCTCAGTCCTAAGTAGCGCCGCACCGCCCTGGCAGCAAACATTTGGAGGAGACTCTCACTTATAAGTTCATATCATGCAGTGCCACGGGTGTCGCTGGAGCCGGCACAGGAAAATAAAACGGGAGACGGACAAAAGCATTTTCTTACGACCTAAGAAATAACAACTCATTAATAATTTAGAAAAAACCTGCAGTTGAGAATTCGCCTGCTAAGAACGGCGAACACTGCAAGTATGGGATACATTACAAGGCCATGTATGAGTTCCATGTTTAGCGGAAGACTTGCGATTGGCTGCAATTAATAAATTAAATATGTATGTACGTACAATGCTCTCCGCTACGCAGTTTCAGCCTAGTATCAGTTTGCTGTTACGAATAAACCTCGTTCGTTAATGAGTAATCCTGTGGTATCGGACACGTGACGAGAGGTCGTCGGGTCGCCGAACTGAGTCGTGAGCTGACGTCGCGTCGTGTCGACTCAGTGCGGCGTAGATTCCAAACATTTGTAATTTTGTTTTCAAATATTGCTTAATTTGTTTTTATAGAATAGGTGACAAACGAGCACATATTCCACCTGATGGTAAGTGACTGCTTGGCCCATAGACATCTACATTTATTCTCGATTAAGGTTCAAAATGCAGATGCGTTGTCACTCCTGAGGACTAAGACGGGATGCCTCGTATCCAGTAAAAAGAGTCTCCGGTTCTCTACACTCATCATGCGAAACAGCAGCATTAAGCTGCTATACCGTGAGATCGTCGTCTTTTCTCGGTTGAGCCGTCCCATTGGTATTACATCATAATATGGCTGCACCATGACTGTGTATGAAGACAATAAAACTTAAAGGCAGCAAACGTCATGTTTGGCTGACCTACTCGGGTTCGCTATCCATCGATAAGCTCCAAAAATTTTTACGACCTTTTTTTGTTCATCTTAGAACATGCTTCAGTTACCAATGAGTCATTCAACTTGAATGAATATTGAATGAAAATCGGAAACATATTCATATTTTCGGTCACCAAATATGAACCGCATACAAAGATTCTGAATGCGCTCAAGTTTATTAACACGTAAACTGTCCCCATACAGAATTTTTCAATAACTCCAGATGTCTAAATCAGTTTTTGTGTCAAATTGATTCAAAATGACTAATGTTAGTTAGCACACATAAATAACTTTAGGTTTCCTATCCGGTTTTTGTTACCTTTGGACCGTGTACCTTATGAGGTACACGGACTTATCGAGTTAAAGTACTGAGAACGTCAAGTTTAAAAAACGAAATAATGAGACAAATGCCATTCTAAAGCCTGTCTTCATCATCCTCAAGTACACTGTTAGGATCCAACGTATTTCCCTTTCCGTGTGCAATTGGCGACACCGGTCTCGCGAAATCCACACGCTTTTGTATTGTTACTACGGAATTCAATCAACCCTTTCAATCGCACTAAGCAATCGAATTTAATATAATATGTATTGTGAGATACATTGTGTTTTCATGCGATGGCCCAAGTCAATCTATTTATTTATGTAAAACATAAAAGATATTTAATATTGATATTGTCACAACACAACACAATTTTTTGTTTGTTTGAACTATATATGAATAGTTTTACGTAATTTTATTTATTGATGCTCTGTTGAAAAGTCCTAACAATTTGAGCAAACTAACTCAGAAGGTCATGGAGAGAGCTCAAAGAAAGAGACGGGGGCGTGTGTACCGCGTAGATTACTGCATATAAATACGTGTAGCGTTTGCGGTATACGGACGTGTACTGTGTACTGTGTGTACTGTACTGTATTCGGTACACTAGACAGCTAACATGTTAAGCACCTTCTCATTTAAATTGATAAAGTACGTGTCATCATCATCGAAAATTAGTAAAAGGAGTGATTGCAGAAGCGCAATTTTAGTTGGTATGGACCGGATTTTTTAAACTACGGAGAAATTCAACCGACATAAACACCATCCAAAAACAAACAACTCATCTCGCTTACTTGAGGCCAAAATGAAAAAGGTAACCTATATACTCGATGACATCATCACAAAAGTTTAATCATCTTACCGCCGTATATAGGTCACCGAGTAAGCTGAACGCATAGATATCGTATAACCGTACTTTTTCAGAGGTCACAAGGTTATTTAAATCGCGGAGTCAGCGCGATATCTGCAGGAGTGACATGAATTATTTTACTCCACCGTTTGTATGCTTATCCAATACAGCCTAAAGTCCACTACGAAGATAAGCCTGCCGCATTGATTGCCTCATAGGGGAGTTTTTACCATACTTGACAAGCGGATTGGAGACCGAAGTTTTTTAAATAATTTTGAGTTGTAACAGTAAAGTTGTACAAACACTGGACGGTATGGGATGGTGGATATTTTTATACCACCACAACAAAAACTTTTATATGTTTTGTCATAAGTTTGGTAAATGTTGACTGTAGCGCAAAATTGCGAAAGCGGACAAAGAAATTTGTACACATTTTAATAATGAGAAAATAATATGTCAATTATGCAAAATTATCTACACCATTAAGTTTTCAAATGCCTTGTAAGTTATTTGGAAAGCTTGTATGGTATTCCGTATTCGAATCGCTATAAATAACTTAAATTATTTACGATCTATAAAATAATGTTTAGCGTGATTTGTATTTCGCGTAGAATGTTTACTAAAATAAATAATTGAAAATGTAAGTTGTTTTTCTTATATTTACCATAATATGGTAAATATAAGAAAACCAGCCTAAAATAACTATAAATATAATTTAGCATAGTGACAATATCGATTACCCCATTTCTTCCTGTGAGTTTTATAAGAGGAGAAATCGAAACATGCCAAAAAGATATCATAGCATCCAACAGATGAAGATATCACCATCTGGTCACGCTACCCAGTCCGGTGACGAGGAGCAACATCTCAGATGCGTGACGCCTGCTGTTGCTGTTGCGTGTGATCTTCAAGCCACCGACAAATCCTTGACAAACGGGGAGCCTCGTGTCCAGCAATTGACATTTTGAACTGATGATGATAATTTAATTTAATTATGCTAGTATGCATATCATCTTAGTATTATCTAATTATAGTAGCCTTGTTGGCCTAGTAATCGTACACGTGGCTGCCGGTCATAAGGTCCCGTGCAGTAAGTAACAGCCCAAAGTTAGTAAGTTTGTGGTATTACACCCGCGTGCTTCGGAAAGCACGTTGCTTCTGCGCCTGATCTCTTTCCGGACGCGTCGAATTACCGTCCCATCAGATTGGCGCACTCACTATACGAGACACAGCAGCATGAAGCTGCTATTTTATGCTGGTATACTGTAAGAGCGTGGTTACGGTCGAATCGACCCATTCCTGCAGCATGGCTCTACTAAGTTAAAAAAAAAAGTGCACCTGTGCTTACATACCGAGTGTATGCACTATATAATCCTGCCCTGCACAGTGGCTAGTCTCCGTTGAGACTGGTCTCCGAGACCGAGATTCGATCTGGCGGACATTGGTCTTTATTAGAAGCGCAATGATAGGCACTACACTTTTAAACAAGAACGCTGTTGGAATTGGTACTTTTTTTAAGTCACGTTAAGAGATAAGCGTAGATTAGTGGGTTAGGAGGTGACTGCGCAGCGCAGAGTTCCTGTTGTGGAAGTGTTGTGATAGCAGCGAGTGTAAACAAAGTGACGGCGCCCCAACTCGACCTATATTTAATTAATATTTTATCTTTGATTTTAGAAACACACAGCTTTATTTGTATTCATTAATTTTTGGCATTCGTCTCAATCTAAATTTAGTTTTGTGAAGGTTTCACTGTTACGGCGCAACAGACAAAAATACACATTTTTTTCAATTACAGCCCTTTACAAGGCCACTACGAGTATTGAACAACGGTCTTCTCTAAGGAATGCCACAAAGCACAGTCCTGATCCAACTGCATCCATTGACTCTCTGCACGTCTCACCAGCTCGTCACTGCATCTAACAGCTCCGGGCCGCCCAACACTTCGCTTACACTTGAGAACCATTGCAACTTCAGCTTACTCATTCTACTGATAAGTCGATTACCCTAAGCGGCGGTTGACCTCCGATAGGAGTAATAGTGTTCTGTGCGGTTGACACTTTCCTGCCATTAGGCGACTCGCATGCTCGTTTGCCCTTCTCTTCTATAAAAAACGAGAAAATAAACCCTGGTTCTACCTCGGGTATCTACTGTATGAACTATATCACGCAGAGACTCCGAGCATAACTCTCCTAACGAAGTCTCCTCCATAAGAGTATAGCTCGCTGAGATATAAACATAATTTTAATAAGTTACCAAAATTTTGTTAAATATTTCTTTTGATACATAATACAAGCTATGCTATTTACATTAATAATATTCCTTTTACCACTCCTGGTAGCTAGCTTTTAGTAGCTAAAGTGCTAGTGTTAGGAGTAATTCACGACTGGAGTCTAATATCGATTCGAACCCACGACCTCTTGAGTTCGCGGTCCAGTAAACGAGCACACAATACACTAAAGGGTAAATAGTTGTTGTAGCCCAAAGTACATCTATCCTTGATTAATCATCAAAACGCTGGTGTGCTCTCACTCCTGAGGGCTAGCATGGAATGCCTCGTTTCCAATAGTGTCTTCAGTTCTCTATACTCACCATAGAAAACACAAGCATTGAGCTGCTATTTTACGCTGGTGTCTGTGAGAGCGTGGTCCTTACCCGGTCGAGCTGACCCATCGTGCTACAACTATAATATAGCTGAAGCATGCCATACGAGGGTGGATTGAAAAGTACTCGGCCTAACCAAGAAAATAAACACATACTAAATCAGTTATATTTTTATTTTTCTACATAATCACCATCAAGTTCAATACACTTTTGCCACCTCCCCTTCCAAGCATTTAGACCGTTGAAAAAAAATGATTCTTCCTTAGAGTCAAAATATGCGTCTACAGCTGCTTTGACCTCGTCGTTTGTCGAAAATCTTTGACCTCCCAAGTGCTTTTTTAGGTTAGGGAACAGAAAGAAGTCTGATGGTGCCAGATCAGGTGAATACGGCGGATGCGGTAACAGTTCAAAGCCACAGTTGTGAATTTCAGCCATTGACTGTACTGACGTGTGAACACGGGCGTTATCTTGATGAAACAGGACTTTTCTTCTGAGCATTCCTCGACGTTTTTCTTTTATTTCCTCTCGTAAACGACGTAGTAAGGTGCAGTAGTAATCAGAGTTTATAGGCTGAACCCTTTCAAGATAATCAATCATAATCACACCTTTCGAGTCCCAGAATACTGAAGCCATCACCTTATTTGCCGACAAAATCGACTTAGCCTTTTTAGGGGGTGGTGAACCAGGTCTTCTCCACTGTTTTGATTGTTGTTTTGTTTCCGGTGTACAGTAATGAACCCATGTTTCGTCCATAGTAACAAAACGATTCAAAAAATCATCTGCATCGGCTTCAAATAACTCCAAACAGTCGCGTGAAATAGTCAATCGCGTCCTTTCTTGTTCAACTGAAAGCAGTCGCGGAACCCACCTCGCAGACACCTTGTGGAAACCCAACTCGTTGACAATGATGTTTTGAGTTCGTTCATAAGAGATGCCTATAATCTCGGCTATCTCTCTAATTTTTAATCTGCGGTCTCCCATTATTAAATCAAGTACTTTTTTAATATTTTCGTCAGTAGTTGACGTCGAAGGCCTTCCAGAGCGCGGTTCATCTTTCACACTCTCTCTACCATGCTTAAATTCTGCTATCCATTTTTTGACGGATGAATATGACAGAGCACAATCGCCTAATGTACTGACCATGTCATCATGGATGGCTTTTGATGATAGCCCCTTCTTATGGAGGTACTTAATGACGGCACGCTGCTCGATTTGCTCCATTCGCGGAAATTATGTCCGATTACTTTGTTAATAAATTTATAAAATCACAATTAATTATCGCACACGTTTCGAACTTCATTTGATTTTTAGAATTGAATGGATCTGTGTTAGGCCGAGTACTTTTCAATCCACCCTCGTATATCACGTTATTATGTCACGTTACGCATGCTATTTGGATAAAAAATAAACAATGCGGTGCGTAATATATAACGAGTGTGGTTTTGTTCCTTTACGCGCTTTATTTTAATTATTTATAAGTTACTCGGGACGCGCCTCACTCTCATTGCAGGGTGGATATCTGCCGTAATCGCCACGCTTGTTTTGGTTTAATCGAAACTCGTGGTCGAAATATTAAACAAGCTGCATTTTACTTTCAACTGCACCGTCACCGTTACCGTTACAGGCTAAACATAGGCCCTTATCATAGATTGCCCCACAGGGGGATATCTGCCATATTTGTCACGCGTGGCAAGCGCGTTGCTTGGTTCTGGGGTACCGCACAAAATACAAATATCTATTTTGCCATGGCAAACACTCTTTAAAATCTCGGTCTTGAATTGCAGATTCGATTATTGTTAACCTGTGTTTATTTTTAATGTGTAAGTACTTTGGTATTCATTAGATTTTAATAAAATTTCTTTAAAAAAATTGAAATGCCAAAAAAACTTATTGTTTCGGATAGATGGCGGTGTATCACCTCGTTTACGTAGCTTATGGCGTTAGACCAGCTACGTTCAGCAGCATTAAAAGCGTTAGACTTTTTATTTTCCCTTTATTATTTTCTTGCTGATTTAAAAAATTACTAGCAGAGCGCTGCTTGTTAGGAGTGGTTCACGACAGTAGTTGAATGGCGGATTCGAACCCACAACAGAGTTCGCGCTTTGATGCCTTTAGGCTACAGTCGTCTAGGTACTTTTCTGTTCTAACGGTGCCACATCTCATTTTCGAAATGGTTTTAGAGCAAGGAAGAATCCACAGAATATCAGCGTAAATTAGCAGCTTAATATGAGAAGGGTAGAGAACCGGTGTAATATAGGAAAGGTGTCAATGAAGGAGACGTGTGGTTGGTACTAAAACTTTAATTAGACTGCTCATTATTCTACCTTAACACTAAAGTATATTAACGTGGGAGCACTACACTACACCGGAAGCCCTTTTTAATGGAAACGAAGCATCCCATCTTAGGTTTCATTTCAGTGATTAGATTCTTAACTGAGGATAGATGTGGATGTCTATGGGCCACAGAAAACATTTGCCATCAGGTGGATGCGCTCGCTTGTCACCTGTCAATAAAAAACAAAGTCCATGCCGCCATAATGCGTATTGGCAGACTTCACTCGTTCCCGAAATGTTTTTTGATTTCTCAAGCAAGCAATTTTATTTAATCATTCACATTTGTGCTGAAATCTGCCTTGACAGGCCTGTTGGTCTAGTGGTTAGTGACCCTGACTGCTATGCGAGGTCGTGGGTTCGATTCCCACCCAGGACAAATGTTTGTGTGATGAGCACGATCATTTGTTCTGTGTCTGGGTGTAATTTATCTATAATATTTATGTATTTAGAAATATATAAGTATGTTTATCAGTTGTCTAGTACCCATAACACAAGCTGTGCTTAGCTTGGGACTAGATGGCGTTGTGTGATAGTTGTGGAATATTATTGTTATTATTATCTAACACTGCTGCATGTTAATGAGCTGCTCGTGACCGGTATCCAAGCGACGACAGCACAGTTGTATTGAGACACCAGCAGAATGCTCGGGATCACATCCAGAGGAGAGAAGCTATGGCTGAGCTTGTGAATCATACACTACAAGCAGTCTGCGAATGGGGCGATGCTAATCTTGTGAAATTAAGTGTCTTCAAAACACAAGCGTGTCTCTTCACTGCAAAAAGGAGCTGCTAGCTCATCTCGGCTCCTTTACGAAATGTATCACTGGAATACACCGACAGCCTTCAGTTCTTGGTAGATTTTTTCTTAAGCCTGAACTTTGGGCGATTCATTGAACTCAAGACCATAACAGCTGCAAGGAAGTTAGGTGTCTTTGCTAAGATGCGGCAATATTTCACGACGGGGACAGCTGATAACTCTATATTAAGCGCAATACCGGTCATGCATTAAGGTATTACTGCCTATATTGGACTGGACTAATGGAAAGGCACGCTATGAGGCTTACTGGTGACCCGAATCTGGTTAAAACTAATCTCACCTGTCTCGAACACAGGCGCAAAGTAGCCACCCTTTTGGTTTTCTATAGGATGCACTGCGGAGTGTGCGCAGAAATTGCATAATTTAATCCCTTTCTCTTCTTTCCACCATCAGACGACCAGACGCCCGGCCTGTCTCCAGCCTTTCGTTGTTTACCCACCGCACATTCGAACCAAACGGTTTGGTACATCATTCGTCATGCGTCCGATTACAATGTGTCTTGGAGGTTACAGTGAGTACTGCATAGGTTTTTGTTAAGTCAGTGCGTTTCACCATCTTTGGCTACGTCACTACTCACCACTTACCGTCAGGTGGGATGGTAGTGAAGCGCCGCCTTTTAATAGTAATTTCTTTTGAAGGAGTTTCAATAAAACGTATCACATTCACGTTAAAATTTTATATTGTAAAAACAGTTATATTCACATTTACATTAAAATATTTACAGCTAATAAATATGGCTTATTCAAACACGATATCAACGACACTTCTACCACATTCATTCCCCACGTGACTCACTTGGTACACTGTACATTTTATTGTTACTTCACCTCCAAGCTTTACATGGTATATATTATGTGGTAGAGCTATGCTGCAGCTATCTTATGGTTGCAGCACGAATAGGTCGGCCCCACCGGGGAAGGACCACGCTCTCGCAGAATATCAGCCTAAAATAGCAGCTCAAGGCTGCTGTCTTTCGTATGGTCAGTGTAGAGAACCGGAGACCCGTTTTACTGGAAACGAAACCTTTCATCTTAGTCCTTAAGGGTGACATCGCATCTGCATTTTGATTCTTAATTGAAGATAGGTGTAGATGTGTATGGGCCACAACATCCACTTACCATCAGGTGAAAGTGGCGACGCCCTGGTGACAAAGAAAAGGAAGTTGTAAAAGCCCTCAATCAAAGGTGGTAATGGTTTCTATCATTCATTCTATTTACCTTAAATTTAACATTTATGTGATTTTTTTATAAAATTGAAACAACACATTACAGTCCACGTGATGGAGAGTGGCTGCAGCAGGCATGTACACCCGCAACAAACTTCCAACAGTGAAGGCTGCGGACACACCGTCACCTGAGCACCAAGACGGAATAACTCACAGCCTGTAATTATACCGGCTCTGAACACACTGCACTCTGCTATTTGGTGGCAAGAATATTATTTATTAGTTTAAAACATCAGATAATAATACTTCTGTAATATCAAGGGTTTCAACGTACATGACTAGATACAAAATTAACTACGTATTCATCAAAACCTCGAAAGGCCCAAGGAAAAAAATATGTTTTAATAATAACCGTCCGATGTTCTTAAAAAACGACAATATGTATAAAGACTTCGCCAAACAGAACGCGTACTTAGCGCGCGTCAGTGCTAGCCTGTTATAGCGAGCTATAGCGCCGAATTGTGTTCTACTATGACGCTACTATACTATCAAACAAATCGAAAAGGGCGCCAGCGACATCGACACTTTCCGCTAACTTAGATATATGGGAGCCCTCTTTGAAGCTTCGCCTTCATAGACACCTCCGCCAAGGACACCTCGACAGAGACACTTCCGGCAGACACCTCCGTCTAATTCGTTCATGAGCCAAAAAAAAAATTAGAAAACAGTGAAGTATATAAAATTCTAAATTTTATTTAAAAAAAAAACAAGAGTATGATGCCATAGATCGCCTATTCCAAAGTTATGCCCAAACATTTAAAGTTTTTTTGAAAGCGTAACAAATAAAACCCAAAGTAGAACTGGCTAAGCTATTTGCAAGCATAAAAACAGAGGAAATGTAAAAAAACGTCCAAATATTTAACAATTTACCACATTATTCATACATGAGTATTGAAGACTGTACTGTCTCCTATGAAGTAATCAATTCTGGGCCAGAAAGTTTGTCCCCAGCGGCTGCTATAGATTTATCTACCGACCCCGGCGGCACTACATCACACAAGCCAGCTGAGCTGCTGCCACAGTCACTGTCATAATGGTATCGCAGTAAACAAGTACTCGTATCTTAAAAAATAAATATTTCTTGCGTCAAACAGATTAAAAGTCTTTTTCTTGTAGCAATAGGCGTCCTGCAATTTGTTGTAGATCTGCTTATTATTGCGATGAACAGTTTATGCAATTCTGCGAATAAATCTTTAGGCATACACAATTATGTAAAAATATCGATCTTCATGTGATGAAAGCTCGTAACACAAACGATATTCTCCTAATTCCTATCTCCTTATATTGACGACGACGTCAATAATAGGAGATGGGAATTATGTATGGGTATAATATATACAATAGTATGGGTACATGAGTACCCATACTTTCTCTGTGATCGTGATAAAGCATATAAAACTAATAATTCTTCCACATCTGAATCACTCGACATCTCAATAGCGAACAAACTTTCCAAAAATAAAATAAAATTCAACAGAAACCTCATAAATTACTATATTTGAGTAAAACAATTTCATGTCATTAGATCTGCGACCATAGCGTATCTCCATATTTTTCCCCAGTACATCCTCATGCAGTATGTTCTGGGAAATAAGCTTGCAATTATGACGCTAATACCAATATAAGTATGAGCTTTCCGTTACTAATATTTAACAGAACAGAAGACTTATTCGTTTTTTCAACAATTAACTTTACTATAATCCATCAATCGTAATAAACAGCACGCGAGCGAGGTCGCGGGAACAGCTGTTATGTAACTATTATGTCATTTGTATTGAACTTTAACTTAATTTTATATTCATTGTAGTTTACAAAGAAATATGTTTCGGTTTTAATTTTTATATCGATAGCTAATCGATAATTTTTGCTTTGCTTTGTGTATCGTTAATCACCTTTTTAAAATCGATTTAACATTGTTCCATTTCTAGACATGCCTAACTGTAAGCTGTCACCCGCACCATGTTATAACGCAAAGACTATAGATATCTCTTGAATAAGAGTAGAGTCCCTCATAAGGGTATAATTGATAGAATTTATTCAAAAATTCCTATTTTATAAGGCAAGTACAATATGATCCCAAAACAATTTGTATTCGATAAGAAGTATAAGATAAAATTAAATGAAACTGACCAGCCGAAGAGATTATACCCAAAAGAGCTTAGTTTTCACGGATAGTTTCTAAAACAAATGAAGGTGTAGGATCTGGAACTTTCTCTGAAGACCTTAATATCCACATATGTTTAGGTGGAGTGTGTGGGTATAATCCAAGAGGCCATAGCAATAGATGCTAGGAATGTGAAAGACTTCTCCATCAGAATACTGACCGACAGTATGGCGGTACTACAAGCTCCGAGTTGTAATGTGGTGGACTCAGGGCTAATATAGGAATGCCATCAACAATTAAATGAGATATGTCAGCACAGGAATGTGACTCTGCAATGGATCAAGGGACACAGTGGATCCAGAGGCAATGATGCAGCAGACAAACTGCCCAGAAGAGGATCGGCTCTGGCCACTTTGGTAATGCCTTGCAGACTGTAGACAAGCTAGGGAGGCCATGCCTGAAATAAACAGTCGCCTAACCAAGGTTCCAATGAGACTGAACAAGCCACAGATCAGGATAGTAACAAGTGCTATCACAGAACATGGCTTTCTTTAACAAACATTTGTTTACCATAGGTATTACTGAAGGCCCCTGTGCAGGGCATGCATGGGGAAGGAAGAAACGGCGGCTCACGTGTTGCTGACATGTCCGGAGGTCGCTGCATACAGGGCTAAACATCTCGACACGCCGGGGTCGCTCCCCAAAGTTGTTTGCAACATCAAAGGACTGTTGAAATTCTTTGGGGAGATTTCATGGCTCGAATAATCACATTATTCCTGCCCACACGCAAAATACGCGTGTAGCAGGTAAGGTCGTAAACTAAACTAAGACAGTAGGTTACCAAAATTAACTGATGAGCATTCCAAATAAGAAAGTTCTAATAAACGTAGTTTTTTGGAAATAATTATTTTCCTCAACCCTCGTGGTAGACGCAGAATTGCCTTGTCATAGAGTAAAAAAAAGTAAGAAAGTTATTATAGAGTTCTAAAAGTATGGCCTTATATGATTGAAAAATTACGAATTAACTAACGAAAATAGAAATATGAAAAGACTTTGAAGAGCATCTGTCATAAAAATTATTCTTTCATTATTAACGTCGCATGAAATAATACTACTGTACTTACTATTGTAAGATTTCAAAACTTACAATAGTAAGTACAGTAGTAGATAATACTCACCAAGGCATCGCGAACTTCTTGCACCCGACATCTTTGACGAAAAAATAGCTGATTACAGTCACTTGTTAATGTCAAAATGCTAAACTATGCATCAAAAGTTCGGATACGCTTTTCAATCCTCAGAAGAATAACAAAGTGAAATTTTAAATCTAAACAGTAATATTGAATAAGAGTTAAAACTGCCATTAAGTAAATAACTAATTTTTTTATCATGTTCACGGGCGGTAATTACTTTCATATATAGTTCTATGTAAATGACATTGGGCCTCACGAGGCTAAGCAAAATGACGAAATTGAAAAAATTGGCACTTGTTCCACCCTTACCCTTACTTTTCATGCCATTTCACCCCAATGTATTTGCAGTTTTTTGTGGATAGGGCTGAGTAGGTGAGGACCTGCATAAGATGTACGAATTTTCATTTAATATGAGCTTAAACTAAAATATAACTAAAGCTGAAAATCCTTACAGACTATAAATACACTTTAGTTCTCTCATACTTCTCTTACCCTTCGTATTAAAATATGGCAGTTCACGTATTGCAACTTGGCGGAATTATGTAAGAGGATGTAACATGTACACAGTTACAGTAGACCTCTTTTTAAGTTTTCCCCAGATAAAACACGATTTTTAAACTATATATTATAGTTATTGGCCGCAAAACACGAACTCCTATAAACTGTTCCTTGAATCACACACAGCGACATTTACAATTTCACATTTTCTTTAGAGATCTATCAGTACCAAAATTAGGTACTTAATTATTTCTAATATTAAATTATATATACACTGTACATTACCTTGTCTCATTAAGTATAAACACAAACATTCACTAAAATTTACGACCAATCTCAAATAAACATAATAAACAGACTTAACCTCCCTCACTATGCTACATGGCAAGGCTCACACGGGGATATGTTCTCCTGACTGCTGCTTCACAAGCAGACTTCATACATAGACACAGTAAAAGTTAAGTAGAGATTTAGCCAGCGATGCCGGTTAAACGACGCAGTTCTGTGGATTAGACATTTGAGCGCACAGAGACATGTTTCTCAAACATTTTTCAATCGCAATCCCTTGAAAACAAAAAATGGGTCAGCTGTGACGTCGACACTACGATAACGGTCGAGTGTTTCTAGAATAAGAATTGTTAACTTTTGACGTGTATACGTCTTTAAGTTTGCTTGCTTGGTGGTAGGCAATTCAGAAAACTGATGATGACAAAATCGGTGATACATTTTGATGTTGTGTTGCAGATACATATTTATCATATACATACAACATTCAAACGCACCACTCGATAGTAAAGGATCAAAGAAATCGTTACATGATTGAGTACTGCAACGCATCGCGCGTGTTGGAGGGGAGAGCGCCACTATTTTGAGGTCGTTTCGTTACGTACACGTATTCAAGTAAAACACACGACGTGTCCACGACACACCCCGAGTTTTTATATACTGTTTATGAAGTGTTAAATGAATTGTATAGTTCTTTTAATAATTAAGTAGGATTTTAAACCCTTATAATATATATAACATGTACCACACCACACACATGAATAATAGATAAAACATAGTTCCATAAAATGGACACAGAATTGAGAAAGCAGTTTTATTGACGCAAACTTCTTGAACATGCTAGCTTGCGGAGTAAGACGTTGTCACATCACAAACAAAGACATCTTCTCTATCATAGTGGATATAACTTATAAGTTAAAAAACAAACGAATCCATCGCGTAGTATGTCGACACCAGATTTCAAATTAAAATTAATAATGTAGATTAAGGATTCTCAATAAGGATAAGAGTGCCTTATTTTTATACAAATTTCGATCCCAGCTGTATACAACCCCCTAGAGATCGCGACTCCCAGTTTGAGAAACGATGTTCTAGTGATCGCTGTTTTGTCGTTAAAATTAACTACTTGACATTTTACACATGTCAATTGCATGTAGTGTGCTTGCAAACGACGTGCAGAGCGAATGATGGCAAGTTCAGGTATAGCGCGAGGGCGACTATTTCTTCTTGGGCTTCTTGGGATTCCGGGAACGACTCTTGGCCTTGCAGAGCGGACAGATGGGCGCGTTGCGGTGGATCTGCTGATGGCACGAGAGACACGACTTCATGGGCGGCGGCTGTTGTCTACAGAACCGAACAGATGCATATAAGGAAATTGAATCAGGAAATGGGCCGCAGCATTGTTCTGATAACAACGAAATATCAAAAACTGCGGTTGCTAACAACATGCCAAGCGTGGTAACTACGCCAAGCTCCTGTGAGCCAAGCTATTGAGAGGCGTGTGTTCAACAGTGGTACAGGCTGTAATGGATGCAAATGGTGTGGTGGTGGCATAAAACAATCCGTCATCCCATTTCTTCCCGTGGGTCGCATGAGACGACTATGGAAATATCATAAATTTAAAATATAATTTTTTTTGAAACGAGGCATTTCATCAGATAATTTTTGCGAGTTACCATCAAGTTATTTAGAGTACACACACACACAAGTTATTTAGAGCAACCATTAGCAATAAACCAAAAAAATATGGTAGTGATAGTAAAATTCAACTTGAGAAGGACCTATGTTTAGCAGTGAATTATCACAGGCTGATGGTTTGTTTCGATGTAGCCACTTTACCAGCCCCTCCACGCACACAGCTGGTGTATTCCAGCTGCAGCAACCGGTATGCCATCTCATACATACTCACGGTGTGGTGGATATTCTTTATAGAATAAGGGTGACAAAAGAGCACAGTCCACCTGATGGCATGCGGATACTGACCCATAGACATCTACAACATAGACATCTACAACATAGACATCTACAACATAGCAAATAGACATCTACAACATAGACTCTACACATAACATCCAAATACATCTACAACATAGACATCTACAACATCCATTCTCGACTAACACTCCTGAGGACTAAAATGCCTCGTTTCCAATGAAAACGGTCTCCGGTTCTCTACACTCGTCATACGAAACACAGCAGTATTAAGCTGCTATTTTACTTTGCTGCTATTCTGTGAGTGTGGTCCCTCCCCGGTCGAGCCGACCCATTCGTGCTACACTACCATAATATGGTTGCAGCATAGTTATTACGCGTAAAATTATATTTTAGTTATTTGTGCTATTTACTTAATTTAAGTGAAATTCTTAGTGGCGTCACCTGTTGAATAGCAGTAAAACTTTTCTCTAAAAATTTGTATAATATGATGTTGATGAAATGCATGCATGAAGCAAATAATATTATAATAAAAATAAATAAAATCATGGGAGTCATTCACTGCGTTTTTAAATATGGCATATACAAGTTATTTATATGCATTTCTCTTTCTTTTAGTTTCTGTTATGTAAAATTATGGCCATAGGCAGAACTTTGTACAAAATTATACTATGTTTACAAAAATACAATATTTTCTTAATAATTACATTTCTTGCCTCTTAGATTAAATCATAGCCAATTCCTATCAAATAAACTTCAAGCACATTATGTTGTACATTATACAAAATTGTTTAATATCGGTATTTTACTGGACATGACCAAAGCCTATGATCGAAATCGATTTGACATACTTTTACGGAATTTACACAGAATAGGAGTAAGAGGCCCAACATACAACTAGTTCGAATCCTACCTGACCAATCGAATCTATAAATTATTCTTAGAACGATGCTAAGTGAGAATGTGTTGATTCATATACATGATTAGGTATAAACATAAATTCAGGTATAAATTGGAAAAAAACACATAAAGAAAGTATCATCTAAACTTTCCCGTTTCTCGTATGCATTATACGAACTTAAAAAAGTTACAGATTCAAGAACAGCCATGTTACAGCATAGTATGCACTATGCTTATGCCCATGCATGGCTCAAGTACGGCATTTTACCGTGGGGAAACAGCACAGACGTAAATAAATTGTTTATTTTACAAAAAAAAATATATCCATAGATACAAACATAGACAGCACTGAGCATATATTGTTTCCTACTATCGCGGTCTCTTTTTCTGAATGTTTCACGTCTACCGCATGTGAAGTGTGAACTGCACACATGTTTTTTTTAAATTACTGTTTTAATCTTTAAGCTTGAGAGCTTAAGAAATGCATAGTAAACTATGCATTCTTAACACATGTATCTGTTAATATATTTCATAATTTTATCTTATCGGTAGAACGCAGCGTGTGACAAGCAGAGCGGGATGAGGGAAGGATGGGTGCTGGTGTAGGGGCGGGTAGAACGAAACTCAACGAAACAAAATCGAACCTCAGCGAGACGGTAATGAAATCTTGTTGGAGGGCAGACCTGAAGGCGGGCGGAGGGGGCGGCTTGCGCGGCGCAGGAGGCAGGAATGCGGGCGTGCCGCCCGCACCCCCCGCGCCCCCCACACCTGCGCACACGCCGCCGCCGCCCAGCGAGCTGCGACTCGCCGCCGGGAACCGACTGCCGCACCACATACATTATAAGGGAGACTGTCTCGTTGGTCTAACAGTTGTGAATACGATTGCTGATCATGAGGACCCAGGTTCGAATCCCAGTTCGGGCCAAAATTAGTTGTTGGGTTTTTCTGTCAAAAATTCTCAGTAGCAGCCCGAAGTCAGGAAGTTGGCGGTGTCCTGCGCCAGATCTCTCTCCGGTCGCGTCGGATAACTGTCCCGCCGGAATATGAGAGTGAGGAAATAGTTACACCTGTGCTTGCATACTACACTCGGACACTATAATCTTGTCCTGCGCTGATGGCAAATCTTCGTTGAAACTGACCGCCGTGATCGAAATTCGGTCTGGAGGACATTTAATTAGGGATGCTCGATGTTGCAAAAAAAAAACCATACCTTAATATTTTACACACACGTCCTTATAAATTAATTATTAATATTATAATCTGTAAAACACATGATATAAATTGAAAAATGAATTCAAAAATTGCATATTATGGAAGTCGATAAATGCCTATGTTTTAGGTCAATCAATGTTTTATGGCGTTACTTGGATGAGGCCTACCTTCAGCAATGGACTTGGGTTAGGATGTAATAACGATGATCGTAACTTATGTGTATGCTTCATCTAAATAGTAAACATTTTCTTTATCTGCGCGTTGTAGTGTCTGTTTTGACCTTACGGTATGTACTTTCATCCGACAAAAGTTGTTGTATTTTAAAATTAATATTAAAATACAAAAACAAGCGCAGATAAAGGAAATGTTACGGTTGTAATGGATACGTCGGATTACAATTTTAAAATACAACAACTTTTGTCGGATGAAAGTAAACATTTTATCAAGGTTTGATACAATAGTATAATACCTACTCATATTTATTACGTTGGCCACACTTATTTTCGTAATATCGGTATTCAAATTTATGATGTTTTACATATTACATTATCGATATTAACAAATCGATATTTTATATCTTAAATCGATTATTATCAATATCCCAAAACAAATTCGCACTAGATTGCTGCAAGTAGTCTAACAACATCACCAGCGGAACATATCGACAAAAATTTTCTGTTCCCATTGAAATCGCGTCTGCGCCGTGCTGTGATGACGAAGTGAGAGACAATGATGTTTTACATATTACATTATTGATATTATAACAAATCGATATTTTATATCTGCACCATTACCTCACTCTGTAACGTGGGGGTCGTAAAAGGCGACTACAGGATAAGCCAGAATAATCTTATGGCTTTCGATAGATGCCAGTATAACCACTCTTTTACACCAAGCGTAAAAATACTCAGATCAGAGGCGAACAGTAGCGTCAATAATGCTTAGTCTGGTAGTGCGATCGTTAATCCGTTTTAACTGGCTGATGATGAGATGATGATGACCATACCATTATTCTCTTAAAATGTTGTGGTTTGGCAGTTTTGAACCAGCGACTTTCCGATTTACCGTCCACAGGCCGTATCCTTAACTATGAAGTTACTGTCGCTTCAAGTTATTCTAGACATACATTAGTGTTTTTTAATTCCGGATAAATTAGAAAGTGTAATTAATTAAAAAAAAATATTTGATCTCGTTATACAAACCACAGCAGTAATATGTTATATTAAATTAAAATTTTCTTGCAACATACCGACCGAATCTCAACCAAGAAAGCATTAATCGACTTCAAACAATGTAGATGTGTTACTTCTGCGGACTGTGGTGGCATGCCTCACAGTCTACAATCATGCTGGCTCTCTATTTATACCCTTCAGAACGAAACACAGCAGTAAAGTTTAGATGCAACAATAGGTAGAGACACTTGCCCAGATGACTCCTGGGCAGAGAACAAGTCTTACCATCTGTATGTCTGTACATTGTAATTTCTTTGGAAAAAATATTGAAAGGGGCCTAAAATAAGTAATAATTAACTACAAAACGTTATAATTTTAGTTTTATATTTACTCAGGTGTAATAGGTGATCCCTCCTCTTCATGTAGATCAGGGAGACGGTCGAGACCAAGGCATTGTCGCCTCAGCATGTCGACTTCCGCCTTCAACGGTCTGTAGTCTTCGTGCAGACGCGACGCGTTGGTTAATTTACGCCCCATACTTTCCTCCGTTTGCTTTATCACAGTCTCCATCTGAAAATTGATTGTGGAAGTAATGTATTTTTTATAGAATAAGGATGACAAACGAGTATAAAGTCTATGTAATGGTAAGTGAATGCCATTGCCCATAGACATCTACATTTATCCTTGATTAAGAATCAAAATGCAGATGCGTTGTCGCCCCTGTGGACTAAAATGGAATGCATTGTTTCCAGTAAAAATGTCCTCCGGTTCTCTATACTCACCATAGGAAATACTCAGCCTAGCCTCAAGCTACTATTTTACGCCGGTATAGTTAAACAGTGGCCCAACAGGCCCGGTTACTTTGGCTCTACTGCAGATACTCTTATTACATCTATCATAGCATAAACCCAACCCTCTCTATAGCTCGCCGTGCAACATCCAACTACCTCATACGAAAATTGGAGAAGAACCACGTCTCAGAGCCATGTCACTGGCAACTTGCACATTATTAATTGACTAGATAACAAATTCACCGCATCAACTTCTAGTTTACGACTCAGTGTCAAGGAGTCGCCGCTAACAGGACATTCCACTATTTAAGCGCTGTCACGTGTGGCTTTATATTTTGAAATATAAACGCATAATTATTTAAGCCCTATTATAGGGTTATTTTGCAATAACCGCCCAAATTTGCAGAGAAAGTTCAGAATAAGTAATATAGGAAAATGGTGAAGATAAATTAATTTAAAAAATAATTGAAGGAACCAGGCGTTACTTTGGAAATCCATTATAATAGAGATATTATCTTTAATTTAAAATATTTCAAACATTCTGTTCTTTTTATCTTTTAAAAATGCGTATAAATGCTTTAACGGATAAAAATCTAACGTTTAAAAACTATTTTTCTACGCACACACATATTCGTAAGGATCGAAAAGGTCGGCGAAAACGAGAATCGAATTGCACACAGAGGAGCACGCGTACACGTAGTGCGTTACCCATGAATTAAATTCAATTTGGGATCATTCCAAATAAAAATAAAAGTCTTTTTACTAGTATTTTTAAAAACTACAATAACGGAATGTCATTATTTATATAGTTTACTTAAGTTTAAAATTTGCCTACTCTGGAAAACAACCCTGCATATTTTTTTAGAAACAGCGTTACGTAGCATTTTCAGCAGCCCCCACGTAAAATCTTCTCCAATACCGTAATGGCGTTTTACATAAACTACGCGGGCCACAGTTTGCAAATCGTATACAACTTCTTTTACAGTTAAATTATTTTACAATTTTGATATTTGACTGACTCGTTGGTCTAGTGGTTGTAGTAGTGCGATTGCTGACCATGAGGTCCTGGGTTCGAATTCCGGATCGGGCTAAAAAATCAATAATTAAGTTTTTCCGTCAAGAAATTCTCAGTAACTGCCGAGAGTTAGGAAGACCGGCGAAGAAAGGCGATGACCCCCAAGGAAAGCACGTAAAGCCGTTGGTCCTGCGCCTTATCTCTTTCAGGTCGTGTCGGTTTACCGTCCCATCGAATTATGAGAGTGAGGGAATAGGGTCACTTGGGGACTTGGGCACTATAATCCTGTCCTGCGCCGATGGCTAGTCTCCGTTGAGGCGGGCCGCCGTGACCGAATTTCGGTCTGGAGGATATTATTAGTTTATAGATATGTAGTTTGAACATAGTTTAAGACGATACGTAATGATGACCGACGCATAAAGTAAGTACACGTGTTGTAACTTTAACCGTTTATTACACACACTGTTAAGTTTAATTAAAAAAATATTATAAAAGATACAACATTATAAGTAATTCGCGACGGTTCGAACCGCGTCAGTATATTAACGTAAAATGTATGGTTGTTGGAGCGTACATAAATAATGCACATGGACATACATCTAGACCAGAAAAAAATATTTATTGGGTTTTTAAGATTGGAAAGAAATTTAGACTTTGATATAAGAAAGTTACAATAGCATGAAGCATTATTACTTGAAAAGTTTTAGTGCATTTCTGATTCACAAAGCAGACAGCTCTCTCATAGATATAAAATTAAATGTTGTTTAATAAGGTCGTCTGAAGCGGATGTACGAGTAATAGCTAAATCCAAATTTCGGGAAGACTGAGACACAATCTGGCCTTTTGCATAGTGTAATTTGCAATGAAAGGCCGCAAGTGATATAACTGTTGTTACAATATATAATTTCTAGGTTTATGATAATTATTATTATTATTTAAATTTTCATTATTGTTGCATTTTTATTAATTTAAGTGAGTTGTTCATGAGTCATTAACCCTTTCGCGGGCGATGCTAATTATTTGGTTGATTTTGGGTTTTACTGTTTTAAGCGATGCTATTAATTGTTTTTAAAATATAAACGATCCATTTTACCCGCTAACTTACCTCCCCTGAATTTTATGGGGCATGGCAATATGCTTGCCAATTGCCCGGTTGCGTCCGTTGTCGTGGCAAAAGGTTTTGCCAGTGCACGAGTTACTGTTTAGATTTTTTATTGCCTATGCCTTATTGTATTTAGATTATATATATATATATATATATGGAATACATTTTTGTCGATATAACGCTGCATACATAAATAAAATAACTTTTTGTGTAGTTTATTTTTATTTGCAGAAATTACATTTATTTCGGATGCATTTGTGTCAGTCCAGTGTTTTGCTAGCTTCTGATGCGCGTATAAATTTTTCTGTTCTGTTAATATATTGATAGACTCCTTGTCAAAGAATCTCTCAAAATATTTCATTAGTGGTATGACAATAAAAAAAAAAATATTTTGATGAAACATCCGCATCAAACCCATTTTCTTCATAAATTTTAGTTATTTGGTCCAACTGCTCTAAATTCACTTTCTTCCGTTCCGTTTCATCGCTGTCAGAAGTTCCGAGTCATCGTGTTTTAGGTCTTGATTTTACTTCATTGTATTATTTGCCTTTTGACAACGTTTATATTCCTGTAAAGGTTCTTCGTCACTTGAAGGCACACAGATGTCGGCTTCCATTTAAGACCAACAGCCAGTTGTTTGTAAAACAACACAGGAAGAGTTTTATGAGCTTAATAAAGAAGTGGTATTCATGAACCTGAGATACCCGGATCGGATAATAATTAGCGAAATACCAAAAAGTAAACGCTTTAGCAAAAATTGTTACTGGATGGGTGAAACATTATTAAAAAGGTCGAATATAGCACCCAATTGCATAAAACGTGTACAACTATCAGTCAAGGCAGCAATGTTTACTCGTATGTGACGTCACCAGAGTTGTAACCAATCACATGGCGTTCCCTTCACAGATAAAATTTCAAAAATTATTGTATTTTATTTTCGTTTATTTTGCATAAAATATACATATTTTAGTATAAAATAAAGTGAAATATATTTTTTACGCTATTATCTGATAGGACGAACACAATTTGTAGTATGTTTTCAGTATTGTCAAATAACCTATTACTAAGAGACATTGGTTTTTAAAATTATTGCAAAAGTTTTATTTCACGTATACCTTGAATATTTAAGTGGATAAAGAACAAGAGAATTCGAACATAGCTTCACTCTATTAATTAATTAACCTATGTAACATTAGGCGGCGCGGGAGAGCTTTCGGACAAACAAAATAAACACAGCAACATGTTACAATTGTGCTCCAACAATAGCGCGCGCCAGCTATGTCAATAAACAATGCCATTGCAAGCACTGGACTCAAGCTTTCTCTACACGAATATCTGCTTTTCCATTAGATAAAAAGTATATTTAATACTATCGTCATCGACAGTTTACAAGTCTGGACAAAGGTTTCTCCTTCGAAAACTATCTTTATCGTTCTGAGACATTTTGTTGATGTTCTGATGTAATGGTGGGGACGATCTTGAACATGTTCACAGACTGCAAACTTCACGGAGCGTCGGTGCTTCACGTCAGCTATATGTTCTTTCACGAGGGTTTTTATGGAATTATCCATATCCAGTCTACAGATTTGATAAACCACAAGTCCTCGCAAAAGAACACCGATTCCTACCAAGGATGATACGCGCGGCTATTGAAATTAAAAAACATCCTAATTTCAATAGAGAAGATGGTTGGGTGCTGCCATCTGCTTGGGATTATATACTATACAAAATTAAACCCAAACCCAAGCATACCACTGCAAGACTTCAAGATACTGTAAAGTCGTTTTGCGTAAATCGGACCAAAAATTAATATTCTAATTTGAAGGTAGCCGGGCTAACAATGACATTGGGACGTCAAACATCTCAGTCCCCCCCTTGACCATGGTTGCTGTAAAGCACCCGAAACGTCGGGAATTAAAAATAAGTAAAAGTAGTGAAATAAACGCGATAAAATCCGTAAATTTAGTTTTATTCAACATCCTCATCATCATTATTAAAGCCCTTCACAAGTCCACTGCTGAACATAGGCCATCCCCTAAGAATGCAACAAAGCACAGTCCTGAGCCACCTGCATCCATCGACTTCTTGCATGTCTTACGAGGTCATCACTCCATGTAGTGGGGGGCCACCCTAAACTTCGCCTGAGGCTGCCACTCGAGAAGCTTTTTTTCCCATCGGTTGATGAGGTTGGTGGCTTCTTCGAGCTATATGGTCCGCCCATTGCCACATTTGTTTACTAATCTGTTGGGTGATGTCAGTTACTCTGGTTCTACTGTGGATATCCCCATTTCCGCCACAGAGATTAATACCATTTTTAACTAATAATATACTCCAGATGTAATTTCAGTAACGATGGCCAGTTTCTACAGAGACTAGCCATCTACGCAGGACAGGATTCTAATGCACGAGTTGGTGGAGAGGGAATGAGAGGGTATTGACTCTGTACATGCCAACCCACCTAATCTGTGTTTTAAACTAACAAAGCATAAAAGTGCATTCTCAAAATCATTAAGTGGCTTATAATCACTACTAAAGGCGGAGAAAAATTACACTTTTATTTCAATCCATAAGTCACATGGGACTACTATCAGGAAGGATTTTCCTTATTTTTTACACAAGCAGATTCACATTTAGAGAATTAGATATTTTGCATCTTTGATGCCAATACCAGTCGATATTACCAACATGATTATATCTATCAGAAGCCTTAAAATCTTTTTGGCATATCTGTTAGTAGCCTCTTATGAAACCCATGAGATGAAATGGGGTGATAAGTTCCCTCAAACCACCTACCCACATATTATAAACCACGAGATGGTAACGCTTATTTTGTTTTCCTTTATTTTTTATGTTACTCCAATATGCCTTGCAAGTACAAAGGATAACCACAAGACTATGTAGAAAAACTGATAACGAGAAGTTTGAGATACCAAACTTGTTACTGTTGGTAGAATGATACTACTGAGGTGAATAAGAAGCCTACAAGATTTAGACTAGAATTATTTAATAACAAAACAGTCTTTTATGAAGAATAAGCCAGCAAAATAAATACTATATAGATTTATTTTCCAACCATCCGATCAGCCAAGTTGAATCTCTTTTTTGTCATTCATTGCTCATGCAATAATTGTCATGCTTGGGATGGGAGTTAACAACTGCAGTTGTTAATGCTGGTGGCTCAGGACAGTGCTGTGTGGTATTCCTGGAAGCCTATGTTCAGGAGTGGACTTGTTTTGTCACAGTGGATCCTTTAAAATATATGATTTTTTAATGACAATAACCCTATCAAACTTGCTACTGAAATTATGTATGAATTTTCAGTTTTTTATTTTATTTGATTAATAGTATTGCATTCAGGTACTCCATAAATGTGCTGTTAGGTTCAAACTTGATTTTAATTTTTTTAAATGTTTGTAGCTTAAATATTCTTAAGTTGGTTATTGAAGTTTTAGAGGAATATTTATTTATTCATGATGAAGACTTAGCTTTTATTGACATATAGATTTAACAAATGTAAGCAAGAACAGTAAGCTAAACAATGTTCAACATAAGATATACAAATATTTTCCCTTGGACCCCAAGCTAGGATAATCCTGTATCTTGGGGTCCACGAGCGCAAGTTAACTAGAGAATCGTACAGTCTAACAAAAGAAAAGAAATTTTTATACTGAAAGTATCATAGTGTAGTGTAATTTTATTTGAAAGTGTGTATGTGTGTGTGTGTGTGTGTGTGTGTGTGTGTGTGTGTGTGTGTGTGTGTGTGGGTGTGTGTGTGTGTGTGAGTGTGTGCGGGTGTGTGCGGGTGTGTGCGGGTGTGTGCGTGCGTGTGTGTGCGTGTGTGTGCGTGTGTGTGCGTGTGTGTGTGTGCGTGCGTGTGTGCGCGTGTGTATATTCTTCTAGTGGCGTTTGACTATATCCTCAGTTTCCTCATATGTTAACATCATTAGCCATTTTCTAACTAGTTGACAGACTTACTTGTGAGGTCTTGAGGTTTCTGATGTTATGGTATTGTGATATTTTATTATAAATGCATGGATGAAGAAAACATGGTAGGTGACAAGCAAAAAACGTTTTAATGTTAAGGGATGGGGATTTTGTAATACCCTTTTATTTAAAAGCTGTTGGTAGTTAGGCAGGTGTGAAACGTTTTTATGACATCTGTTTATTACTTTTAGAATATACAACTGTTAATTAAAATTAATTGGCTTAGAGGTCTTATCTGTAGGCACTGACAAGAAATCCATATGTATTTGTTTACACTAGATTACAACAGAAGATAACTTCACAAGTATGCATAGGAAAAGAAACAGAAACTTTTTATTCAATTTCTGTTTCTCATTCATCATTAGATTACAGATAATAATTATTGAGACACTTTTTTTATTTACCAGTTTCAGAAAAAACCTCTGTACTGGGAAGAGTCAGCAAAAAACCAAGCAGGATATTTTTTTTAAAAATAACTGCTTACAATCAAGTATATTACAATTAACAACACAAAACAAATTAGAAATAGCTTGGTAGCGACCTTCCAAAGCAAATGATGATATTCACACCCACCTTGTGATCAGAAGACATTTAGGAGTATGAAATTAAATTTTATTTAATCTTACATAATCATCATCACAGTAAACAAAATTAGAATTTTGCAAAATATGATAAATTGAATGGAAATCAAATTTACATCTACTTACTTAAGTCTATATAATGAAGCTTACCACTGTTAACAGTTTCCCTGCCCGCAAAACAGACACAATAGTTAAACAATTGAAATGTTCATATATAATTTATGGGGATACAACATGTCTCAAATAATATTATTATGGATATGCCATTAAGGCATATACATAATATTATACCAATAAGGAATTACAGATTACAAAAGGGGATAAAACAAAAAAAATTCAATAAAATATCAGTAACAGTCAGTTTTGACATGGTAGACTCATGCTGCAACACAATCCGGGTGCAGGGTAAATGGGCTGGCTTTATCAGACAAGCACTATGCTCAATGGGAAGTGATGAGAACCAAAGACCCTTTTTACTGGCAATGAACCATTTTATCATGGTCCTCAGGCTCCACTAATATGTGGTAGAGCCATTATATTAGTGTTATATTAGTAGTTATATTAGTTGTATAGTTGTAGCACAAATGGGTCGGCTCGAACGGGGAAAGAACACACTCTCACAGAATACCACCGTAAAATAGTAGCTTAATGCTGCTGTGTTGTACATGGTGAGTGTAGAGAACCGGAGACCCTTTTTACTGGAAATGATGCATTCCATCTTAGTCCTCATGGGCGACAACACAGCCGCATTTTGATTTGTAATCAAGTATAGAAGTAGATTTCTATGAGCCACAGCAACCACTTACCATCAGGTGGACTTGCTCGTTTGTCACCCTATCCTATAATAAAAAATAAAATAAATAAACTTAGTATCAGGTGGATGGTCTGACACATTTATCACTCTTACTTCTGAAAATAAAACTAATATAAAGTGCAACAAGTAAATTAAATAACATCCTTATCATATATTGTTATAGTTATAGCTATATATATATATAGCCACATAGACCAATAGCCAACTAGCCTATTAGTGTACTACTACTAACCGCGTTAATATCCGCGTGAATCTGCCGAAGCTCTTCGACATGACTCATTTTCTCCTGCTGCAGCAACTCCATCTCCCGCTTGTATTGTGCGAGACATCGACCCTCCTGATCGCCGCTGCGCACTTCATTCAAAATACTTCGCTTCAGGCGCTCCAAAGTAATTGTTTTATTCCTTTAAAATAAAAGTAATATTTTTACTATTACACATGAAAGAAAGTGCTAAATCAAAAATACCAGTTTTGTAAAAAAGAACACATCAATATTTGTTTATTTCGCAACTGTTATGAAAATAAATGAAAACAGTAAGATAATTTTACATTAAGTACTTATTGATCGAGTCTACAGGTGCAAGAATATTTCAATCTAAATATTCAAAATAGAATTACCTGATCTCTTTCATAGCTTCTAATTTATGATATATTTCACGTTCGTTTTCAGCAGTCATCTCTCAGATATAACCAGATATAACGTTTTAAGTAAAATCGGAAACTGCTGTTTTTCGAAATTATAAAATAAACGAAACACAAAGCTACTACATATATATTCAGTAATCTATGCACAGAGTACCTTAATCTATGTTATCTATGGCTACTATGTAACAGTGTTGCCAGATGCCTTGAACCCATAGAGTACATTGTATATTGCTTGAAACTTTTATCAGTATTAGAAACTACTAAAAATCTGTATTCAACTGTATGCTATTTAAACTTAAAATCTGTATAATATTATAATAAACCAAAATATAATAATTGATCATCATTATTGCTTCTTTTGAAAAACAAGGAATAACTACTAACGTGATAAACTAATAAAGTTTGATTTTCGTTATTAAATAAAAATATTTTTTTATAGAATAAGGGTGACAAACGAGCACACAGTACACCGATGGTAAGTGGATGCTGTGGCCCACAGACATCTACATTTATCCTCGCTTAAGAATCAAAACGCAGATGCGTTGCTACGCCTGAGGACTAAGATGGAATGCCCCGTTCCAGTAAAAAAGGGTCTCCGGATTTCTACACTCACCATACGAAGCACAGCAGTATTAAGCTGGTATTTTACGTGGTCCTTCCCCGGTCGAGCTGACTCATTCGTGCTGCAAATATAATATAGCTGCAGCGTGGCTCCACCAAGTATAAAATATACACTATACACAAAATTTTTTATATAGCAAAATTGAAAACAGTAATTTAAGCAAACAACGTATTAAAACTCAAACATTTGCAACAAGCGAACATATAAATACTTTATTATTTTCAGTCATACATATTTTACATATACATATTTTATAATACGCTTGTAATTCTGCCATAATATATATATAACTAATTACGTTGTGAAAAATTAAATTAACATTGGTTACGCGGAAACGATTCGTGTATTTTAATTTTATTCGAGGGTATATTTGCCAAGTGTTTACCCATCCTTTGACCTAATATCCCTTCCGTACACACTGAAAGGGGAAAGGGGGGTCTCGCCCCATTTTGTTTCTCCTAATGTGCTCAAGTAGAATTCCCTCCTAACCTTGGCAAGCAATAGATTTTGGAAGAGCGAGTGCATTGTCCAAGGTGCCGCGTGCCACATCCGCCATCTTGTTGAGGCTAAGAAGCCATCGCGTATACAGTCCACCTAGTATAACATCTCGCACAATAGGGTCAAGGCTCAACCTGGGAATCGAACTCGGGAACCCTTACGCCCGCCGCCCAACCATTTTTCTGGTCATTCGAGTGGATTTTTCTGGTGCCCTGTAGCCTCATCGAGTCGAACTGCTGAACCAATTCCTTGGACAATACACTCTAATTTAATATTGGATAGATTTATGTAGTTTTTGTTTTAGTTTAAATTTGAATTTTGGTTAGTTTATTCGCATAGGTAAATAGATACTTAATTATTTAAATAGTTAGACCCGCTTAATTTATTTATTTTACCCGCTATTTGTAACATTATACGAGCTTTAAATTCTTATCTAGTCGACGCGTGTTATCTCGTTTGATTGCAAGTTACCTTCACGAAAAAAAATATTACTGACAACGTGTTCAATTTAACGACGTAATACGGCACAATAAGACAATAGCGTGTTGTGAGATATAGTTGTGGCACATTGTGTTCATCTTCCAACGTTGTACGATATTGTTTGTGATTCAAGATGGCAGTTAGTGGAAGTGAAATTAAACTTAAAACTCTTTACGCCAAGAGGGACGTACTCTTTTCACGTATACAATATATAAGTGATCACATAAAAAATATTAACGTAGATTCAGTGCGGGAAACATTTTTTTGTGAAATCGAAACAGTGGAATCTTTGCGATCGGATTACGAAAATATATTAGACAAAATTAATAGTTTAGAATTACAAATCGACCCTAAGTATACGGTGAACTATCAATCACTTCTATCATTTGAAGATATGTTGTGTCGCATAAAAAGGACGGCAAAGCTCTTACAGTCTCCAGCCCAAAGCGAAGCAAAACCAGAAATACAGGTACGAACACGTGAATCACTTAGATTGCCCCCCATAGATATTCCGGTATTCAATGGATATATTAAAACTTGTCCGTTGTTTATTAATAGCTTTCAAAACACCGTACATAATAATCCACCGTTATCGCTGAAAGATTGTACTATTTAATTAGTAAATTGAGCGGTAGGGCACAGTCCATTTGTTCGGGTTTCACACCAACAGCAAAAAATTATTCGTTAATATTCGAAACGCTTAAAAACAAATATGAAGATAAGTGAATGTTAGCCTCTTCATATTTAGACCAGATATTCGATCTTAAAGCTTTCCAACAACCTTAGAGCAATAAATTTGTAGCATCAACAGCAAGAACCCGAAATTTAATGACCTTATGGACGTGATGTTTCTCCATATCGCCTTAAAGAAACTAGACTCGGACACAGTCATTCGACTCCTTAGCTTCCTTTGTACGAGATCAAATTAAAGTGATACAGCGTTCCTCGAATGTCAAACAAGAAGTTAAGAAATGTGTCGATCGCAGACACATCTCATCAACTAGGACCGCTGGGTCTCTGACGTACGTAACCGCTGCGCCTACATCGCCTCATAGCGCCTGTGTTCTATGTAAGAATAAACAACACGGTAATTTGTATAATTGTGCGACTTTCCGTAAGCATTCACCCAGCGAACGTTATAGAATAGTAAAGACGAACAACTTATGTTTAAATTGCCTAAGCGGTAGACATTTAGTTGCTAAATGCAATTCAATTCCGTGTGTAACAAGTGCGCCAGCAGACATCACACGTTATTACATTTCGAAGGTGGCAACATATTCACGTCGAGTAAGTCGGACAAGGAAACTACACATACTAAAGTCGACGATTCTAACGGTCGACCGGGTGACGTCACCCTGTGCTCACTGTCGAATACGGGAACGCAGTCTCCTTCCACCGTGTTGCTGGGTACAGCCCGTATCGTAGTTAGGGATTCGCGTGGAAACGAACAAAGTGTACGCACGTTAATAGACAGCGGATCACAGAGTAGCTTTATAACGCGACAGCGTTGCCAGCGTTTAGGATTGCTAATAAATAAGATACCTTCATGTCCCGTAGTCAAAGGCATCGGAGGTAATAATAAAATTACCCAGGGCTCTGTAAATTTGAAATTTTATTCTCGGCTAGATCGTAGTATTAACTTTAATATAAATGCATTAGTAGTAGATAAAGTCACCGAGCGTCTATCAACCGTTTTGGTCGATACCTAGGCGATACTTATTGATTTTGAGAATTTGACTCTGGCAGATGATACTTACGCTGTCCCCGGAGATATAGACATGCTCATTGGAGCATCGCTTTTCCCTCATCTTTTGTTACACAATAAGGTCAGGGGCAACCTCTCGCATACAGCGCCTTACGCACTGGAGACCGTCTTGGGCTACGTCGTCGTTGGTTCCGCCCCTATCATGGATAATGTTTCGGCAACATCCTGTTGTTGCACCGTCGCTGTTGAACCTCCCGAATTATTGACTCGCAATTTTCGGGAAATAGAGGAGGGGAACATCCCGTTTTTACTTAGCTCGAGTTATAAATTATGCGAAGGGTCGAGAAGCAAGACGATAGAGTCTGTTGTTAGTAAACCTGTTATAGTTTCGTCGCAGCCGAAGGGAACGCCGAGTAGGGATATCCCTGGAGCTAGGTTTATCGACACCGCGAACAAGGCCCAAATTAGCAAAATTAGATCGCCCCGCAACCCGTCAGGTGACATATTCAGTGCACGTGCTTCACAACCCGGGACTCGAATAACGGTCGCAGCGCATGGAGACGCCGAACCACTGCGACAGAAGGCGTGCCTCATTGGAGGCTACGGAATAGACCTGCCGAGGCCAATCTTGCTTGGCGGAAGCAAGTGAGGCTTTGCGAGCAACAAGCCATAAGCAGTGTTGTTCCGAAGCGTTCATCGCATAGTTTTATCGCTTATTAATACTTGTAGTTTAGTCGCCTAGAAATTGCATACTTGTGATTAGATAGTTTTATTATTTAAATATTAGTTTGTCGTTGACAGAATTATATATTAGTATTTGCTTAGTGTTTGTTTAGCTTGTTAGTGTTCCATAAAAATAAAATAAAATAGTATAGTTTAGCTGCGCCACAGCAATACGCTGACGCTGTGTTACATTTAAATCATTTTTTGTTGTTACAGTGTAGCCTTTGTAGTTTAAAAGTCAATAAGTAGTGTTTGTTCGTATATGGTAACGTCCGATTGTAGTTGTGCCGAGTTGCTAGTATTGCGTGAACTTCAACGTGCACATTTTTCCGATGAAATTACAAGATTACAATCGAATAGATCTTGTAGTCACGCTTTTCAACGTCTTAAGCCATTTTTACAAGATGGAATCGTCAGGGTAGGTGGGCGCTTGTCTACCTCGCAGTTGAGTTTCGACCAACGGCACCCTATAGTTTTACCGCGTAAGGACCATATCATGAATTTATTAGTTGATTACCACCATAAATTGAATTCTCACACTGGCCCCCACTTGCTGATGTCAATCTTGCGTCAGAATTATTGGATTCTTTCAGCACGTAATTTAATACGCAATCGGGTGCACAGATGTAAGGCTTCCTTTCGAGCACGTCCTAAGCCGTCTTTTCCGGAAATGGCGGACCTTAGGTCTTGTCGAGTAACACAATCCGTAAAGCCCTTTATGCACACCGGGTCTGACTTTGCTGGTCTGTTTAAGGTCACCTCACTCGCGGGCGTGGTGTAAGATCCACAAAAGCTTATGTTTGCGTTTTCGTATGTCTAACTACTCGGGCTGTGCATACAGAACTCGTTGGTGATCTAAGCACAACGGGCTTCATGGGTGCATTTAAAAGATTTCTTTCCCGCCGTGGACCTGCAAGTAAATTGTATTCGAATAACGGTACAAACTACGTCGGCACGAAACGTATTTTATCAGAACTACATGAGCTTTTAACCAGTAAATATTATAATTCGGAGTTCGCTCACATCTTAGCCGAGAATCGTATCGAGTGGTCTCTGATCGTCCCGGCCGCGAGCCATTTTGGGGGAAAATGGGAGACTAATATTAAGAGTCTAAAGAGTCATTTATACCGAGTAAAAGGATATCAAATTTTGTCCTTCGAAGAGTTAAGTACTGTGCTCGCTCAAATTGAGGGCGTCATGAATAGTCGCCCCCTTTGTCGTACGTTGTCAAGTGACCCCTCGGAGCCGCTGGCTCTAACTCCAGCACATTTTTTGAATTTAACGCCTTTGAAATATCTGCCCGCCATAGACATGGACGAGAACAAACTTAGTATTTCCGCACGCCATAAATTATTGGACCGGTTGGTGCAGTCGTTTTTGAAACGATGGAAGATGGAATACTTGCATACGTTGCAGTTTTGGCAAAATGAAAAACCACAACTGAACCTTTAACTGTCGGAACTGTGGTTGTGCTCACCAAGGAGAATACGCCGCCTCTCCATTGGCCATTAGGGATCGTCGAAGAAGTTGTTCCCGGTTCCAATGGGGTAACTAGGGAAGCTCGCATTAGGACCACGACTGGGTCTTACATGCGCCCTGTTGTCCGTTTGTGCCCTTTACCCATTCAATAGTTTGAATTAGCTTTCTAGATTAGAAATTGTAGTCGAAAATTAGGTTTAATCTTAGCGTTAGTTATTTTGAAGGGGACCCTTCAAGCCGGGGGGGGGGGGGATGGTTAAACGATTCGTATATTTTAATTTTATTCGAGGGTATATTTACCAAGTGTTCACCCATCCTTTGACCCCTTCCGTACACACTGAAATGGGAAAGGGGAGAGTCTAGAAGGTGACGCGATTCTTTCGACCAATGAGAAGCACGCCCGACCGAGGTGCTTGGTGGGAAAAGCCGAGTCAATAAAGGCTCGCACACTGCCCTCGATCGGTCTCTTGCCACGCGCCGCTAGTATGAACCGCACCACCTGAGACAGTCGCGTCCCAGAAGTAACCGCCTCACATAGTGTGAGATATCGTCACGCACCGCACTCCTCCTTCGCACCACTGGCTTGGATCATATCTCTGGGGCGCCCCAGAAGAACCCACCTCACGTCGCATCACCGCAACGGAAGCGTCGTCTGCCGCATCAGAATCACACCCCGGTAAGTGTGTTTCGCGTAATTTTGTTCCTACTTGAGCATTTTGTTTATTAGTTAACCAGCCCCAATTAGTTTCTCCTAATGTGCTCAAGTAGAATTCCCTCCTAACCTTAGCAAGCAATAGATTTTGGAAGAGTGAGTGCATCGTCCAAGGTGCCGCGTGCCATATCCGCCATCTTGTTGAGGCATAAGAAACCATCGCGTATACAGCCCACCTAGTATAACATCTCGCACAATAGAGTCAAGGCTCAACCTGGGAATCGAACTCGGTAACCCTTAGGCCCGCCGCCTAACCAACCATAAAGAATAGAACCATGCAATGATGTGTGTAACGCGGTATCTACAATATAGTCACTTATTTTGCTTCGTTCTGTTTTAAGTTGAATATTATTATAATCCAATCAATGACTGCCTCGTTGGTCTAGTGGTTGTAGTAGTGCGACAGCTGATCATGAGGTCCTGGGTTCGAATCGGGCCACCTGGTTCGGGCCAAAAAATATTGAGTTTTTCCGTCAAGAAATTCTCAGCAGCTGCCCGGAGTCTTGAAGTTGGCGGTGTCTCATCCCCGTGCCTCAGAAAGCACGTAAAGCCGTTGGTCCTACGCCTGATCTCTCTCCGGCCGTGTCAGTTTACTAGTAGTACCATTAGTGAGGAAATAGAGAGTGCACCTGTGCTTGCGCATACACTTGGGCACTAAAATCTTGTCCTGCGCCGATGGCTAGACTGCATTGAGGCTGACCGCTGTGGCCGAAATTCGGTCTGGAGGACATTAATCCAATTAATAGAGTTAGAAAACTCTGTATAAAAATCTGTATCCAGTGCTAATCTGTATCACACACAGAAAATCTGTATAAATACGGGGAAATCTGTATATATGGCAACACTGCTATGTAAGGCCTAATGCTGCGGCTACACTAAGGAAAAATGCCGTTAATTATCGCGTTGATGGACGTTGAATGTAGGTGTGGCCACTAATTAACGCAATAATTTGACAACGGCATTAACAATGCCGTTTCCCGTTTGCCGATAACTCGAGTGGCGGTACATCAAAGGATTAACGCGCGAATTATCGCGTTGAAGCAGCCACACTACGTGTGTCTCATTGTGCACGGTGAGTGCCACGGGGTTGCACGTATGGCTGCGATGAAGTGGAGTAAAGTAAAAGCTTTTCGAGATTGAATTAAAAAAAATACTTCAAATTACTTTAATTTACGGTATGAAACTAAGAAAAATAAGCAGGAGAAAAAAAAACAAGTTCTGCAGGTCGAAATCCATAGTGTACAGTGGTACGAAACCCTGGATACGTGTATCTAATTCGTACTTGACCAGTATTTATGACTGGCTTATTAGCTATTATTTCATTAAAATATATTTACGTTTGTCTTCTTATTTAGCTTAAACCATTGGGCGTTTTTCTAGTGAAATTTGGGTGCGGGAAAACAAAATAAAACATAAATAGATTTACAGTGTACGTTTCATGCGCATTTGTAGCATCCACCTTCTTTTTCTTTGTATTCTTTTTTTCTTCGTTTATTTTTTTATTTTATAGGATAGGGTGACAAACAAGCACAGAGTCCACCTGATGGTATGTGGATGCTGTGGCCCATAGACATCTACATCTATCCTCGATTACGAATCAAAATGCAGATGCGTTGTCACCCGTGCACTAGGATGGAATGCCTCGTTTCCAGTAAAAAGAGTCTCCGTTTCTCTACACTCACCATACGAAACACAGCAGCATTAAGCTACTATTTTACGCTGGTATTCTGTGAGAGCGTGGTCCTTCCCCGGTCGAGCCGACCCATTCGTGCCAACTATACTACTAATATAACTGCAGCATGGCTCTGCCACGAAAAGTTTGGCAATGATAAATTATATTTATATAATAAAAATTTACAATCATCAAATATGGAGTAGCTGCGTCAACGTCCATCTTGCTTGAAATTCAAGAAAAATTTAAAAACATTTAACACCGTTCAACGGCAAATTTAATGTCGTTCAACGGCGTTGAAATTTAAAAGACGTTGACCGTTCAAGTGTAGTCACTCATTTTATCGCGTTAAAGGCAATAATTGTTGCGTTTATGGGCATTGACGTTGCTCGTTGGTGTAGCCGCAGCTCATAGATAAATAAATTTGTAGCAAGCCGCAGCTGCAGCATGAGAGTATTTACCATAGATTATTAAATATTAGCGATGGGCGAATATTACTAAAACAGACTAAAACTAATCGAATTAGTCGATTGTTTTAATCGATAACATTCGATAACAATCCATCTTATTCGATTGTTATCCACCAACGGCGTGCGGCGGGTGACAATGACTGATACGTACTACTAAATAAGTAGTTACAAATGATGGTGCGGTGGTTGTGCGCTATGCTAAGTCTTTGCGCTACTACTTACGTTACGACTGCAGTTATTAGGTGCGCAATCGGCGCCAATAGATTATTCAAATATCTGTTTTGTATTGTAAACAAACCATCGATTGAGGGAACATCCGTTCGTTCCTCGTAGCCACAAACTAATAAGAGTACTAAGTCGTAGTGTATTAACAAACTCAGGAATTAATTGATGGGTTGGTAAGTAATCAGTTTTTTTTACCAAGTAAGACTAACACAATAGAATAAGAATTAAGTAAAAAGTTATAATTGTTCGAATATTATTTTTAACAGGGTTATAGGGTTACAGATTGAGTCGACCTAGATCATTTAGGGGGGTTGTAGTTTGCATCATTTCCGACTGTTTAGAATATAAAACACCATACCCCAAACTTAATCGTTTTCAAGATATTGGATTTTTTTCATAGAAGCGGGGCAAACGATCATACGGTTCACCTGATGTTAAGTGACTACCGTCGCCCATGAACATCCGCAACACCAGGGGAATTGCAGGTGCATTGCCGGCCCTTTAGAAAGGAGTAAACTCTTTTCTTGAAGGTCTACAAGTCGTATCGGTCCGGAAAAATAGCCAATGGTAAACTATTCCACAGAGAGGTCGTACTCGGAAGAAAATTCCTTGTAAAATGTACAGTGGTGGATCGCTAAGCATCCAGATGGTGTAGATGGTATCTGGAGGTTCGCCGTGTAGTGCGTTCATGAAATTTGGCAGCTGGGATTAATCCGAACAAGTCCTTAGAGCACTCCCCGTGATAGATGCGATAAAATACGCAAAGAGATGTAATATCTCTTCGCAGCGCCAGTGAATTGATCCGATCGGAGAGCACTCGGTCGTCGAAGATTCGAGCCGCTCTGCGCTGGAATCGGTCGAGTGGAAGGGGCACTGTGGAGCCCCAACCCAGAGATGGGAACAGTATTCCATGTGCGACCGAACCTGCACCTTGTAAAGTTGCAGGTAGTGTGCCGGCATGAAATACTGTCCCGCTCTGCTGAGTACGTCAAGCTTTTTAGAGGCCAATTTGGCCTTCTCTTCCAAGTGACCACGAAACTGCTTGTCACTCAATATGTCGACGCCGAGGATTCCGATACTGGCTGAGGCAACAAGGGGAGTGTCTTGAAACTGAGGAGATACGACAAAGGGGTTCAATTTAGCTAACGCGCAAACTTGTGTCTTCTGAGGGTTAAACTGGACTAGATTTAACCGCCCCCAATACAAGACTTTGTTCAGCAAAGACTCGACTTCAGACACAAGTTTGTCCCGGTACTCGGCGACGTTTACCCAAGAAATATTGGCACGGCCGGTGTACAGAGAATCACCAATGCTACTTCTGCATAGCAATGAATGTTGCTGGTTTGCAACATATCATTGATATGCAGAAGAAACAGCGTTGGTGATAGCACGCAGCCTTGTGGAACACCAGCGTTAGTAGGCTTATAACCGGAGCTACAACGACCTTGATGCTCCAATCTGCAAGAAGATCCGCTGCTGATCCAATTGCACAATTTTTGGGGAAACCCATAGGAAGGGAGCTTCGAAAGAAATGCTTTGTGCCAAACCCGATCTAAAGCCTTCACAATATCCAAACTAACGGCCAATGCTTCCCCTTTGAACTCTACTGCTGCCACCCATCTATGAGTCAGGTAGACCAGAAGATCACCAGCTGAGCGACCACGATGAAAACCGTATTGGCGATCACTAATCAGCTGGTGATCCTCAAAGTACAGTTTACAATAGACTCCATTGTTTTGGAGAACAAGGAGGTGATGGCGATGGGCTTGTAGTTGGACGGGTTTGAGCGGTCACCTTTTTCAGGTATCAGATGGACGAAAGCCATCTTCCATGATTTTGGGAGTTCGCCTAGGGAGTAAGTGTACCTGAAAAGACGCGTTAAGACCGGTGCCATCTCTGGAGCACACGTCCTCAGCACAATTGGGGGGATACTGTCAAGCCCACTCAACTTGTGGATGTCCAGGGAGAGGAGTACTTTTCGAACCGAGCGCCGTGTGAATCGCAACTCCGGCATAAAGCACTCACACCGCGAGATGGTCAGCAGCGTACTCTCCCCGTTATCAAGAGTTGAGTTGGACGCATAGAAAAAGCCTAGCGGATCGGCTTTCTCCTTTGAGGCATGGGCGAGTGAGTCGTCCTCCCTGTGCAGAGATGGAAAAGATGGTTGACAGAAATTTCCCTGGACAGCCTTGGCGAGAGATCAGAACGCCCCGTGCATTCTGATCTCTCCTCTTCTTGAAGATTCTTCCTCGTCGTCTAGTTCGTCTTCCTTCTGGAAAAGGACTTTTGAAGGACCTAGAAGCGGAATTATTCTTTTTTAGAGCGCTGGTTTTACATCCCGGGACGATGATGCGTTAGCCCAGGATTGGTAGCACTCCTGCATATAGCATGATGCTATTTTACAGGAGCGATCAAATCATGGCTGAGATTTGACTCCGATGGGCACCACAGAGGAAGGAACAAAAAGGTCCATACCCTGAAGTACCACATCAGCGACAGAATCAGCAAAAACGTTGGGATCGTCTGGCGAGAAGCAAACTCGCTCGAAAAAGAAGGATGCAAAGAAAGACCGCATCCTATCCCAATCAACTAAACTATAGTGCCAAGCTCGGCGACAGCCTACAGAATGCAACCACGATTTCAGCGTGAGTGGCACCACACTCCGGATAAGACAATGGTTCGAGTATCCTAAAGGGGCGTTGACGTAAATCTGATATCCGTCAGGATGAGAGGTCAGCAGAAGGTCCAACAGGGAAGATGCATGGTCCTCCACATCCACATAGGTGAATTAACCAGTTGTATCAGACCATATGCCAAGCAAAAATCATGAACAGATCTCCCCGCATGCTCTGTTGAACGTGAACCAAGCCATTGGGCGTGGTTGGCGTTAAAATCACCGAGGAACACTATAGGACCTATAGAGGCACAGAACTTTGCCCCCCCCCCCCCCCCAGAATACGTGGGGCAGCCTAAGCAACCACGCTAAGGAGTGGAGTAACTTGGTCGAGGATGCTCAGCGAGGGATTCTCGAGGGGTGCTGGTACCCTCCTGAGGTAGATCTTTACTTAGTTTCGCTAGAGAAGATATATTTTTGCTTTAGTTAACAGATGGTTGTGTTGTTTAACAAATAAACAAATTTCATATATGTAGAGCGAGGGCAATGTCAATAACTTAAGGTTTGTATTATATGTATTGTAATAAACATTTTTTTTTGAGTGATAAAGGCTTTGTTTAATTGAGAACCATTTCCCCAGATAATTAACATGTAACGCAGAATTGAAACTACATAAGCATGATAAACCGAGAGGGCTATATTTACGTTTGTGACTTTTCTAATATAACTTAAAGCATATACAAAAAAGGTCGTGGTATCACCCCGGTTTGAGCCAGCCCATACGTGCAACAGCATAACTGCCACGTGGCTCTACCATTGTTAAGTGTAGATATTTAAGATTTTTATAAAAGTTGCCAATTATTTGTATATTGTATTATTATTTTTTTGTAATTTGTGCATCTTGTTTTACTTTTCATATAATTTGTGTGTAGTAGATAAGTTGCTTTATTGTTTTAATATATATAGTCACAGGTTTCTTTTAAATTCTTATTAACCTGGAAAAATCACTTAAATAGAAATTAATTATTTCATTAAACATTTATCTATCAGTCAACTTTACAAGCACACGTCGTTAAACAGACTCGCATGCATTACATAGCGGCTAAGATAGCGGCGGATTGCAGCGTGCTTACAGTTAGTAGTTTGTCGATTGTTATTTGAATAATCATGGTGAGGAACTACTCAATCGAGAATCGAATGCGCAATAGCACAATTTTTTATTCAGTTTATTGTTTTTTTCGTAACAATCGCCCATCTAGTAAGAGAGTATAAAGTAATGAGGGCAAATAATTTTCCGATCACCAAATGTCGCTAGTCAACACTAAGAAGAATTTATTGTTACACAATTTCATTAAATTAAGGAGATAGATTTAAATAAAACTTTATCAATATATCGATATCGAATACTATATTAATACATAAAACAATGCATGAGTGGTTTTGCTCTCAAATTATTTAATATAATAATAATTTATAGAGAAATAAAGCCTTATTAAACATAACACAATGTTATCGTAGATTAATTGTAACAAAATGGCTAGCATAAGGGACTTATAGATAAGTTGATCCCCTGACTTTCATGCTAGGATAACCTGTGTTATGAAAGTCAGTGGTTCGGCTCCTTAAAACGTATTCTATATAACAGCATAGCGAGTTGATTTAAAGTGGTGTGTGTGTGTGTGTGTGTGTGTGTGTGTGTGTGTGTGTGTGTGTGCATGTGTATGTATACAGCTTGTAGAGTTTAGGATATTAAAGATAAGAAATTACCTTTTTTTTAACTTCGTAGACGTTCAACTTATTTATCTGTAACGTTTTGTCGAGTTTATTGTATAACGGCGATCTTGACGAGGATAATTGCTATAAAGCAAAAGAAGTCCTACATGTTTTGACAGGACATGCTGCTTTTTAACGTCCCCTTGGCGTGAAAGATCTATCTGGAGGTACAGTAGAGTGTAGATGCAGAATGGAGCGAAGGTTGTAAAGTTGCCTAACTGTAGGTACATTACAATCCATATAAAGTTGTGCGGTCGGGTATCTCCAAGGCCGCCTATGCATAATCTTTAACACTGCTCTCTGTGCGCGCTCAATTTTAATGAAGGTAGTCTTAGAGGCACAACCCTATATCGGGATGTAGTTTGATATGATTGACTCACAAAGGGCGGTGTACACAGATGACAGGATATCTGCATCCGCGGAACTACGTAATATTTTAAAGATGTAGATTAGCTTACGTAACCGACCTGCAACAGATTCTACTTGACTATACCAGTTCAAACAATTATCCACTTGAATACCCAAGTATTTAATGGTATGGGTTCTTTGCAATTTTGGGTAATTACAGTGAGAAGTCCCACTGGAGCAATTGTGAGCACGCATATCGAAGCACTCGCTTGATGGTTGTACAGAGGGTCTTATAGAAAAGGTTATTAATTTAGTCTTATCTATATTTAAGGTTAGAAAATTACAATTTAGCCACGTCATAACTATTCTAAAATTATTCTTTGCCATCTTAATTGTTTCGAACCAATTGAATTGATTTGAACCAAAACAAATTGAAGAAACAACAAGGACCGTGTCATCGGGATAAGTAACAATGCGGCAATCAGATAGAGGTAAGTCACAAAGCTCATTTACATAGGACAGGAATAACGTGGGCCCTAAAATGCTACCCTGAGGAACTCCAAATTCAAGGGCTTCGGGTTGCTAACGAAAGAACCTATATTTGTGCACTGCGTCCGTCCTGATAAGTAATCAGCAAATATTTCCAGGATACGACCCCTGACACCCAGCATTTCCAACTTATTTAACAGTATTGTTCGGTTACCCGGTAGACCTGCCCCTTCTAAAGCCAAATTGATTTTTGGAGATTAAGCTATTTGATTCAAAAAAGCAAACCAAATTTGGGCGACAATTTGTGAAATTGCCTCTGTCCCCACTTTTATAGATGGTATGTACAATTGCCCTTTTCAGGGCGACAGGGAACTTCTCAGTTGATATCGCCAAGTTACATAGGTGAGTAATTATAAGTGTAAGAACTGGGTTTGATTTAAAAATTTGGGCTGGTATGCTATCCTACCCGACAGCACTGTCATTTCGTAGGCTCATAATAGCATCATGTACTTCATCTTCACCGATTTCGAGGATAACCATAGAATGTGAAGGAGAGTGCAAGAAGTTAGATGATGAGTCAATAGATTCTAAATTTGATTTAATTTTTTATGCAAGTTCATTCCCCATATTTGCAAAGAATGAATTTACGGCATCAACTGATATTTTAGCATCATCGCACAAATTTAAAAGTTCTAATGGTGGTGGTGCACTTACTTTATTTGTATTAGTAAGGTTTTTAATAATTTCCTAGATTTTTTTAGGACTTTTCTTAGCCTTGGAAAGTTCAGACCTCTCGTAGTCTCTTTTGAGATTTTTTACAAGATTATTACAAACGTTTTTCCAGCATCACGTTATTTGTTTTTAATGCACCTCAATACTCCTACAGTTATCCAGGGCTTTATTGTTCGTTGTCTGCATGGAATTGTAAAACAAATGGTATTTCTTTTCATTATAGAGATTAACGTGTCTACGAACATATCGGTCGCCTTATTAACGTCGTCAAACGAAAAATTATAGAAAAGTATGTGTTATTTATTTCATGTGCCACTTGAGGAAAATTGATTTTATTGCCAATTCGGTTTGTTTGACGGTTAACAGGATTTAGATTAAAATTAAAATTTAAGAGGACTGGAAAATGGTGTGTTAATGACGTTTCTATAACAAGAGTTGTGAATCGAAGCCTTGTTTTTAAAATGACGTGGTCTAAACAGTTATCCAATCTGGTCGGAATCTGATGTGCTGGTAATATTCCATGAGAAGCCATAAGATTTAAATAATCATTTGAGTTTGGGTCACAATTATTAACTTTAATATCTATGTTAATGTCGCCAATTATAATGATATTATTTATTGCTGATAAATTATTTAAAGTAGTATTCAGGCTGTCCATAAACCCCCCCGAACGTGGCGGGGGGGCTTAGTAGCCGTGGCTTGGTCTCCCACGGTGAACAAAGAGGAACCCACGTGGCTGGCCCGAGGTGAAGGGCCGGCCTGAGGTGGCCACTCCGAGTGTGCTTGGGGAGCCCACTTCGGATGTGTGCTGGTGGATTGCAGCGAGTGGGGACTCCGCACCCTCTACCGCTGCAGCCGAGGTGGAGTCGCGGAGGAAGAGGTGTGTTGATATGGCGATGCGCCACTCGCCCTATCCTCCGCGACTCAAACGGGGCTGCACCGTTGATGTGGTGGTGATGGGGCTGCGGGGGGAGAGGATTGTCGGTATTGCGAGGCGCCGCTCTCCCTATCCTCCGCAGCCGAATCTTGGTTGGCGGCGGAGCCATAGACCAGATCCGCCGCTGGGGTCGGGAAGGCTAGTACTTCTAAGTGCTCGTTTTTCCTGGCCCCATGGCCTTCGCGCATCGGACGCGGGGGCGTCTGTTTCGCAGATGCAATTGGAGGCCGTGGAGGAAGGCGTGCCATGTGTTCTGGTGCGCCTTACTTGGGAAGGAGAACGGGGAAGAATATTCCTCTCCCGAGGAGGTGCTGCCATGGGGCGGCAGTCGCTGGTAGGGCCGCGGAAGTGTGCGAAAGCGTTCCCGTAGTCCTGCCAATATGCGACGAAGGTGGAACACCATGGGGTTTTAGTCGGTGCGAGTCCGACATAACCCGTCCTTGCCCCCGCGAGGCGGGTATGCGTAGGCATTTCCCCATGTTAAAAAAAAGGCTGTCCATAAAATTATCGGTGTTTCGAAAGGAAGGTGATCTATATAAACTTACTTATAGCTAAATTTTTATTTATTGTGCAGATTAGACAGCTTGCGTCATTAAAGTTAGGTTGATATACTGTGTGTGTAATGAAGTTCTTAATGTAGATCACCAACCCATCGTTCTGGTTGCGAATGGATTTCGTGTTATATGATAAATAGCCCTCAAGCTGCGATATGATAGATATTTTAGACAACCAGCATTCAGAAAGAATCAAAATATCGCAGGTGATATTTAGTGCATATAATAGCAAACGGAATTCGTTAAAATTTTTATTTATGCTTCTAATGTTGACATGCAGAATAGACAAAGATTTTGAGTTGTTATTTATGTACTTTTGGTAATTCAGCGGTTCACATTTGCTTGTGAAATAGCTCACAGCTTGTGAAATAGATATATCATCAATTTCATTATTTAGAATATCATTAGCCATTTATGAAAAGTTTTGGACTACTAAGTATTGGAAACATATAGTTTTTGAGCTCTTTAATATGCGTTATATAGGTAGTAGTAGGCTTTAAATATATCTCAGTGATAAATAACGGATCATATGAGTGTGTTATGTGGTGCTTATGATTGGGTGCGAGTGTGTGTGTGTTAGAGAATGTAATTGTGATTGTGAGAGCGAGTGTAAGAATATTGTATTGGGTTATAGTGGATTTGTGTACATGGTATTTACGATATACTCGTAAATATAAATTGAGAAACTCACAAGGAAGACATTAAAGAAATGATGATATAAACCACAGTTTAGGTATAACACAGCAAAATTACAAAAATAAACTTGGTCTAGTCATACGGTTTTCTGCAGATCTATAAGGGTTTGTTCCGATTTTACTATAATTTTCTCCGTTAGGTAAGAATTTCCCTTTTCCAGGTCGAGGACCTTTTTTGACATATCATCATATTGTGCACTAACGAATTTAACCGATTTTTCTACCCCAAGAAAAGATTTCTTCAATTGGGAGTGTACACGCCCTTAGTTGCCCCAACAAAGGTTGACTGGACCAGGGCCCATGTGTGGTCCCCTCGACGAGCAACCAAGGGTGGAGCCCAAGACGCCTATGGATAACGGTTCCAGAAACGGCTGACAAATAAGCAAGCACCACTTACCGATTGGCGGAGGTAGGGTTGGCCACGAGGTACCTGTAAGGTGGGAAGTGATGTGCATGTAAGTAGTGTGTAGTAGTGTATACACTATGTAACCTGACAACCCCGCTGATCCAGGACTGCCGATCCAAAGGCGCTGATTCTCTCCAAATGTGAGATCCCTCCATGGGGGCGTTCACCAATTGAAAGTTTCTGCTTCTATTTTCACTATGTTAATTAATCAACTTTATTTTACATTCAATTAACTTTGAATTCAACCAAATCAACGTTAATCTACATTAAAACATGTGATATGCTGCACAACTTAAGGACGGTTGTTCAAGGTTCAAAGTCCCAGGTTCACTTAGCACAAAACTATAACCACGAGAAGAACGCGGTCTCTTCTCGAGGCACAACGTTCAGCGTTTTCCCGACAAAGTAAAGGTCTTATCACGCTATCAAATGACGCAGAAACAACTCGGCGATGTAATTAACGGCATAGAAGTTCAGTTAATCATTCAAACTCAAATTAGTCCTCTTGTCACGTAACACGCTCCAAACAGACAACAAAATTCGAGGCGGTCCTAACTAGACCCAAATATTCAATAGTAAATTCAAAATGGCGCGCACAATTATCCCAAATTTTAGGCCTTCAAATCAAAACACCGGCCGCACTCAATCGTCTAACGGTCGCAAACAATACTCAAAACTGTTACAACAATAATTATATAAAAAACAATAATTATATAAAATGGTCTCGTTATCACGAAAAACAAATTAAGACACACAGCACACACAGCTCCGAACCCAGGAAGCGGCCTACGGTCACCTCCCCCCCCCCCGGCGGTGTTTACCTCACCTCGATACCGTCAGGTGAACGCGCAGAGCGCGCATATTGGATGCAATTTCAAATGCCCATCTTTGGCCCAAACACAGAGTTTTGTGTTTTCGGCTCATTTACCTCGGACACCAATTTGTGCAAAATGGTAGACTGTTGTTCTATTTTTTCAGATAATGTACGTGTTTCAATTTTGTTCCAAGAGGCGAACATAGATTAGATTTCTCGTTTTAGTTCTTCCTTAAAACTATGTAATTCAATGATGGGGGAAGCTTCACACCTTAGGCGCTTATTACGTGGATTCACATTAATGTTCTTCTCACTGTGCACGAACACAATAAACTCACGAGACCAATCGTGCGAGACACCGAGCTGTCACGTTAAAGTCCATAAACGTGAGATCAACGTCGTTGGACAGTCCGCGGCAGCGATGACCAGCGACCGTAGACACGATATGAGCGTATAATACTCGCAAGACAGGGGTCTATAACACTGGTCTTAGATGCGCAACTTGCAAGGACACGACTGTTCACTACGGTGTACCGAGCCGAACTCAATTTTAACTCCATTTTATTACTTTTATGAAGATGTGTAATTTGGTATATTCATTTTAAATCTAATGAATAAAATAAAATATAACTAACAGTACAGCAACAAACGTTAACCTTTATAGTTTGCAAAGAAATTAACTTCCGCGCTGTGAAATATTACGTTCAAACAAAAAATATGAAACATACATAATAGAACGGGGAGTAGGCGGAGCCCGTTTAGCCACTAACATGTCAATTCACACCTATAAATGTCAACACAATCAGTCCATCACAATCAATTTAAATCCAATCGAGCTAAAATGGAGTGTGTAAAATGAAGAGATGGTTCGCAGAGAAAAACGTGGGCCAGTGAGATAATCAAGTGGAATCACTTGTACAAGAAACGTTTAGCTCAATAAGCGATGAGCTTTGGAAAAAAGAGTGCTCACAAGTTATAAAAATTTAAAATGAATACATAGTAAAAGATAAAATAATAAATGAAGGAAAATAACGAAAAAGACTGTTTTGAATAGTGAATGAGAAGAATTTGTGATTTGTTGGAAAAAAATTGTCGACGCCGAATAAGAAAAAAAAAGGAGTTTCGAGTATCACTGCGGTTGACGACTTTGATGCCGCCGCAATACGGACCATGTATACGCGTATTAAGACTTGCTGAATAGCCAACACTAAGAAAATTAATAGTGTCCATTAAAAACCCTGATTTATTTAGTGGCAGTTTGCAGTCGTTGGCCATCATACTACACAAAATTGGATTCGCTTATAAAAAATGCGATGAAAGAAAAATAATAATGGAGTGCATAGATTAATATTGATTGATTGTCTCGGCACGGGTGGGACTTTTTGAGAAAAGCCAAACATATTTAAATTTAGGATAAAGTCATATTTATGAACGAGACGTTCGTGAAGAGCTGGAACTGAAGCGTGGAATAATGACAAGGCACAATCAGTCACCAAAGTGCCCGGAGGCAAAGGACAACACCTGATAATTACACCTGATAATTGAAATGGTTTCGTATCCAATTGTTTCTTGGCTTTCAAATCAACAAAAACAATATAATATCATGAGCAGGTAAATTTTGAAAAGTTCAGAGTGGTTGTTAACATTACTGCAAAATCTTCGTGAACCACATATGACTATTATGGATAATGCGCCGGACCATTCCTTACAAAAGGACAAGCCCCAACAGCCAGCAGCAGAAAACTGGAGCTTATATCTTGGTTATTATGAATATACATCAATAATAAAATTATATCAATATTCTGAGCTAAGGCATTGAAGCCAATGAAAATATGTTGAAACACGAATTGGTCCGATTAGTGAAAGAAAACAAACCCAGAAAGCCAACCTACATTTTGGATAAAATCGCACACCATGGTCATGTAGTGCTCAGATTGCCACCATATCTTTGCCATTACAATGCCATCGAACGAATTTCGACTCATATTAAAGATTTGTTTTTTGTGATTGTTATGGCCCTCAGTTACCCCGACAAAAGGAGCTGCTTGTAAGTCGCTTTCTTACCGAGAGCTTCCAACACAGTTAAGGCCTGGTCACTCAGACCTAGTGTGAGAGCAGTCATGGCCTGACTTTTATTTCAGCCTTTCACCTTAATAACAGCCTCGAACTGGATTTTGTAGGCCGACCAGGAAGAAGTCCCGTCGAACGGTGGCACTTTAAATCCACGAAGTGAAGGTGTTGTAGCCACCACGGGAACTGTTATTCCAGCCCCAAGATTGAGGTCGTCCAGCATTTTCTTCATGTCAGCCATCACTTTGTTCTCTTGATCGATTCGGGTCTCAGCTTCCGACAGGCGTTTGTCATACTGAGCAACCTTATCCTTCAACCCCCTAATCTCTTCCCCGAAGGTAGCGTGAATGTCCTTCATGAGGAGCATCTGCTCTTCCTTATCGCGTTTGAGCTGCTCTTCCAAACGACGGGCCTGTTCCTCCGGTCGGCGGGCCTGTTCCTCCTCTCCGCCCCGCAGCTGCTCTTCCAATCAGCGTGCCTGTTCCGCCTCCTGGAGAACCTGTTCCTCCTGCTGCTCTTTCAACCAACGAGCCTGTTCCTCCTGTCAGCGGGCCTGTTCCTCTTGTCCAACTCCAACTATAATTGTCACTTTAACGGCAAATAATTAAACGAATAAAAATTCAAACTCATGGGCATCTTGATACAAAGAAGTCTAAAAGAAAAGAATTTTCCGACGATTTTTCTTCTTCTTGTATCTTAAAATGGTAATACCATCATTGAATTTTTTTATAGAAGGGGGGCAAATGAGCATACGGTTCACCTGATGTTAAGTGACTACCGCCGCCCATGAACATCCGCAACAACAGAGGAATTGCAGGTGCGTTGCCGGCCCTTTAGCTTTCTAAGTACACCGGCCTTCAAGAAAAGAGTTAGCTCTTTTCGTAAAGGTCCCCAGGTCGTATCGGTCCGAAAAAAATCGCCGGTGGTAAACTATTCCGCAGAGAGGTCGGTCGTAAGCGAAAGAAAACTCCTACTGAAACGTACAGTGGTGGACCGCCAACCATCGAGATGGTGTGGATGGTATCAGGAGGTTTGCCGCGTAGTGTGTTCATGAAATTTGGTGGCTGAGATTAATCGGAACAATTCCTCAGAGCACTCCCCGTGATAGATGCGATGAAATTCGCAAAGAGATGCAATCATGCAACATCTCATCGCAGCGCAAACAACCGATCGGAAAGCTCTCGGTCGTCGACGATTCCAGCCGCTCTGCGCTGGATGCGGTCAAGTGGAAGGAGCTGGCACTGGGGAGCCACAGCCCAAAGATGGGAACAGTACACCATATGCGGCCGAACCTGCGCCTTATAAAGTTAAAGGCGGTGTGCCGGCATGAAATATTATCCCGCTCTGCTGAGCACGCCAAGCTTTTTAGAGGCCAATTTGGCTTTCGCTTCCAGGTGAATACGAAACTGCATGACTCGATATATCGACGCCGAGGATTCCGATACTAGCTGAGGCAACAAGTGGAGTGCCTTAAAACTGAGGAGATACGACAAAGGGGTTCTTTTTAGCGGTTAATGCGCAAACTTGTGTCTTATGAGGGCTAAACTGGACTAGATTTAGTTGCCCCCAATCCGAGACTTTGTTCAGCAAAGACTCGACTTCAGACACAAGTTTGTCCCGGTACTCGGAGACGTTTTCCCGAGAAATATTGGCACGGCCGGTGTACAGATCGTCACCAGTGCTGTCGTCTGCATAGCAAGGAACGTTGCTGATAGCACGCAGCCTTGTGGAACATCAGCATTAGTATATTTGAACTTCGGAAGTGCAACTTTTTGTACATATTTTTTCTATGATAACAATTATAGAGGTGGCTTTCAAAACCGGCAAGGAAATATGAACTAACAAAATAACAATATGCGACGTGATGAAGATTCTTATGGCAATTATGCAAGAAGACCTCCTCAATATTCACTCAAAGATGATGCTTACTTTGATAGATCCAGAAGACAAGTCCCCAATGATAATAACAGAGGGCCCAAATATGGGCAACCTCAACACCAGAGGTTAAATGATCAAGGGCAGAGTAGGTATAGCTTAGGCACAGCATGGCAGCCTTTTCGTATTGGAACACCTGGACCAAGGTCAGAAAACCAACAGTTACAAAATAGACACTCTTTTGGTGGATTTGAAAATCCTCTGGACATCCGAACGGGGCAAGCGCCACCTTCAGTTACTTCTATTAACACTAAAAATGGTATATTCACTCGTTCTGATACTTCTATGGTAATAAATTTGTTACAATTACTTTTTGTATATTTTTTTCTATCTAACGCTTTGGTGGTTTGGGTCGAATATCATTACCAAACTTAGTAGGTAGGATTGAAATAAAAACGTATACTTAGGATGTATCATATGCTCGTACTTATGTAATTTTGGTTTTAATCAATTAATAACTACCTATATTTAACAACAAAATTAGCTATAAAGCAGACTTCGAAAAACAACATCAGTCTAGTTTCCAGATGTAGGTAAATAAGCTATATATTAATTTAAATATTCTTAAATAACTTAGCTATCATAAAATTCTAAATAACTAATTATTTTGTTATAAAGCTAATACTCTTTAAAACACAAAGCGCACGCACACAAATACGCGCACATTAAGCTAGAAATCTTAGTCAGAAATAATCTTTGTCTAGCACTTGCACTCTGTCTTAAAACCGTATTTTGTTTTTCGATATAGGGACTAAACTTTATAGCTTCTCGAACTCCTCTTCCCCTATTCTCGGGTATTCGGAATTCATTTTGCTTCAGGACGTATGTAATCCGCATATTTGAGTGATTTTACCTAAGTTTTAAAGTCTTTCACCCATATCTTTCTTCTCTTCTTTTCTTTACTATTAATTGTAGTGATTTTTTTTCGTCTTCAAAACGTCCATTGATAAAATTTTGGCCCTTATCCTACTACATCATGCAAAACATGACAATATATCGATATTTATAACGCGATATATATTGATATTGCGCGAGCAACCCGCACAGAAGCAGCTTTGTATAAATTATAGTTGTGTTCCCTAAGTAATATTTTGTTTCAAAAGTTTTTAATCACGTCTAATATATCAAAACTGATTAAAGATATATTTTTTAATTAATTCTAATACATTTTATATATAACCCTTTAAAACATAAAAATGTCGATTACTTAATAAAAAATAAATGAGGAAGAATCAAAAACAAATAAAGCTGATAAAAGTTAGTTTTGTCTATGAATTGCTATAATGAAAATTGAAAATGGCCGCTTGACCGTCGAAAGCGGCTTGCTGTCAAAATATAAAAATAATTTCAAATAGCGCATATGCCCTATTTATATGAAATCAAACGCTTTCCACAAAAGTATTTGATATTAAGGCTGGATGTATTCAATCATTACCGATTCAGATGTTGTAATTATTTACCTGCAAAGGTCATTTACACCTTTGCAAATCGCTCCGTGTAGTGCGTACTGAAGCAGCACTTGTGAATCAGTGTTTACGTCTCAGGATGAGTGAAGAGGGCAGCGAAGGCTCGCCCGTGCGTTCTAAACGCAAAATTAGGAGATTGATGTTCCTTTCACCGACTTCGGAATCTGATAGCGATGATAGCATCGGCGTGGCGAGGACACGTAGAAAGAGACTGAGGGTGAATTTTGACTCGATACAGTGCAAGCTTAATAAAAAGTACCTGTGGTTGTATGTAATTAAATGTCCTGCGTTTTCAGGTGATCGCTGACGATGAAACGAGCACCAGTAGTGGTAGCTCGGTGGTCTGCGGCGGGGCGAGGCGCAGGCGCACCTTGCCTAAGTTACGTGATTCTGAAGAAGACAGTGACACTTCGGGCTGGGCTACTGACCACTCCGCTGAACCTAAACCCACGTCCACGGCTGCATCTGTGAAACCTGCATCTGGTTTTGCATCAGACAGTTCTGAAGGCAATTCTGACAAATGTTCGATTTGTCTTCTACGTTTCACAGATCAAGAAGTGGGCACTCCACAAAGCTGTGAGCACATCTTTTGTCTAGACTGTATATTAGAATGGTCAAAAAATGTGAATACATGCCCTGTTGATAGAATGACTTTTGATTTTATTGTTGTGAGGGCATGTGCCGGTGGTCGTGTCTTGCGCACTGAACCTGTTAAAGTGGTTGAGCGTAGACCTTCTGTAGATATATTTGTATTAGAAGATTCAACAGTCTGTGAGGTTAGTAAACAAAATCCTTATTAAGTTTTTATTAGTACGTTTATACTTAAATATGTAAAATTTATTGTAAATTTTTTTGCAAAAAGCAATGTACAATAATACTTTAATAAAAATTGTTTTTAATCATTGATGTAAATATTGTTCTTGATATTTAAAAATATTCTGTAATTAGTTAGGTATATTTTTTATCTTTATACACTCCAAGAGTAATTCAAAAATCAATAACCTTAACATAATTTTTGTTATTTTTCTGAAGTAAATTTATTACCTAATAAATAAATAAAGTTCACAAAAATTCACTGAATAATATGATTTAAACATAAATATTTATAACTTAAGGTATGTGGAAGTACAGATAATGAGGAGACAATGCTACTATGTGATGGATGTGACCTTGGATATCATATGCAGTGCTTGACACCACCCCTCACAGAGGTAATTATTCCCAATACCAAGAAATTGTCCGATCTTATGTATTATTAAATTGTATCTGATAGATATTAATATGATCTTCCATAATAATAATTTATCAGATTGTAATATTTATATTTTTATTGGATAATTATGTTCAATATTAAATTAACCAAAAAAATAGACATGTCCATGTATTATTTAAGACTTATCAATGTTTTTGTTTCCTTTTAAAATTTTATTGTGTAATAATCAAATTGTTGATTATTTCAGGTACCATTAAATCAATGGCTTTGTCCAAATTGTGATGACTTATTGGATGTTATCCATACCTCTGAAGTTGATGACTTAAACTCTGGTATTGAGGACTTAGAAATGCCGGAAGGCCCTAGACCATCAGCACTTAGACAACCTAGAAATGTTAGAAGGTCATTACGAAATCGAAATAATGCTGATGAACCCTCCACATCAAGAGGAAATCGGACCAATTCTAATTTAAATGAAATACCAAGTACATCCCGAGGCTTAAGTTCAACAGGCAGAAGTATTCGTACTCGTACTTCTAGAAGGTCTACTGGGACTCATCGCAGAAGATACAAATCAAGGAGAACCAGAACAGTTACTATGGAATATGAAGTTGAGGACAACGGTAAATTTCCTGTAACAAAAAGAGTTAAAAGGAAAGTAAAGAAAAGAAGGGTTAGTATAGATGTACAATTAAATGAGTTTATCAAAGCTTTGGCCTAGAGAAAATTAAGAACTTCATGCTGTTTCATAACTCAACATAAATAGAAATATGCACTTAATAGTGCATACAAATTATGCAAGATTTGCCATGTTGAGGTGGCATAAATGAATAATGACATAATGAATAGCCTCCAATACCCATGGGAATGATATTACCCTATATCATTCCCATGGGTATTGTAAGAGGCGACAAAGAGCCAAAAGGGGTCATGATGGAGCAGCTACTTCGTGAATTTGGATAACTGAAACTTTGTTAAGTCAAAGCTTTTTAAAAAAGCTATTCTCTACATTTTTTTAATTTATTTATTTATGTACATACAGAAGCAGTCTTATAGTAAGTTCATAAAAAGGTTCTACTTATTCCATAATTTGCTGAAATATCTTCTAGTAGACCCATAAAGAAAATTATATTGAAATGGCAAACTTAGAGCGTACATAATACTACTAATAAATAAATAATATACAAAATGTTATCTAAATTCTACAAAATAAAACTATAAATAAAAATAAAATAAATCAATACATAAAAATAATAAATTAAATAAATAAAACAAATTTACTTAAGTACTTAGTTACAGGTGTGATTTTGAAGTCAAAATATAGTAAAAATATTTTTTGCATATTTTTACTACTATTTTATATTCCATTAATATACTAATAATATATAATTTCATTCGAACACTAAAATAGGTTATCGTTTTTTATTATATTAACAAACCTATGGTATATTACTTGTTTATGTTTAATTTTACAACATATCTTTAGAATCATTAATAAATAGTTTTTATATAATTTTCAGACAAAAAAGCGACAGCCACGAACGGCTGCGCGACGTTCACACGTTCGTGCTAGTGTTCGAGCGAAATTGGCTAATATGAAAATTGATCAACAAACTCTTTCCTCAAGTTCTGGAAGCCAGGATCTCTCAGTTCGTCGACAAAGGGCTGGCATTGCTTCCCTAAGTCTATTTAGCAATGCAAATGAGCTGGAGTATTTTGCTGATGATGATGACCAAGATGTAAATATTTCTAATGGCCCTATGACTGCTGTAGCCATCAGACCAACATCAAACATCCTTAGTGCATACAGACAGGTAAATAGTGTTTCATGAAAAGAATATTAGATGAAATAAGATTGTGATATCTAATTATGAACTGTATTTACAGGCAAGAAGAAAGATGATTTCAATCCCATCCCCTCCTCATGCAACATCTGCACCAGATATTCTTTCTAATATTCTGGAGAGTCAAACATTGTTACATTCTAAGAATTCTATAGTCTCAATCTCAGTTGATGGTAATGTGGATATAAAACTACAAACAAAGAGACAAAGTATATTTTCAACTAATAAAGATACAGCTCCAACAAAAACAAATGAGAAACTTGATTTGTCGAAAGGTGAAGACACGGCTAAGAAAGCTCCATCATATCCAGGTCAGTCCCGTGGAGGTGGCTGGGGTGGGGGTTACCGGGGAAACTACCACCGAGAACAGAATTCTAATAACTTTAATAGAGGAAACAACTATGACAACAATTATGGAGGTGGCTTTCAAAACCGGCAAGGAAATATGAACTACCAAAATAACAATATGCGACGTGATGAAGATTCTTATGGAAATTATGCAAGAAGGCCTCAATATTCACTCAATGATGATGCTTACTTTGATAGATCCAGAAGACAAGTCCCCAATGATAATAACAGAGGGCCCAATTATGGGCAACCTCAAAACCAGAGGTTAAATGATCAAGGGCAGAGTAGGTATAGCTTAGGCACAGCATGGCAGCCTTTTCCTATTGGAACACCTGGACCAAGGCCAGAAAACCAATTGTTACAAAATAGACACTCTTTTGGTGGATTTGAAAATCCTCTGGACATGCGAATGGGGCAAGCTCCACCTTCAGTTAGTTCTATCAACACCAACAATGATATGTTCACTCGTTCTGATACTTCTGTTGTAGATAAATCTCAAATAACAAACTATCATCCATTACCAGAACCGCCAATTTTTAACTTTTCCAAGATGCCTGATGTTGAAAAGTCGGAGGACGAAAAGAGCGATTCAGGGTTAGTGATTGACACAGAAAAGTACGACCCAACTGAGCCGACAAATGATGATGATAGCTGCGACGAAGACAAAACAGTCGCTTTACCCATGGCTCCTGAACCATCCCCGCCGCCGACGCCAGCTGCAGTACAAAACATATTAGCAGGAATCGACACCAGTACAATGAATGTGCCACCTAATATTTTAGACAGTGCAGTAAGACAAGTGTTAAAGGAACATAAGAATCTTATAGTTTCTCCTGCGGTACATCATGATTTGTCTAATAATGAAAAAAGTGACGAGGATTCTGATGGTGACTGTCCTAATTTTTCTATTTATTCAGCTACCAGTGTTCATATAGCTAATAACAGTAGTAGTTTGACCGATGATTTTGCGAAAGAAGTGCCACAAGATAATCTTGAAGATCTTGTACAAGAAGATGACGATGTATCTCCATCGGAAAGTACACCACCTAATGAAATACAAAATTCAGAATCTGATAATAATAAATCAGCAGTGGAACTAACAATAATAAATAACAAACCAAACTTTTCCACATTTGACATTAGCACGAAAAATAAAACTGAGGAAGAATATAAAGAAAAAGTTTCTAAAAGATGTCCCATAACTACAAACACACGAAACCCAATTAAAATAAAACTTAATACACCTTCACTGATTAAAAGACAATTAACTTTATATGATGAAGAAGACACAAGTGAAGAAGTTGAACAGACGGCAAAAGTGGAAACACAAGATAAATCTGAACCATCATCTGAATTATTGTCAGATGAAAAACCAGCTAGTAATTTAAACAACGCAATAGAAATAGATGAAGTAAAAAACATACCTAATGAGAAAAAGAATGATAATGAAGAAAAACTGGTGTCAGAAAAAAACCTCGCGTTGGAAATATCATCAGTTGTCTCCTCCATAGCAGATACACCAGTTACAGAAAAGGAGGAAGATGACGTCAGCTCAATTAAACCTGATGATAGTACTGAAATTGAAAAGAAAGAAAATGGATTTTCCACAGTTGATATTGAAACAGAAATGAATGATGAAACTAATGAATCATTAACATTAGAAACACAACCTAAAGAAGTAAATGATGAAAAAGAAAATGAGGATGCTAATTCAGATAATAATAAATCTGAAAGAGAGTTGCAGTCAGAGGAAGACGATATTTCTGATGAAGAACTTTGTCTTAACACACAGTCCCCGAAAAAAGACTCTGAAATTAAAAATATCGAATGTGTGGAAAAAATGACAGAATCTATAAGCGAAACTGAAGATGAACGTAGTTATACGCCTTGCCTTGACGAAAACAAGTCAAAAGACACATCACTTGAAAACGAAAAAGATAAAGGTTTAGAAGGTCTCGACACTGAAATGATATCAGAGGATGAAGGAAATGAAATGTTCTCTGAAAATGAAAAAGCTGTCTCTGAAGTGTCGCATACCTCACCCGTCAGAGCTCAACCGACCGCCGGAGACGAAGAAGGGGAAATAACGGAAAAAAAGAAGGGAACCAAAGAAGATCGCGAAGAGGGCAAGAAGAAAAAGAAAAAAGAATCTAAAAAAGAAGGAAGAGACAAAAATAAAAGTAAAAATAGAAAAGGTGAAATTGCTTTTAAGAAACTTAGTAAGAATGGTAAAGAAAGAAATTACAGAGAAAGAGACAAAGAAGAAAAAAGTAAGAACAAAAAGGAACGTCGCGATTCGAGTGAAACTGCAGAAGAAAAACAAAAGCGGCGGAAGGAAAAAAGAAAAGATTTGGAGCGATATGACGTCCGTACTGTAGTATCGGAAAAAAGGAAAAAAATGAAAGACCCTTTTGGGAGAGATATTTCTCCTCGAATGCGGTCGACTTCACTTTCGCCGGTCGGTGATCAAACTCCCACACGAATACGGAGATCGTTCTCCCGTGGCCGTAGGTCAACCTCGAGAGGCCGAAAATCTTTATCTAGAATACGAAGATCTTTGTCCAGGGGACGAAAGTCACTATCGCGTTCGCGTCGATCGCTCTCACGGGGACGAAAATCTCTCTCGAGAAGTCGCAGATCGCTGTCGAGGATCCGTAAATCGTTATCCCGAGGCCGCAGATCCCACTCCCTAGGAAAGAAAACTCCGCCTAGAGTTCGAAGGTCTAGAAGTAGACTTTCAGCGGCTAGAATTCGGGCTTCGCCCTTGAGGGGGAGAAAGTCACCATCGAGAGGACGTGTGTCGCCGCACAGAGGCCGGAAGTCTGCGTCGAGAGGTCGGCGATCGGCGTCGTCGGTGGGAATCAGGCGCATTCGGCCGTCGCTGTCGCCGCGCTCGACCACGCCGCGCATTACCCCCCGACGCTCCCCCGAACGTAAAAGGCGGCGCTCAATATCGCCAAGGCGCCGGATATCGCCACGTCGACGTCGCTCCGTCTCGCGAGGAAGAAAACGCCGCAGATCCGCGTCCAGGAGCCCCAAACCCAAACCGACCAAAAAGAAAAAACGCTCGCGATCCGAGAGACCTTCGTCGCGCCGTCGCTCTCCGCGCCCGAAGTCGCCGAAGAGAAAGAAAAATAAGCGTCGCACCGTCAGTCGCTCCCCTGACCCCGAGCCGCTTCGGATTGCCGCTGATTGGTCGCCGCCATCCGTCGATTCGCGTCTGCTGTCGCCGCGTACCCCGCCAGCCGATTTATCTCCCGATCCTCGCAATCTAAGGGTGGTGGTTGCGGCCGACGATAAACGCAAGCGCAAGGAGAAGAGACGCCGCGATCCGGAGAGACAGCGGCATAAACGCGGCCGCGACGCCGCCTGTCCGTCGAAGGAGGTGTTTACTTCCGGCGACAACATTCTCGTCAGCGTGAGCTTCAAAGACCAGGAACGCGAGGAGCCGAGCGAGAAGCGTAAGCGACGGGAGACAAAGCGCGAGAAGAGGAAACGGAAGCGCGCTGCGATCCCGCCCGAGACGGAGACTGTGAAACCGGTCGCGATTATCGACCTCGAGCGTTCGCCGTTCCGCGAGCTGACGCCGTCGCCGAAGAATGTGATAGTGCTGAGTGATAGTGACCACGGCGAGAAGGATACGGGTGCGGTGGCGAATGAGACAGTAGAGGCGGGCGTTGTGGAGGCGCCGCCCGCGGGGCCGAAGACTCCGCCCGAGCCCGCGCAGCCGCCTGCCCCTGCGCCCGCGCATTCCCCGCCGCGTGCGCCCCGCTCCCCGCGCTCGCCGCATTCGCCGCGCTCGCCGGATGCGTACGACCCGTTCGAGCCTACGCGCTCGCCGTCTGCTTCCCCGGGCGCGGCAGAGCCGGATGAAGAGAGCGGCGCGGCGGCGGCTGGAGGCGGCGGCGCGGGGGCGGCAGCGGGCGCGGTGGAGGGCGCGGCGGCGGAGGTCGAGCCGCGTGCCATGACACTGGAGGCGGCACAGCGCACCAACCTGTCGGCAGACGACGTGCTGGCGCGCCGTCCGCTGTCGCCCATGCAGAAGGTTTGTTGTTTTTATACAATAGGGGATGATAAGGGGTAGTGGGTATTCTTATACCGCCACTACACGAATCCATGGGTGTCGTCACAAGTAACAGAGAAAAAGAAATCAGGAGATGGACAGCAGCGTCTTCCTAATGACGACTAAACATAAAATCTGTGATTGTCGACCAGCTGCCGGGCGTGGCGACTGTAGCAAATATCCTACTCCTGATTGTTCATGGTTTCTCCATGATCGAATTAAGAATGAGGATATTTGCAGTAGAAATAGTGTAACCGACATAGCTCAACTGAAAAGTAAACTGAAGTAGCAATTGGCCGGCCATTGTGGAGCTCGAAAAATCGACAATTGCTAGGAAAAAATGGTTTTCGAGTGGCAGCGCATATCATACCGGTAGAAAAAGTGTAGGGCACCCCCCTCCATTAGATGGAGTGGCGGCCTGGTAATACAAGATGAAAGTCGACGGATGGCTTAGGAGCGTGCTTTGTAGCATTCCTTGGGGAGACCAATGTTCAGCAGTGGGGGGACGCTGCCCGCAGGTGCTGGCGCGGCTGCAGTCGACGCGCGACGAGGCGCCCGAGCCACCGCCGCGCGCCGACGCGGCGCTGCCGCCGTTCCCGCCCAAGCTGTTCGTGGGCAAGGCTGAGCCCATCAAGTCCAACCCGGTGAAGCCCATGGCGCGCCGCGAGGACGAGGCCCCCGACTCCCCCTACTCGCCGGGCTCCAGCGACTTCGGCGATCTCTTCGAGCCTCCGCCCGCCAAGCGGGACCTCTTCGACGCGCTCTTTGACAAGCCGCCCAAGCGCAAGGGCAAGTCCTCGGCCGCCAAAGTGCCCGTCAAACTCAACAAGAAGAAAGGTCACTGCTTTTATTTTTCCTTTAATGTCTTTAGTTGGATGCAGTTTTCGTTATACCACAATAATCACTTTCCTAGAGATTTTACTCATTTGTTACTTTTATTTATATGCCAACACTAGCATATGATAAAATATAACAAAATTATGATCAAACAGTATCCTGCTCAAAAAACCCAATAGGCAAACTAATTAAAATAATATGGTAATAAATTTCAATTTATAAAACCAATAATACGTTAAAATTCCACAGGTAATAAAACCCATGTAGGTGTAAAGATAGATGAAGATAATTTGAAAATCTTGGACGATCTGCCGAGCTCCGCCGTCGAAATGCAAGTCAAGAGCAAAGTGAGTAACATCAATTTTATACATCGGTTAACTTACTACATAGTTAAAACTGAAATAAATTCGCCAAGTATTTGAATATTCGCTATAAATCACAATATATAAACAAAATCAATATGCAATGATAGATAAATAGCCTTCGATTAATTGAGGTATATATACCCTAGAAACCTCGGTCATTGCTAACATAATGTTATTATAAGGTCAGGGAAAAGTTTCTTCTTTTTCATATATAATATGTGCCATTTTGTTCGATAACTTATTGCCATCTTATAGGTAGTGACATAATCCCTTTGCTGTAGTGGATTGCTGAACTGGATATTTGATTTAAAAAAATGCGACAAGTAGTTTTGACAGTCCTCTTTTAACGTTAACCTATTGTGACGGACCATTATTAATAAGAATGATTAATAATTAGTTTATATATAAAGTCGTCAAAAATTTTCTTAGTAAAAGTATATTAAACAATAAAAATACATTAATAAGCATAAAGTTGAAATAAATACATTTCAGACATTAAGTATTATAATAAAATTAAAGGCTATTGTCTTTCAAAATCAATAAATTTATTAAAAAACTTTGTTAAAATATTCAAAATGTGATAAATAATAGAAATACAAGTTGAACATATTATAATATAACATTTACAAAATAATTTGAAAATTGTTTAAAAATCGCCTAAGTCTTGAAAGGAGTTCGTGTAAAAATAAAATTATCCAAGTAATTGAGCGTGTTCATGTATAAGAAAATTCTTAAGTTATGGAGGATGTTCGTGTATAGATGGTTTGTATGGAGGAGCTGCCAAAGACGGACGAGGGTGTAAATATATAGGGGTGGTCGGGTGAGAGACTACTTATAGTGCTGTTGCACAGTGTATAGTCCTATATTAGGGACTTATGATAGTAAGGTCTATTATACTAAAGCATTATTATATAAGGTCTCTATGATGTATAAGCATTACAATACTAGAGTTGTGGGTTGAAGTCCCATTCTGGAGAATTGAGAAGATATCAAGGAGTCATTTCAAGCTATTTCAGTGCTGACGGCAGAAGAGCAATACTGCGAGGATCTTTATCAAGCTACTACGCGAGGTTTGGAAAACGTAGGTACGAGGTCGCATTACCTATGAAATCTGATTTTCAAAAGCATCTAGGCACATCTAAGCTTAAAGCAGTAGCACAATTCACTTCAAAAGAGTCATTGCCAAGGCAAAGTCAGAGCACATAGGCAGTATTGGCGAGAAACTTCACACAGCGCTCGGTTCGCAAAGCATTCCTCTCCCTGGACATCCACAAATCGAGTGGGCCTGACGGTATCCCCCCAATTGTGCTGAGGACCTGTGCTACAGAGTTGGCACGGTCTTAAAGCGTCTTTTCCTGTACTCCTACTCCCTAGGCACAAAATCATGGAAGACGGCTTTCGTCCACCCAATCCCTAAAAAAGGCGACCGCTCAGACCCGTCCAACTAAAGGCCCTTCGTCATCACCTCCTTGTTTTTCAAAACAATGAAGTCCATTGTAAACTGTCAGCTCATGAGGTACCTTGAGGATCACCAGCTGATTAGTGATCGTTACTACGGTTTTCGTCGTGGTCGATCAGTGCCTGGACAAACTTGTGTCTGAAGTCGAGTCTTTGCTGAACAGAGTCTCGGATTGGGGGCGACTAAATCTAGTCCAGTTTAACCCCCAGAAGACACAAGTTTGCGCGTTAACCGCTAAAAAGAACCCCTTTGTCGTATCTCCTCAGTTTCAAGGCACTCTCCTTGTTGCCTCAGCCAGTATCGGAATCCTCGGCGTCGACATATCGAGTGACGTGGAGTTTCGTGGTCACTTGGAAGAGAAGGCCAAATTGGCCTCTAAAAAGCTTGGCGTGCTCAGCAGAGCGGGACAGTATTTCATGCCGGCACACCGCCTGCAACTTTACAAGGCGCAGGTTCGGCCGCACATGGAATACTGTTCCCATCTCTGGGCTGGGGCTCCTCAGTACCAGCTCCTTCCACTTGACCGCATCCAGCGCAGAGCGGCTGGAATCGTCGACGACCGAGTGCTTTCCGATCGACCTGATTCACTGGCACTGCGAAGAGATGTTGCATCTCTTTGCATTTTCTTTTGCATATACCATGGAGAGTGCTCTGAGGAATTGTTAGGATTAATCCCAGCCGCCAAATTTCGTGAACGCACTACGCGGCAAACGTCCCGATACCATCCACACATTCTGGATGCTTGACGGTCCACCACTGTACGTTTCAAAAGGAGTTTTCTTCCGCGTACAACCTGTCTGTGGAATAGTTTACCACCGGCGATTTTTCCGGACCGATACGACCTGGGGACCTTCAAGAAAAGAGCTTACTCCTTTCTAAAGGGCCGGCAACGCACCTGCAATTCCCCTGGTTGCGGTTGATCATGGGCGGCGGTAGTCACTTAACATCAGGTGAGCCGCATGCTCGTTTGACCCTATTCTATAAAACAAAATTATGAGCTCTTACCGCCGGTAAAACCATCGATTCGAAGCTCTATTGCCAACAATTAACGAGACTCAAGCAAGAAATTGAGAAAAAAGCAGCTGGAATTGATCAACAGAAAAGGAGTGGTCTCATGTCATCGCCAGATCACACACATCTTTGGCCACTCAGCAAAAATGGACAGAGCGCTCGCCTCAGCCCCTACGGCTCACTTAAGTGCCTGCGATTTATTACCCAAGGGCGAAGGGGCTGCACTTCCCGCAGTGCCGAAGCCGTTGCAGAAGTAACTTTGCGTCAATATTCCTGTATAAAAAAGTGAGGCGATCGAATATTTTTCTCTGATATATGATAATGTGAGCTTAGGTCCGCCGTGTAACGTAGCCTTATATACTTGATCAGTGATGAGTTCTGTCAGCAGTGGCGAAGCTAGGGCTCCTAACTAGGGCAAGCCCAAGATATGGTTTTGTTGTTTTTAGCAGTTTTATAAAAATAGATCAATCTTGATCTGTCTCCACTCTTTAGTTTTATATTCAGTGCTGTCGAGTACATGTTTAACAAAGCACACAGAAGGCATACTACCGCTAGATAGATTGTATGACATATGCAATTGCACACCTTCGGTGGTTTTGAAGAGCCGTTTGGGTTTGCTTGAGCGAAAGAAAAAGATATTTACTATACAATACAATACATGAACAAAAGAATTAGGTCCATAGAAAGAATTAGATTAGGTCCATAAACGTCACGGCTAGATTAGGTCCATAAACGTCACGGCTAGATTAGGTCCATAAACGTCACGGCTTAACTCACATGTTTCCCTTTTTGTAATAAAACTTCAGAATGTATCAAATTTCTTCGTTACATTCACAAAAATAATTGAAAATGGCGGGAAAGTGTTTTTTACTTTTTATTTTTCGTTTTCTTAATGTTCTATATATGTTAAGATTTTTCTTCAATTTTATACAAACAAAATACGAAGAAAATTTTTCTCTAACCTACTACATGTATAGTACATAAATATTTGTCTCAAATAATGCACACAATGGTAATAATTCAGAATTTTCATAAATGTTCAGTTCTTGAAGAAGTTAAACCGTCAGGAGCGAGTGGTGGAGGAAGTGAAGCTTGTGCTAAAACCGCACTACAACAAAAAACACGTCACGAAGGAAGAGTACAAAGACATACTTCGGCGCGCCGTACCTAAGGTATGCAAGTGACCTGCCATGTTCATTCCTTATCCTTGGTTAAAGCTCTTATAAAAAACAAATTATTTCAACTTTTTTTTGAAGATATACCGAGAATTATAAAAATCAACAGACCTATTTTGTGCGTATGATTCATACGTCCGCAACAATTAACCATGAAGTCCTAGGGCCGCAACGCTTTTTAGAACAAAAGAATGACCTGATGATTCAAAGCCTCGCTGCGATCTGTGTGTAGACCTTGCAATTCCTCTACGTCATCCAAAGCTCCGACAATGGCGTTTACAAACCCTACTAAGTTGCATGTATGGTGCATTAGATGTTTTAAGCAAAAACTTGTATTGTTGGATGGATATTTTCTTTATAAATTATTCTCTCCATATTAGTCTCCGAAACTTCCTATTGTAGATAAAATCCATTTTTTAAGGGATTTACACATTCTGTCACCAAATGATGATATAAATCCATCGCCTTTCTGCATGTCTTACCAGCTGGTTAGCTATCTAGTAGGGGACCGCCCCACACTGCGCTTACAGGTGTACATATCTGCTACTCGAGATCCCATGAACCTTTCTTTGTTATCGGAATAAAAATAAAAATAACCCAATATATAAGCTTGCGACATGTGCCTGTTTCAGATCTGTCACAACAAGTCCGGCGAAATAAATCCGACCAAAATACAAGCCCTCGTGGAGGCGTACGTGAAAAAATTCAGAAAAAAACACAAACTCGGACTAGTGTAGTGCAAGCTAGTGTAGGTGTGAACAGTGTAAGTTAATGGTGCCGCGGCGCCGTGTAATGTACCGGCAGATGTTCTATCAGATTATTGTAATTATAATTTATCTACGGACAATGTATTTTACTTAACGTTTTATTTAAATAAAATAATATAGAGTTAACAGAGCTCACTGTATTAATTTCATCTCATTCCTATGTTTACATATTCTCCAGGCCGAATTTCGGTCACGGTGGTCAGTCTCAATGGAGTCCAGCCATCTCCGCAGGATAGGGTTATACTGCCCGAGGTTATGCGCGCAAACACAGGTGCGCTCTATTGTATCACTCTCACAATATGATGGGACGGTAATCCGACTCCACTGGAGAGATGGATCGGCATTACGTGCTTTCTGTTGCTTTAAAATGTTAGTCTCGGGTTTAGTACTACTAGAATCAGATTCAATTAAGAAGTCTCGTGAAAATAAGCGAACTAAAATATGTAGTATGGAAAGTCTGTCACTTTACGTCACGTTATGTCGATTGTGCGTAGAAAGACTTATTTAGCTAGAAAAACTTCAAAAACCATAGTTTAAAAACAAGACAATCAAATACCATAATTTGTATCCAATGAGTGTTTGTGGTTTTTACATGTCTTAGAAAGATTTTGCCACGTACTATGAAATATCAAACGCTTATTCCTTCTACCATGGCTCATCTGCGGTATACTTATTGCGACACCTAATTGAATTTAAATTACTCGCCGCAATCTTCGTTTATTGAAAAACACCAAAAAATACGTCGACTGATACTACAGATATTATAGTAAGTAAAATGAGTGGCTGGTTATTTTGGCAAACCTAATTAAAATCAAGACGTTTAAGAGGGCATATGCGTTTCGCGTCGAAAACTACATGTTTTATGGTTTTTCCAAAAGCGATATCGTAACGACGTGAGGAGATTATTTGCTGAAAATTAGGGCTTTAGAAAGATGAAGTATTTATTTAGTACATAGCAGTGCAAAATCATAGTTTTTAATGACGGTTTTTTAGGGCGAAGACAATCCCTTCACTGTGTTTTACGAAAATATGCATCAGAGTTATCTTTCAGGTTGAATACAACCATTATTATAAGCTAAAATACTTTATTTTAAGCGTTATTATAATTTAATATATATTCTTTTAGGGTATAGCAAAACCTAAATTACGATAATATTTCGATTTAATATTATAAAATAATATTATAAAATCACCAAAACTGTCTACTTCAATGTAATTTTTTCCATGTATTTGCTTATAAACATATCTATTTTAATTATTTTATCAAAATACATGTAATGTTAAATAGCCAAAAAAATTTTTAGCTCGTTTTATTTTGTCAATTATTTTATACAATTATTTTAAAAATACTATAAAATTCATGCGCAGACGCAGTTCGATTCAGTACGCTCCAGGTAATCCCAACGGCAGGACGTATCACTTTTTCTCACCGACACCGCGCGATCGCGTTGATACACCGATAGGGCTATACTACACCATACTATAACTAGATACCTATAGCACCATCGAGCATTTTAAATGATTCACTTTTATAAGCGATATTTTTGGTAGCAAGTAATTTTGAAATATGTTTATGATTGTAATATTTAAATATTAAATGATGTAATGGTGGCAAATTTTCATTTCATACATATTTTTTTAGAAATGAGTAATGAACGTAAGCAATTCGGATCAAGTAAAAATATAAAATCGTTGGCTTTCACCTTTGGCTCCGTGGCGGAGTGACTTGGTAATGAGTTGTAGCGCTGAGCGCCGCAGGTTCGAATCCCACATGGAACAAAAATTTGTATTACCTACAAATAATTGTTCCAGGTCTGGATGTTTGTCCTTGTGAAATTAATGATTGATGTATGTACTTAGGAAAAATTCCTAGTGTGGAGATAACGTTACGATTAAACAAAGACATGCCATCAAAAACATAACTTGTAAAATAACCAAGTCTCGCAATGATGATACGGCCGTGCCGCTGTTTTGGTCTACATGGCGGGGGCACTACCGTGCCCCCAGATATAAAACATATGAGCCGTGCTTGAGTTGAGTAGCTCAATGGCGTAGTGCTCGCTGTAAACGCGAACAATCCGGGCTCGATCCCCGCTAGTGTTGCCAGGTGTCCCGATTTGCGCGGGACGTCCCGATTTTCAAAGGTCTAGTGACACGTCCCGATTCATCATTGATCGGGACGCCAAATGTCCCGATTTTCACTAACCTTCTTATTCTATACTTTAATCCATAATTTTGACAGCAAAAATGATTATATCTGTTAGCTACTACCACATTAAAATATTTTTACTACGACATTGTCTCACCAGTCGAAAAAAAAACCACAAAAGTTTTAAACAGAATTATATTAAAATGAGTGATTTGAAAAATTCAGGGACTGCAAAAGAAACAAGTAGTTCAAAAATGTTTTAATTTGCCTAAAATGAAAAAAATTCAGTTTTTACGATGTTTGGATGAAAATTTATTCGTTCATGAGATCAGACTCGAATAATAATTATAAAGCACAAAAGTAAAGTTACAGTCACAATTTCTCGCATTGCTCGCATTTTTACAGCATCTTCTTCATCTTCGCATATTTACAGTTAGCGTTGACCATATGAGCTACCACGGCTCTCAATAAAGCACAAAAGGCTACAAAGAAACCTATATTTTGTAGTCATTCTAGTTGTCCGGATATGAAAACCAAATCCCCGATTATTTTTACCTTCCGTCCCGAAATTTTACTTGCTAGACCTGGCAACACTAATCCCCGCCGACACTGATGAAATTGTTAGTTTGATGAATTATGTTTACATTATGAAAGTTTGAAGTATTTTGTTGTATTGTTGTATGAAAGTTTGAAGTTTGAGTATGAAAGTTTATCAAATGATACATATTTTTCAATTAGAACATATACATATTATAATATACTCAATAGGGTGAAAATGTAAAGCCGACTTCAATTTACTAAAAGAATACCTATAACAATTTCCACATATTAACCTCCGATTTCTATACACTATATAAGTAAGCCATTATATGGAAATTATTTTTTTATTATTTTAGTTCCAACAGTATCAAAGACAGGTATATAATCAAAGATCAAAGTGATTCGTAGTCGTCGTTAGGCAACTACTATAGCCTCACGCTCGCCCTGACACGCACACAGAGATAACATTGTAGTGTGCGTCATTATTACGCCGTTCCAAAGCGATCGCGTAGATTTCGACTTGGACATATTTGAATATGCGCTCTTAACCTCTCAACTGCGGACGTCTAACCCTTGGACACGAAAATATCTCCGTTGACTGCGGGTGTCCAAGTGCTGGACATTTTTTACTCGCTCTTTTAATGTCAAAATAAAGCATTACTCACTATGTCTAACTCATTCTACCATATGTCGATGTGTACAGGATAAAAAAGTCACCATAAAAACCCCACAGCTTATACACTTTAGTAGGATTTTTTATATATACCATACTTTAACGTCGTTCGTCCCTTGAGGCAGCCATCAGGGTGACTGACGCGCGCTAACAACAAAGTTGTTAGCTATTATTTTGTACTAATTTATATTAATTGTGTGGTGAATTGTGTTAAAACAATGCCTGGGTAAGCAACCTCCTTATTTGTAATCTCATTTTGTGTTTTATCTCATTAAATACGTGTAAAATTGTTTTTTAATTTGTATGAAGCAAACCGCTATCTTAGAACTAACAGGCTGGTTGCGGAAATTTGACTTGAAATGTACGTAAAATTTTAGTGTTGACTGTCAGTTTTGTGTTAAAATATGTGTAATTGTTAATCATTTACAGTTTTAGTACATCAAAATGAGGATAAAGTGCAATATTTTCAAAATTTCAATGTAAATACAAAATAGGTGCAATAGTGTTCATTTATGAGATGCCCGCAGTAGTGAATTCTAGTTCTCTTTTTTGCGGGTGGCGAAAAAAGGAACTAAAGTTTGCCATACTGCATCACGTCCAAATTCTGGTGAATTGTTAGAATCGTAATGAATCTAGCGCCCTCGAGCAGACAAACGGAGCTTGGTTGATTCCAATCTCATTCGATGATTGATGTAAAAATTAGGTGTGGCATTTTGGATACACCATGTATGTTAACACAAGACTTCGGAATTTTTTAAACAATTTATTAAAACAGAAAAGTAGAAAGTATTTACATATGAATTTTAATATTTTTATGTTAAGGGGATTTAAGTCAGCTCAAATTCTAATTTCGCCCCCTACTTCCCCCGCGTCATATGCTATGTACCGACATGTTTGTAATCACTAATACTGTAAGTAGATAGGTCGTTAGATACTTATTTCATTAGGTTTATCATATTTATGCCCGTTTCTTAACGCCAACCCAGTCGCTTTTTATTATTATCACGGTTATTTCCCATTTTAATTTTACGTCGTCCTGTTGCGTAATGTGTATTCTGATCGTAAGCGACACAACTTCCCCCTTCAAAAGCCTAAGCGATACTAACCGGGCGACAGGAATCAAGCTTCAAGACGCCGATAGTTTGGGTAATTTCTTTTTACAGTGAAAATAATGGTATTTAAAAAAAAGTAAATAACATAAGCACTGCTTTATAGTTATTTCAGTTAGTATGCAAAGTTTCATGATTTTATTTAAAGTATTTTATGAATAACAGCGGTTTATTGTTCAGTTTGGAGGTAACTTTGGATTTTTTTTCTAGCGAGAAAATTTTACAGAATCGTGTTTTCGTCTAACATAGTCCTTAACATTAATCCTCAACTTTACCATATATTTATTTCAAAATTAATGCTACAATACTTTCGGCATAACGGAGGATCTTGCTAAGCCATTTGAGATTATATTTCCTCATAATATTTAATATTTGTAATATTTTTTTATTCTAATATAAACAGGTTGTGGTTTTTAAGGTCACCTCAGACACATGTTTCTTATATCGTTTTTTTAAATGTACGTTTTATCTGGATGCACTGTGACAGTGTAAATAGGGATGTAACAGTACGTTTCAGTTTTTCAAATCGTGTAACGTTGCGATATGTTTCAACCTAGAGCAAGATTGCTGATACCTACAGTACCATTCGTAAATGAATTGTACTGTAGATACAGTAAATCCTACCAGGAGCCTTTTAAATAAATGAGTACCCATGTTATATATTTATTAAATTTTATACTTATGTCCATCCATCCATTTAGTTTTATTGTTGCCTAGCTATAAGTTGTTCAGCTGATTATTTCAGACTATCATCGTTGAAATAGTTAAGTTACAGCCTATTTACGTTCCATTGCTGGGCCTTACCTCATTTCTGAGAGGGTTTTAGGGCAAAGAAGTGTCCGCCGCGCTGCCCCTATGCGTGTTGGCGAACTTCACATGTCTTCAAAATATTTTTTTCTTATTTCTCAGACAGTCAGACTTCCTTACGATATTTTCCTTCACCGCCGAACACGTGGTAGATCAGCACTTAAAATTGCAATTAACAATTTCATTGACGCCAGCGGGGATCGAACCCGGTTTGCTAGCGTACTGTGAAATTTCACGCGAGAGCTAACCATCTGAGCTACCGGGGCTCCACCATGATGTACCGGGGAGCCACCACGGTTCTCATCGTTGAAATGAATGCACCTTTTTATTTTGTATGTTTTCTATAGAATATGGTGACAAACAAGCACACAGTCCATCTGATTGTAAGTGGTTGCTGCGGCCCATAGATATCTACATCTATCCTCGATTACAAATGAAAATGCAGATGCGTTGTCACCCGTGAGGACTAAGATGGAATGCCTGGTTTCCAGTAAAAAGGGTCTCCGATTCTCTACACTCACCATACGAAACACAGCCAGCATTAAGCTAATATTTCACGCTGGTATTCTGTGAGAGCGTGGTCCTTCCCCGGTCCTCGACCCATTCGTGCAACAACTATACTACTAATATAACTGCAGCATGGCTCTACCACGTATAAAAATGTTTTAATGAACTAGTACATAATGCACAAAAAGTGCAAAATCGGACTTTAATTGTGGCATATTTTTGGAGCATAAGAAGTGGGTTCTTTAAAAATATATCATATCCATAATATATTTTTTTATTTCAGGAAGAGATATGTTTATTTTAAATGTTATTATTTCGTAGATATTATTTTAGTTATTGGAAATATAATATAACCGCCGCGCACCCCGCGGCGCCTCTGAACGGCTTTGTCACTCGACACTATTATGGCGCATTGAGTATTGTTTACAAAAACCGTTATTTTAGACGCTACATCCGCGGGAGTGACCCTTGAGTGGTTTTATGGCTTTTAAGGGAATGAATGAATCTTTATTTCTCTACAAGTGCTGTTGAAAATTGTTTGCTCAAATAAAGTAATTAATTTTTCAATAAATATATAGAAAAAGAGAGGTTCAACTAGTCCCGGAAATAAAACCACATGTTTCTTCATGCATTTAAGTATATATTTTTAATGAAATAAAAAAAAACTAGTGTTAATTTTATTGACCAATGCATTAATGCCGCATCTCGTCCGAACATTCTACATCGGTGTAAGTTGATTGTTGGTTCTTGTAAGCTTATTATTAATGCGTTTTATGATAAAAAATTGTATTGTAGCCTATGATTTTGCGCATAAAATATTGTAAACAATAGATTTAAAATTAAATTAAAATAAAATCGAAGTATTAAAAAACTTTATTTCATCAAGAAATATGACAATTTTGCTTTTACTCAATATTACTTTGGGACTTTATTTAATTTATGTACTCGTTTATAGGAAATTTCATAGAGAATTCAGAAATGTATATATATCATAGTATTTGATATACCAAAATCAAGAAATTTTCGTTTAAACGGATTGCGGCCAATGAGCCGTCAATTTTATTATTAAACAGTTCCGCAGTCAACGGAGTATGACGGTTAGAGTTTCCGCAGCTGAAAGGTTAACCGACTGTTTAGCATTTAGGGAATACATCTGGCCAGGTAGCAGCTTATTCAACCGCTAAGTGCATTGCTGTATTGCGATCAAAAGTATGTGGAATCAATATAATAATAGACTGTAAGCTTGTAAGGTATTCAATTTTTGGTCTCCAGTGTGTGACAAGGCATCCGTGACCTGCTGTAGGCTGTTTTTGTTCAAAGTTGTTTACAATAAAAAGTAAATATTTATTGTATTAATAATATAATAGTATTTTTACGAACACATCACAAAATGCTTGATATTCACTCGAAAACTGGCACTTATAAAAATGATTCGCCCACTGCATGCATCTGCTTGTAAACAAGTCGCTACCTCGTATCTTTTGTTCATAGTTTAGTTCCAAAATGAATCCAGCAATTATTACCACTCTTGTTGTATTTGTTTTTATCGAGAAAAATGTAAAGTAGGGCCGTGCTTGAGTGGGAACCAGTGTTATCTCTATGAAAACATAAAATCTCTTTTCTAAAATAACATTGCTTAAAAGACTTCAACAGACCATGGCCATAAACCGGTTCTCCGTAGTTCGACAACCTCTTGTTGTTGGTCTGTGAAATTTGAGTTCAGCTTTTTGATTTTCCGCCATCAGTCCATTTGCTGCCGCATGTAAACAAGGCGGTGTGGATTGAACGAAACAAATAACTTTCATATTAAATTACTTCTACCCACGTAGCTCTGAGACAAAGTTTCCATGTTTCTGTGGTATAGCCGTACTATATAAGTAGCTATATTGTGGTTATACCACGACCGACCCATGGCTAGACCGGAGCAGGCACAACGCTCCACGCTCTCACAAAATACCATTATTCTAGATAGGTGTAATCCTTGAGAGTATTTTTTTCTAACGCTGAGTAAACTTAGTCACCTAGGTACTTGCATAATATGCAGCCAGAAATACGTGTTATGGTAAACAAATACCCAAGGTCAGAATTTGTTTTAAAAACAAACCTGATTAAGGAACTGATACGGTTTCGCAAAAGGAACACAGAAGAACATAACGCGTATATTATTTCTGCACGTGTTTCATTCAAATTGATTGAGGTAACCCTTGGTCCTGTGCACTACCGTACCCTTTATTATATTTTTAGTCAATTTACTGATAAAATGTTTATGAAAAAGGGGTAATGACTAGTTTATTACAAATAAAACAAAACATGTATTTTGAAACATTTATTGTATTAAAGTATTATTATAAAGTAAGGAATTAGTTTCTTTGCTACAAATATTATGTATTTACTAAATTTTACAATATTACTTCAAGCAGTTGTATTAGAAAGTATATAAGCTGAACGAGTAGAGAGCAATTTGCAGTCAATGAGTTCGATACATCTTAAGTCATGAGTCTCGAAATACAAAATAAACAAATCGTATAAATGATACAATCGGTTGTTGATGTGTACGACACAGAACATTATGTATTGTAGTTACAATGAGTAGGTACTGTACACAAGTTAGCGAAAAGAAACATGAAGTTCAATTCCAATGAATAGAGAAACGCATGTTGTTGCATTATGATGTTTCTGAAAACGGGGCGATGTAATTTTGTCAATAACAATATTTGTTATGGTGCCAAATATTTTGTGAATCTCTGAATATTTGGGTATGGTTTAAAGATTCTTATGTTCCATTAAACATATCTACTGTCTTTATCGCACTAGGTTGTAAATAAATGTAAATAACAAAAACGAATTAAAAATTAATCATAACTACAAAAGCACTGTGTGATTACAAAACATCTGGCGACGTGTCTGCAGCAAATAACAAACCAACACACACTTGTTATTATTGTTATTAAATCTTTGCCAAACTTATCGAGTCTTGAAACAAACTTGCAGAATTCCAACCTCAACGTCAGACCAAGTGGCAAGTCTTCGAACACAATGTAACTTGGGGTTCTGCCCTTAATAATGAAAAATGTATTAAATCACTATTTAACCGAATGCCCCAGAAGGTGAGTAATGTTTTTCGAGAGTATGTATGTATATCAATTTCTTTGGCACGCTCCGTAGCCTAAACAGGATTTTAACATATGACGTGTCTTTAGATTCGTGACAGTTCAGTAAACTTTTTATGCTGCCGGATTTTTTAAATTACGGTCTTAACTATTGGGCTTCTTTAGCAGTATGAATTTAACTCTTAATTAGTATTGATAAATGTACAATATTTCGAGTACAATTTGGGTGAATGTGTAAGTTTGTTATTACAAGACAAGGGTTGATCGTGTAAGGATGGCGTGGTGTTAGTACTGCTGGTAGTGTTGCTGCGGCTACACTGCGGGCGCGAAGCCCAGGCGCTGGTTGGCGACGTCAAACTCGGTGTAGTACTTGCCGATGAACACGTCGCCCAGGATCCACAGCGGCCCGTTGGGGGGCGGGATGTCCAGCCCCATGAAGCCAGACAGACACACCGTCTTGCCGAACTGCGACACCTGCCGATACGCGACCAGACTCAATCTTTTGCCACCACTACGTGCCGCTACTAGCACTACTACTATCAAGTGTTTTTTTAAGAATAAGGGAGATAAAAGAGCACACAGTCCAGCCTGATAGTAAGTGGATGCTGTGGCCCATGGATATCTATATCTGTTCTGCCCTTAATTAAGAATCACAATGCAGATGCGCTGTCACTCCTGAGGACTAAGATAGAATGCCTCGATTCCAGTAACAAGCGTTTTTGTTTTTCTATTTTCACCAGTAGTTTCCGTTTTTTAATAACAGAACAGTATTGAGCTGCTATTTTACGCTGCTATCCTGTGAGAGCGTAACCCTTCTCTAGTCGAGTCGATCCATTCATGTTACAACTATAATACAGCTGCAGAGTGGCTCTACCATGTATTTATTACGCAAACATTACGAAGTTGATTAAATATATACTGGTTTTATGATATAATCCTTGATTTAGTTGCTAACTAGGTATTACAGATGGTGTTGTTGTGGCCGACAAAAATATAATGTACGAGGGGTGATCCAAAAGTAATGATAATCGGTTACTTCAGGTCCGCATAAAAATCCAAAAAAAAAAAAATATTTTTTGCTTGCTTATATAAATCACTACGTCAGCCTAAAAAAATCGTATAAATAGATCAGGATTTCCGGGATATACATTCATTTGAATACGAACTGTCAAAGAGATAACATCAACATGGAGAAAAACGAAATTAAAGCTGTCATCACGTACCTCTGTTTGAAAAAAATGTCTTCAAAAGACATACACAGCGACTTAGTGGAAACATTGGGGGACTCTGCCATATTCTACAGTTGCACTCTGGGCCAAAGAGTTTAAACTGGGCAGAACATCCACTGAAGATTTACATCGCGAAGGACGCCCATCCACGTCCCTCACTGAAGACAACGTGAAAAAAGTCGAAGATGTTGTGTTGGCAGATCGAAGAGTGACCATCAGGCATATAGCTGAGGTCACAGGGATCTCATATGGCAGCGTTCAAAGAATCCTTGCGAACGAGTTGCATATGAAAAAGGTCTCTGCGCGTTGGGTACCCAGAATGTTAACCGACGAGCAAAAGAAAAATCGAGTTGACATTTCGAGGGTCAATCTCGAAAAGTTCCAAGCAGATCAAGAAAATGTTTTGTTCCATTTCGTGACTATGGACGAGACCTGGATCCACCATTTTCATCCTGAAACGAAACAACAATCGATGACTTGGAAGCGAGCCTCCTCACCGACGCCAAAGAAATTCAAAGTTTCAAGTTCGGCGGGAAAGGTTATGGCATCTGTTTTGTGGCGATGATGACGCTCAAGGCATAATTATGGTGGAGTATTTGGAAAAGGGAGCCACTATTACGGGCTCTTACTATGCAGACCAAATAAAAAGATTACGGGAGACCATTAAGGAAAAAAGACGCGGCAAACTGCGAGCTGGAGTGCTGTTTCACCAAGACAACGCACCGGCTCACAAAGCCGCAGTTGCGATGGCTGCCATTCAAGAAACAGGATTCGAACTGCTCGAACACCCTCTCTATTCGCCAGATCTAGCTCCTAGTGACTTCTACCTCTTTCCTCGGCTCAAGGAACGCCTCCGAGGCAAGAAATTCGAAGACGATAGCGAAGTAATGGCCGCTGTTGAAGCGTTTTGGGAGGGTCAAGACAAAGAATTTTTTTTCAAAGGGAATACTGGGTTTAGAAAAAAGATGGCCTAAATGTATTGATTTGTTAGGATACTATGTAGAAAAATAAATTATTATTTTAACTTTAATTACCGCGTTTTATTTTCATTATCATTACTTTTGGATCACCTCTCGTACTGTTAAATAAATGTGTAGCTTAGATTTATCTTGCTGACTGAATATTTAAAAAAATAAGTATTCATATATCAAGACCACTTCATTAATTTGCCTAAACATAAAGAAACAAAATAAAACCTGAATGTCTCTAATTTTAAGTTATTGTTATCGATATAAAGACCCAAGCCGTATCTCTGTATAACAGGCAAGTTGTTTATATACACTAAAATATATTTTATTTTATTTTATTTTATAATAAGATAAGTGAATTTTTTGACCCTTTAAAAAGGAAAAACCTAAAGATGCTAGGCATACTTACCACATATTGTAAGTAATACATCGGAAGTTATAAAAATATTAAAACAAAGTATGTTTGTTATAAAAAAATATAAAAAAGTAAATTACGTAGTGATTATGAAGCGTTCGCTCAGTGTAGAGCAAAAGTAAAGGCAGAGATCGTACTCGCTCACGAAAGTTATCAAAATCGCGCACAGAGCCGCTTGGCAACGGACATAAACGTTTTAGAACTACGTGAGGTTTAAAAACGTTTCCCAAGATAATTTAATTTATTAATTATTTAGACTTTAATAATCAATAAATTAAATTTTTTATTAATTATTAAAGACGAGTGATATCGAATCGGGAATGTGGTGACAAATTTGCAGTATTTTTTCATTCCGTGTACAACCGACGAGCGGGCGCACTGGGCGCGGCAGCAGCGAGCGCGGCCTGCCGCCGGATTCCCGAAAGTTCGTGGAGGTTCGAAACCTAGTGCCTACAGGACCAGCAGCGACATTGTGCACACCAGCCAAAGTATTCGAATCGACCATTCACCATTGCTTGCATATGCAGGTAAAACTCTGTTATCCACGCGCTACATGGTTTCCGCTCTGGTCGGATTATAAGGGGGAACTCCTTCCTACATTTAATGTCACAAACAGTTCTAGCAGTTGATGTAGGGATACAGGTTGATATGAGCTATTTGTATTTTCGGAAGACAATTGTCACGGTTGGTTCTGACATCCTGATCGCGCATTTGGTCGGAATAGGCTGCACTCCACATACGTAGAAACTCTTCGTTAGCTACTTACGAGACAGACGGCAGTACATTGATTGTGATGGTTACTATTGTGAGCAACTTTACAACATCAGGGGTCAGTCAAGGAAGTAATTTGAATTCCATGGATTTCATCATTATAATAAAAAACTTACCATAAGTCATCAAGGAATCAACATGTCTTTTATTTGCTGATAACTTAAAATTAGTTATCGTAATAAGAGACATCTGAAACCATAATAGATTATAGCAGAATATAATTGAGCTCATGAAGTGGAGCCGGGTTATTAAGCTTTATTTTAACGTGAGCAGACGTCCAACATTGCCGTTGAGCCGAGCACATGTGTCGCCCACCACCCGCACCATGTCATGAGTGAGAGCAGCTGCAGCGAATGATAAAAGTGAAAGATCTGATTCATTTTACAAACGATTTAAAGTTTAGAGAACACATAATGATTTCTTATATTTACACGAACACTATACCTTGATTAAAAACTACTTTTACGGATTTTATCGCGTTTTATTTACTTTATTTTCAATTACCGACGTTTCGGGTGCTTTCCAGCACCCATGGTCACGGGGGACTGATTGACTGACAACTAATTTTTTTTTAATAAATTTAGAGAACACATTACTGGAGTCTGCACGAAGACATATCGTTATCACAATGAAGGCCTTGTATGAAGCGATGCTAAAAATCATTTAAAGTGGAAATCTGTCATTTGAGCTCCAAATGAAATATAAGTTGTGTGCTTTGAACACTTTTCAACATAGACTTACTATGTTGAAAAGTGTTCAAAGCAAGTTTGCTTAAACTTAAATTATATGGGGTGTATTCGGGTTATCTGCTACTGTATCCTGGTCTGTTTGTCCTCGGTACGGCGGTATCGAAGATACAGTGGAAGTATCGCCGGCCACACACTCGTTGAAGGTTTTATGGGGTGTGGGTAACGAGCCAGCTATCCCGCAGAAGATGAGCTCGTGCGCGCCAGGCAGCAGTTGCGAGCGGCTGCAGGAGCGCATGCCGATGTACGTTCGTACGCCCTCGAGTAAACCGAATCAATTAATAATATATGTGCCATAGTATGATCCAACAAGTCCTGCACATTCACTTTGCACTTATATTAGTAATAGTAATGCTCGAATTAGGTGAATAACTTATCTTTTTTGCATCGGCTAAGGTTGGACAAGAAAGAAACACTGCGCAGTTTTTGCCCGCACAAACAAACTCGAAATGTTCCATACCGATCTTTGTTCAGGTCTAAATCAATAAATGTCCGTAATGCTACTTCCTTAAAGAAAGGTGTGTGATATCCTCAGGGTTGTCCAGATATTTTTTCTCATCATTTTTTGATACAGTTCGTATATTGACGATACTAGCCTTCACGAATCCATGCTCTTGTATTTACTCTCATGTTTTTTCTTTTCTTTTCCGTACATGCTTCGTATTGTTACGCGCTCAACGTCATACACTAGCGCCATCTAGTGTCAGGAACGAGAGCGAGGGGAGCTTTGCAGAAAATGACATCACAAATCTTTACCGACAGCGCCATCCAAAGAACTAAATTTATAGAAAATCTACACTCGAACACTCGTCGCTTTGCGCGCATTTACTTGAATATTCCGGATGCTTCATTGCTAATTTGTATATATAGGCGCTGCAAGATGCGATCGGGGAAGTATTGGATTTGGCGAGACAAGCGAAGCTTCGGAGCGGAATAAAGTGAATTAGTGTGTTTAATTATTAGTGTTTTAAGTTTTAATTTAGGTAAAGTAAATTAAAGTGTTAATTTAGGTAATTTTATCGGCAATTTTTATTGTCACGAACCTCAAGCTCGTAACAATTGCTGTCAGAAGTGGGATAAAATCATGCCGATTTTACCTAAGGAAGAAACGGAGGGTGTCCGTACCCGAAGTCAACGCCAGCAGGAGACGGACCAACGAAGATTTGGTGGTGCAACGTCGCAGACGTCGGAGGGCCAGCCACCGGCTGCAGGCCCGTCGGTAGCTCCTACATCTGCAGCACCTAACTTAGGTGCTCTGATGGTGATGCTGCAGGAGCAGGCTCGCCGACAGGAGGAGCAGGCTCGCCGACAGGAGGAACAGGTCCGTCAGTTGAAAGAGCAGCTGCGGGGCGGACAGGAGGAACAGGCCCGCCGACAGGAAGACCAGGTTCGTCGGTTGGAGGAGCAGCGGCGGGGCGGACAAGAGGAACAGGCCCGTCTGTTGGAAGAGCAGATGCTCCTCACAAAGGACCTTCACGCTACCTTCGGGAAGGAGATAAAGGAGGTGAAGGATAGGGTTGCTCAGCATGACAACCACCTGCCGGAAGACCAAACCGGATTGAAACCCAAATCGCGAACTGAGAACCGAATCGAGAAAGCTGAAACCCGAATCGACCAAGTAAACAATCGGGTTGACAACGTAATGGCTGACATGAGGAAATCACTTGACGAACTCAAACTTGGGGAGGGAACTACAGCTCCCGTAGTAGCTACTACACCTTCGCTACGTGGGTTCAAGGTGCCACCGTTCGACGGTACCTCTTCCTGGTCAGCCTACAAAATCCAGTTCGAGGCTGTTATGAACGCGAACGGCTGGAATAAAAGTCAGGCCATGACTGCTCTCACACTAGGCCTGCGCGACCAGGCCTTAACAGTTCTGGAAGCTCTCGGTGAGGAAGTGACTTATGAGCAACTCCTTGAGGCATTGGAGGCGAGATATGGCGACGCTCACCTGGAACACGTCTTTCGTGCGCAGCTTAAAGATCGTGTGCAGCGCATCAACGAAAACCTGCAGCAGTGGGCTCTAGAAGTGGAGAAGCTGGTGCGAAAAGCATACCAGTCTGTACCTGCGCTCATTGAAGGGAACCTGGTGCAGACATTCATCGACGGCATCCGCGACCTGGAAGTCAGAGCTGCTGTGAAGCTCGGGCACCACGAGACGCTTAAGGACGCCTTGGCCCATGCACTGGAAGTGGAAGCCGTGCGGCAGGATCATCGTTCCCATCGCAACAGGGAGTTTGCAGCAGCTACAGTTCGCGACCGCAACAAAGGATACAGCCCAAGGTGCTATGGCTGTGGGGAAAAAGACCATCTTCGATCCAGCTGCCCTAAGCGAACCGTGGAAAGGAGAGTTGAGCGATCTCGAGAGGGTAGTGCAGCTAACGGCACTGCCTGGCGGCGACAGGATCATCGTTCACCTCACGCTAGGGAGGTTACAGCAGTTACGGTTCGCGACCACAATAGAAGATACAGCCCTAGGTGCTATGGCTGTGGGGAAAGGGGCCATCTTCGGTCCAGCTGCCCTAAGCACACCCTAGGAAGGGAAGGTGAACGGTCTCAGAAAGGAAGTGCGGCTAACAGCACCGCCCAGCAGCAGCAGGAATACGACTTTACTATCAGACACTGCAGCGGGAAATCTCACGGCAACGCAGATGCATTGACAAGAAGACCTTGTCCTGAAGATTGCAACCATTGTAGTAGGCAAGAGAGTAAGGAAGTGGTATCCGTGAGGATGCTCAGGACAGACCACCTCAGCAACGGGTGGAAGGGCAGCCTACGACATGCACAGCAGGTAGATCCGGACATCAAGCCGATTCTGGGATGGATGAAGGCCCGTGCTACCAAGCCTAAGTGGAGGGACGTCTCAGCGATGAGTTCAACCACGAAAAGCTATTGGGCCCAATGGGACAGCTTGCTGCTTCAGGATGGAGTCCTGTGCCGTAAATGGGACAATGGTCGAGGAGACAGCTGTCGTTTGCAAATGGTTGTCCCTAAAGCTAAAGTGCCGAATGTTCTACAGCTGTGCCATAATGGTCGTTCAAGAGTCAATCTGGGAGTTAAACGAACTCTACTGAAGGTCCGAGGACAGTTTTACTGGGTCCATTGTCGTGACGATGTCGAGGATTGGTGTCGTACATGTACAAGTTGTGCGGCCGTGAAGGGACCTCAGACACGTAATAGAGGAGCATCGAAATTGTGCAATGTTGGTGCACCATGGGATAGGACAGCCCTAGACATTGCGGAGCCGTTACAGAAAGGCGCAAGAGGGACTCCTAAGATCGCCCATGTGGATCGCCGGGCGCGTTATTATGGGGCCGATAATGCTCGGGAATTATGCCGTGTAGTGGCGGTTGAGAATATCCACTACCCCATATCTTCCCGTGGGTGTCGTAAACGGCGACAGAGGGAGACAGGCAGGAGATGGGCAGCAGCATCTTCCTGATAACAACTGTGACGTAATAAAAAACTGCGGTTGCCAACCCGCTCGCCAAGCGTGGCAACTATGGCAAATACCCCCCAATGAATAAATACACAAACAGACGGCCCCCAGTCCCCGGTGGCCCCGCTATTCCTGGCTACGGTGGCGACCATGGTAACGGCGGGGCAGGGGGTGCTAAGAATCTCCGGTGGAGGTTCGGTTGCCACCTACGACGACTCGACCTGGCAACATATAACGCACGCACCCTGAGGACTGACGAGAAGATACTAGAGCTGGAAGAAGAGGTAGACAAGTTGCGCTGGCATATTATTGGATTATCCGAGGTCCGAAGAGAGGGGGAGGACACGGCAATCCTCGAGTCCGGCAACTTGTTCTATCACCGGGAGGGCGACCATCTGTCCCATGGAGGTGTCGGATTTATCGTCCACAAGTCTCTCGTCAACAACGTTGTAAAGATTGGGAGTGTGTCGACGAGGGTCGCGTACCTGATACTCAGAATCACCAAACGGTATTCGCTGAAGGTCATTCAGGTTTACGCACCAACCTCGGCACATCCCGATGAGGAGGTGGAGGAAATGTATGTATTTCCAGAGCCATACATTCCTCCAAAACCCACTACACGGTGTTGATGGGAGACTTCAACGCAAAACTAGGCACAAGAGAAAGCGGTGAGCTGAAGGTAGGGAAATTTGGAGTAGGGCAACGGAACCGAAGGGGCCAGCAGCTGGCCGACTTTATGGAGAAAGAGGGACTCTTTATGATGAACTCTTTCTTCCAGAAGCGGCCCCACAGGAAGTGGACCTGGTCGAGCCCCGACGGTTCGACAAAAAATGAGATTGACTTCATTATGACGACCAGACGCCAACTGTTCAGTGATGTCTCAGTGATCGCAAGGGTGAAAACTGGCAGCGATCACCGAATGGTTAGAGGCACACTGAACCTAAACGTTAAGTTGGAGAGGTCTCGTCTAATGAAGTCAACGCTCCGTCCCCCTCGTGCTCTAATCCAGAATCCCGAAACCTTTCAGCTCGAGTTACGTAACCGCTTCCAGTGCCTAGAAGATTGCAAATTGCAATGCAGTGGACGATATGAACGACAAGCTCGTGGAAACTGTCCATGCGGTCGGAGCTAAGTTCTGCAAGACCCGCCGCAGAAGAACACAAAAACTCTCCGATCACACTCTTAATCTCATGGCTGTTAGACGGGAGATGAGGCTGCAATCGTCAACAGATTTGACAGCATACAGGCAACTGAACAGACAGATCTCCAAATGCATGCGGCGAGACTTACGCAACTTTAATACTTCTCGTATTAAAGAAGCGATCGAGCGGAACCAGGGCTCCAAAGTCTTTGCCAGAGATCTGTCTGCCAGAAAGAGCCAACTGTCAAAGCTGAAGACTGAGTGTGGCAACATCGTTTCCGGGACACCTGAGATTTTGAGTGAGATTGAGAGGTTCTATGGGCAGCTGTACACAGCATCGTTGGAGCCACACGGAAGTGTGAGTAACGATCCAAGAGCAAGTCTTATCCGACACTATTCCGTTGATATCCCGGACGTCAGTCTGAGCGAGATTAGAATGGCTCTCCACCACCTTAAAAACGGCAAGGCCCCGGGCGAGGATGGAATTACAGCGGAGCTTCTGAAAGCGGGTGGAAAACCGGTACTTGAAGTCCTTCGGGAGCTCTTCAATTCCGTCCTCCATGGTGGCACTACTCCGGAGGCGTGGAGCAGAAGCGCGGTGGTTTTGTTCTTTAAGAAAGGCGACAACGCTCTCTTGAAGAACTACAGACCGATTTCCCTTCTGAGCCGCGTCTACATGCTATTTTCGAGAGTCATTACGAATCGTCTCGCACGCAGACTCGACGACTCCCAGCCTCCCGAACAAGCCGGTTTCCGAAAAGGCTTCAGTACCATAGACCACATACATACCCTGCGGCAGATTGTACAGAAGACCGAAGAGTACAATCTGCCACTTTGCCTGGCATATGTGGACTATGAGAAAGCCTTTGATTCCGTCGAAATTTGGGCGGTGCTACAGTCCCTTCAGCGGTGCCAAGTTGACTGTCGGTACATCGAAGTGCTGAAGTGTTTGTACAGTAGGGCTACGATGGCTATCCGAGTACAGAACCAGAGTTCGAAACCTATCCAACTGCAGAGAGGTGTAAGACAGGGTGACGTTATATCCCCGAAACTCTTCACCGCTGCGTTGGAAGACGTTTTCAAGCTACTGGACTGGAAAGGATACGGTATTAACATCAATGGCGAGTACATCACTCACCTTCGATTTGCCGACGATATAGTCATTATGGCAGAATCGCTGGAGGACTTAAGCATTATGCTCAATAACCTCAATAGTGCCTCCCAACGGATAGGTCTTAAGATGAACATGGACAAAACAAAGATCATGTTTAATGTCCATGTCACACCTATGCCGGTAGTTGTTGGGAGCACTATGCTCGAAGTTGTTGACGAGTACGTTTACCTGGGACAAATAGTCCGACTAGGTAAGTCCAACTTCGACCGAGAGGTCAATCGACGGATTCAACTCGGCTGGGCAGCGTTCGGGAAATTACGACATATCTTTTCGTCAGGTATACCTCAATCTCTAAAAACTAGATTGTACAACCAGTGCGTGTTGCCAGTGATGACTTACGGATCTGAGACGTGGTCCTTCACTGCTGGCCGTATGAGGACGCTTAAGGTCGCTCAGCGAGATATGGAGAGGGCTATGCTTAGAGTTTCTCTGCGTGATAGACTCAGAAATGAGGATATCCGCAGTAAAACCAGAGTGATCGACATAGCCCAACGGATTAGTAAGCTGAAGTGGCAATGGGCCGGCCATATAGCTCGAAGAACCGATAACCGATGGGGAAGAAAGGTTCTCGAGTGGCAGCCTCGTACCGGTAGGCGTAGTGTAGGGCGACCCCCCACTAGATGGAGTGACGACCTGGTAAGACATGCAGGAAGTCGATGGATGCAGGTGGCTCAGGACCGTGCTTTGTGGCATTACTTGGGGGAGGCCTATGTTCAGCAGTGGACTTGTGAAGGGCTGTAATGATGATGAATGATGAATGCTCGGGACGAGCATGTCTTAGGAGGAGGCAGTGTTACGCGCTCAACGTCATACACTAGCGCCATCTATTGTCAGGAACGAGAGCGAGGGGAGCTTTGCAGAAAATGACATCACAAACCTTTAGCGACAGCGCCATCCAAAGAACTAAGTTTCTAGAAAATCTACACTCGAACACTCGTCGCTTTGCGCGCATTTACTTGAATATTCCGGATGCTTCATTGCTAATTTGTATATATAGGCGCTGCAAGATGCGATCGGGGAAGTATTGGATTTGGCGAGACAAGCGAAGCTTCGGAGCGGAATAAAGTGAATTAGTGTGTTTAATTATTAGTGTTTTAAGTTTTAATTTAGGTAAAGTAAATTAAAGTGTTAATTTAGGTAATTTTATCGGCAATTTTTATTGTCACGAACCTCAAGCTCGTAACAGTATGCTTTCGAAGGCCTGCCACCACTACTTCTAGATGTATTAGGTTCATCAACCAAGGACTCGACACTCAAATGGAACACGAAATTCACCATCTATTAGATATACTGACTTTCAAACAGTTTTTATTATTTAGCTGTTTTATAAAAAAATAAGTTATGAAAAAATATGCTTTTTATGTCGCGATGTATTTTGAATCCGTGTCAAAAAAGGAGCAAGTAAAAGCAATATTTTTTATCCCTAAACAGAGTAATGTGTGAAGATCTTAATGCAATAAATACCTCGACATCGTCAAGCATCGGTTGCTTTTGTCATTTCTTAAACTAAATTGGTTATTTTTTGTTTAATTAACTAATATAATATAATATTATTTACAAAAAAATTAGAAATGCATAGAAGCATTTCAATAACGTATAATACTTATATACTTATATGGAAATCTTTCAAGTAATGTGGCATTGAATCATAATAACGTATTTCGTCAAAGTCATCTAATCGAACACGACTAGACTTGATGCTCTTTAATGCTTATGTTGAACATACAAAAAAAAATAAAAATACCTAAAAAGAAACTTTATTTATAGTAAGTATATTAATTTATAATTTTCATCTCCTAACAACCAGTGAGACGGCTTTGTATGGGGCTTTCCTATAGTGTCTGTTTCAATATATTCTTTTGAAGTACGATATAGAAATGCCCAAGATATCGACTGTTTTGACCTTCATTTCTTTCTTTAAAGGATATTTGTCAGCAGGCCAGGTTTCTTTAACGCATTGAAACACGTTAATAATCATTATCTTCTCAGATACACTAAAGTGTGACATTTTTCTTTCCTTCCCCGCAGAAACTGCACGCTGGTTCTATTTTAAAACAGGGGAGAAAACTTAACAAAACCACTTAACAATTAAAACAAGATAACAAAAACTAACTAACAACGACAAACTAGGAGTGGATAACCGAGGTAACTGTGTCCGACAACTGAGCGATCACTAACGCATCCCAAGACGGAATGTCGTTCGTTCGTTATTTAAAAATTATTATGTCAAGCAAGCCAAAGACTTTGGTCCGTGACCGTGACTCAAGGCTGACCAAAAGCCACACGCAAACAAGGACAGACGTTACAGTTTCAGGTGAAAGGTTTACAACCCCTGAGGACGGCGGCCACTGCATCTGTGCGAGCGATCTGTACTGCAGATGCGTTGCCGGCCTTTTAAAGAGAAGTAGGCTCTTTTTTTGAAGGTCCCTAAGTCGTAACGGTCTGGAAAAATCTCTGGTGGTAGTCGATTCCACAAGGAAATTGTGCCAAAAAAAAACTTCCTTTGAATCGCACAGTGGAGGACCGCCAGTCATCCAGATGGTATGGATGGTATCGCGAGTTTTGTCGCGATGTGTGATGGTGAAATTGTGCGGCTGGAATTAGTCCAAACAATTCCTCAAAACACTACCCGTGGTAGATGCGATTAAATACGCAAAGAGATGCAACATCTCTTCGCAGTGCCAGTGAGTCAAACCGATCGGAAAGAGCTCGATTCGAACGGCTTTCATCTAAGAAGTGTGTGGTGTTTAATTTAGATAAGATAAATTATTACAAATTTTACGTAAATATTAACTAATTGCTTTTATACAGCTTTTTTTATTAAATTGGATTTTATAAGAACAAGGTATTGTATTTATATGATTTGTTAATTAACTAAACATGTTTTAAAAAAAGCTTTTCAAATAAATGGTTATTACTGGTGGTTTTGACCTCATGCTATTGAATCTCAAGTAGGTGAAGCCGTTTATTGATTAATGAATTTTATAATTTTAGTTAATATAGAAATTGACGCAATTAGATCACGAGTTTTTAAGTGGTATAGTAATAGTTGTTTACATTGTTAGGAAATAAATTATCTTAAACACAGAGGTTTATTAGTTAATTAAGTATGGGACTTTTTGCTTTAACGACGTCTTTTATTACTTTTGGTAAATTATTACCAAATTCAGTGATAATTGTGTTTTGTTTAAGAGCCCTCTTACATTTCGCCGTTACTCAAATTTAGGTATTTACGCCCCGAGCAGGCGATGACCTACACCTTTATTTCATATCTTCAATCCCCCGCACTACGGTACAGTGAGTATAGCGCCTAAACGATCTTGATCTTCCTTTTGCTCAGGATGGAGTTCAGTGGATGGAAAATTTTTGGTGTGTCATTTTTAATTATCAAATTATAATGTTATAAGTAATCTATTTGATATATTTTTCATTATTTATGAACCTAGTTTTGAAATAAATACCCATAAATATTTTAATTGTTTCACAGTAATCGATTGTTAACCGATGTTGGTTAATAATCGATTATATCTACTAACGGTTGCAACCTGTTTTAGTAAATAAAACAACCAACTGTAACCAATATTTTTTAATCGTTACTTACAGTCAATTACCATTTTTTTATTATAAAAATATTTGCCGCAACGGCATTGACCGAGCTTTTTCAGGCAGTTACACACTTTTTATAAAACGCACGTAACTTGGCTAACATATTCAAAATCATCGTTCGCGCTCTGCTGAAAGCAGAGGGCCGGCGCAGTGAAATATATGGTACCTTTATTTAGTTAATTAAAAAATAATAGTAACGATTTAATAAGTAAAAATCATGGTAGAGTTTAAGTAAACGTTGATGAAGCTTTTGGTATAAATTTTACGTTAAAATGATGTAGAACTTTGAAGATATTGGGGCTTGTATCGAAGCTTTTTCGGTAGATAATTGAATTATGTCGATGTTTTTTCCCTTACGTGAAAGGCATATAACAAAAATGTATTTAATAATTATTTAAGTATAGGATATTTGTGACTTAAAAATATTTTTTTCGATGGTCGATATTAGAATAGAATAAAATCTACAAATTAGAGCTACCAAATCATGTCTCTCAGAGTTTTGGCCTAAACATTCATATTGAGAATGATTATTATTAAATAAATAAATAAGTTATTTAAAATTTGTCTTGAGCTTATTATAGTAGAGAAAACGAACTATTTTTACCAAGTAATTGTTATTTCAAGCAACGAACGGAAAACATATAGTTTCAACGAGAAAACATTGTAATTTCGCGTTTTTTTGTAATATTCCTCTTCATTGAAAAAGTGTTGAAGTTAGGAAGAGTAGAGGGAGGAGCACTTACCCTTAGCACGTAGTCGGTGCCGTCGAGTTCGAAGGTGGTGCCACCGATGGTGAAGGTGACCTTCGGCAAACTGGGTATGAGGGAGCAATCGACGGCGTACTGTCCAAAGGCGATGGGAGTGGCACCGAGAGCACGGTTCAAGGCCGCCACCTCCTGCGTGGGTCCCCCCACCAGCGAAGTTCCGGTGTCCGCGATCGCGTCGCACCCCTGCACCACCAATCCATACATCCATCATCCATTATAGCTAGTGTCCGACTGATATTTCGGCTTTGGTCACTTTCGACCAACATACCACTTTCGGCGAAACGTTCGGCTTCGGCCAAAATAGGTCGAAATTTTGGCCGAGGCAGAGTTTCTAGCAAGCGTCGAAATGGAACGAAGTGTTACGTGATAGATATGAACATAATTTAACAGAACCGTTTTATATTACACAGTCGATATAAACCATTTATTTAAGTTTTAAATACATTTATGTTATTAACTTTAGCCAATCTTGAACAGAATTTCTTCAGTTTTAAGCCTTCGGCTTCGACCTCCGATTGGACACCAAATACAGCCCAGAAGTCCACTGCTGAAAGTATGCCATATATTAACAAGCGCATTTTTTAGTATTTTCAGTTGTTATCAGGTCGATGCCGCTGTGCGAGCCTCCTGTTTCAATTTCCCTCTGCCGGTTCTTACGACACAAACGGGACGATATAAACGAAATATTGGATTAAACAGCTAGTGAGACATGCAGTAAGACGACGAAAGATGGCTTAGGACCCGTGCTTTGTGGTGGTCTAGGTTCAGAAATTTTGTACATGGTGGAGCCATGCTGCAGTTATATTAATAGTATAGTTGTAGCACGAATAGGTCCTCTCGACTGGACCCCGCTCTCACAGAATACCAGCGTAAAATAGTAACTTAATGAATTAATAGTATTTCGTATTGTGTGTATAGAACCGGAGACCCTTTTTACTGGAAACGAGGCATTCCATCTCAGTCCTCACGGGCGACAACACATCTGAATTTTGATTCGTAATCGAGGATAGATGTAGATATCTATGGGCCACAGTAACCACTTACCATCAGTTGGACTGTGTGCTAGTTTGTCACCCTATTCTATAAAAAAATTGTCTTTTAAAGGCTAATGATGACAACAATTTCATATATTTTTAAATACTACAATTTTACCAAGGTATTATTAGCGTCATTTTTTAATCCATCTTTTGCCCTTTTTTGCAATCGTAAAATGTTTACTATATTTCTTGTAGTGAGTGAACTAATGCTAAACATTAAAATAACTTGGTTGTTTGTAGCCTACGGGCTCAACTTTCTGTCAGCTGCTCCGAGCGCGCGGCCGGTACCGGCGCAGAGGTTTGTTCGCAGTGAGTGCTCCAGTGCGTAGCACTATTACTTCAATGTATGAAACCGCACTATATATTTGTCAGTAGTGTCACTATAATGAAACATTTTATATACACATCTACTAGTGTTAGTTGAACGAAATTAGGCTGACTTTTCTCCTAGATAAAAATATAAAAATTTCATAGTTCAATTTCATAGTTGGAGACATTGTTACAATGGAGCATGGCGGCTGCGAGCGTGGGATGGGTCGGCCAGTGGGCACAGACCTGTGCGCAGAAGGTGTGTCCGTGCAGCTGGACGGCGTCCATGCGGAAGCGCCAGTAGCTGGGCCGCACCGGCACGTACGTGAAGTTGCCGCGGTAGTGCGCAGCATCCGATCCTCCCAGGATCAGCTCCCCGCCCTGAGCAGCACTAGCGTCTCTGCAACACACAGAACGTGCTAGAGCCACGCTGCAGCTATAACAATTGCAGCACGAATGCACAACCGAAGTAGAACGACGAACGACCGCGACAGGAGCACGCTCTACCAGCATATGATCTGTGATCGTATGGCGAGTGTAGAGAACCGGAGACCCTTTTTACTGGATACGAGGCATGCTATGTTCGTCTTCAGAGATGACAACGCATCACACAACACATTTTAATTATTAATCAAAGATAAACGTAGATGTGTATGGGCCACAGCATCCACTTACTATCAGGTGGCCCGTGTGCTTAATCATCACCCTCGTTCTATAAAAAATGACTATCTGCTACCGCAGGCCAGTTTTTTGCAGATACATGACCACCGGTATATTGTAAGTATTAGTGGAAAAAATAAATGTAGTATATATAAAATTATTTTATTCGCTTAAGCGCCTTAAGAACTTTAGTCACCGTCGTCAGCGACCATCCGCTGATTTAAACTGTTATAAAATCTCCCAATAACCTCACAATGTAACATATCAGCATATTGTAAAGAAATATTTAAACATATTTTAATAGATAACTCTTTATTACTTAACACTGGTAAAAATCATCTACGGGTCCATGATCAAAGTAAAAATAATTGCTCTATCAACGACCATTTCTAAAAATTATACGCAATAATCTCTATACAATGTACAAAAAACCCGTCTGATCACTAACTTTTTCGGTATAACTAGTTCTAGGGGCGCTGTTCATATTGATAGAAAATTTTAGTCGATGACGAAGCGGAAACGTTAACCCAAAAATCTTATGCTAAAGCACCAAAAAAGGAAGCAAACAGATAATGCTTCACGAAGACTGCAGCAGTAGACCATTGCAGACGAACAGCTGCCAGCCGCGGCTCACTGGTCCGCTCCGCATGTTGTTATTTATTACATGATCGTTGAAAATGATACAACATTACTCTTTATTGTATATACACCAAGGGAAAGATTAACAAAGCAACATATACAAATATTGAGAGAAAACAAACTGCTCTCTCTCACAAACTTTCTACAAAACAAATGATTAAATGCGGCTCAAGGAGGTATTTTATATAAAGACTGAGCTAATTGCAGTCTTTCGACAAAGTTATTAATGTAACGGATCTTACGTATGTTATTCAAAGTTTTAATGAGTAGTTACCAACAGCAATATAATTCCACGACCTCACGAGTCCCTGCATATTGGCATTCAATCGAATTTGGGCGCATCACAACATACTCTTGATTAAAGTAATCGCGAATCACAATGTATGATTAGAGTTTAACTGCAAGCGCAAGGTCAGACGATAGGCACGTGTAACGGGCACAAGCTCTGTTTTATTTCACACAACACCTCAAATGCATAGCCTAATGGAACTTGCCACGGAATATATTTTCGTAATTTAAATAAATTATTATTATACTCAAGTGAATGGTTTTAAAAGTTCGCTTATTTATTATTATATTATTGGAGTAATTTTATTTACATAGGTTTTCGATAGATTTTATTTAAAAGTGACAAACTAACCAAAAATTCATCTCACGATGAGCGGCTCCTGCAGTTTATGGACATCTGCAGCCAACTTTACACAAAAAAGGCTACGTACCCCTGAAGATGGAGATGGAACGCCTCACAGTCTCTGGCTCTCTACACCCTTCAGACCGAAACACAACAATGCGAGCAGCTATCCAGTCCAGATCAACTCTTAAGTAAAATATTTAAGTACTGGTAAAAAAAGAGGCGAATTTGTACACGTGTAAGATGGAGTGAAGTAATTAGTGATGACTTACCGGTTAAGGTAGAAGGAGAAGACGGGCTTGACGAGGCCCTGCGCCACCATGTTGTCAAACACCGGCGTCACGCCGTCCACCGCGATGCTGCACAATGAGTATACACAGTGTTAACAATCAAACCTATATGCACATTGTAGGCAATACAACATAAATGTATATGTTATAGTCAAAACTCCCAACCGGTCAAAACCACTTTTAGCTGCAAAAATCTGGCAAAATTAGTTTTGACTAAGGACGTTGTTACTTACATCAATGATAAGGCTATTTGTGTCCATAACACATTATCCAAATTTTGGATTATCAGTGACAGTAGGTTAAGGTGCGGTTGTCATCCTAAAGCCGCATACATTAACGATACAATCGTTAACCAACAAAAATTTAAATATAGTATTGAAAAAAAATTTACTAAAACGTTGGTCAAATCCAGGCCCGTGACAGCTTAGTTCCATTCTACGCAACTTGGCGCTACCGTCGCAATTTGTCCTCTGTCTACGAACGCCATTTTGAGACGCCATATTGTGTTAATGTCAAATCATATTGTCAAAAATCAAAATTGTCGATATTGATTGCCGCCATTATTTATCCAAATTTTCCTCAATTATTACAATATTCTGTTTTTGTGTTGCTCTTGTGAACAATTGCATATACCCTCATAATGGTATACGAAAACTGTTGTATTGGCAATGAGTATAATAAGTATATACAGGAAGGTATACAGGTATATGTGTATTGGTGGTTGCAATACAACACGTGTAACGCACGCACCGGCTTTTCAGATTCTCTAGGAACGATAATTTAAATAATAAGTATATACAGGAAGGTATACAGGTATATGTGTATTGGTGGTTGCAATACAACACGTGTAACGCACGCACCGGCTTTTCAGATTCTCTAGGAACGATAATTTAAATAATAAGTATATACAGGAAGGTATACAGGTATATGTGTATTGGTGGTTGCAATACAACACGTGTAACGCACGCACCGGCTTTTCAGATTCTCTAGGAACGATAATTTAAATAATAAGTATATACAGGAAGGTATACAGGTATATGTGTATTGGTGGTTGCAATACAACACGTGTAACGCACGCACCGGCTTTTCAGATTCTCTAGGAACGATAATTTAAATAATAAGTATATACAGGAAGGTATACAGGTATATGTGTATTGGTGGTTGCAATACAACACGTGTAACGCACGCACCGGCTTTTCAGATTCTCTAGGAACGATAATTTAAATAATAAGTATATACAGGAAGGTATACAGGTATATGTGTATTGGTGCTTGCAATACAACACGTGTAACGCACGCACCGGCTTTTCAGATTCTCTAGGAACGATAATTTAAATAATAAGTATATACAGGAAGGTATACAGGTATATGTGTATTGGTGGTTGCAATACAACACGTGTAACGCACGCACCGGCTTTTCAGATTCTCTAGGAACGATAATTTAAATAATAAGTATATACAGGAAGGTATACAGGTATATGTGTATTGGTGGTTGCAATACAACACGTGTAACGCACGCACCGGCTTTTCAGATTCTCTAGGAACGATAATTTAAATAATAAGTATATACAGGAAGGTATACAGGTATATGTGTATTGGTGCTTGCAATACAACACGTGTAACGCACGCACCGGCTTTTCAGATTCTCTAGGAACGATAATTTAAATAATAAGTATATACAGGAAGGTATACAGGTATATGTGTATTGGTGGTTGCAATACAACACGTGTAACGCACGCACCGGCTTTTCAGATTCTCTAGGAACGATAATTTAAATAATAAGTATATACAGGAAGGTATACAGGTATATGTGTATTGGTGCTTGCAATACAACACGTGTAACGCACGCACCGGCTTTTCAGATTCTCTAGGAACGATAATTTAAATAATAAGTATATACAGGAAGGTATACAGGTATATGTGTATTGGTGCTTGCAATACAACACGTGTAACGCACGCACCGGCTTTTCAGATTCTCTAGGAACGATAATTTAAATAATAAGTATATACAGGAAGGTATACAGGTATATGTGTATTGGTGCTTGCAATACAACACGTGTAACGCACGCACCGGCTTTTCAGATTCTCTAGGAACGATAATTTAAATAATAAGTATATACAGGAAGGTATACAGGTATATGTGTATTGGTGCTTGCAATACAACACGTGTAACGCACGCACCGGCTTTTCAGATTCTCTAGGAACGATAATTTAAATAATAAGTATATACAGGAAGGTATACAGGTATATGTGTATTGGTGGTTGCAATACAACACGTGTAACGCACGCACCGGCTTTTCAGATTCTCTAGGAACGATAATTTAAATAATAAGTATATACAGGAAGGTATACAGGTATATGTGTATTGGTGGTTGCAATACAACACGTGAAACGCACGCACCGGCTTTTCAGATTCTCTAGGAACGATAATTTAAGAAACTTGTGGATGTCTTTCATAGTGCCGACAAATCCCCAGCTCATTGTACTTTCCAAAGAACAGTTACTTAACAAACGTGTCTGTGAAAAACATTTTGATATATTTCAGTTCGACAATGAAGGCAGAAGACTTTGATACTCTTACCCGTCCTTGCTTACTGACAATGAAATAGCTCATGGTGTGCCTCTGACTGCAACAGGTGTCATTTTATTACTTTCAACCATGGTACTTAAAGGAGAAAGACACCTCTCTATACATTCTTGGGCCCAAGTATTAACAAGATAAAAGTACGACCATTTGTAAGCATATACTATATAGACAATTCATAGCTGAAAATCTCGCAAGATTTGTCAATGTAGGAACTGAGTTATTGTAGAATAAGTAAAAGTGAGATTATCTATTGGCTGCACTGTAACAGGTGATTTTGCACTATTATTACACAGTTACAGGCTATTTTTCACTATAATTACTTAAATATATAAATGCAGGATCAGTAAAAAATCACCAAAAAAGCTGTGGTTGATAATGAAACGATATGGTGAAACGATTAAAGAAAGTTAAGACAACTACAACTAAGTGAAGTGAATATTAGGAATTCTGATCTTATAGATGTGCCAACTTGGAAAAATTAGGAATTGATTTAACTCGAGTTGAAATTCACGCAACTCGAGTTAGCAGTACGAATCAGAGTAAATGATTTGTTAGAAATTACTTTTTTATAAATTTGTTTTTCTATCTAGCTCTTTGGTGGGTTGAGATAATTATAATTACCTTTTTATACCTATTAAAACTTATGTAGGATTGATATAAAAAGGTATATTTAGTATATTTTTGGTTTAATCTTAGTTATAGTAAGTACTTGTATTTAACAACAAAACTAGCTATATAGCAGTCTTCATGAAATAATATTAGTCTAGCTTTAAGATGTAGGTACATAAGCTATTAATAGTTTAATTACAAAAGGTTGAAGTCAAAATATTCTTAAATAAGTTCAATATATTTATTGTGAGTTAAGTGTTACATTTGGCATTAATTTAAAGTATGATTACACTATATTGATCATAATTAATCAAAATTATAAAGGGAATTAAATTACACAACTAGCTATAATAAAATTCTAAATAACAAATTGTTTATACCAGTAATATACCTGCAGCATGGCTCTACCACATACAATTGCCATATAACTTAGTTATATGATAATATAGATCACTTTTAATCTAATAATACATACAATACAGAAATATAACATTATATATTTATTCTTTAATTTTGGGTTTATGTATAAGAACATTCAAGAAGTGAGCCGTGGTAGCTCAGTGGTTAACGCTCGCTGTAAATATAACAGAACGCGAGTAACCGGGTTCGATCTCCCGCTGGCACCAATGAAATTGTTAATTGCAATTTTAAGTGCTGATTTACCACATGCTCGGCGGTGAAGAACATAAAATTCACAAATATTGTTTGTTTTCAGGAATAGAAATCTAATGCTGATGTGGTGTGACAAATGTTGCCAGAAGATAACAAAATGTATACATTGGCATAAAGGTATGATAAATTCAGTTTATTCTTAGATATAATTAGGTAAGATAAGATAACATATCCATTATATCATATTCAGCGTATCTATCCTCAAATCACGATAAGAGTTCTTTGTTCTTCATCTAATCTAAAGATTACAGTTCCACTACACTTCAATGGTTTTATCAACAACTCCTTTAGTATTAAGGTTACACTTATTTGGAACTCCGTGCCTGAAGACATTGAGAAAGCTCCTGATAATAGATGTATACCATGTTAATATTTATATGTTTTTTATTTCTTATTTACTGCATCTACCACTTTATTTTCACCACACCATGGGTTGACTGATAAAAAATGCCAACTGCCATGAAGCCACCCTTTGTTACCTTAATGTAAATAATATATAGTTTATGATTATCATTAAGTCATAAAATATGAATATTGGACTTTATTTTTATTTATTTCTTTTCAGGTTACGTGGTGTAGAAAATGATGAATGTTTTTTTAATTTTTTTTAAAAGAATGGCCAGGTGTACCCCAGATGAAAAATAAATAGCATTTCTTCTAATAAAAAATAACTTGAAAAGTAAAATATTAAGCACTTAAATTATTCCTGTGGTTTAATTTGCTTTATTTAATTAATTATAAATATTGCTCTGTTTCTCGTCAAATTGTACTTATTTATGTAAAATGTTATGTACAATTTTCTAATTTGTTTATATATTTTAATGTGCCTTTAATTTAATCCTAAGATTATGTTTGTATGTATATGATGTTGGTGTGCTTGAATAAAAAATAAATAAGTTAGATGTATTATAATTGTTTCATTAAGTATTATTATTCCCGTATAATGCACTTATGTCGATATCGATAAAATAAGAACACCACTAAACATCGATATCGATAGTTTGAAGGATGTGTGCTTGCAATCCCTAAGCTATACATAGCTATACTAAATTGCATACTCATCTGTCAAATTGGGCGACTGCAGCGCCAAAAGGCGTAGTTGGGAAACTTGACTAAAAGTCACTGTCGTATCTGTAGCTTGCTACATATTTATTTATCTATGGTCAAATCACATAACTGAGAACATTGGTAAAAACCACTTTTGGCTACAAAAATCAATCAAAAGCGTTTTTGATTAAGGGCATTAATCAAAACCATATAGGCCTGATTTCCACAGTCAAAATTGGTTTTGACCAGTTATGAGTTTTAACTGTAACATATAGACTTTTAATATTATGTTCGAAATAGTTTACAGTAGGACACCGATAACTAGTGTTGCCCAAAATCGGTCTTGGTCTTGGAGTCTAGGTCTTGTTCTTGCATTTTTGCAAGACCAAGACCAAGAACAAGACTGCCTAATTTTAGCAAGATCAAGACCAAGACTGACCGTGCAAGATTTGAGCAAGAACAAGACTAAGCCTGCGAGACTTGCGTCTTGCAGTTAGGAATGAGTGTCGTTTCAGGGAGTATAGGAGTTCGGGTATACGCTTAGGGAGGGACTCTATGAGACGCAAAAAATATATAAAAAAATTTGGAAAATTGGACTAATGCGCATTACGAACAATACCATAAACATACATAGCGGATGAAAATATTCATTAAAAGAAAAAACAGTCCATCCCTAGTTTTGACCATCGGCACTTTGATAGTGCGTGGCGTCTTGTTGTCGGCATCATCAAAGGTCGAATACTGACCTGTCAAAGAAATTTTGCAGCTATTCGGAAGTACAAGGTCACAAGATACACGCGCCGGCGGCTTCTATTGATATCGCATTCAATCGTCGCCGCCGCGCTGCACGCACTACATTTGACACTGTTTGAATGCCGCCACAGAGTACATGTTCCAAAGAATAAAATAAGTTTCCGGGTGCTCAGAATGGACACGAATACATTATGCTGATCTCGCAAGGAATATTGTAATTAGATAATGGTAAGGACAGGAAGATACCATAATAATTTATTCTAGTAAGTAATTATTATAATATTAACTATATGGGTTTATAATAATTACTTACTATTATTATTATTACCTAATAGATAAACATGTTCAATAAGTTCACTGCAAATCTCGATTGAATAATATAAAAAGTGTGCATAGTAAAAAGCGTAAAATAAGATCTATGTACTTTTTAGGAGTCCGAGTATCTCTTAGAGAACCGTTTAAAGAAATTGATTGCATCGAATTGATGTAAATAATAATGATTTGCACAATTTTAATAGTAGAAATAAAAATAAAATCACAATACCTGCTTTCCGGTTACACAAAGTATATAATGCGTTCTTGGGTAGCAATATACGCTTTTATAATATGATTCCAAAAGAAATGTTAGATCTTTCACCTTTTCAATTTAAGTCAGACAAAAAATGCTTGGAACTGACCTCTCGTACTACACAGGACTAACTAGAAATTTCTAAACCGATTTGGTATCTACATATACATTTGACATTTTATGTTTGACTTATCGCTTTACATAATTATAGAACTATTGTAAAAATATTTTGAAAAGAGCAACTACTGAGTTTCTTACTTTCTTCCATGATTCTTCTCAGTAGAATCAGAACCCCTGGACATGGAAAAGAAAAAATTGGAGAAAACAGTGATTATATGACTATTCAAAAGTGTATTTTTAATCCCTACTTAAATAAAACATATTTGAATTTTGAATTTCAAACGAGTGAAGGCAAATTTAATTTAATTAACGTAGATTAATTCAATCACAAGAAGAACATAATATACACAATTTTATTTACATATTTACATTTCATTTTTACGTAGGCACACTATACCTATCTGGCAACGCATCCACTTTATTAATCTTCTGAAGAATCATTAATTTTATCAAAGGATGCCGAACTTTCTTTTGTCGGTCTTTCGGCGTCTACTTACAAATAGTAGTATTTATTTTAATTCCAGTCATTCCCAATTGAGCTTTGCTTCGAGTCTAATGTATTAATTGTTTTTACTCTAATCCTTGTTCTCGGAGTGATAAGTTTACAATTTGACATGAGTGACGAAGAGTCGAATAGTTCTAGTCGGAGTAGTGAGAGTTGGAGTTATAGATCTAAAAGAACTAAAAGTAAATTTGATGAGTTTTTCGACATAATTCATGCATCCCAAATTGCTTTGTGTAAATTATGCCAACATAAAAATGTTGAAATAAAAATGAAAAACAGAAACACTTCAGGCTTAAGGAAGCATCTAATATCTTTCCACAAAAAGGAATCACAAATATTTCTTCCTGAAAAACCAAAATTAAGTGGAGATATCACAAGCTTTTTTAATAACCACCGGAAAAAGTGGACAGGTAAGAAAAAATATACTTACCACTTCATACTTTTAGCCAATATATATATACACACTCAGCGTCACAAAAATCACACCTCTCTGAGTTTGCGCGAAAAATGGCTGTAATGGCTAGAAACGAATTATATTTATATAAATATTGGTATGTTTGAAATGGGTATTTGAATAGCTTTACATTATTAATAAAAAAAAAATCATGACATCATTAAAACATTTATCATTATAGAGCGTCAAAAATAAACACTGTCAAATGCTCGTTAGTAAGGACGCTAGTTACACCACCTAATAAGGATATAAAAGGGTCGATCTGGATGAAATATGGGTCGGTCGTAATTTAGGCTTTGCAGTGAACACACGTGAACAAGTAACCCAAGTAAGAACAAGTAAAGATGGACACCAGCTCTGAAGAAGCCACTCAAGTGATTGCTCTATTGCAGTCGGGGATGCGGCAGTGTGACGTTGCTCGACAGTTCAACCTGTCCCGTTTTTCAGTTCGACGGGTGTTCCAACGTTTTCAGCAGACTGATGTTAGAAAACCGAGATCTGGAAGAAAACGGTGCACATCAGAAAGAGATGACCCTTTCATCGTTACGACATCTTTACGAAACCGTTTTACAAATGCTGTTGAGTTGCAACAACAGCTTCGATCAACTCGGAGAACATCTGTGAGTGTTTCTACGATAAGAAGAAGGTTACACGAAAAGAGTTTAACAGCCCATAGACCTGCTAAAGGTCCAAAACTTACTGCACAGCATCGCAGAGATCGCCTAGAATTTGCTCGCAATCATTGCGAGTGGACTCTAGAACAGTGGCGGACCGTACTCTTCTCTGATGAGACGAGGGTCTGTCTCTTCTGCAATGACAGACGTAGAAGGGTCTACAGAAGACAGGGGGGAGAGGTTCACACAACCCTGCTTCGAAGAATTCATCGAATTCGGGGGTGGCTCGTGTATGTTTTGGGGCGGCATTTCCGTCGACGGGAAAACGGAACTTGTGTGCGTTTCCCGGACTCGGGGTAGCCGTGGGCAAGGGTCATTAAATGCTGGTCGGTACATTACTGAAATCCTGGAGGAACATGTGGTCCCGTATGCTGGTTATGTCGGTGATGGATTCATGTTAATGCATAATAATGCTCGTTGCCACACCGCGGCTATTGTACGGGATTATTTACAGGAGGTCGATATCCCTGTTATGCATTGGCCAGCACGAAGTCCAGACCTTAAACCAATAGAACATCTCTGGGATGACCTAAAACGGCGCGTGCGAGCTCGAGATCCAGCTCCAACCACTCTTAAAGAGCTCCAAGATGCGGTACTTGAAGAGTGGGAACAAATACCCCAAGAGGCTGTTGCGACCCTTGTAAGGTCCACGAAAGATCGCATGGAAGCCGTTATCAAGGCAAGGGGGGGTAACACTAGGTTTTAAGAACTTTTTTTGTATTAAGTTTTTTTTAAAGTTATTAATTTGCAAATTTGTACATACCCTGTCTTTTTCTTTAATTTCTCTTTCGTCTCGTTATAAAAGTAAAATTCAATTAAAATTCCTGAAAGCTAATGAAATTACCTTTCGAATGATACCCTCAAACCACAACATTGCCATTGGCCTGTTGTGTTAAAATAGTATTTAAATTATTTTTTTCGGATGTGCGATTTTTTTGACGCCGAGTGTATATATATAGGTATTAAATATGTATTTATAATTCACTCATATTTTCATTTGTTTTTATTATCGGCGAGACACATGATTTACTGTTTTATTTCAGTCTGAAAATAGCAGTGACAACATCACGACAGCTACAGTTGATTGGATGGTTAAAAAATATCTTCCCATCTCATTTTTCGATGACGAAGCTACACAAGTATATTTTCGATCAATTTGCCCAAATATGGTGTTTCTAAAAGGTCCACACTTAGAAGGAATGTCAAAGAACGGTTTGAAGAGCTTCAATTGAATCTTAAGAAACGACTACACAATTTTCATCCAAAATGTCATTTACCATTGATGGATGGACGTCAATTGCTGGTAGGAGTTACTACGGGGTCCATACTCATATATATAAAAAAGACAACGAATGGAAGTATCGAAGTCCTTTTTTGAACCATCACGCGGTCGACATACTGGGGAAGATATTGCAACGATTTTCCACGAATGTTTATTGGAATATGACATAATTCATAAAATACAGGGTATCACGGTCGACAACGCAACTGCAAATACCAAATTTATGTATGAATTGGACAAACAGCTGCCACACTTTGATTCAGAAAATCAACATTTCCGGTACTTTGCTCACATTTTGAACCTTGCTGTACAAGATTTATTAAAGACCTTAGCATTATACAGTGAAACTGACAATAAGGGACAAGAACAGCAGTATGAAGATAATGAAGACGAAACTGAGGAAGATGAAGAATATGCGCCAAATATTGCTGACTCACGAACAGCTATAACAAAATTACGCAGTATTTCCAGTAAAATAAAAAGAAGTGAGATATTGAAGAGGAAGTTTCAGTCAGTCAGGAACTGCCATCAAATCTGAACCCCATACTCGACTGTCCAACGAGATTTTTTTTTATAGGATAGGGTGACAAACGAGCACACGGTCCACCTGATGGTAAGTGGTTGCTGTGGCCCATAGACATCTACATCTATCCTCAATTACGAATCAAAATGCAGATGCGTTGTCACCCGTGAGGACTAAGATGGAACGCCTCGTTTCCAGTAAAAAGGGTCTCCGGTTCTCTGCACTCACCATACGAAATACAGCAACATTAAGCTACTATTTCACGCTGGTATTCTGAATGAATGAATGAATGAATGAGATGGAATTCCACACATGATATGATTGGTTTTGGTTTAAAAGTGAGAACTGGCATTAACATATTGTGCACTTCTGTCACCGAATTGAATGATTTTCAAATCACAAATTGTGAATGGCAAATACTCGAAAAAATACATAAGTTTCTAATAAACTTTAAACTTCTATCAACGAAACTTGGTGGAGAAAAATATGTTACATTACCGCTAGTCATTGTATCATTCAATCTCTTGCTCGATAAAATTGAATCCATGGTAAAACAATTAGATGAGAAACCTAATCGATCCGAAGTGGATGAAAGGCTCATTCTGGGTTTTCAAGCAGCTCGAGACAAAATGCTTAAACATTATAAAAAGAGCAACTGGATTTATTGTACCTCTTTAATTTTAGATCCAAGGCATAAGACTCAGACTTTTGACATGACATTATGGGGGAAGCAAATTAAAACAGAAAACCTGCGCAAATTTAATGAACTTTATAAAGAATATAAAAGTCTACACTCAGTGAATACATCTCTAGAATCGCCAAGAAATGAAAAGAAAGTATGTCAATATGATGAAGATGAAGACGTAATAGACTTTGAGAAATTGTATGCATGTCCCTCGACGTCATCTGGATCTGGATCTTTTCATCAAGGCTTAGTTATAGACGAGTTGGCGGAGTACCTAACTAAACCTAGAGCCGCCAGTTCGGAAGACATTTTAGAGTGGTGGAGGACGCATGAGACAGAATATCCGACTTTATCGAAAATGGCCCGTGATTTTCTTTCAATACCTGCAACTTCAGTACCTGCTGAGAGATTATTTTCTAAAGCATCATTAGTAATTAGAAAACATAGAAATAGGTTAAGTGATGAGTCAGCCAGATGGCTACTTTGTTATTAATTCTTGGTCAAAAGAAAACAGAGAATTAATATAAAGTAACAGTAATGTCAAAGCTGTTGTGTACTGTTATGTAATTTAATTTGTATTGTATTTTTTTTTTAATTTAAATAAATGGTAAATTGTATAACTCTTTTATTCCATTTCATATAAGGGTCTATCAATCTCTTTCTAGACAGATAATGTTCTTTATAATAGTCAAGTTAATGTCATTAATTTGTTTTTTATATGTTTCGACTAAGTTTTAGCACATGTAAGCTTATTAAATGTAAACGTTTATTAAGAAACAGACTAACTCCCGTGGCCGTGAGACTTGGTAGACAGCTCAGTTGGTTAGAGCATCGGCACGGATCGCTTAGGTCGTGGGTTCAAACCCCACCCGGTATTAGTTGATTTTTCGAATTTCTCATTAAATGTTTAGACATTTATTAATTTGGTTGGTCTTTCTATGGCTATGTTAATTCAAGCTCAAAATGTGCCTACTCTGTTAAGTTGTTCTAAGATCTAAAGTAACGTTTAATAAATAACAATCGGCTAATAGGTAATTGCGAGACTTGCGAGACTCTTGCTGCAAGACCAAGACCAAGAACAAGATCAGGTGCATTGGCGCAAGACCAAGACAAAGACTGGCTAAGTCTCGTCTTGTTCTTGCATTTGGGCAACACATCCGATATCGCTCAATTTGTTGTCATTAACTTGCCTATTTCATTATTACTTGAACTCATCAGACAATTAGCTATTGGTTTATTACGACAAAGTATTCTCAGTAGTAGCCCAGTCAGGAAGTTCCGCAGCTACACTTCCGTGCCTCGGAAAATAGTTGGTCCTGCGCCTGATTTTCTTCGAGTCGTGTCGATCGTCCCATCGCACTATGAGAGTGAGTGAATACAGAGTGCACCTACATTCGCGCACACACTCGTGCTACAACCTTAATAGCTGCGGCATGGTTCCACCACTGTACGTATACTTTCGACAAAATCGAGTTTAAAGGAGACAATCATTTTTGGGCCCACTAGAAATATTAACGTTACTTAATGGTTTTTACACCAAAAAAAAAAAGACACAACCTGGCAAACCGTATTATCTGTCATTCTAAGTAAGGTAAAAATAAAAAAATATTATCTTAGAGATTAACGAAAAAATAAGACTCATTAAATTCTAACTCCTTAGAAAATTACTGAAGGAACTGTGTATTTCAAAACTATTTATAGTTCTTACTTACAAAATATTACTGCCTAATAGGTATTTATATTATTCGTCTTCACTCTATCATATTATAATTTGACTATCACAAAGTATAAATAAAAGTAAAGTTAAGTTACAGCCTATATACGTCCCACTGCTGGGCACAGGCCTCCTCTCATTTCTGAGAGGGTTTTAGGGCAAGGAATAGTCCGCCACGCTGCCCCAATGCGTGTTGGCGAACTTCATATGTCTTCGAAATATTTTTTTCTTATTTCTCAGACATGCAGGTTTCCTCACGATGTTTTCCTTCACCGCCGAGCACGTGGTAAATCAGCACTTAAAATGTAATTAACAATTTCATTGGTGCCGGCGGGGATCGAACCCGGTTTGCTCGCGTATTGTGAAATTTACAGCAAGCGCTAACCATCTGAGCTACCACGGCTCTAAAGTATATATAATCAATTTATATTATATATAACATAATATAAATTATCAATTTATTTATTACATAATATATCAATAAATTGCTCGAATTAGTAAGTCGATTTCATCACTAAATTGTAGACAAACTCTACATTGGCCGTAATAGTGCCCCACTGACGATACGTCCATTAATCCAAATGGAATGGTAATCGTCCAAAATCGTACCGTGAATGGTAAAAACATATTCCACTTGGATGGATTTCATCCAGCTCTGGATTTCCAAAGGGATTTAAATCCATGCGTCCAGTCCAAATGGACGTCATCCACGGCCGTACGTCAATGTCAAAAACGTGCGCCACGCCAAATGGAAGCAGTCCGAATTGTCAGTGAATGGGCGAACCCGCGTCCATTATTTGAACGTTATTGTATCAGTTAATGTTTTGGTGTTGATGGTGGTACATGTGCTCTGTTTGTCAAACATAAACTGTGTATTGGATTAAATATATTTAATTATGTAAACTACGGGCTGTGATATGGGTGACAAACGAGTACATAGTCCACATTTTTTTTTTATAGAAGAGGGGGCAAACGAGCATGCGGCTCACCTGATGTTGTGACTACCGCCGCCCATGATCAACCGCAACACCAGGGGAATTGCAGGTGCGTTGCCGGCCCTTTAGAAAGGAGTAAGCTCTTTTCTTGAAGGTCCCCAGGTCGTATCGGTCCGGAAAAATCGCTGGTGGTAAACTATTCCACAGAGAGGTTGTACGCGGAAGAAAACTCCTCTTGAAACGTACAGTGGTGGACCGCCAAGCATCCAGATGATGTGAATGGTATCGCGACGTTTGCCGCGTAGTGCGTTCACGAAATTTGGCGGCTGGGATTAATCCGAACAATTCCTCAGAGCACTCCCCATGGTATATGCGAAAGAAAATGCAAAGAGATGCAACATCTCTTCGCAGTGCCAGTGAATCGAGCCGATCGGAAAACACTCGGTCGTCGACGATTCGAGCCACTCTGCGCTGGATGCGGTCAAGTGGAAGGAGCTGGTACTGAGGAGCCCCAGCCCAGAGATGGGAACAGTATTCCATGTGCGGCCGAACCTGCGCCTTGTAAAGTTGCAGGCGGTGTGCCGGCATGAAATACTGTCCCGCTCTGCTGAGCACGCCAAGCTTTTTAGAGGCCAATTTGGCCTTCTCTTCCAAGTGACCACGAAACTGCACGTCACTCGATATGTCGACGCCGAGGATTCCGATACTGGCTGAGGCAACAAGGGGAGTGCATTGAAACTGAGGAGGTACGACAAAGGGGTTCTTTTTAGCGGTTAACGCGCAAACTTGTGTCTTCTGGGGGTTAAACTGGACTAGATTTAGTCGCCCCCAATCCGAGAATCTGTTCAGCAAAGACTCGACTTCAGACACAAGTTTGTCCCGGCACTCGGAGACGTTTTCCCGAGAAATATTGGCTCGGCCGGTGTAAAGAGCATCACCAGTGCTGCCATCTGCATAGCAATGAATGTTACGGGTTTGCAACATATCATTGATATGCAGATGAAACAGCGTTGGCGATAGCACGCAGCCTTGTGGAACACCAGCATTAATAGGCTTGCAATCGGAGCTTGCACCGTCTTCGTGTCTCGTCCCCTAGTGATCCAATCGCACAATTTCTCGGGAAGCCCATAGGAAGGAAGCTTCGAAAGAAGCGCTTTGTTCCAAACTAACGGCCAATGCCTCCCCCTTGGACTCTACTGCCTCCGCCCATCTGTGAGTTAGGTAGACCAGAAGATCACCAGCTGAACGACCACGGCGAAAACCGTATTGGCGGTCACTAATCAGCTGGTGATCCTCAAGGTACCTCATTAGCTGGCAGTTTACAATGGACTCCATTGTTTTGGAGAACAAGGAGGTGATGGCGATAGGCCGGTAGTTGGACGGGTCTGAGCGGTCGCCTTTTTTAGGGATCGGGTGGACGAAAGCCGTCTTCCATGATTTTGGGACTACGCCTAGGGAGTAGGAGTACCGGAAAAGACGCGTTAAAACCGGTGCCAACTCTGGAGCACACGTCCTCAGCACAATTGGGGGGATTCCGTCAGGCCCACTCGACTTGTGGATGTCCAGGGAGAGGAGTGCTTTGCGAACCGAACGCTGTGTGAACTGCACTTCCGGCATGGAGCACTCACACCGCGGGATGTTCGGCGGCGTACTCCCCCCGTCATCGAGAGTCGAGTTGGACGCAAAGAAAGAGCCTAGAAGATCGGCTTTCTCCTTTGCGGTATGGGCCAGTGAGTCGTCCTCCCTGTGCAGGGATGGAAAAGATGGCTGACAGAAATTCCCCTGGACAGCCTTGGCAAGAGACCAGAATGCACGGGTTCCAGAAGGAAGGCGGACTAGTTTCTCGCCAATTCTGCCTATGTGCTCTGACTTTGCCTTGGCAATAACTCTTTTGAAGGACCTAGAGGCGGAATTATACTTCTTTTTTAGAGCGCTGGTGTTTACATCCCGGGACGCTGATGCGTCAGCCCAGGCTTGGTAGCAGTCCTGCTTATAGCATGATGCTATTTTACAGGAGCGACCAAACCATGGCTGAGATTTGCCTCCAATGGGCACCACAGAGGAAGGAATAAAAAGTTCCATACCCTGAAGTACCACATCAGTGACAGAATCCGCAACAACGTTGGGATCGTCCGGCGAGAAGCAAACCCGCCCCCAAGGGTAGGATGCAAAGAAAGACCGCATCCCATCCCAATCGGCTGACCTATAGTGCCAAACACGGCGGCAGCCTGCAGATTGCAACTGCGATTTCAGCGTGAGTGGCACCACACTCCGAACAAGACAATGGTCTGAGGAGCCTAAAGGGGTGTCAACGGAAATCTGATATCCGTCCGGGTGAGAGGTCAGCAGAAGGTCCAACAGGGAAGGTGCATGATCCTCCACATCTGGAATCCGCGTAGGCGAAGTAACCAGTTGTGTTAGACCATACGCCAAGGCAAAATCATGAACAGATCTCCCCGCATGATCGGTTAAACGTGAACTAAGCCATTCGGCGTGGTGGGCGTTAAAGTCGCCGAGGATCACGATCTCTGCGGAGGGGATCTGCTGTAGAATCTGTAGCCATTTGGACGTGGTCGAAGAGTCTGTCTGTTTCCGCATTACCGCTATGGGACCTATAGAGGCACCCGTAGACGCGCGGATTGTCGTCTCTGTCTAAGCATAGCCAAAGGATGGACAGGTCCGAACCTTCAAGTCTGCCGAGGCGTAGAGAACAGATGTCCTCTCTGACGTAAACGCAAACTCCAGCCCGAGGCACAAAGGAGTGTTCCAGTTTGTACCCCGGGTAGGAGAGATACGAGACATCAGCCGGAGAGGACACCTGCGTCTCGGTCAGAAAGAGCAGAGCCGGCCTCGCCGTCTCGAGATGGTAGTGGACGGCGTTTAGGTTAGAGTGAAGTCCCCTGATATTGCAGAAATTCACGGACAGCGTGGCAGGGGTCGCCTTGGTTTTGTTGCTCCCCGTTTGCCCCGAGCAGTTGTAGTCTTGAGCGAATTGCCCCCCCCCCCATTTAATTCCTGAGGAGGGGTCCCCTTCTGTGAGGTCGTGGTACCACCCCGGTTTGAGCCGGCCCATACGTGCAACAGCAAAGCTGCCGCGTGGCTCTACCACTGTTAGGTTGATACTGTACCACATGATGTTAAGTTGATACTGTAGCCCATAGACTGTATCTGTCATCAAATAAGAATCAAAATGTAAATGCATTGTCACCCCTGGTTCTTTACACTTAGCATACGAAACGCAGCAGATTTAAGCTGCTATTTTATGCTATTTTGTGAGATCCTGGTCCTTCTTCGTTCGAGCTGACCCATTTGTGCTACAGCCATAATATATATGCAACGTTGCTCTACCACACATAGTTATAATGAAAAATATCCACTATATGTTGATTTCTTTCATTTCTACCTCAGTCAACGATATTGCTCCACCATAATCTACACCATATCTAGAATGGCAGTGACAAACTAGCACACAGTCCACCTGGTGGTGGGTGGCCCATAAACATTTACACGTATCCTCAATTAAGAATCAAAATATAGATGCGTTATCATTGAAGACTACGATGGATTGCTCCGTTTAGGTTTTTTGTCTTTTTAATGAAATACACGCTGCTGCAGTCACCAGTAAAGTATTATTATCCATATTATTATTTATTTCCATTCCGTACGACTGCCAAGTTCGAAGTGACGCTATGCGTCCAAATGGAAGTATCGTCAATGGTACCGTATCTGGATAAGTTTTCATTGAGTGCATCCATTTGGAAGTCTTCTAAATGGACGTATCGTCAGTGGGTACCTTTAGATAAAAATGTGATTCGAGTAGAATTTTGTGACTCGAGCCACTCGGGTTAATTTATGTATGTATGTCATTCTAGTTGTACACTAGTTTTTGAGTAAATCGACTATTTCCAGAAAAGTTTATCACTAGAGTGGAGAGTAGCGATTACTTTAGTTAAACCATTTTTAAATATGTACTTTTATAAATAAGTAATAAGTGCAACATGAAATTAAAATTATAAATCAATATCATAAATCAAACTAAGTTCAGGTTTGTTTACAACATGCCAGATGCAAGTTTGAATTTGGATGTCATCCGCAGCGACTTATTATACAATATGTAACAAAAACCCTGTGGTTCCCGTTAACTGCGTTATCAGAGTCAGTATCCAAGCTTTTAGAAACAATTTTTTTTTCAAAAAAAAAAAAAAACATTTAAAAAATTGTATGTGGTTTTATCTCTGCATTGGTCGAGGAATTACAGGATTGTCAAAGACCCCGCATTACCGATACTCGTGTGAGTTAGAGGAAATAAAACCACATACAATTTGCAGATTAATTTTTTTTCATTAAAATTTTTTTAAATGAGTTTTAAAAAAAAATTATATACGCTTGGATACTGATTCCTATAACACACCTTACGGGAACCACAAGGTTTTTGTTACATGTTGTATATACAAGTAAATTAGTGAAGTAATTATCTTTGTAGCAACCTCTAAATCTATACGATGCTCGGTAACTCGGTAAAATTTATTTTCTATCGATTATCGAGTTGGACAAATTTACTCGATTCACTCGAGTGAAATAAAACATGGTTGGAGTCGCATCATTATGGTAAGAACAAAATGAAGTTTTTATTTACAAGCATTACTAGACTAATGTTTAGGAAAATATGGATATTATCAATTACCAGGAAGGTTAGTCAAATATTAATTGACACAATACGTATGTTTTTCTCTTTTTATTTTTTGTGGTAAAATTCGCAAATAAAACTGACGAGTTTAGGTAAATTTATATAAGAGTTTATAATTTTACACCTAGAATTTGTGAAAATGTATTATTTTTGTGGTAAAATTCGCAAATAAAACTGACAAGTTTAGGTAAATTTATATAAGAGTTTATAATTTTACACCTAGAATTTGTGAAAATGTATTATTTTTGTGGTAAAATTCGCAAATAAAACTGACGAGTTTAGGTAAATTTATATAAGAGTTTATAATTTTACACCTAGAATTTGTGAAAATGTATTATTTTTGTGGTAAAATTAGCGAATAAACTGACGAGTTTAGGTAAATTTATATAAGAGTTTATAATTTTACACCTAGAATTTGTGAAAATGTATTATGAAGTTTGTTGAATTACCTAAAACAAATAACAAACAGGTCTTAGAACCTTATTAGTTTGTTAAAAGTGACAAAGTATTAAGTTTATGTTATTAGTAAAATCTAAATAAAATAATAAATAGAATAAATTGTACAAAAGAAGTTATTATAATGTTAAAAGAAAATTAGAATCTTTGGGTCGAGGGACTTAAAGAGGGTTTTGAAGAGCAATTCATATAACTGCATTTGTGTACAAATAGGTACCTTATGTATTCAGCAAGTTGCTTAATACTAAATGGCTTTTTTTGTTAAGCCAGACACGGATCCTGGATTTATACCAGCCGTAGTAGATAGGCAATATAAATGGTACATATATTTATGTGTAAAAAATGTAGTAATTATTTGTACCAGAAGCGAATATAAAGTTTAATAATAATAGTTTGCATGAAAGAAGTGTAATGGTTGTATCTATTATGCTTAGACAACTGTGTTGTTCAATCTGTAGAAAGGAATATTATTTCGTCATCTAGAATCAGATATACTTAATATAACAATAATATCTTTGTCTCCTATGTGATGAAACCAGTGAAAATAAAATGTGAGACAACTTTTACATAGTTAAATATCATTGATGTTAATCAATAATTACTGCTTCTGTATTTGATCAGCTGGAGCTGATTAATGCTGTATAATTTATATTAATTTCTTTATTATTTAACATATGAACAGGCAGGTATAAGAAAATGCTCACAGAAATATCTAAATACAGTTTATTGACATTGAAGGCATAGTCTTTTTACATAGTTAAATATCATTGATGTTAATCAATAATTACTGCTTCTGTATTTGATCAGCTGGAGCTGATTAATGCTGTATAATTTATATTAATTTCTTTATTATTTAACATATGAACAGGCAGGTATAAGAAAATGCTCACAGAAATATCTAAATACAGTTTATTGACATTGAAGGCATAGTCATATCTCATATCTCTTATTATTAAAAATATCCTTTTAATTCCTAAATAATATAGAAAAAATAATATATTGATAAGAATTATTATTTAGTTAAGACACCTTTACAATTTTCATTAACTTCTTTTCATGTGGATCGCTTAGAACAAATCTGTATGCCTTGCAGGCTGAAAGCTTGCAGAGACAAAAAGTGTATGGATATTGAAGACAACAGTCTTATATCATATCTCTTATAACTGAAAATGCCATTCTGACTGCTGATGATATTGTATATCATAAATGTACATGTTACCATCAAGTTATTTTTAAAAAACCTTCAGAAATATATCTAACACTAAAATGTATCTACCTATGTCCTTTATAGACAAAACATAAGAAACCATCCAACCAATTTCATTGAAAATGTTTGTGTGTGTTTGGATGGATCCCTAGACGGTTTATATTAACATTTGTGCCCGGTAGATGGCGCTGTTGTGGAGACCCATAAATCACCAGTGCTGCAGCTTAGGCGCATCGCTAGCAATAAATACATTTAAATTAAGCCTGTATTTTTGTAATCCTTATTAAAACATCTTACTTCCTCACTATTTATCATCATGTAATAACGTAGATAAGCATGTTAATTCCCAGTCATTTTATTATGATGTAGACTACTTACTAATCAACCAAAACATATTAAAACAAAGTGTTGAAACCGCTCCTGTCTATATATGTCAGTCAATCATCAATGTTTAAAAAAATTATTAAACTAAGTTTGTATAAAGGGGTTATTATAGTATAAAGGAATTTATGGACGACAATAAGCAGTGATCGCTACCAAGCTATTTCTAATTTGTTCTGTGTTGTTAATTATGACATACATGATTGTAAGTTGGACTTTTTTAAAAGACCCACTGGGTATTATGCTAGTTCTCTTCAAGTCAGAGGTTTTGTCCGAACCAGTGGTAAATTAAAAAAGTGACTCTCAATAAGTATTATTTATAATCCAAATTGAATAAAAGGTTTCTGTTTCTGTACCTACTACTGTTAATAGAATACTTAAATAAATTATGATTCACAATAATAAATAGAGTTACCTACATTATATTTTGTTTTTTGTAATACAACCAGTTTAAAACGTATTTCTTACTGTGTGTTGGTAATATCATAAATGTAAATAGACATTACAGTCACAGTCGTAGTCGTAGTCATTTATTCCATACAACAATATTACATTGTATTGGAAAATTAATTACACAAGATCAAAAATTACGTTTACATGCAATTGACTTAAATAAAACTAAAATCGAATAAAATTTAAATATCATTTGACAATCATTCTTTATACTTATATACATTTAATACTTTTCATGTCATAATTAAATATTTTTCATGCCATAATAGATTAAAATATAGTACATAAACAAAAAAAATTTACATTCATTATGTTTATTTTGGTCATTTAGGTATTCGTCAACTGAGTAGTAGCTTTTCTTAATTAATAATGATTTGAGTTTATTTTGGAATTTTCGGTGGCAATAAATAACTTAAAATGAGATACTTAGATAAAGAATTAAATAGTGCAATGGCTTGATGCCTTGTGCTGTGGCGTACAACATTCATAAACACTCACGCCTGTCACCCAGAGGGGTAGGCAGAGACTACAGACTTCCATTTGGCACGATCCTGACACATCTCTCTCGCCTCCTTCACATCCATACACCTACGCATGCATGCTCGTCGGTTAAGGGTACTCCTAATTTGGCCCGTTTTCAATAAATCGCCAATTTGGTCGATAAATTTTCGCCTAGGACGTCCCTTTCCGACTCTGCCATTCACTTCTGCACATAAATTTTCTTTGTCACTCTTTCCTCATTCATTCTTTCCACATGGTCAAACCACCGAAGCATTCCTTTCTTAATCCTGGTCACAACATCATCTTGCAAACCACACTCTTCTCTTATCACACAATTTTTCACCCTGTCATTCAGATTCAGCCCTAGCATACTCCTTAACGACCGCATTTCTACTGCATTTATTCTACTCTCGTGCTGCTTCTGCCACACCCAACTTTCACTACCATACGTTAAAGTAGGGACCAACACAGCATTGTGAATTGCCATACGTGCCTTTTTCGACAGATTTTGACTCTTCACAATAGAGTGCAGGGCTCCATTTACTCTGTTTCCTGCGTTCACTCGTCGTTCTATATCCTTATCATATCTCCCATCCCTGCTAAATACGCAACCCAAATATACAAACTCATCTACTTGCTCGATCAACTCCCCTTCTATTCTTATTTCACATATCGTTTTACTTTCATCTCTTTCAAAAACCATAACACAACATTCAATGTTGGTCTAATTGAAGTTTCTAAATATTTTCGACGTGTCATTTCTCTCTTTTTCCTTTCTTCGTTTGTTTCATATTTGTAAATTTTTTTACTAGTATGTAAGTGAAACTAAGATATACAGAGAGCGAACCGTAAGTATGCCAAGTGTTCGAAAATGTTCTTTACACGACTCAATTTGTGGAATACGTAACATGGTGCGGATCGCTCTTTTTTGTAATGAAAACGCTGTCTTAATATTATATTTATAACTGTTGCCCCAGAATTGTATGCTATAACGAAGTTGTGATTCTACTAGAGCAAAATAAACCAACTTAAGCTGCTTTAACGTAACTTCGTCTCGTAAACTTCTTAAGGCATAGCATGCTGAACTGATAGTAGATTCTAGTGCTGTCATTTCCTTTTTCCAGTTCAAATACATATCAATGTGGATTCCTAGAAATTTTACTGATTGAACAGTCAATATTTTTACCATTGTTTAATGTTTATTGAGTCCTTTTGTCTTGCTGTAGATTTGAAAAGCATTGCGTATGTTTTATTTGTATTTAGTAGTAGATTGTTAGTAGCAAACCAATTTTTAAAGTCATACAGTGTGCTTTTCATTTTGGTATTTAGTTCGTCTATCGAGTTAGTAGATACAATCGCGTTTGTATCATCCGCATAAATAGTTACCTTTACGTCTTGCTGTTTGGTATGTATGTAAGCAGTTAAATCATTAATGAATATTATAAATAATATGGGTCCCAAAATGGAGCCTTGTGGAACACCCTTCTTTAAGGTTTTCAATTTAGATTTGTATATCGTATCGACGCCGTTTATTATTGTTTTAATCTCAACAAATTGTTTTCTATTTGATAAGTAGGATTCTAATAACCTTAAGATTGAGCCTCTAACTCCGTAACGTTCCAATTTCAGTAGCATATTATGATTTATCGTGTCAAAAGCCGAACTCAAGTCTAAAAATAGACCTCCTACCTTATATTTATCATTGAGTCTACATACTACATCATCGACTAGCATATTTATAGCATCTATAGTATCTACACGCGTTTGATAACCAAATTGCCTCTCACTTAATATATTATTTTGTCGCAAATGTCCTACTAGTCTTACTTTTATCAGCTTTTCATAAATTTAAGATAAAATTGGTAGCAAGGAAATCGGTCTATAGTTTTTGGGGTCCATTTTACTTCCCTTTTTATGCACCGGAAGTACTCGTGCAACCTTAAGCTGATCAGGAAACAGAGATTGTTCCACACACTTATTGAAAAGATAAGCTAAAGGTTCAACCAATATATCAATATTAGCTTTAATAATCTTAATGGGTATTTCATCATAACCATGTGATCTTTTATTTTCCATTTCCTTAACTGTTTTCAAAATTTCATGGCTAGTAATAATCTTAAAAGGCATGTCTGTTACAATTTTCTGCACACTTTGAGAATTAATTGTGCGGAGATTGAATCACTAGCGTTGTTGCTTAATGAATTAGTTTCACTAAAATGACTTGAGAAACCATTTGCTACATCCCGTTTATTACTTACGATGTTATTGTTTACCTTTAGTAGTATATTCTCTTCTTTTTTACGAAACGAATTTTTCCTACTTCCATTTACAATATTTTTTTATTAGAATTTAACGCCGACTCAATTTTTCTTTGTATAGCTATTTGTTTTGCTTTTCTCAATATTCTTCTATATATCTGTATATATGACCTTTTATATTTATCTGCAAACACTCCATTACGTATTTTAACATTTAATGTCAGAGACCTTTTCATTTTACTTGAAACCCTAATACCTTTAGTGATCCACTGTAATGCATTTTTTTAGGATGTATTTTTCTCATAATGATTTCTTATATTTACGGGAACGCTACACATTGATTAAAACTACTTTTACGGATTTTATCGCGTTTATTTTACTTTCAATTACTTTTATTTTTAATACCCGACATTTCGGGCGCTTTCCAGCCCCATGGTCACGGGGGACTGTGATGACTGACCTCCCGATATCATTGTTAAACCCGGAGTACATTCAGCTTTTTTAATTATTGTTTATGGTTCGATCTATGCAAAATGAACTATGTCTAGTAGTATGACTGCAAGACCTCAGGATATAGTCAGTTCATTTTGCATAGATCGGACCATAAACAATAATTAAAAAAGCTGAATGTACTCCGGGTTTAACAATGACATCGGGACGTCAGTCATCTCAGTCCCCGTGACCATGGGTGCTGGAAAGCGCCCGAAACGTCGGGAATTAAAAATAAAAGTAATTAAAAGTAAAATAAACGCGATAAAATCCGTAAAAGTAGTTTTAATCAATGTATTTTTCTCGTTCTTTTCTTATAACAAGTTTTGAAAGTGTAACTTAATTTACTGAGAAAAGAATTCATTCCTAGATTGTGCCAATTTATTTTGCTAATTTGCTTTCTAAATTCTGCTGAGCTGTGGTCACTTAAAATTCTACGACTAATTTTTATACTTTCATTCATGTTATGACTCATTTTATTTTCCAATTCTACTGTACAAAATAAACCAGCGTGACCGTCTGCGAGACCATTATGCTCTACTCTACTGTCAATATTTGTTGTATCTATATTAGTAATTACATTGTCAAGACAAGATGTTACATCATTGCGCAAAAAGGTTGCTGATTCAATTAAATATCTGAAATTATAACAAGTCAACAAGTTCAAAAATTCATTTTTTTTTTTGTTTATCATTGTTCAATAATTGGTATTTAGAATTCACACTCACAATCAATCAATACATGTCAAAATGGAATCCATACGACATTTGTGCACAGACAGGCACTATGTTTTGCCGGAACTAGTGAAAGGTTTTACATCGATTTTAAAGTATTTGTAAATGCTGAATATACCTACAGCTTAGTTTTATATGTACTATTAGTCAAGTGTGCACTATTTTAACTTATAATACCAATGAATACAACTAGAAAATCGCTTTCAGTTTGTTTTTAGGTTATTGTTAGATTCACATTTTATTTGTTAATTTCTCAGGACTCCGTTTAGATGCAGTAAAACTAATAATAGTATTGTAATCTATGGATTATAAGGAATAAATCAACATGCATTTCATTGAGAATCTTTAAAATTTGTAGTGGGCCCATTCTCCATAGAAAAATTAATTGTCTCCTTTATATGGGGATTGTGTAAGTTCGCCGCGAGGTAACGACGTATAAATATCCATCATCTAATTTTGTGCTGTGGATAACGTAAGAGCATCAAGAGCGTTCAGCAGTAGTCTTGTGCTCTATAGTTCATATTCACGATGACGGTCCCTTATCAGAAATTTGGCCTCTGGGTTAAGGCTTAGCAATGTAAGGAAGACAGTTACTTGGAAGTGGTTCAGAGACACTGTGATAACACTATGGGAATGCTAGATGTGTTTTATATCAAACAAAGCAAGAGAAGAGCCCCGTTGCGTCCCGAACAAAGATCCCAGGACCCCTCGTATATGCTGATGGTGACCACCTTGGAGTTGTCGGTAGGAGTTTTATTGCGCTACTATCGTAGGTATCCATTCGGATTTCTCCACAATATAAAAATATAACACATGTGCAGTTTAGACGCGGAACAACTGAAACCTTCAGGAAACTAAACTTCGAGAGAATGAGAAAAACACAAAGTATCAGAAGTAGGATAGTTGTAGCCTTTATGTAATTTAAAATATTAATTTGTAGTAAACACTATATTCCTTCACACACACACACCATTTTTTATATATATATATTGGTCTCTTTTCAATGTCGCTTTTTCGTTTAAATGAGTTTCAAATCATAATGATGTAGAAAAAGGGGAAACCAGGATGCCCGTTGAGAATAATTTTTACTAAACAAAATTATTAATTCTGAAAGAAATATTTTTGGACATTACATAGTGGCCAGGTACAGGTCGAAATAAAGAGTATACTGTATCCACCCCAGTTATAAACAAAGACGTATATGAAACATAAAGCATAGCCATATGTTTGATTCAGTGTTACCAGCACTGAAATAAAACATCAATTTCAGTCTGTAATCGATTGGATAATCAACTATGGTAACAAAAAAAATGTATGTCTGCAAAACGAGTACACATAAATACTGTATGAGAAGATTATACTCATTTACTTACATTGTTTTAAAATAAAAGAATCAAAAACGTTATTTATTACTTTTTAACATATATAATATACATTTTTAAGTGGTAGAGCCACGCAGCAGCCTTTGCTGTTGCACGTATGGACCGGCTCAAACCAGGGTGGTACCACGACTTCACAGAAGACCGGCGTGAAGTAGAAGCTTTGCTTCTGCAATTCGTCTGATAGGTGCAGGCCTAATTCCCCTCCCCCCTTAATATGGTAGCAGAGTTGAATATAAAACTACCCCAGGAGGGTACCGGCACCCCCGGTGACGGAGAATTCCTCGCTGAGCATCCACGCCCAATCTCCCCTACTCTTCCTGGGTGTGGGTACTATTCCAGGCTGCTCCTCGTATTCTGAGGGGGGGGGGGCGAAATTCCGCTCGAGACTAAACCTGCTCGGGGCAAACGGAGCAATAAGTGAAAGGCGCCGCCTGCCACGTTACCCGTGGATTTCTGCAACATCAGGGGACTTCATTCAAACCTTAACGCCGTCCACTACCATCTGGAAACGGCGAAGCTGGCCTTGATCTTTCTAACTGAGACACAGGTGTCCTCTCCGTCTGACACTTCATATCTCTCCTACCTGGGGTACAGATTAGAACTCTTTGTGCACCGGGCTGGAGTTTCCTTGTACGTCAGAGAGGACATCTGTTTTCGACGCCTCGGCAGCCTGGAAGGCACGGACCTGTCCATCTTATGGCTACGCGTAGACAGCGACGACCATCCCCGCGTCTACGGGTGCCTATATAGGACACATAGCGGTAATGCCGATACGGACCGACTGATCGACCACGTCCAGATGGCTACAGACTCCGTGCTACAACAGGTCCTAACCGCAGAGATCGTGATACTTGGTGATTTTAACGCCCACCATGCTGAATGGCTTGGTTCTCGTTCAACCGATCATGCAGGTAGATCTGTTTATGACTTTGCTTTGGCATAGGGTCTGAAACAACTGGGTACTTCGCCTACGCGGATAACAGATGTGGAAGATCATGTACCTTCCCTGATGGACCTACTCCTGACCTCTCGTCCGGACGGATATCAGGTCTCCGTTGATGCCCCTTTTCGCTCCTTGAACCATTGTCTGATCCGGAGTACGGTGCCACTCCCGCTCCCATCGCGGTTACATACTGCAGGTTGCCGCCGTGTTTGGCATTATAGGTCAACTCATAGGGATGCGATCTTTTTATGCATCCTAATCTTGGAGGGGGGTTTGCTTCTAGCCGGATGATCCCAGCGTTGTTGCTGATTCTGTCGCTGATGTGGTGCTACAGGGAATTGAATTATTTATTCCATCATCTGTGGTACCTATCGGAGGAAAAACCCAGCCTTGGTTTGGTCGCTCCTGCAAAATTGCATTACATCATAAGCAGGAGTGTTACCAGGCCTTGATTGAGTGATGCCAGGCTTTGATACGACTTAGGGACCTTCAAGAAAAGAGCCTATTCCTTTTTAAAAGGCCGGCAACGCTTCTGTAATCCCCCTGGTGTTGCAGCTGTTCATGGGCGGCGGTGATCACTTGCCATCAGGTGAGCCGTATGCTCGTTTGCCCCCTCTCCTTTAAAAAAATAAGTTTTGATTAGATTATTGGTTCTAAAAATCGATTATTGTCAGATTATTATTTTTTCCTGGCAACTCCTACTGTATCGCTTCGTCAAGTGAAATGACATTTGACATTCTCTTTGCTTTCGAACATGTTTTGATATTTTTACCCTTTGTTTTGTATTTATTTTTCTTAAATTGTTTGTAAAATGTGAATATAAAATAATTGCTACAACTTTTTTATAATATTTGCTTTCCTATAGATAAGTAGTTTTTGATTAATAAAGATCTTGTCCAATCTTAGCCAGATCACCCTAACAAACTGAGCGAATCCCTTTTCACTTGAAAAAAAGTTTACCTCTTGAAGGCCATGCCGAGGATGCCGTCGAACTTGGCGGCTACGAAGGCCAGCCCCGGCTCCGACAGCGCCTCCGCGAACACCTGTCCGCGCACCGCGATGCCGCCCACCTGCCCCACGCACAACACAAACCCTCGCATAATACGATACAATGTGACAATGATTATTATCCACACAAATATATAAAAATCAAATGTTTGTTTGTAATGTCCAAATAACGGAACTAAAATGCATATGAAAGTGTATATACGGTACTTATAACAAAACAAAAACTATTTTTGTCTGTCTGTCTTTGTTTGCCTGTTTTGTTGCGGCTAATCTCCGAAAAGGGTGGACCTGGAATTCTGCGCAAAAAAATTAAAACCCATGAAATCCATTAGTAATAAATTCCACGCGTGCGAAATCGCGGGAAACAGCTAGTAGTATAATAACCATCAGATTTTTCTTATGAATTCTCATATAAGTGACAATTCTCTTAACTGAGTGGACTTTAAGTGTAGGACCCACAGCGTAACAGCTATCACACACTATCAAGTGTTTAGTTTAATTAAAATAGTAAAACGAATTGACATAAAATTGTGTGCAGTAAGTATTCAAAAATCGTTTAATTGCCTTTCAAAAGTTATCACATTACTAAACTTTAAGAAGATAAAAGAAACCAAAAATTGAAAGAACAAAATTAATTTCACATAATGGCTTCAGAAGTTGGTGCCAAGACATAGTGGATCGAAGAACTAAAGCCCGTCTTCAGAAACTATTTTTTGTTTTTACTTAATTTACCCTTCTGAGATTTTACTAATGCAAAGCTTTGACATGGCTTGCTTTGCAAGCTGTGCGGGGCTTTCCCTTTGGATTCTGATACAGCCCATTAAAGTGCACTGCTGGACAAACACCTCTCTCATAGATGGGATGGATATTTGCCAAAGTTACCACGCTTGGCAAGCGAGTTGGCAGTTGTTTTAGTCGTTATTCGGAAGACGCTGCTACCCATTCCCTGATTTATTTCCCCCTGTCGTCTTTTACCACGTCTACGGGATGATATGATGATGAGATGGTATTGAATATTATTGCACCGCCACTACACGGTCATTTGATTCCAATATTAAATAAAAAAGAATGCTTGACACAATATGATAGGACTCTAAAACAAAGAAAAAAGTATTTGATCAAAGTAGTTATTGACTACCACCAATGGTTTTACCGAACCAATGCAACTTAGGGACCTTCAAGAAAAGATCCTACTACTTTTTAAAATTCCCCTGGAATTGTAATTGTTCATGGGCGACAGCAGTCACTTACAATCAGGTGAGTTGCAAGCTCGTTTGCCCCTCCTTCATTCCAAAAAAATAAGCACTCACGGTGACGTCATCTTGCGAAAGAAAGCCGGAGAGGCTGCCGGAGCCGTAGTGGATCGCGAAGTCGGTGCCGTTCTTGACGTACGAGCGCGACTTGCTGCTGTCGTACTTGTTGTGTAGCACTGTGCCAAACACCATTCAATTACTTTAAATGTTTCGAACATCATTTCTTAAATCTACTACCGTATATCATCTAAAGTCATAGTCATAAACACTCACTTTTGTCACTCAGAGGGGTATGCAGAGACAATGCACTTCCATTTGGCATGATCCTGGCACACCTCTCTCAGCGCTTTATATCCATACACCTACGCACACATGCTCATCGGTTAAGGGTATTCTTATATGTGGCCCATCTTCAATACATCGCAAACTTGGTCGATAAACTTTCGTCTGGGGAGTCCCTTCCCGACACGGCCTAAATTTGCTGTGCACTCTTTTCTCATTCGTTATTTCTTTATGACGGAACTATTACTTTTTGATGCTGATCATAGCAACATCTTACATATGACACTTCATACAATTTCTCACCCCGTCATTCAGATTTAGATATCCTCTAAGGTTACTCTTTTTAACAGTCATAATAAAATGATCTATCTAATTATATATCATCTGCATTTTGATTCTTAATTGAGGATAAATGTAGACATCTATGGGCTACAGTATCCACTTACTATCATGCTGAATGTGTGCTCGTTTGTTACTCTTAATCAATAAAAGATGTATCAGGTAGTCGGTTACGTACAGCAGGCGATGTTGGTGTAGTGGCACTTCTTGGAGGGCACCCACAAGTTTGAGGAGCCCGTGTCGAACACCACCTTGAACGACTGCGGCGGGTTGCCTATGGAGATCGGCCCGTAGTATTGCGCCTGCAAGTGCACACACACACATTATATCACATCTATAGAATTTTTAAGCCCATAATAGGAAAAAAGCCTATTCAAGAATATGTTATCCGACAATTTATTCGCTCACTTTCATTAATCTCCCAGCGACTCGCCCTGATGTTGCCTGGCTTGGATCTACACTTACAACAAACTCATCTATCATCGAAATAATAAATCGGCTATTTTTGGTATTCGGCTAATTCGGCCACTTTTGTCCTATTCGATCGAACGCCGAACATCTAGACATTGTTCGATCTAATGCTGAACACAATAAGTAACAAGTTTTATTGTAGTTAGATAATTGGTAAAATGAAAATATTTTATTATTTTATAATTTTTTTTTTTAAATAATACATAATCCACTTCCATACAATAAAAATTAAAAAATAACTATCAGATAAATGTCTATTGCACTTGAATTATCGTAATTAAATTTGAAAATGGTGCAGGAAGACTTATCAGGCAGTAGTTTACTCCTTTTGTTCTCATAGACAACCCCGGCTTCAGAGAATAGACGCTCTGAAGAATAATTACTAAGTTTCTTCCCGACCGAATATTTTTGCCTAATATTCGGCTATTCGGCCAGTAATTTCGCAGAATATTCGTTATGCGGCGTGTGGCCGAATATACTATTCGTTGCAAGTCTAGTAGGATCTATTAATGTGGTCACTAATATTTAGATTTAAGATAATCAAACATTTATTTTTTTATTTAATTTTTTTAATCCAAGTTTTTCGGATAACATATAGACTATGTCATCCCTCCTGGCGTTGCCCTCTACCTGGTCGTAAAGTTTCATCAACAAGGACAGACAGACAGACAAAACTTTTAAAAATGCCAATGCAATTACCATTTTACCGAGTTTAATAAAAGACAGTTATTTCAACTTCAAACACAGACACTTCAATTTTACTTGTATGTATAGATGTGACGATGACTCAGTAAATCAGTAAGTCTATTGTACATAGTTTTTTCTGTTTAGTAGTTCGTTTAGGTAGGTTGCTACAAATTCTGAGGGATACAGGGAGGCAGTATAATTACTGACTGACTGCATTCAAGGGGACCACGTCTTTGCATCCTTTTGTTGGAAGTACCTAGGTTGCAGCTGTCCATCAACAGCAGGAGCCACTTACCATCTGGTGGGCTCTTAGCTCGTTTGTCACCAATTTATTTTGCTTACAGGAGGAGTGACATACATTATTATTTTTTGAGACTGCGAGTTAATGGTTAAAGTTATTCAGTAATTATTGTACCACTTGTATCGTTAAACGAATAATGATAATGAAGAAAAGATTTGTTTTTTAAGAAAAAAAGACAAGCCGCTAGACAATATAAAACATTATTGATGTTTTTCTCTTCGTGTAAGCAGTTCTTTCAGATCTTTTATGTATTACTATTAACTACTTGTCCCAGGATCTCTCTATTCCTCACTCTCATAGTCCAATAGGACAGTAATTCGACACCACTGGAGAGAGATCACGCGCAGGAGCAAAGCTTTACATGCATTATGAGGAACCTCCAGACTTGTTACTATTGAGAATGTCTTGGCATAAGACTCGATAACTAATTTTGGCCCGAGCTGGGATTCTAGTCTGGGACCCCATGATCAGCATTCTCGTTTACAACCTCTCTACGAGCCAATCACCCTGATCACCTTAGTAAGTGGATGCTGTAGCCATACACGCCTGCATTTACTCTCTATGAAAAGTGCATTTTGACTTTTTGTTCTTTAGTCGAGTCATCCATGAGGGCTAAGATGTAATGCCTCATTACCAGAAAAAGGTCTCCGGTTCAAATCACTAATGGTTTTGTGCCAGCGTGGTTGCAAAATTTGATTTTGTAAAATTATATCGGAAAGTTCTGATATTCTAAGATACAACATTAATCCTAGTTTTGGAATCAGTGCAACAATTCTTTGGAATATATTTATTTTAATATAGATGAATATTATTGTTATATACAGGTATTTACAGAGTATTGTCATCTGGTTGGGTTGAATAAATATACAAAAGGAAATGATAAGTTTACATGATATTCATGTGGTTTGGAAAATGGGTGTAAAGCGTGAAGGCGATAATATCTTAAACCATTTAGAACATATTAAGCTAAACTTGTCTTAAACGAAGTCTGTTCATTTTTTTATTGTATATCTAAGGTTTTTAACAATAAAATCCTTATTTTTAAATTAATTGCTAATAGTGCTTTTGGGGAGCAGCATTATCATGATAACTAAGACTAATTTTCTACAATTGTTATCGTTAAAAGAAAACTATAAAAATAATAATATCTGAATTCTACCTTTTTGAGTGATTAACTCTTAAATAGTTACATTAAAAACTTCGCCTCTATTTTGCCACCATGAGAGGAGTGGAATTTGTTTATACAAAAGAAGTATAATACTGATGCTGAAGTATAATCAAAATTTAAATACCTAGTGTCCAACCTAGGCTTCGGCTTCGGCTACCTACAGCGAAATAAAACACCTTCGGATTAGACCAAAATGGGTCGAAGATTTCTAGCAAGCTCCGAAATTGAACGAACTGTTACGAATTTGGAATTAGCGAGAACGCGATGGACGTGGCGACACAATTTTTATAATGTCTGGATCAACTTCAACTTCTAGATATGATTAAATTTCCTTTTTTCACATATCATACAGCCAATATAAACCTATAATTTAAAAGTACTACATAATTAAAATCGTTCATATTGTTTATTTTAGCTAATCTTGAACAGAATTTCTTAAGGTTTTTTAGTCTTCCGTTTCGGCTTCGGCCAAAGATTGTGACAATAGCTGAATAATCGGTTTCGCTCAGAAATCAACCTTCGGTCGGACACTAATTTGAAAGAAGGTACAATAGGCGGTCTTATCACTCTGGAAACTATTTCTTCCAGATAACCTTTTTGCAAAGAACTGTTGCGAACAAGGAGTGGCGAATGAAAAGTTGAGAGAGGAGTCGCGGCGCCTCGCAATACGTCGGTATCCCTATCCTATCCCTACCCTCCACAGCCGAATCTTGGTTGGCGGCGGAGCCATAGACCAGATCCGCCGCTGGTTTCGGGAAGACTAGTGCTTCTGAGTGCTCGTTTTTCCTGGCCCCATGATCTTAACGCATCGGACACGGGGGCGTCCGTTGCGCAGGTGTATCTGGTGGCCGTGAAGGAAGGCGCGCAAGTGAGGCGCACCAGAACACATGGTTCCGGTGCGCCATACTTGAGAAGGAGAAAGGGGAGGAGTAATCCTCTTTCGGTGGGGCCCTGCCAATATGTGAGGAAGGTGGAACACCATGGGGTTTTAGTCGGTGCTAGTCTGACATAGCCCGTTCCTGCCCCCGCGAGGAGGGTATGCGTAGGCATTTTCCCATGTTAAAAAAGGTAATAAAATAACAAAAAATAATGATTGTACTTAAAGCTGTCTAAAATTTAATCGAATACAATAGGAATTTCTATAACCGATTCGCGTTTACAAACCCATCAAAGTCTATAATATATTGTTTCAATGTGAATATTTTTCAATTTGGGTCAAAACAAATATTATGAAACGGGCTACAAGCTGCGAGTACGAGTGTATCACCTTGTTCTCTTGGCAAGGCATAAACCAGCCAGAGCGAAAACATGACGCTTTGTGTATATTTGCCAAGTAACAAACATATACAAGCGTCACTGACACTACACAATAATAATATTATTTTGTGATAACAAGATAAGACCAGAGGTTATCATCACCCAGCTAGCGGGGACACAGAGTCACCTCTTTGGTTCATGATTTGATTGAAAAATCAAATATTTCTTTAATGAGAATAAAAGCTAATTACACTCTCCAATAATTATATTTTTAATATCTACTCGTTATCGTAAAATGAGCATAACCAGTCTTATAAATACGAAATCACTGTAATTTTTATTTCTTTAAAATAAGAACATGTTCCTTCAAGAAAGTATATACCTATTAGTTATCTGTTTAATAACTAATTGTAATTAAAAAAAAAAATTACCCCCACACTAGTACATACTTAGTCAGGTCATAAGTTCTGTCAAAAACTTTTTATAAAATTAACAATACACATTTTACATAATTATATAGAAATTATATATGACATGAAAGGTAATTTAATTTAGAATACAATTTTATTTACATTATTCAAAATGCCCTCCTCCATTTTGAATACATGCTCTTAATCGACGCGGCCAATCATCAATTGCAGCACACACCACACTCATATCTATTTCTGCCGATGCTTTTGCCAAAGATGCTTGGAGAGATTCCAAATTCTGACGCATTTTAACGCAGACTTTCTCTTCCAAATGTTGCTATATCATATATTCCAGTGGGCTTAAATCTGGACTAGAAGAGGGCCAGTCTTCATGTCCGATGTCAAAAGGAAAGTCTATTCCATGGGCGATCTACAAGTTTTGCATGCTTCGTACCCTATGAGCTGGTTCAGAGTCCTGTTGGAATATCCAATATCTGTTTTTGTACATTTTTTGAGATAGAGGTTCTACTATGTTTGTTAGAATGGTATTTTGGTATACCTTGGCACTGGTTTTTACACCTTTTTCAAAGAAAAACACCTCAGTTTAGCCTGAATATGAGACTCAAAGCCAAAACATGAGTGATGAAGGATAATGTGCTCGTTGAACCCTCGTAATACGCGTGCCGGCTTCTTTATGGCTGTGGGCATGCACCTTATCATTTTGTTTATTACAACTTTCTTCAATGTTAAAAATTTTTGCATCCGAAAACAAAATTTGGCGGTATTTTCTCCCGCATACCGCCGTAACAAAGCGCGGGATCTATCCAACCTAATTTTTTCAAAGGCTCGTTCAAAAAATGTCCGCTCTTCTTACAATAAGCTCATAGTCCTGGGTCTTCATTGATCATTCTTTTGACCGCGGTTCTGCTTAGGCCCATTTGAAGAACTAAGATTTTTTGTTAACGAAAAGGATTTCGTTGGATTCACACCTTCACTGATTTGATGATCGCGGGTGTCCCAACTGTACGAGGTCAGTGGGTCCTTTTACGGTCTTCGAAAATCTCTTTTGGCGCGTAACCACAGCGGTGCAACGTGATAACCGCTAATCTATCTTCTTTCTTCGACCTCTCCATATTTGAAAATTAATGTCTCTTTTATTTCGGCAAGTGTAAACGTTATGTTTTTATATTGGTGAAGTTCATCTAACTAGTATTCAAAAATTTTAGATAAGCTTTTGACAGAACTTATGCCCCAACTAAGTATTTTCTCCTGTATAGTCGAGGCAATGTATATGTCACATACCTGTGACATATACATTGTCAAAGCCGTGATATTACAAATTCACTAGTGGTATTATAATTGAACGGTAGATTATCATCTGCTTCTAATCTAACTAGTTCGGGTCGGGATGCCCTAAGTCCCGAGCTCGCTTTGCAAAAAAATTAATAAATAAACATTATTATGTGATCTGGGGACCGTGAAAGTATAAAATTACCTTTTTAAATTGTAAGGAATGAAGTCGATTGAATCTACCGTTAAATTAAAATATCACTAGTGAAATTGTAATATCACGGCTTTAACAATATACCTGCGATATATAATATGTGTCCATTCATCGGTGTCGGAGACTTTGGGAAGTTGAATTATGGTAAATTTTATCGACTAATGAAATGATGAAATGTCAGCCATTTCTGATGGCGGACTCTCTCCATGATGAAATGGCAGCCATTTTGTTTTTTTTTTGCCATGAGGCACGGGTGCTTGTACTGATTAAGCCATAGATACCCATGTAGAAGTCCTATAAAAATGAAAGAGGACTCGTTTGATGGCTAATAATGTAGACAATAAATCAATGATAACAAATTTGCCATTTCTTTTTTATAAAAGAGCAAAAGAGAATTTTTAAAAGAAACAAAAGTTTTTTATCACAGTTTTTTTAATTATTAGCTTTTTCATAAAATTTAAGTTGTCAAGCTACATGTTTTTGAATGTTAATACAGAATGTGTGCTTAAAATAAGTCTTACATCTTAGCCCTAAGTAAGATAGTTTAGAAATTATGACAGTTTGAATATGACCCTTGAAAGCTTAAATATCCCGCTAATAAAGGACAAGACTCACGGTTTCGAGAAATTACAAGGGTGTATCTTTAGACAATGCTGTGCTTTGTAAGAGCGTGTAAGAAAAGGAAGTGTTATCGGGTAAGAGTGAGACAAAATACTGCTTGTGCTCAGATTAGGGCGCACTGACAGGTAGTCGCCCCTCCCCTCACATTGTGATTACACTCTCTTGTGCCAACAAACTTTGTGTCAATGGTAGAAGACAAAATATATTTAAAAAAAATGTGTTTTACACAATCCGTTTCAGACTACGAAAAACTTGTTCATTCGTCATGTGCATGGAGTATAGATGTAAGGAGGACAATCTTCCATAGGAGAATAGTTGAAAATGTGTATATCCGTAAGCAGTAAATAACAGTTTAAAAACTCTCCACAACGGCGCTTGTGTAGCTACAGGATATGGATAAATCTGTTAAATATATAAAATCTTTCATCATTCATTAATTCAATAAGAGTCTCTTCCTTTTGAAGTTGACTAATGGTGTACGGCTTTTTCAACCATGCATCAGTTCTGTTCATACACTTGCACTGAGAATACTGCTTTCCATCACTAGTCTGTTATTTTGGTATTTCTATAAAAATACTTACATCAAGGTAATTAGACAAAGGCTCAGGTGCTGGCCCTGTTGCTGCATACTTAAGCCTTACTTGCTGCAACTCGGTGCCCACTTCATGAAAGTGCTTGCGCACGGACTGCATGCGGAACAGCGGCACCCTGATAATGCGATGTAAATGTACATTACGTTGCTTATACACATATTTTGTTTATATAGTTAGTAAAAAGTTTCAGTAAATATATTTAGTTTTTATGTTACATATTTTATATCGTAATCCCTATTTTTTTTTTCAATACAATTAAAGTGAAAAAAAGTTGAAAGCCCTCAGTGAATCATTTCTATTAAAAACGTAAAATAGATAATAAGTATAAAATATACCTTGTGAACCCATCGGCGTAAGCTGTGGTGAAAGCCAGAAAAAGAACAAACGACTTGCACATTTTTATTGCAAGTCATACACGAAATCTGGAATAACAGCAAACCAAATCGTCAATCAAGCGAATGTCAACAGAATGTAAGCGCACTATTTTTATTATTCATTATTTACTTCTAAAGAGTCGAAGAGTCGTTTTTATTTTATGACAGTTATCATAGATTACTGACTATATACTAGAGAACAGTTATATACGAGCTTGAGTTACGATTTACGGTCACAATTCACATTTATTCTACTAAAATTGAATAGAACATAGTCAGTAATTACATATCGAATTACCGGTGTTTTGAATTTGATATTTTTGTTCTTTGTCATAGACTAGGGATGTTCGATGATCATCGATGTTAGAAATTAAAACATCGATGTTTTAACATCGATGTTATCATGTCTTAAACATCGAAACATCGATGTTGACACATGTCAAGCATCGATGTCAATGAACCAATAATCGATTAATAAGAACTCGTGAACCACGCGAACCCGCGAAATCAATATCAACTAAATATTTCATCTCCTATTAAAGCTTTAAAATTTTGAATAATTAAGGATTCCTAAATGCATCGATCACCTAAAAAAATATCATTATGTTGTGTCAAACTCCTTGAAGTATGAACTATAATATCACTTTTAATAAAGTTATCGTGCTTTCCGGAGAGGAATATAGGAATGGAGGGAGATAAAGAAACATTTTACGGATGCCTGCTACCTGAGTTAATGAGAATACAAAAAAATCTTCATTTCATTACAAATGGACAATCCCATATACTGTGGAGCACTGATAGAGACAATAAAAAAAGCCTAGAAAAGAGGTTTAGAAAATTTCATGATTTGAAGGATCCTAAAGCTAAAGATGCAATTTTGCGATCGGTGTCATATCTACTATTTATATCTATATTTAAAAAAATGAATCTTACTACATGTTATATGCTGATTCGGATTCCTCACTGGCTAGTGATAGTGCAAATGCAAACACCACTATTGACCTGGAATCATTGCAATATTTGAAGGATAATGATGTCAGCCTGCAATCATTAAATAAATACTCTACAGTAAAGATGTTATTCTTGAAATATAATACCTGCTTGCGTAGCTCTGCACCGGTAGAAAGACTTTTTTCTTATAGTGGCATGATTATGATACCACACAGGAGAAAGATGAGCGACAGTGTATATGATCAAATTATTTTATTAAAATCTGTTAAGTTATTTTGTATATTGTTTTTGAAATACCAAAATACAAAAAGTATTTGCATTCTACATTTAAATACATTTTACGACCTATTTTGCACATCACTGGTCATGAGTATGAGTGTCGCGTAGGAACTGAAACTTATGTTTCAAAGATAGTGGTTATAGAATAAAATAGATAAAATTGTATTAAGTATCCTCATGTCTTCGCTGACGAAAAGATAAAGGAAGTCATTCAAACTGAGTGCTGAGTGAGGATAAAAGATCAAACTCGCAAAGCCGAAAATAAAACGGATGCAGTTATTGACAAGACGATCCAGCTTATCAATGAAAATCTCATTAAGATCAAGAAAAAATACATCAGCATAATTATAGTCAACCAAATCTAAGAAATTCATCATAGAGTAGAGTATACAGAAATAGAGAGCCATCTCCTAGGATTTTTTGTCATCCAATATGAATAGTGTCGCCGTCTGGTATCATATCCCTTGAACTAATCTCAGTATTATGTTGACTATATATAGCTGTATGTAGTTATGTATATACAGCTATCTACTCTATAGGCGGTTATATTTGTGGCCGTAGAAGGAAAAGGAGTTCTGGTGTTCGCCGGGCAAGGTGTTCTGCCCGGAGAGCGGCTGACACTCCGTGTTGATAGTATGGAGATGTTCTATATATACTGTTTATGATTTAGGCTTCGGTGTATTTCACTTGTGGCGCGACGACAGCGCCGCTACATATTTATATTTAACGGATTAGGGTTCAATTAAAGACGTATTATAGATGTCAGTAATATCAACATTTATTTTTGTTATATAATATATTTAATTTATTTTGACAGCCGTCAGACTTATTGCGCCAAGCATGCCAACCAAACGTACAATATTCGATTCTAAAAAATTGATATAGATTATTTAGAGTTGGTAATCATTTACAGTTTGGTTTGAATAATACAAAAATAAATTTAAAACGGATAATTTAAAACGCAAGATTTATCAGTTTTATTCTTATTTCTTGTTACTGCTTATTTCTAGAGGCCAAAGTTATAAAAATTTAAGATTGAAACTAGATTAAAAATAAATTTATTCGATCACTTTGAGTAAAACTAGTTGAGCTGTCGTTGTTTAGATTAATTATTATTTGATTTTCAATAATGCAGTCAAAATTAATGTCTCTTTGAAAAGTCATCCATAATATTTTTTTTGTTTTTTTCTACCAATACCCAATCATCTTTGTGACATGGGCTTCGGCTTCAAATATAGAAGAAACGGTCCGTAAAGTTAAAGCCGAGTCACGAAATAAAAATATAAAAAGGCAAACACAAAATCACAAAATTACCCACAGTACGCTCCCGAAATGGCGGGAGATTGAAATTACGTAGTGGTTTTTACAGCGCGGCCTTGTATATGAGCTTCTACACAAATTTAAAAATAAAAAATGACTTGTTTTATTCATGATTCATGTAATTTAAAAGGAATTTTAAAAATAAAAATTTAATTAAACAAATAATGCATTAAACAAATTAATGATTCGATTATTTGATAGTTTTACCCATTAATTGAATATTTTTGCCGATTATTGGCATAACAATGAATTTTAATCATCTAAACACTACGGTAAGGTACATAGCGACACATCATTGAAACGACGTCAAGTAAAATAGTTGATACTTTTTATTTTTTAAATATTTTGCTTTGTTTCTGCAAAATGTGAATCGTCAAAGGGTGTTTCTTAGATTTGGTTGACTATAATAATGGGATTAATAAGAGATTACGCCAGAGTTATCTTTACTTGACCGGAATAAAGTTCCTAAGACGGTTTCAAGTACTAAGCTTGGCAAAAACAGAACCACTGATATTCTGAATTTGGATGGACCAACATAATATGGTTTTGTCAAAATAGATAGTACATATCATAGGACTATTAGACCATTAAATGTGACATGCGGAACGCAAGTAACGTCAAGCTTACAAAATTCTGGAATTTTATACTAAATTATTATATTAAGTCTTTACTTAGTCTCTACTTATGAAATTGCCGTTTTTATGAAATAAGTTATTTATAGTTTTTATTTCCATTAATCAAAGTAATCACCCATGCAATCGATTCATCTTTTACAACGCAATGGTAGTTTATTGAAGAAATCAGCTGGACGGAAAACAAATTCTTCAAAGGCATTTTGTATTGCCTCTCAGGTATTTAATATTTTTCCCGCCAAAACGTTATCTAAATTCTGAAAAAAGTAGAAGTCTATAGGCGCAAGGTCTGTTGAGTACGCCGAATGACGGATAGCTTCCAAACCCTTTTTACAGTGCTAGAGCCACGCGGTAGCTTTTGCTGTCACACGGATGGGCTCAAACCCCGTACCACGACCTCACAGAATACCAGCGTAAAGTAGAGAGACCTCTGCGTTTCGCTTGGTGAGTGCAGGTGGCCGGAGGCCCAATCCCCCCTTAACATGGTAGCGGAATTAAGAGAAGATCTACCCCAGGAGGGTACCGACACCACTGGTGACGGAGAATCCCTCGTTGAGCATCCACGACCAAATTATCGTATTGTTCCTGAGCGTGGGTGCTCGGGCTGCCCCGCGTATTCTGTGGTAGGGGGGGGGGGCAAAACCGCTTGTGACAAAAACTGCTCCGGGCGACACCAAGGCGACCCCTGCCACGATATCCGTGAATTTTTGCAACATCAGGGGACTTTATTCCAAACTTAACGCTGTCTACTACCATCTGGAGACGGCGAAGCCAGCCTTGCTCTTTTTAACCGAGACTCAGGTGTCCTCTCCGGCTGATACTTCATATCTATCATACCCGGGGTACAAATTAGAACATTCCTTTGTGTTACGGGCTGGAGTTTGCGTATATGTCAGAGAAGACATCTGTTTTCGACGCCTCGGCAGTCTTGAAGTTACAGACCTGTCCATCCTATGGCTGCGCGTAGACAGTGACGATTATCCCACGTCTACGGGTCCCTCTATAGTTCCCATAGCGGTAATACCGAAACACACCGACTCCTTGACAACGTCCAAATGGCTACAGATTCCATGCTACAGCAGATCCCATATGCAGAGATCGTGATCCTTGACAATTTTAACGCCCACCACGCCCACAACGTTCACGTTCAACCGATCATGCTGGGAGATCTGTTTATGACTTTGCTTTGGCATATGGTCTGACACAACAGGTCACTACGCCTACGCGGATTCCAGATGTGGAAGATCATACACCTTCCCTGCTGACCTCTCATCTGGACGGATATAAGGGTTCCGTCGATACCACTTCAGACTCTTGGACCATTGTCTTGACCGGAGTGTGGTGCCAGTCACATTAACGTCGCGGTTGCATTCTGCAGGCTGCCGCCGTGTTTCGCACTATAGGTTGGCCGACTGGGATGGGATGCGGTCTTTTTTTGCATCCTACCCTTGAGGGCGGGTTTGCTTCTCGCCGGACGATCTTTGCTGATTCTGTCGCTGATGAGATACTTCAGGGTATGGAACTTTTTATTCCATCCTCTGTGGTTCCCATTGGAGGTAGATCCCAGCCATGGTTAGGTCGTTCCTGTAAAATAGCATCACGCTGTAAGCAGGAGTGCTACCGGGCCTGGGCTGGCGCATCAACGTTTCGGGATGTAAGCACCAGCGCTCTTAAAAAGAAGTATTTCAATTTCAATTTTCAATTTCAAATCGTTTATTGCTTCTATAATGTACAGTACATTAGCAGTTACAGTGACCATTATAGACCCTGTCGGGCGTTGCAATATACAAGAAATATACAATAAAATAATTAAATGGACTTATAACTATGTAACATCATTATATTTGGCTATTTTGAAAATAAAATTTTATTTAATAATTAGTAATTAACTATCAAAAAATTCAGTGAGCGTGTAAAAGCATTTGGAAATAAGATAATCATGAAGTTTTTTATTGAATGAACTTAATTTAACATCAGATTTTATATTTATGGGTAGTTTATTGAATATTTTAATTGCCACGTAATATGGACTACAATTGAGCATTTTGGTTCTAGATGGGGGTAAATATAACCTATGTTTATGCCTAGTATTTGTGTGTTTCTTTTATCTGGGCGAAGAAGTGTTTATTTTTAAATATGAAGTTACTTATATCTTTTATGTAAATAGAAACTAAGGTTAATAATTTAAATTTAATGAAGTAGGGTCGACAGCTATGTCTGTTATCAATTCTGGCAAGTATCCTGACACATTTTTTTTGTAAAATGAACAATTCATCTGCATTAACACTATTACCATTATAACTCCACCTCCAGGTCCTTCAAAAGAGTCATTGCCAAGGCAAGGTCTGAGCACATCGGCAGAATTGGCGAGAAGCTAGTTCGCCTTCCTTCGTGAACCCGTGCATTCTGGTCTCTCGCCAAGGCTCTCCAAGGGAACTTCTGTCAGTCATATCTACCATCTCTGCACAGAAAGAACAACTCACTGGCCCATGCCGCAAAGGAGAAAGCTGATCTGATAGGCTCTCTCTTTGCGTCCAACTCAACTCTCGATGACGAGGGAAACACACCACCGACCATCCCGCGATGTGTGTACTCCATGCCGGAGGTGCGGTTTACACAGCGCTCGGTTCGCAAAGCACTCTTCTCCCTGGACGTCAGTTAGTCGAATAGGCCTGATGGAGTCCCTCCCATTGTGCTGAAGACGTGTGCTCCGGAGTGGGCACCGGTTATAACGTATCTTTTCCGGTACTCCTACTCCCAAGGCATAGTCCCGAATTATTGGAAGACAGATTTGGTCCACCCGATCTACCTTACTATCCCCTTGGGCTCTACTGCCTCCGCCCATCTGGCGGAGGCAGTAGAGCCCAAGGGGAAGACATTGGCCGTTAGTTTGAACATAGCGAAGGCCTTCGATCGGGTCTGGCACAAAGCGCTTCTTTCGAAGCTCCCTTCCTATGGCCCTTCCTGAGAAATTGTGCGATTGGATCACCAGCTTTCTTGCCAATTGGAGCATCAAGGTCGTAGTAGACGGTGCATGCTTTGATTACAAGCCTTTAAACGCTGGTGTTCCACAAGGCTGCGTGCTATCACCAACGCTGTTTCTTCTGCATATCAATTATATGTTGCTAACTGATAACATTCATTGCTATGCAGACGACAGCATTGGTGATGTCATATACACCGGCCGTGTCAATATTTCTCGGGAAATCGTCGCCGAGTACCGGGACAAACTTGCGTCTAAAGTCGAGTCTTTGCTCACCAAAGTCTCCGATTGGGGGCGACTAGATCTAGTCCAATTCAATCCCCAGAAGACACAAGTTGGTGCGTTAACAACTTGTAGAGCGAATGTGGTTTCCGAAAAATAGACCTTCTTAGGGTATTTCTGTTTATCTCTGTGTTAATCCACTTTATATGACATCGCCTATATGTCCGATACAAGCAATATAGGGACCCCAGTAGAAGTACCAGCAAAATGATAGACAGCAAAATATTACTCGTAGTCAGATGAAATTGCAATTGTAGTTGACTTATTGCTTCTCACTGCGTTTTGCACAATTGACCGTAATTGTGCAATTACGGTCTCTTTAGTCTGTTTACCGCCCATCTTGGATGTTATTTTTCGTTAGCTTTTTGTTAAACACATGTACACAGTCGCGCAGCTGACGATAGAACGCCATAGCATAGCATCATTAAAAATGTTCCACTCTAAATACGGCGGAGGGTGTCATATTCGCGTCGCGAATTACTTCGGCAGTGTCACCATGTAGGGCGAATGTTAGGAGAGGAGTTAAACAAACGAATGATGATATAAGACTCTCTTTATTGTATTAATAAATTTGATTATATAGGATTATTATTACACTTGTGTGTGTACTTTTATATACTCTTACTACTACTACCACAAACTAAAAAAAAACCGTTTGTCGTGTCTCCTCAGTTTGAAGGCTTTTCCCTTGCTGCTTCAGCTAGCATCAGAATCCTCGGCGTCAACATATCGAATAGTGTGCAGTTTTCGGAGGGGAAGGCCAAATTGGCCTCTAAAAAGCTTGGCGTGTTCAACAGAGCAAGGCAGTATTTTATGCCAGCACATCGCTTGCAACTTTACAAAGCGCAAGTTTGGGCTCACATCGAATACTGTTCTCATCTCTGGGCCGGGGCACCCTAGGGCGTAGGGATATTGCATCCATTTGCGTTTTCAATCGTATCACCATGGGGAGTGTTCTGAGGAATTGTTTGGATTAGTTCCTGCCGTCAAATTTCACGAACGCACTTCGCGTCAAAATTCTCAATACCATTCCCACCATCTGGATGCTTGGCGGTCCACTACTATATTTTTACTAGGAGTTTTCTTCCTCGTACAACTTCTCTGTGGAAATTTTTCCATCGGCGACTTTTCCGGATTTATACGACTTAGGGACCTTCAAGAAAAGAGCTTACTCCTTTCTAAAAGACCGGCAACACATTTGCGATTCCCATAGTGTTGCGGTTGTTCATGGGCGGCAGTAGTCACATACCATCAGGTGAGCCGCACGCTCTTTGCCCCATCTTCTATAAAAAACCAGCTGTTGTAACTTGAAGACCGTCTGTTGTGCAGTATGAGGTTGCGCGTTGTCGTGCAGAAGCAGCGCGGACGAGCTACCAAAGCTGGTTGGAGACGTGCTAGCTACTCCATCATTGTGTTTAATTCTTCACAGTATACATATGCAGTATATAATGTAATGCTCATCCCGTTTGTTAAGAAGCTGTAATGAATCTCACCGGAGCTAGACCACCAAATAGTGACCATCACTTTTCTAGGGGTAAGTTTTCGTTTAGAGCATTGTTTAGGTGCTTATCCAGGCTCCAACCAACTTGCTGAGCGTTTGCAATTTTCAAACAGAATCTATTTTCTATCGCAGGTAACAATGCGGTTAAAAATTCCTTCGTTTGTGTGCTTGTTAGCAGTGCAAGGCACGTCTTCGCACAGGTGATCATTGAGTTGTGGGATACCCATTTGTTAAGCTTTTATCCTTGCCAATTTGTCGCAAATGAACCAATATTGTTTTGATGCTAACTTCGAAAGCTGTTGCTAATTCAGCCGTAGATTGAGTATCATCAGCTTCAACAATCACTATTAATTCGTCATTGTCGACCAAAGTTTTCTGACAACCACTGGGTTCTTTTTTCATTTTTCAGGTCGAAATTTCAAGAATGGAAGCGGGCAAACCAATAACAGGTGGTACATTTGTTGGTACTATTTGCTCCGTAAACGTCGTTGATATTGCGTGCTGCTTATGCAGCGTTACTCAAAGTCCGCCGTGATGTAGGAAGGGGAAATGACGCAAAATAGTACAGACACGCGCTCGCAGCGATAAAGTTTTATTTATCTTGCGTGCTCGATTTATCAAATTAAGTAGCCTATTAAATGTCGGCAAGCAGTCAACGTCAAAGGTGTGCAACTTCTGTATGTAGTACTATTATTGATTCATATTCATTGCAAGTTCAACAAGTAAAAATGCCGACGCACTACGCGGGACGGAAAGCGGGGGAAAAAAGAAAAAAAATAAATAAAATAAGGAAAAGCCCCCTACCCAAAAACAGAAATTTGATCGTATTCTACTCAGTTAACAATATTGTTAGTGAATAAAGTTTTAATTTCAGTGTTTTGTATTATTATAACTTACAATATTTTAATTACTGCCTTTTTTGAGAGTTATGGTAACTTCTATATTTTTGGGATTATCTAGCGAGAAGATAATCCACACCCTATGGGTAGGATGCAAATAAAGCCAACATACTATCCCAATCTGCCGACCTATAGTGCCACACATGGCTGCAGCCTATAGATTGTGCCTACAATGAGCAAGTGATGAACACCGTACTATGGATCAGTAAATGATCCGAAGAGCCAAGAGGGGCATCGAAAGAGACCTGATAGCCGTGCGAATGAGAGGTATTTGAGTTGTGTCAGACCATATGCCAAGGCCAAGCCGTAAACATATCTTCCTGCATGATCAGTAGTATGAGAACCGAGCCATTAAGCATGTTGGGCGTTGAAACTTGTGTGTTACACATAATCGGCTGTCAATTGTCATATGCAACGTTTCACATTTATCCCCTCGCATGTCGGGGTCATTTTGGGTAATATAGCGCATCTATCGAGCACTTCCCGAAGTACTTCCAGACTACTTCCTGCAGTTCATTAAAATGACTATTTCCAAGACATTTTGTATAAAAGGTATATTAAAATCATATATCAATGGAAACTTTATTAAATAAGCTATCAGATTATGTATAACTTGAATACAGGTTTACTTCGAAAGTGATACTAATTTGAAAATGAAAGTAAGAAAAGTGTTTTTTCCTCAATTTTCTGCAAAGGTGTAATAATTATAAATTAAAGCCTTTATTCCAAGTACTATTTGTTTTACTTGTACGTCCAAAACATATTTAATTATAAAAAAAAATCATAAATTTTTTGTTTACGACAAGGTCGAGAAAGGCCTCACTTAGCTCTTCTCGACATCGGGACAAAAATAAGGAGGTTCACAAAAAAAAAACAACAAAAAACACATTATTAAATCAAATTTAGACAAAATCAATCATGCAGATATATATATATATATATATATATATATATATATATATATATATATATATATATCATATGTGGGTAAGGCTCAAATTTTTTGCGCAGTCGCACAATTGGTCATCAAAACTTGTGTAATCATCGTCAGTATCGGCGTATTGAATCTCATTAGTATCAGTATCTTCAGAAGTTGTGTCTGCTTCCTTATTTATCTTTCTAGCTCTTTTACTTGATTTTATCTCCTTATTTACCTTATTTTTTTAGTTCTGGAGTCACTTTTTTTACAGGAAACTTTCATTGGTTTTTGTTCAAAATTATGAACCTTAGACGAAAAACAATCACAGGCTCCTCTTGCGCAAAAACAACTCAATGGTCTGTACTTGATAACACGTTTATCGTCTGTAGCAATGATCTGATGGATGTTTCATAGTGTTAGGAACTGGTTGTATATCTTGAGGATTTTTAATACTGCTTTCAGTAACGTAAAATAATTTAATGGATGTATCAGTTTCAGACAAAACTTCAAATGCAGATTTACCATCAAGTATGTCCTCACCATAAGAGACTCTACTAACTAAAATTCTTTTGATGGCTCAGCCCACACCATCTGCTGCGCCTTTTCCATGGGAAGCCTCAAAAAACGACCACGTCGCCTGAACAAATCCAGCTTCACAAGAAGTTTCTTTAAAACGTTTTTTTCTTCATGATTAAAACGTCTTTTACGGATTTTATCGCGTTTATTTTTACTTTTTATTTACTTTTATTTTTGATTCCCGACGTTTCGGGCGCTTTCCAGCACCCATGGTCACGGTCATGGTCGGTTTTTTTCTTCGTTTGATTTACTATCATTATAGGTTTCTTTTAAAGACTCTTCCAGAACACGAGTTTCTAATAATTTCTTCCTTATCTGAAAGCATGAAATAAAATAAGTTTAGGTGTAAAATAATGTTAAAACGTAATAATTGATAACTTAGTTATTATATAATTTAGTCAATACGTTTTTAGAATATTATATTTTTATTGTTTAATTTATTTCATTATTTTTTTGTTTCCTGATTGGTAATAAATTATTAATTAAAAAAGTTTTACCTTCTGTTTAGATTCTTCAGATATATCAGGAATTTCTTCTTCTATGTATTTTGTTAAAGGAGTAGTAGGGGATTTTGTAGGTTCGACTGTATTTTTTGTTTTAAGTTGATTCAATTGGTTGGTGAGAGTATTAATTTTTTTTCTGTATCTTAATATAGTTTTCTTAAGACTGCTATATGTCACACATAAGTTTTTATTTTTTTCCTTCAAAATCCTGTTTTCACGAAGTAATTTACTACGATATTTGCGACGTTGTCTATTATCATTATTTGATACGACTAGCTTTTCTACCTTTTCCTCTTTTTTTATTGCGTTTAGCATCTCGCCATGCTTTCTAATCGCCAATTTTTCACCTTCACTCATATTCGCTATTTTTCTTTTTTTTAGTCTTTGTTCTCTCTGCATTCTTTTTTTTTCATTAAATCATATTTTTCTGAATTAGAATCAAAACCAAAAAACAACGCTGACACAACCAAATAGAAGAAATAAAGAAAAAAAAAAATTTATAAAGGTACCAACACCAACGAAAAACACCGCCACGCCTCGCATTGTTTAAGGTTTTCGCTGTACTTTCGGCACCTTTCAGCCGCGGACAAAGGCATCTGAAAAATATTGATTAACAAACAATTGAAAAAAAAAAAATACGCAAGCACTTTAGTATGATTTCATAAATTGAGTAGAACGTTGATAGGTACACACCTTTACGATTTCCATTGTGACACGTCACACAATTTCGTGTCATACGTCACACAACGGATCAAAAATTCCACACAACTTAGCCTAAAAAATATCATAATTCATGATATTTACTGTATTGCTAATCCTAATTGCTATATTTTGACAATTAAATACATTATAGATATGATTTACTATCTTAATTCAGGAAAACAATTTAAATTTCGAAAATATAACAAAGTAAACTTACAATTTCTTAATGACACGTAGCGAGTTCCGATTATACGTACGTAGTAACTGGCTACGCGGCATGTAACCGAATCACTAGTTTCGAGTCATATTACAACTAGTGATTTTTGTAAATGCGTTACTTATTACTGTTAACCGTGATTATTGCGAGAGTCGACTGTCGGTCGGTCGAACGCAAAGCGCACATGTGGCATACAACAATAAACAAAACAGCGTATGTAACAGTATTATTGTACTTTTAATTTTCATACGTAAAACTATAGACATAGATAATAAAATAGAGTAATCTCTGTAAATAATTTCAACGGTCGATTCCGGGATGCGAGAGTCACATTGAACTTAAGTAAAATAATTTTTACGAGTACGTTTTTACGAGAAAAACATTTTTGACGAGTCATGAACTCGTTTATTCATACAATCAAAATAAAACTAAAAAATGTATATAAAAATTTTAAGTGTTTATAATATTATAAAACTTAAAAACTGTGTGTAAATAGCCAAACAAACAAATTAATTGTACGGTGTAAATAAAAGTGCAAAACCAAATGATAGTGAAAACGTTGAAAAAGTGTAAATAAACTGTAAATATCAATAACCATTGTATAAACAATCAAATTGACTTGCCTGCATTAATATTTTATGAAAATCTTAATGTCATAGTAAACGAAAATCAATCATAAATACATTTAATGCAGTCAGTCCTAAACCTGAATAGAGTATGAAGGGAAGTAAATTTATTGATTTAACTGTATAGCTACAAACACTTAGTGATTAAATTTATTTTCGTTTCGTGTATAACTGTATAGTTGGTGGTGATATTTATCCAAACAATCACAGTAGCCGAATAAAAATAACCAGTTACAAAAATCACTAGTTTTGAAACAGGTGACGCCGACCAAGTCACTGGTTTCGTTACGTTTTTTGAAAATGACGTAACGACCCACGTCTAAGGCCCGTTCACCGTAAGATGTCCCCTGCTGTGATGTTGGCACTATTGCTTGTCAATCTGTTGTCAGTTTGTGATTATAACGCTCGTTTTTGTGTTATTATTTAAAATATTCCGAATCATACATACATATACATACATAAACACTCACGCCTGTCACCCAGAGAGGTAGGCAGAGACTACAGATTTCCATTTGGCACGATCCTGACACACCTCTCTCGCCTCCTTCACATCCATACACCTACGCATACATGCTCGTCGGTTAAGGGTACTCCTAATTTGGCCCGTTTCCAATAAATCGCCAATTTGGTCGATAAATTTTCGCCTAGGACGTCCCTTTCCGACTCTGCCATTCACTTCTGCAACATAAATTTTCTTTGTCACTCTTTCCTCATTCATTCTTTCCACATGACCTAACCACCGAAGCATTCCTTTCTTAATCCTGGTCACAACATCATCTTGCAAACCACACCTCTTTTCTTATTACACAATTTCTTACCCTGTCATTCAGATTCAGCCCTAACATAATCCTTAACGACCGCATTTCTACTGCGTTTATTCTACTCTCGTGCTTCTTCTGCCACACCCAACTTTCACTACCATACGTTAAAGTAGGAACCAACACAGCATTGTGAATTGCCATACGTGCCTTTTTCGACACATTTTGACTCTTCACAATAGCGTGCAAGGCCCCATTTACTCTATTTCCCGCATTCACTCGTCGTTCTATATCCTTATCATATCTCCCATCCCTGCTAAATACGCAGCCCAAATATACAAACTCATCTACTTGCTCGATCAACTCCCCTTCTATTCTTATTTCACAAATCGTTTTACTTTCTTCTCTTTCAAAAACCATAACCTTCGTCTTACTTGCGTTCACTTTCATACCCATTTCTTTTAATGATCCGTTCATTAATGTAACCATCATTTGCAACTCGGCCGCTGACGACGCAAGAATGACTTGATCATCGGCGTACAAAAGGCATTTGACGGTTAACTCACCCATTCTTAATCCGCATTCTTCAACTTTCAAATTTTGCGAACAACTGTTCATAAATAGGTTGAACAGCCATGGGGGAAGCCACACAGCCCTGTCTGACACCTTTATGGATGTCAAACCAGTCCGAGTAGACCCCGTTGATCCTAACACAAGCACTAGAGTCCCTATAAAGAGACTCCAATGCCTGTATCAAGCCAGCGCTCAACCCAAATGAGTTCAGTGTTTGCCATAGCAAATCCCTATCCACTCTGTCATAGGCCTTTTTCAAGTCCATGAACGCACAAAAAACCTTTTGGTTTTTGGCCAGAGACTTCTCCGCGATCATGCGCATGGAAAAGACTTGATCTGTACATCCCATTCCCTTTCTAAATCCCGCTTGCACATCCCAACTTTTTCCATCAGTTTCTTTCATGACCCTTTCAATCAGTACCTTAGCGTACAGTTTTCCCACAATGCTAAGAAGGCTGATGCCACGGTAGTTTTTACAGTCTTGCTGCGACCCTTTTCCTTTATATACTGGGACTATCCCGGCTTTGCACCAGTCTACCGGTACCCGCTTCAGTTCCCAGCATAAATTAAACAAGGTGTGCAGCAGGCCTCCCACCACCTCCTCTCCAGCCCTTAGCATTTCGAGTGAAACTCTATCATATCCGGGCGCCTTACCCGCTTTCATGCTTTTCATTGCTTTGATTATTTCATCTATACTTATCTCGCTACCTCTTTCCTCTTCTTTCGGAATTTCTACTTCAATTAGTACACATGTTGTCTCCTCACTCATAAACACGCTTTCAAAATATTCCTTCCATCTCTTTAAACTCAAAACTTCATCATTCAGAATATTCCGAATCAATTATGCCGAAACCATTTAGAAGCAGTGCAAGAGAGGTTGTGTTGAAGGTGCGTGCCTTTTGTGAGAGAGTAAAGGCAAACCAAGCCCCGTTAATTCCACTCAATCAAGTGCGAACTCGCGTCGCCGCCATGACAGGTTAGTAAAATAGGGATGCCAGCTTCATGCAAAATGCCTTTAGTATGGGTAATAATAAGAAATTACTAACATTACGAATTAAAATAAAAAAATACGTATCTCAGTTAATTTAATTTATTTTTTTATGATAATGTCTGTATTTGTATTTTACAAATATTTAATTTTATAAAATGATACAAATTTGGTGTCTATTTCAGGCATGTCGGAGAAAACCGTGAGTAGTAAAGTATCTAAAGAAGGTGAAGCTGCTGCCTCTACATCTCAAAAACTCAAGTCTCCTGGAAAACACAGTCAAAGACGTAAAACGGTGGATTTTGATGATTTCGATTTATGCGCAATAAGAAACAAAATTCATGAAATGTATAGTGTAAGAAAAGTTGTTCCTAATTTAAATAAATTACTTGTAGAATTAAAGAATGACATAAACTTTGGTGGAGGTTGAACGACTTTGTGGAAAATTTTAAAACAAATTGGATTTCAGTATAAAAAGTGTGGTTCGAAACAGAAAATTTTAATGGAAAGGCACGACATAGTTGCATGGAGACGCAAGTATATCATTACTATGAGGCAAAATCGAGCAGATGGTCGGCCAATAGTTTTCTTAGATGAAACATACATTCACGCATCGTATGCAGTGAAAAAATGTCGGCAAAAAGATGACGACGACGGAGTACTAATAAGTGATTCTGTTGGAACGCGGTGGATAATTATTAATGCTGGTGGAGAAATAGGGTTTATTCCTAATGCTCAATTGATTTTTAAATCACAGAGTAAATTAGGGGACTAGCATGACGACATGAACAGAACCAATTTTATAAAATAGCTTTCAGAGAAACTTATACCCAATTTGCCTCCGAACTCCTTAGTCGTGATGGATAACGCTCCCTATCATACCGTACAAGTAAATAAAGCACCTACTATGAGTTCCTCAAAACTTCAAATGCAAAATTGGATAACAAATAAGGGATTGTCTTATATACCAACAATGCTGAAAGCAGAACTTTATGAAATTATAAAAAAGCACAAAGAAGCGCCGATTTATGAGGCTGACCAATGATTGCTTTCTCATGGCCATAAAGTGGTTAGATTGCCCCCTTACCACTGCGATTTAAATGCGATTGAGTTTATGTGGAGCCTTTTAAAGAGACGAGTAGTCAGAAATAATGTCGGCCAAGAAGCTGGGAATATCGTGAAGTTAACTGAAGAAGCTTTTTCATCTATAACCCCTCAGGATTGGCAAAAGCAGTGTGAACACGTAAAAAATTTAGAAGACAAGTTTTATGTACTTGATGGCTGTATGGATGATATTACTGATAAATTCATAATTGAATTAGGAAATGACAGCAGCACAGATTCGGATACGACAGATGATGATGACGACGTTTATGAAAGTGACAGTGATACGAGTATGTCTGGAATTGTTCCTTTCGACCATAATTATTGTCAGAAAAAATAAATCAATAAATAATTTAAAAATTAAATTGTGTTATCATTCACAACCTTACTAGTCTTATAACTAACTGTATATTATTTAAATAAGCAAGTAAAACATATTAATTAGGGGTTTTCAAGTTTAGATAATTTTGCCAGCAACCACCAAGTGGGGTAAATGCTCCATATATTGTTGGCAGCACCGTAGACAATGCTGTCATTTCCCAAGGCAGGGAACATCTTACGGTTAATGGGCTATAGTTCCGACACGAGACACGATCGTCCACACATATTTATTTATCTATGATCGTCCATCTGACGCAAAAACAAAATGGCGGAAGCATCCAGACGTTAGTCGAATTTCATGGGCCTATGTTGCCACTTTAAATATATTGATATTCCGTGGTAGAATGTAAATAAATGCCAAATTATCGCGTTGCACAACTGAAGTGTCACCACAGAACACTATAGTGTTACACTGGATTGAAATTTAGGATATTTTGAAATTAATAAATATATAATCAAAACGCGTTGATAATATAATTAGCTTATTTTAGTAAAATTAAACCTTTCATATTCTGCAAGCCATTTATGGCTATTTTAATATGCAGACAAAAAAAAACAGCGGTTTCTAAAAAATTCGAATGGTTTTGAAAACTACGTACACGGACATCCACAAATTGTATGGAAGAAAAATATGAACCTTTTTATTTTTAATTATAAAATAGGGATATTATAGAATATTTAAATAAAAAAAACAAACATGATGAGAAAATAGCAAATTTCCTTGAGTTAGTAATAAAAATAAAGTATTTATTGTTTTGATATTTTATTTTTTCTCTTCAATTTCTCGGACAGCCCATTTTTACATAATGCGCGAAAAATTTGAGCCTTACCCATTTATGTTTACAAATAGTTTGCTATCACTCGACGCCATATTACGGCGTTTGACAGATGCGCATATTATTGGAGACGCCAGAATATGGCGTTTGACAGCCGAGGGGCTAAGTGACATCAGATAAATTGAATATACCGGTCTTAATAAGTTTTACTTTAAAAAGTACGCTAAGGCAATGATGGGATGCTTGGATACGCGGGGGCCAGTAGCAATTGCTACTCTTGCTACGTGCTTAAACCGGCACTGCTTTTGTTACATCCCAGGGCGTTTTAACGGTTCACGCAGTCTCCAACTAGCTTCGAGTTCACTAAGTTAGACCTCAGCGCAAGCAGCGCTGCTTGACTATCAGAGTGTATATAAATTATATGGTTGACGTGGTATTTTTGCAGATTGATTTCCGCACACTGAAGTATGGCGAAAATTTCTGCCTAGAAGATAGAGGTGAATCTACCCAATTTCCTACTAAGTTTGAATTTGAGGCGTTCCCGGTAAATCCCAAAGCCTACATCGAGGCCAATTTTAGACCTATCGGTATACCATTGAGGCTACCGACCTCACAGATAACCTGGCCATTCATACAAAATTGTGTAAGTAGTGGACGCATGATATTGTTACGCGCCTTAGTCGACGGCACTAGCGCCATCTAGTCTCTACTCAACTTCAAGAACTAAACTTCTTGAAGTTGAAGCTCGAACTCTCAGTACCTTGCGCGTGTTTACTTGAATATTCTGGATATTTCCGTGCTAATTTATATAAATAGGCGCTGCAAGATGCGATCGGGGAAGTATTGAATTTGGCGAGACAAGCGAAGCTTCGGAGCGGAATAAAGTGAATCAGTGTGATTAATTATTAGTGTTTTAAGTTTAAATTTGTGTAAAGAAAATTAAAGTGTTAATTTAGGTAATTTTATCGGCAATTTTTATTGTCACGAACCTCAAGCTCGTAACAATTGGTGTCAGAAGTGGGATAAAATCATGCCGATTTTACCTAAGGAGGAAACGGAGGATGTCCGTACCCGAAGTCAACGCCAGCAGGAGACGGACCAAAGAAGATTTTGTGGTGCAACGCCGCAGACGTCGGAGGGCCAGCCGCCGGCTGCAGGCCCGTCAGTAGCTCCTACATCTGCAGCACCTGACTTAGGTGCTCTGATGGTGATGCTGCAGGAGCAGGCTCGCCGACAGGAGGAACAGGCCCGCCGACAGGAGGAACAGGTCCGTCGTTTGAAAGAGCAGCTGCGGGACGGACAGGAGGAACAGGCCCGCCGATTGGAAGAGCAGCTGCGGGGCGGACAGGAGGAACAGGCCCGTCGTTTAGAAGAGCAACTCCAACGCGATAAGGAAGAGCAGATGCTCCTCATGAAGGACCTTCACGCTATCTTCGGAAAAGAGATACGGGAGGTGAAGGATAAGGTTGCTCAACATGACAACCGCCTGTCGGAAGCTGAAACCCGAATCGACCAAGTAAACAATCGGGTTGACAACGTAATGGCTGACGTGAAGAAAACGCTGGACGACCTCAAACTTGGGGATGGAACAACAGCTCCCGTAGTAGCTACAACACCTTCGCTACGTGGATTCAAAGCGCCGCCGTTCGACGGGACCTCTTCCTGGTCGGCCTACAAAATCCAGTTCGAGGCCGTCATGGAGGCGAACGGCTGGAATAAAAGCCAAGCCATGACTGCACTCACCCTAGGCCTGCGCGACCAAGCCTTAACTGTGTTGGAAGCTCTCGGTAAGAAAGTGATCTACGAGCAGCTCCTTGAGGCCTTGGAGGCGAGATATGGCGACGCTCACCTGGAATACGTCTTTCGCGCGTAGCTTAAAGATCGCGTGCAGCGCAGCAACGAAAACCTGCAGCAGTGGGCCCTTGAGGTGGAGAAGATGGTTCGAAAAGCATACCAGTCTGTACCTGCGCTCATTGAAGGGAACCTGGTTCAGACATTCATCGACGGCATCCGCGACCTTGAAGTCAGAGCTGCTGTGAGACTCGGGCACCACGACATGCTTAAGGACGCCTTGGCCCATGCACTGGAGGTAGAAGCCATGCGGCAGGATCATCGTTCCCATCGCAGGGAGGTTGCAGCAGCTACAGTACGCGACCACAACAAAGGATACAGCCCTAGGAGCTATGGCTGTGGGGAAAAGGGCCATCTTCGATCCAGCTGCCCTAAGCGAACCCTAGAAAGGGAAGGTGAACGACCTCAGGAGGGTAGTGCGGCCAACAGCATCGCCCAGCAGCAGCAGGGAAATAAGTAAAAGCCAGAACTGCGGGGCGGGTGCTGGCTGAAGTTAAAAGAGCCCCAAGGATCTCGATCTCACAAACCCATGATGGGAACAGTCTAATCATCAAGGGCGAGGTCAACGGAATGCCGTGTAAACTGACCATAGACACTGGAGCCTCTCGTACAGTTGTTAGTTCCCAACTTATAAGTCAGTTCCTTGGGGACTCCGCATACAACCGAGAACGCATTAATTTGGTAACAGCCACCGGTCAGCATATACCCGTCCGTGGAGAGAAGGAGATGGAGTTGAAACTAGGCAACGTGATCTACCTGCATAATGTCATCGTGGCTGATATAATGGACGACTGCATCCTCGGCCTAGACTTTATGAGGAATAATCGTTGTGAGATCGACGATAAGCAAGGTGTTTTGAAATGTGGACAGGAGGAACTTTTTATGGAAGGTGCGTTACCAGGGAACGTGCACAGCATTAAGAAGATTGTTCTTCCGTCGAGATCAGAAACAATTGTGCCGGTTAGTCTTCTTCGAAACGCTGGGCAAGCTCACCGTTGTGTACTTGTAGAAAGGGTAAACAATGACCTTCCATGGAGAGTAGCTCGAACCTTGGTCAGGACCACTGACATCTCAGGAGTACGTGTGCTGAACCTTTGTGACCGGGAACAGATTATAGAAAAAGGCACGCTGGTTGGTACTTGTAAGGAAGTGGTATCCGTGAGGATGCTCAGGACAGACCACCTCAGCAACGAGTAGAAGGACAGCTTACAACATGCACAGCAGGAAGATCCGGACATCAAGCCGATTCTGGAATGGATGAAGGCCAGTGCTCCCAAGCCCAAGTGGAGCGACGTCTCAGCGATGAGTTCGACCACTAAAAGCTATTGGGCCCAATGGGACAGCTTGCTGCTTCAGGATGGAGTTCTGTGCCGTAAATGGGAAAATGTTCGGGGAGACAGCTGTCATTTACAAATGGTTGTCCCTAAAGCTAAAGTACCGGATGTTCTACAGCTGTACCATAATGATTATTCGGGAGGCCATCTGGGAGTTAAACTAACTCTACTGAAGATCCGAGAACGGTTTTACTGGGTCCACTGTCGAAACGATGTCGAGGGCTGGTGTCGCAAATGTACAAGTTGTGCGGCTGTAAAGGGACCTCAGACTCGTAGTAGAGGTGCATTGAAGTTGTACAATGTTGGTGCACCATGGGAGAGAATAGCCATTGACGTGGCGGGGCCGTTTCCGGAGAGTGAAAGCGGTAACAAGTATGTCATGGTTGTGATGGATTACTTCACTAAGTGGCCAGAAGTCTTCGCCATTCCAAATCAAGAAGCTTCAACAGTTGCAGATAAACTAGTTCATGAAGTCTTCTGTATTTTGGAGTACCTTTAGAGATTCACAGCGATCATGGAAGGAATTTTGAATCTCAAATATTCCAGGAAACTTGCCGAGTTATGGGTACTCATAAAACAAGAACGACTTCTTATCACCCGCAATCTGATGGAATGGTAGAACGATTTAATCAGACATTGGAGAGGTACCTAGCAAAAGTTGTAGACCATCGGCAACGAGATTGGGACAAGCACATACAGCCGTTTTTGTTGTCATATCGAAGCGCTGTTCACGAAAGTACAGCAGTGACACCAGCTTTCGCAAACTTTGGAAGAGAATTACGGCTGCCTGCAGACCTGATCACCGGGATACCACCTGATGCTCCACGTAGTATAACCGATTATGCAAATGACTTGCGGAACAAAATGAATGACATTTACGAGCACGTCAGACAATGGGGCCAGCAAATGTCTGAAAAGATGAAAACCCGGTACGACCGCAAAATGAACAACAAAGGGTTCGACGAAGGTTCATTAGTGTGGTTGCACAATCCAGTCCGCAGCAAAGGGAAATCTCCTAAGCTTCAAGCTAAATGGGATGGCCCGTACCGGATTGTGACCAGGATCAACGATGTAACCTACCGGATACAGAAAGGCGCAAGAGGGACTCCTAAGATCGTCCATGTGGATCGCCTGGCGCGTTATTATGGGGCCGATAATGCTCGGGACGAGCATGTCTTAGGAGGGGGCAGTGTTACGCGCCTTAGTGGACGGCACTAGCGCCATCTAGTCTCGAACCGAAGAACTAAACTTCTTGAAGTTGAAGCTCGAACTCTCGGTACCTTGCGCGTATTTACTTGAATATTCTGGATATTTCCGTGCTAATTTATATAAATAGGCGCTGCAAGATGCGATCGGGGAAGTATTGAATTTGGCGAGACAAGCGAAGCTTCGGAGCGGAATAAAGTGAATCAGTGTGATTAATTATTAGTGTTTTAAGTTTAAATTTGTGTAAAGAAAATTAAAGTGTTAATTTAGGTAATTTTATCGGCAATTTTTATGATCACGAACCTCAAGCTCGTAACAATATCATGCATAAGACCGGTGATTCCTTAATTGAGTCAAGCATAGATCTCAATCTGTAGGAGAGCAAGCTCAGACCGACCCGGGCGTTAATCCTATACAAACTAGCCTTCGCCTGCTTGTCTAGATAAAGATCAAGGGGTCAGCTCTACTTAACAAATGTTTACAGAATGTTCTTAGCAACGGTGGAGACTCGAAAAGCCGGGACCGAAGATGAATGTTAGGCTGTGAATAATTTGTGACGTGGCAATGCCCCGCGTCCGGCCAGGAAGCGCCCGGCGTCAGGTGTATTGGTGGTCGCGTGAACTGACGTCTCTGCGCGAGGCGTGTGTCGCCGCGCGGCACCTGTACGCCAGGCATCGCAGGCTCCGCATTCGTCCACCGAACACGGCAGCCATTGAAGCGGAGCTGTACGAGGGATATAGAGCGGCGAAGACCGCCCTCCGGGAGGCTGTCCTGCAGGCCCGGGATCGGGCCCGTGAGGAGATGCTGGAGACTCTCGACAGAGATCCGTGGGGGGCGCCCTTACAAGATGGTGCGGGATAAACTCCGCACCTGGGCCCCCGCTGACGCAGAGTCTCAGGCCCCAGCTCGTGGAGGACGTGGTGAGCGCTCTGTTCCCTGCGCGAGGGGAACATCCGCCCCCGCCTATGGCTCCGCCACCTGCGGTGCCGGAAGCGGACCACCAGGACGACGACGACGACATCACGGAAGGGACCGGGGTAGACCTGAGAGTCGCGGTACGTAGGCTCAAGGACAGGAATACCGCCCCAGGACCCGATGGCTTGCCTGGAAAAGCCTGGGTCCTGGCCTCGGAGGCTCTCGGGCCCCGACTGGAGGGGCTCCTAAGCGCATGCTTGGAGAGAGGCCTATTCCCGCTTCGTTGGAAGACGGGGAAGCTGGTCCTCATTCGGTAGCCGGGGCGCCCTGCGGACTCTCCGTCCGCATACCGGCCCGTGGTGCTGCTCGACGAGGTGGGCAAGCTCTTTGAAAGAGTCATTGCAAACCGCCTCGCCGAGCACCTTGCGGGGACGGGGCCGGATCTTGCGGAACACCAGTTTGGTTTCCGCAAGAGGCGCTCTACGGTGGACGCCATCATGCGCGTGAGAGCCCTCACGACGGGGGATGCAGTGGCCAGAGGGGGGTTGTCTTGGCGGTGTCTCTCGACATCGCCAACGCCTTCAACTCCATGCCCTGGAGCTGCATTAGGGAGGCACTCCGGTATCACCGGGTGCCGACCTATCTCCGTCGTATAGTCGGGGACTATTTGACGGACAGGGCCGTCATCTACCCCGGTCGCAACGGTGAGTGGAACCGGCGAGAGATGTCGTACGGTGTCCCACAGGGTTCGGTTCTGGGGCCACCTCTGTGGAACATCGGTTATGACTGGGTGCTGCGCGCCGACCTCCCTACCGGCGTCAGCGTAATTTGCTACGCTGACGACACGCTGGTACTGGCACAAGGGGGGGTCGTACGAGGCGGCGGCGGGAACTATGACACGCGGGGTTGCGATAGTCGTTGAGAGGATTCGGCAACTGGGTCTCGAGGTGGCTCTGCACAAGTCCGAGGCCATGCACTTCCATGGTCCTCGGAACAGGCCACCACCGGGATCCTCAGTAATGGTAGGAGGGGTATCCATCGGCGTCGAGTCGACACTGAAGTACCTAGGACTCGTCCTCGACGGCCGATGGAAATTCGTTGAGCACTTCCGACGTTTGGCACCCAAACTGGAACGGACCGGGGCTGCCTTCAGGCGACTCCTGCTGAACCTGGGGGGGCCAAACGCCTCCTGCCGGAGGCTCTACGCGGGGATCGTGCGATCCATGGCCCTTTACGGGGCCCCGGTGTGGGCGCGTGGTTTGGCGCGGCTTGCCGTCTACCACCTGAACGCGCCCCAAAGGGTGGTCGCCGTGAAAATGGTTCGCGGCTACCGCACGATCTCCCGCGAGGCGGCCAGCCTCCTTGCCGGATTGCCGCCATGGGATCTGGAGGCGGTAGTCCTCGCACGCCTGCACGAATGGCGCGCGGAGGCACTATGCCGGGGGAAACCCCGCTGCCGCGGCAAGTTGTCGCGTAGCGGACAGACTTCCGGCACGATCTCATGGCGACATGGAGAGAGCGACTGTCGCAACCCCGTGCTGGGCACGCCACTATAGCGGCGATAAGACCCCTCTTTGAGGAGTGGCTTGAGAGACGCCACGGCATCCTCACCTTCGGCCTGACTCAGGTCCTCACCGGACACGGTGTGTTCGGGAGGTTCCTGCACCGAATCGGGCGGGAGGAAACGCCCGGGTGCTCCCACTGCGAGGATGGACCGGAGGACACGGTGGAACACACCGTGGAGGTGTGCCCTGCTTGGGCGGAGCACCGCCGTGTCCTCGTAGCGGCGATAAGCGGCGGCGACCTCCTCGCGTCCGGCCCTGGGCGAAGCCATGGTCCGGAGCGAGACGGAATGGGATGCCGTCACCACCTTCCGCGAAGCAGTGATGCTAGCGAAGGAGGTGGCGGAGCGGGAGAAGGAAAGAGCAGCAGCTTTCCTCCCCGGCCGCCGCGGGAGACGCCCCGGGCGTCGGGGGCTACGTCGTGGCCCCCGGCCACCGTAGGCGCGGGCCTGTGGACGGCGAGCAATGGGTAGCTCGTCGTCCGTCCGTCTAACGACGACAGGCCGTGTCGACGGCGCGTTTTGTTCCACGCGCGCCTCAAAGAGCTGTCAGCAGCGTGATGGGGCCCGCAAGGGCCGACGCCTGCCGGGGCTGCGGGCTATTTGAAAGAGATACCGCGGCTCCGGAACGTAAGGGCACTGAAGGAACACGGATGGTTTTTAGTCAGTAAAAGTCTGACACTCCCTTACGCTCCACCCAGAGCGAAAGGGGTCATTAGATGATTTTCCATCCGCAAAAAAAAAAAGGCTGTGAATAATTGAGACCTTAGTATTTGCAAAAATTATATCTTTAAATAAAACATTTTTTTGTGAAAAATATTTTAATTATTACCTCTGCCAAACCAGCTTAAGTTTAAGTTTCACATTGTATTACTACATTTAACATTTATATATAAAATAATGAGGTATAAATCAAACAGTCAATGTGAATTTACTTAATTTTACAAATCAAACAACAAGTTAATTGATAATTTGGCGGCAGTCCGCTGCCATAGACACACTATATACAGACACACCGTTAGGAATAGTATTTATGTACTTTAAAATTATCGTCACGTACTGTGACGAAGCAGCTCATAGCCACACTGCACGTGCTATGTTGCAATGCGTCAAGATGCCACCGATCACAATTTGAAACGCAGTGCAACATAACAGATAGAGCAGTCAATTTACGACACTAAAATTCGAAAAACATTTAGATCTTCCAGTGCATTTTGTTAGCTACTAACATATTTTTATCCAAAATATATCCACGTCGATCCAAACGTTTTGTATTTACTAAGTACTATGGCATTGTTTTAGCACGGCATTGCTTGTCTTAATATGATAACTGAAAATAACAATTTTTTGAAATACATGCTCTCAATAAAAGAACTTGTATATTAGTGGTGACATATCATGTGATGATGATATCATCATCATCATTATCACAGACCATAAGAAGACCACTGCTGATCATAGGTCCCTCCCTGGACATGCCTCAATGCACAATCCTGAGCTACCTGCGCATCCATCGACTAGCTACATATTTCACCAAGTCATCACTCCATCTGGTGTAGGGTCACTCAACTCTGCGTTTGTCGGTAGGAGACTGCCACTGAATTATAATACATTTAAGGTTTCTACTTTTAAAACATTCGTGTGGTTTCATGCATATCTTAGTGTTCACAATTTTATAAATTGCGTAGTATATACACAGACCTAACCTAAGAAATTAATACAATAGATAAATATGCACATTTTACGTTAATAAATGGACGGTATCAAAATTTGTCGTAAAATTATGATAAAGGGATTACCAAATTCTATGTACTAAGAACTCTTCGTCAAAGGGTAATTTTCTTTATTTATACCGTGCAGTGGCAATGCAAGAATATCCACTAGCCCACATTATCCCGCGGGTGCTGTGAGAGGCGACAGAGGAAAACTAATCAGGAGATTGGCAGCAGCGTATTCCTAATAACAACTAAAAATACAAAACTACAGTTGCCAGCCCGCTCGCCGTGCCGGCCAGCGTGCGGATAGGGGAGGCCTGTGTTCAGCACTTGACTTTCATACACTGTAATGGTAACGTCTAACGTCTAGTCTTTCTTTTGTATTCTTTTATCACAATAAAAATAAAATATCATCAATTATGTAGTTAAAGATATATTTTGAATTTAGCTAAACGTAAACATAAGTACCACAAGCTCAAGTTACACTTGTAGCTTTATTTTTATTTAAAATGGGCTTCTTTTGACCTTCACCCGGCTCGAGGGCAAAGATGAGGTCCATGATTGAGTGAGTTTGCGCAGGGGAAGACTGTTAACACGCGCGTTGAGGAGGTTAAGGTTATATGGACAAGGAAAAAACAGACGTCGGCAGGGCATCAAACTCCTTGGCTGTGCGCATTATGAAAGATGACTTACAGTGCTCAGCGCGAATATTTGAAATAACCAAGTGTGGATGGTGACCTGCAGTACATCTGGTACTCCGACAGAAAAATGGAGATGGTGGTATAAGCTTATGAAGCTCATGGGCACACTCTACGAAGTACAATTTGTAGAAGACCGACAAACGGGCAACTTGAAGGCGGTGACCTAAGTTGTGAGGATTATTTTCCATCAGCTTTTGTAGCCGATAAGTCTCTTGGTTCTGCACTGAGTCGAGTGCGTCAATATGATATTTTGCTGAGCCATCCCAAAGGTGACAACAATACTCCACGCATGTTCCGGCTTGAGATTTATAGATATAAAGTTGGAAACTCAGGTCAGGCGAGAAGTATCTTCACCTCACTTCACTTCACCTCGTTTAAAATACATAGTTATTTGGCCGCAGTTAGTGCTTTCGACTCACCATTAAGTAGAGGTTAACACTCAACTGTACGCCGAGAAGCTCGAGATGATCAGTAACCTCCATAGATGCACCCCGGCAAGTAGTCTAATAAGAGTAATTCTCAAATAAATTGTAAATTCGAGAAAAAAAGCTTGTCACAATTTTTATATTGAAATAATACTAATTTTTACGGAATTTATCGCGTATATTTAACTTTTTTACCCGACGTTTCGAGAGCTTTACAGCACCCATGGTCACGGGAAGGACTGAGATGTTCAACGTCCAGCTGTCATAGTTAACCGCGGTTACCATAGATTAAAATTTAACTTTTGTTCCGATCTACACAGTATGAACTTATGGTATCATGGAGTCTTGCAGTTGTATGCTTGGGTTGGGATTTAATTTTATTTATTATAGGATCCCAAGCAGATGGTAGCACCCAGCCATCTTCTCTATTGAAATTAGGATGTTTTTTGATTTCAATAGCCTCGCGAATCATCCTTGGAAGGAATCGGTGTTCTTTAGCGAGGATTTGTGGTCTATCAAATCTGATGTAGTGACGGGGGCGATCCTGTACATGTTCACAGACTGCAGACTTCCCGGAGCGTCGATTCTTCACATCAGCTATATGTTCTTTGACGCGGACATATAGCTGATGTGAAGAATCGACGCTCCGGGAAGTCTGCAGTCTGTGAACATGTACAGGATCGCCCCCGTCACTACATCAGATTTGATAGACCACAAATCCTCGCTAAAGAACACCGATTCCTTCCAAGGATGATTCGCGAGGCTATTGAAATCAAAAAACATCCTAATTTCAATAGAGAAGATGGCTGGGTGCTACCATCTGCTTGGGATCCTATAATAAATAAAATTAAATCCCAACCCAAGCATACAACTGCAAGACTCCATGATACCATAAGTTCATACTGTGTAGATCGTAACAAAAGTTAAATTTTAATCTATGGTAACCGCGGTTAACTATGACAGCTGGACGTTGAACATCTCAGTCCTTCCCGTGACCATGGGTGCTGTAAAGCTCTCGAAACGTCGGGTAAAAAAGTTAAATATACGCGATAAATTCCGTAAAAATTAGTATTATTTCAATGTGTAGTGTTCGCGTAAATATAAGAAATCATTACAATTTTTATATTTAAAAAATAAATATATTTTCTTGTTTATTTTTGAAATGTTATATTTCATCTATTAGAAGATATTCTTATTATTTTAGAATAGATAGTGCATTAGCTCTATTGTATATAATAAACGCCCAGTGTTATGTTTAATAAAACCTCGATTTCGTTGTCAATACAAAAAATAATTATGTCACTGTATGCCTTTAATAGGTTCCGACTTGATTTATAGTTTTTTTTTTGTAGATATGGATTTATTTACACATTTTTAACTCAACGGATTCATGTTCTATTTCATTATCTTTACTAATAGGGACTATATCTCCTAAATTTCTAATACAAATTAATAGTTATTTACTTGTCACAAATTTCTTACAATTTAGTAACAAACATTTTCGTAACGTTATTTCACAATGATTTCTCAAGATTATTGAACGCAACTTATGCCATTCAGTTGGCAGCATTGACTCGATTCTGATTGGTGGATAACGAAACTGTCATGGCGTATTTAGACGCGAGTGACCGCCTTGATGTGTGAAAGTCGCAGCTTTAAACTTCAGTTACAATTTCGTTATTCTGACAAGGAAACTTAATTTTTTGCCGGTAAGTTGTTTCAAAATGTAAATCTCATTTAAATATGTCGTAGTGTTTACATTTATCTAGTGATTTATTCATGTTTTCGTGCTACAGATTATTTTGTTGTCATGAAAAACATTTTTGAAGTTAGTTTTTGCGTACCAACTTAGTTACATTTCGTTACGTAACGAAATTGTTTTCTATAAAGCTACATGCACATTAGAATAACGATAGTAAGATGTTTTTGGCTTTTGTTTGTCTCCAATTTCCTCACTAACTATAAATTGTTGTACACACAAAGATTATAATAAAAAAAATGTGTTTGCCTCATTTATCACCCACGGTGGCTTATTACTTCACATTATAATAGATGTTATAATAATTAATATCTGGACGTCTCTTAAAGTTTACTTTTGTTGCATATATGCCACTTACCAACTCCGAAAGGCAAAAGCGTTACAGGGACCGCTAGAAAACCCAAAATCCGGAGACACATGAAGAACTTAGGATTAAACATCTCGAAAAAGTGAAAAAAAAAATACAAAAAACAGAAGAAGAGCGAAACCTTCGGCGCAAAAAATGGAAAGAGGCAAACGATAGAAGAGAAAAGCAAAATAATAGAAGAGAATCAAAAATGTCTACCAATGTCGCGTATGTACCTCAATTTATTTCTGAAAACGTTACTAAAAAGCAGACAAAAGATAAAATACAAGAACTCGAAAACGTCACTAAAAAGCAGAAAAAAGATAAAATACAAGAACTAAAAGCAGAAAATGAAGAATTAAAAAGAAAAAATAAAAATTTGAAGAGACAGCTGTACCGTTACAAAGCCGAAATAGCAGATCTGAAACAACAAATAGTATCCCAGCTACATCCAGTTCAGACAACTACAACAGTTGACAAACCTGAGGTTGTCACTCCTACCAAAGAAACTCCAATGACGAAAACGAATAAGTTTTTAGATGAAATACCATCAATGTCTAAAGAAGAAAAAGAGAAAGTCAAAAAGAAACTCCTAGTACTGAAACTAAAATTCTCACTCACTCATTAAAAGAACAATACAAAAAAGCTGATACACGAGAAAAGAAAAGAGTCCTTAAACAAGTAGCTCTTGGAACGACAATAAAAAAATATAAAGTAAAAGCAAAAATGACACACAGTTTTGGACTTACAGGCAAATTAAGGATGACAGAATCGACTAAAATTATCAGAGGCAAATACATGAGAGAGATTCAAAGATTTTTTAACAGGGATGATATAAGTCGCCAACAGCAGGAAAACAAGAATGCAAGACAAAAAATAAAGAAAAGAAACAACTAAGATACCTGGTGGATACAATGCAAAGACTACATACCAAATACAGAGCTGAAGGATGTAGGGCATCCTACACGACATTTGCTCGCTATCGACCATTTTATGTGATTTCACCTAAAATTAAAGATAGAAATACTTGTGCATGTATTAAGCATGCCAACATTGGTTTCAAAGCAGCAAAGCTCAAAACACTAGACTTGTGCTCCAAACATCAAATATTAATGATTTGATACGTACAATTACCTGCAGGGAATGTTTTGATTGTATGTAGTCGAAATGCCCTATTTGTGTCAATAAAACGCCAGATATAAATTCAGAGATCAAAGGTGATGCTCCCAGTGCAGTGGTTAGAGTGGCGGTTGAGATCACATGTATAATCAGTCGTAAATAAGAATAAAATAGAGGAAAAAACAACAAATAAATATACAAAGGAAATTGTTAACGGTACCGTTCAAACAGTTACTGAACAATTTCTGGGGGATTTACATAAATTTAAAACCCATCATTACAATATAATACATCAACACAAAGCATACAAGAAATGTATTGAAAATCTTAAACCGGACGAAGTTGCTGTAGTATGCGATTTTTCAGAAAATTATGCCTGTAAGCAATCCGAAGAAATACAAGCAGTGCATTGTGGCGTATTACGAAACCAAATCACACTACATACCTGTGTTTTATATGAAAAAGATAAAAAGCCTATGCCAATTTGCTCAATCTCACCAGTGAATGAACATGGACCAGGCGCTATTTGGGCGCGTCTAGATTTTATTCTTAAGTATTGCAAAAACAACACGAACATTAAGAAAATTCATATATTCAGTGATGGTCCAACTACACAGTACAGGCAAAAACACAATTTCTATTTATTTACAAAAAGGCTTTCTGATTATGGATATGAGCAAGGAACATGGAACTTTTTCGAAGCATCACACGGAAAAGGCCCTGCTGACGGTGTTGGCGGAGCAATAAAGAGGAAACTTGACCAGCATGTAGCTCATGGACATGACATACATTTACTAGATAATGTCAATGTCGAAATACACTATATTAGCGAAACAAATATTGAACAGATGAATCAAATGATTCCTAATGATGTGGTTCCTGTAAAGGGAACTATGACATTGCACCAGATAATTTATGACCGTCAAAATGTACATACAATTTACTATAAGACTTTGAGGTGGTTTTTGATGAAAACAAGCCATGTGTGTGCGGAATAGACATAAAACAGCATGATCTTGTGCAGCCACAGCAGACAAATGAGCGAGAAAATATGAGACTTAAACAGAAAAGAGAAGAAAATACACAGTCAAGCTCGGCACTATCAGCAGACGATCGTACCAAAAGTAACAGTAAGAAAAAGATTACTATATTATCTTCAGTCAAACTTACACCCAAAGATCTTTCCTTATTGCCGTTGCAACTAAAATCTATCAACAAAGATTTTGATATTTCTACGGGCCATGACTTACGTCAGAAATCTGAAATCTTAACAACACAAAAAAGACAAAATCTGCCAAAGAGGCGTAATGAAATTGACAAAAAAGAAACGAAATAATCAAACGCATAAGAAGGTCGACGAGATCTTTAAGCAATTCATCAACATCTGTTGAAACCAATATTAGTATTTACAGTGATTCCGAACTAGTTGATGTAGTGAATGAGGATCACAGTTCTGATCAAGATGATAATTTACAAGTGGAGTATGGAGTCACCAAGGTGCAACTGCATACAATCGGCCCGGAGGTGCAAAAAATACCACAGGATCATAGAAATAATATGTTGTTGCAGAATTTGGATGAAGTAGAGCTAATAAGAAACAATCGGAAAAAAAATCAAAAATCTGAAACTGAAAGAGAAACTAATAAGAAACAATCGAAAAGAAAGTCAGAGAAAAAAATTTAAAAAGAAACGTTAACGTTAGCAAAAGCATTTAAAATGAAAGATGAAGATGCAATTACAGAGAACCTTGAATTTGTCAACATTGATAAAAGGGAAGAAAATTGAACATCGAACTGAGAATAATTTAGGTGTAGAAATAGGTGAACAAGTGAAAGACAGAGTGGATGGAGAACTATTCATCGGCGAAACAGTTTTAATCCGATATTATGAAAAAAAAAATGTTGGAAATACTATATTGGAGTCATAAAACACATCGATTTTGATACAAACATGTACACAATATTTTTTATAGAACTGTCAACAGGAAAGAAAATTTGAAATTTATTGTACCGAAACGTACGGATAGAGACATTCCTTATGTTTTAATTGTTAAAGAAATACAGCTTCAAAAACAGGAAAAACCCAACGAATTTAAATTAATGAATATAGAAGATTATACATATTTTTATTAAATCGACAAAAAGTAATTTAGATTTAATTTTGGTTATTTTCATTTTGAACTTGAACTGAGTTAAGTTTTATAATGTTTTAAGAACGTGTGATTATATTTTATATTATTTTATATTCAATTAAAAGAGATGCCTGATTACACCAAAGTATTTTAATAATAAATGATGGTAAGTTAATAACTGTGCATTCGTATGGCGGTTATGAAGTTTTTTTTTCATACAATCCTTGTCCTAACAATAGCGAACAAAAAATTCACCCAAATCGGCAAGCCGTTTTCAAGTGATAAAAATATATCTAATATATATATATATATATATATATATATATATATATATATATATATATATATATATATATATATACTGATTCCGATAAAAATACACAGTGTAAATGTAGCTTAATAAATACATTTTCGTTATTTATTTACAATTTCGTTACAACAACTTCGATACAACATTTTCGTTACGTACAATTTATTTGAGAATTACTCATAAACAGACTCCGTTTTACGGAGTACAAACAGGTCTGCGTTTTGGCGGCATTGAAAGCGACCAGATTGTTTTCACCCCATTGGGCGACAAGACTTAAGGTCGCATTTATCCGCTCCAGCATGGCCTCTTTTAGTGAACGTATTGCTGCCCTTCCATCTTTGGCACTGGACATAAATATCTCTGTGACTGTACTGTCAACTGCATACCCAAAATACCCGGTATAGGTCATTGATGAAGAAAAGAGTCGAAGAGAGAACAGATTTCTGTGGATCTACGGACTTAATTTGAATTAGGTTACAAAAGAAACCATCTATGACTACCCTGATTATCGTTCACTCAGATAGTCATATATCCAGAAGCAAAATTCGGGCGTGATGCCGTAAGCTTACTCAGTAGACTTGCGTGCCAAACCCTGTCAAATGCCTTCGAGATATCGAGTGAAACTGCGAGAGCTTCACCGTTCTTCTCGATGGCCTCGCCCCAGAAGTGCATACAAGAAGATCCCCAGTGGACTGTCTCCGGCGGTAGCCATATTGAGAGTCACTGAGGAGGTCATTTGGTTTAAGGTATGTCAGCAGCTTACCGTTCAATACCCTTTCCATTACTTTACGGAGTATGGAAGTGATAATTACAGGAATCGGCACGACTCGAAGGAGGGTCCTTGGCTGCTGGGTGCACATTGACATTTGACAAGTTTCCAAGATTCATCGATTCACAAGAGGCACTGTGGCCGTGGAAGGAAAAGGGCAGATCTCCCGCCGGGCAAGGTGTTCTGCCCGGGGAGCGGCCGACACTCCGAGTGATAGTTCGGAGAAGTTCTATATATACTGTCTATGATTCTGAATGTTGATAGCGTGATTTAAGCTCCGGTGTATTTCGCTTGTGGCTGCGCCCTCTTTTCTGCCAAGGAGGGTCGCGTTCGTATACGGCTTAGAGATCTCTAGTCAGATCGTTAAGCCAATTCCTAAAAGGTTGAGTTTAGTGGGTAAAAGTCTCCACACATAACCACGCAGCCGGCTGCGTGGTATGCTATGAGCATTCTCAACCTCCCTCTCCCGCTTTCCGGAGGGTTGCCCATATTTGCTTCGGGCGCAAAAAAAATCGCTTGTGGCGCGACGACAGCGCCGCTACATCACCCCCCTGCTCAGACCGGAGGTCGATAGAGCAGCCTCGTTGCCGACGAATGTGCAAGTACCAGGAGATTGCCTTGTAGTCTGCAGTGAGTCGAGAAGAAGGCAAGTAATCTGCGAGAGTGCCGTGAAGCAGAGGCGAGCAGTAAGGCTCAGAGCCGTGCCGAACACTGTATAGCGCAGAGAGTAGCTTGAAGGAACAGGAAGCATTATTATTCCAGTGCTGCGATGAACCTTGTGAAGTTAGATGGCTTGCAGGATATGAAGACTGCAGTTTATATCTGCTCGGAAGCGAATGAGTGGGGTATTCTATGACGATTGATGAAGCTTGAAGTTTCCGAAGGTTGTTTGGTTGCGTGTTCAGATCACGTCGGGGTCACCACTGTGGCCGTGGAAGGAAAAGGGGAGATCTCCCGCCGGGCAGGGTGTTCTGCCCGGGGAGCGGCCGACACTCCGAGTGATAGTTCGGAGAAGTTCTATATATACTGTCTATGATTCGGAATGTTGATAGCGTGATTTAAGCTTCGGTGTATTTCGCTTGTGGCGCGACGACAGCGCCGCTACAGGCACCATTCAAATTTTAAGAGCGAGGCGGTACAGGCGCGTCAGAACAGAAGACAACTCAGGCGCATAATGCTTTAGTACCCTTGCCAGAATACCAACAGGTCCACTGGCCTTGTTCACGTCTAGGTTTAGCAAAGTCTTTCGTGTGGACAGTGACCTTCGGCATCGAAGAATCACAGTAGGGTTGGCGATTATTCACAGCCGGCATCTAGACGAGAGTCGCTCGCAAATAGAGATGCAAATAAATTTGTTTTCTCAATCGCAAAGTGAGCCAGTGTTCCATCAGGTTTTTGCATGGGTGGCGCAATTCGGGACGACAGAAGTTGGATTCGACAGCCTTTGACAGGGATCGAAATTCTTACTATCAGGAGGGTAGGATGCAAGTCTGGCCTCTATACGACTGACATGGTCGAATCTTACCCTGCGGAGAACCTGTTTGCAGGACTTAGCAGCAGAATTAAAAGCTCTTCTTTGCGCGAAACCTCTAAGCCTTAACTTTGCGATCGCGAGCTAGTGTCCAGACCTTATTATACCAGGGCCGAACCTTGTGACTGTGTCGCATCCGCAACCGCATCGGCAGTGCTGGAGGGATCATCCGAAGAGAAGCATCATCCGAGACAGAAGTCGAGGCGCCGCTCAATATACCAACCGAAGACTCAAGAGCTTAGCCAACCTATGGGGAACTCATTTGGAGACCGCGGGGATACCGAGCCCCCCGAAATGGCCACCGGGTCTTCCCATCCACTCGCCAACTGGCACGGTGGAGCATTTCAGGATTTATCGTGGCGGGGCAGCTCTGGCACATGGTTAGCGCGCTACTAGGACTCTCAACTACCTGCGGTCGGCCAACGGCAAGACCGTGCCTAGGATTCCCCTATCCTCCTGAACGACTTACCCGGTATAGCTTTACTCAGAAGTCCAGACTAGTCTGAGCTGCGCAACTGATGGCCTTTCTGTCCCCAAAGGCACTGATTCTCTCGCTCACAGACGGAACGTAGTGAGTTGCTTCGCGCAGACTCCGACGGGAGGGTGGCAGCAAGCCAGGTGGGATCTTCAGCCGTCATCACACGCTACAGTAGCCAGTGATGCCGTAGCCCGGGGTGGACCGCTCGGAGGTAGATCTCAGCCACCCCATGCTAGCTTAATTTTAAGTGCATAGTCATATTACAAAATACATTGTTACATATCATATTTGCCTTGCCACATTCTATAAAGTTACGTATATTGTAAAGTGCACTGAAGAGACTGAGCTCTTGGTAATGTACAGAGATATGAAGATATAGTACCCTGTCCAATGTTAGTCACAGAAAAAGTAAATTTAAGATGGCGGCTTTATAAACTTGAAACAAAGATTCACCTGATATGTTTGTTGACTAGTAAGCCAATTTTCAAATTATTTACAATAAAAATATAGCACGAGCGTTAGATATGAAATCTAGTATTATTATAAATTTCACCAAATTTTTTAGATCATCTTCAACTGCGGCCTAGGTCATTTACTAGGATTATGTTCCGTCCTAATACGACAAAGTATTATAGTTTTTAGTTTTTGACTAGATTTTTTATAGGATAAGGGTGACAAACGAGTACATGGTCCACCTGATGGTAAGTGGATGCTGCAGTCAAAAGACATCTACATTTATCCTCAGTTAAAAAACAAAATGCAGATGCGTTGTCACCCCTGAGGACTAAAATGGAAAGCCTAATTTCCAGTAAAAAGGGACTCTTTAAGGATACACTTGCCATACAAAACAGCAGCATTAGGTTGCTATTTCGCTGGTGTTTTATGAGAGTCCAGTTCTACCCCCGTCGAACCAACCCATTCGCGCTGCAACCATAATATAGCTGCAACATGGCTCTACCATGTATTGTTATTATATATATGAAAGGATGTCCTTCTGTAACCATGAGATTTTTCTAGAATTTCCAACAGTAGCCTCAAAAACACCGACGGAATGAAATAGGGTTGTGGTAGGGTGACTGCTATTACAAGGTATATATAATTACTAGTGTATAAAGTCGCCATTTTATATAACAACCATCAAATATTATTTATTGTAAATTCTTAACTATTTACAGTGCCTATGTAGGTTAAACTATTACATACTTAAGATGGAGACAAACTGGTCTCATTTACGCAATATATGTAACGCATTATGATATCTAGATTCTTGATTTTGTATAAAAAACTATAAACACGCTTATCGTATACAATGCAATCACACGCGTCCGACGAAACGTCGATCTGCGACGTCTAGATCGGCGTTGATGGGGAGGGGGTGTGCTCCCGGTGTGTGACCAGTGTTCCCGGAACTTCCGCGTAGCGTGCAGTTGCAGCATGTCGTAAACAAATACACCTTTGCACCAAACAAATACACATGTGCACGCGTTAAGCTGTCAAAATTCAAAATGAACAGCTCATCGATTTATAGTCAACCAAATCTAAGAAATACATTTTGACAGCTGTCAGATTTATTGCACCAAGCATGCCAACCAAAAAATGGGAACGTACAATATTCGATTATTAAAAAAATCGATATCGATTATTTAGAGTCAGTAATCATTTATAGTTTGGTTTGAATAATACCAGAATAAATTAAAAACGGATAATTTGAAACACAAGATTTATCAGTTTGTTCGTATTTATTGTATCTGATTATTTCTAGAGGCACAATTATAAAAAAATTTAGATTGATACTATTGATTAAAAATAAATTTATTCAATCACTTTCAGTTCAACTACTTGAGCTGTCGTTTAGATTAATTATTATTTGATTTTCAATAATGCAGTCAAAATTAATGTCTCTAAAAGTCAACCATAATCTTTTTTTTTGTTTTTTCTACCACTTTTGCACAATGATCGTTTTTTGACATGGCCACATGCTTTAACGAATATAGAAGAAACAGTCCAAAAAGTTAAACCCGAGTCACAAAATAAGATGACAAACACAAAATCACAAAATTACGCACAGTAGGTAAGCTCCCGAAATGGCGGGAGATTGAAATTACGTAGAGGTTTTTTTTCAGCGCGGCCTTGTATATCAGTTTTTTTGCCTACACAAAGGACAATGGCGAAATAGTAGGTGATGGAGTTATTAAGCGTATACTTAAGTCGCCATTATGATATCAATAATATAATTTACTCTAGAAAAAATAATCATACACAATTCAAAACTTAATTGACTAGTTGTTGTAGTTGTTACGATTCGTCAGTTAAGACAGACAAAGATCTTATAACATACATCCGAGGTTGACGTGTATTTTATTCAGGAAACTCTTTTATATATACTAATGCGTCCTTTAAGGATTCCCTCTATGCTAGTAACTACCCTATATAAACATATATGAAAATTATATTGACTAGTTGTTGTAACGATTTGCCAGTTAAGCCTAGTCTGATGTGTATTTTGTATGACCGAAGAAAAAAATGTTCAGGATTTTAAACTATATTTTTGCAAATTTTGTATTTGTACTCAAGAAAAAAAGTCAAATTAAATTTATTTGGGAGTTCGCCATTGTTCTTTACGTTGACAAAGTAAAAAAATAAACTTGTTTTATTCATGATTCATGTAATTTAAGGAGTTTTAAAAATAAAAATTTAATTAAACAAATAATACACTAAAAAAATTAATTATTCGATTATTTGAATATTTTAACGATTATTTTAATCTTTTTGCCGATTATTCGCAGATCAATGTAATTTTAATCATCCAAACACTATGGTAAGGCACATAGCGACATATCATTGAAACGACGTCAAGTAAAAAAGTTGATACTGGCTATTTTTTTAATATTTTTCTTTGTTTGAAAGATTGGAATTTAAATTAGTGATAAAAACTAAACACGTAATTAAATATAGATAACTTCATTATTCTCCGGATTTAGGTCATTTAGGGTTATTGTAAATCATATGAGTATGCTTGTGCAGTTATTGCGGAATGATTAATGTGAAACTTCAAAAGGTATTTCTTAGATTTGGTTGACTATAGTAAAGCTATATGAATACATTTATATTACATTTGTAGAACATCGTAATGCTACATTACGGTATGGGAAAAGATAAATCTTTATATATATATATATATATATATATATATATATATATATATATATATATATATATATATATATATAAATTACGTGTCACGTTGTTTGTCCGCGATGGACTCCTAAATTACTTAACCGATTTTAACCAAATTTGTACACCGTGTGCAGTTTGGTCCAACTTGAGAGATAGGATAGATTTTTTTGCCCATGAGTAACCCACAATTATTTTTTTTGCGAATTTAAGGATTTTTAGTAGGACATGACAAATTGTCGTCGAAAAGGGCAGAGCAACGTCTGCCTGATAAGCTAGTTGTTGTATATACCTAGTGAGTGTGAGTATGAGTAGGGGTGAAATTTAAAAAAGTTTTTTTTCCTAGTTATGTTATATATCTTAATATGAAACATGATTTTATAAATATTGTGGAAATAACACATTGAATTCTACATATTTATGAATTTGTTTGCATTATGAAATATAAATTTTAACAGCATTACTACCTAAATGTTTTCTTTGTGGCGTGGATATATTCGTTTATGACCATCAGACTAAGTAAACCTTTTTCAAACAACTCTCATAATCAGAAAACATGGTGTAAATTTGTACTCGTGCGTCCGCTAAGAAGTGACAAAAGTGTCTGACACCAAGTGTGCATAGCATACATAGGCAAAGTGTGTACGCCAATGGGAGTTGCATCGCATACGTTGCGTACGTGAGATCAGTGAGTTTCTCCTCTTATACTTATACATACAAAATACACTAACTATTTACAGACCTTATTCAATATCTGATGCATACATAATTCAAAAATACAAAAAATATATTTGGCCTCAATAAATTTTCTAAATAAAATAAATTCTAAATAAAATCATCTTCTCCAAATTAATATTTTCAATAATAGTAGTTTATTGTACATTATTACAATAATCAGTGAACTTGTTGACCATTATTTTCTATTTCAGATTGATATATTACATTAGATATTTCATACAATTTTCCTACAAAAAGATATAGCAGGGCAAAATGTACGTAAATGTGCGTACTGTACTAGACATTATTATTATATAAATAAATTGAAACAAACTTTTGGTATAGCTAGTCAAAAACTTTTAAACAAAGGAAAGAGTAAAATACTGTGCTATCAAGTGTTTGGACGAAAGTTAGACTAATACTAAGGATACACTGATACAGACTGAGCGTCATATTCAAGTTGCTTGTTTAATGAAAGACGTGTTCCAAAGACATTTTTCAGATATAGCATACAACACATAATATAAATAAGCGGAAATATGAAATACATTAATGAACCAAGTATTAACATCTTACATATTATGTAAAAAAAGGATGAAACTGCAAAATTTACTGGTTTTAGTGATGATATTGGTTTGTGTACACTCAAGGTACAGAGTGTTTATTACAGTGTCAATGAAACCATTTTGTGCTTTGTTCCATTGTCATATATACAATCAATGCAACCGATAGTTAATTGTAGTCAAATATTTCAATTATTGCCATTACAAATGTGGCATAAACATAATAATTCTGATTAAATAGTAGTTCATTTTATTTTTAATGTGTCACTGGTAACAATGGGGCAATTCAAATTAAATAATTAGGATTATAGTTATCACTGATGTACTAGATTTATATTAGCCGAGATAATTACATGAGAAGATGTGCTGCTAGTTTTATCTAAACATCCCATGGGCACCCTGCTCCTTACAACACAAACAATACTTTCTTTTATATAGAATACGGGACACATGCGCAGTCTATCTGATGGTAAGTGGATGTTGTGGCCTGTAGCCATCTACATTTATTGTCCTCGATTAACAATCAAAAGGCAGATGCATTGCGACCCTGAGCCCTGAGGACTAGCTTAGAACAGGAATAGGACTACATCATTTCAAAGTATGGCCAATTATTTTTATAACAAAATAGAAAGTGTTTCAGAAACACCTCATGAAAGGTATCTACAGTAGGTATATGGAATTGTTGGATCCTATTCCTGAATAACACTCACCATGATACTGTACAGTGAGCACATCTTTCTTGAGCACAATGTTTATAGTGATGGGTCCGATTCTTGAATTAAGACACTGAGGCACATAACACTGCACTTTGAGCACATCTTTCTTGAGCACAATTTGAAGCTTAGTTGCACAGTGTTTACAGCGAGTTTCACCGCAGAAAATTTTCGTCTGCGTCTGCGAGTGCTCGGTACAGGCGCTCGTCGGTGGACAGCACTCGCACCGAGAATGAGTTCAGAGTCAACGGGGGCCCCTGCACCACCTCCACGTTGCCAGCGTTGGCCTGTCATATGGAATCACTCATTAAAAAAAACTGTTAGTCGTAAGACTGCAAGTCAGAAGTGAATAGTTCTTAGCTTCACACACTTGTAAACATTATTTTTGTATATATGTATCTGTGCGTCACGGTCACGCGAGTGTAGTGCACTTTCCCCATCACAAAAGTGCGCTTTCAATGGAGACCAGCCATCTGTGCAGGACAGCACATGACATTATAGTGTCCAATTGTACGCGGAAGTATAAGTGCATTCTCAACTGGATGACTTTTTTTACCGTCTGGAAAAAATAGGGTGTAACAGGTGAACGGATACTTTACATTTTTTCTTTCATGAACATATTATAAAATTGATCTATCAACAAATACTATTTTGGAACTAAATAAATAAATCAATAAAAAGTATCGACATTCAAATCATAGGCACCCCACTCTACGAGCGGCAATAAAACAATGAATTTGTAATGTAATGTCGTACGGTTGTTAAATAAAAGGAAGACGTGTTTCTCTACTCAAGACTTTAATTATACTGTTATTATTCTACACTTAACACAAATTTATATAATTTCGTGGAGCCACACTACACCTCCCACCGACAAAAAATAAAAAAATAAATTAATACATTTGTTTTTTTTTTTAACTTATAAAACTAAATATAAAATTAAATTCTAATACAAATATAAATTATAAAAATACAATCTTATTATACACCTATTATTTTCTAAACATAAACTACAAAATTAAAATAGGTGGTATTCTATGGGTAGGTCGGGTGGGGAGATCCCCCTGTCCCATGTTAATGTCGAGGTCACCGTCTTGTACATGGATTCGTCACAGTTTATCAGTGATAAACATCTACTGACGTTTAAATATTTTCTTATATTTTTTTCACAATAAAAGTGTAGTACATTTTAAACTCTTCTCTTACTTAACTCGTCACTTACTTGTAGGCATTAAGTCATTTAGTCACTTAAATCATTTTATAATTATACGACTTTTCTAGTCTGAACAATAATAACACTCTTCTCATTTTCACATTTCAATATTTCATTTTACTTCAAATATTTATGTATTCTCTGTTAACCACTAGTTATTTTCCTTTTTACTCCACAGCAATTTATTAAATATTTATGATATTTGTCTCACATACACGGCTCGGCATACATACATGATCAAGATTATGGGCAATATTATTACTTATACAATTCTAAAAGAAAACTCTCATTTCCCTCATTACCAATACATTAAAACTCATCGCGCATTTTATAGTATTATATTAACTTTAAATCTCAATTCTCTTTTGGAACAGGGTATCCTAGTTGATGTAGTATGTTTAACTGAGCACAATATGTTGAAAGGTGACACCAAATTATTATTCATAGAAAACTATATACTTGCAGCCTCTTTTTGTCGTAAAACCGTCATGGCGGTGCCTGTATTTTGATTCACAATCATCGTGAGTTCAAAACATTAAATTCTATAGAAAAATATGGCGTTTCGGGTATAATTGAGTGTTGTGCCATAGAACTTACATTGCATGATATAATAATAGTATGTATTTACAGACCACCTAAAAACAATACACAAAGTTTTGATCAGTTTTTTTGCTATATTTAATGACATACTTGCTGCATTGTGCTTCGCAAGGAAAAAAATAGTTATATGTGGAGATTTCAATATAAACATTTTAAAAAAGAGCAAAGAGGCTAACATTCTAAATCAAACAATTATTGGCTATAATCTTAAATTAGCCATTAATAAGCCAACGCGTAATGTAAGTGGATCTTGTTTAGATAACTTTATACACAATATTAGAGGAAGTAAATATAATATTTTTGAATTCGCTCTGTCTGATCACTCAAGCCAAATGTTAACTTGTAAAATCAAAGAAACTTGTTCTCTCCCAAATTGGTTAATAAAATGTACAGATTACAGTAATGAAAACATGAAAAAATTCAATGAATGCTTAAAATCACTTACTTTTAACGAAATTTACAATACAACTGATCCAAATTATGCATTCGATTATTTTCATGAATTATTCATATTATTTTATAATTTATGTTTTCCATTTATATTAATAAAAAGAACACTTCGGAAAAAACCTTCCTGGATATCGAAAGGTATAAAAATATGTGCAAAACAAAAAAGAAAATTACTTTGGCAATATAGAAAACATCCGACTAATCACAATAGAAATTTGTTCAAATGTTACACAAAACGTTTAAACAAAATAATAAAGTTAACACAAAGGGCACAGAATGACTATAAAATCAAAACAGCTTCAAACAAATCTAAAGCTACTTGGTCAATCATCAATTATAGTAACAATAATGTGATTAAAGAGGAAATCAGGCATATTAATAATAATGGGATTATCATTGATGACCCCAAAGATATCGCAGAGTTATTTAACAATTATTTCATAAGTGGAAATGACAGTAATCTAAGAACAATTAATGTTAACTGCAAATTACCGAATAATTATAACTCATTTTTTATGAACCCAACGACTTCTTTCGAAATTAATAATATAATTAATTCATTAAAGAATACAAATAGCACAGGTTATGATGACGTTAGCACAAAGGTATTAAAAAGTGTATCAACCATCATCTCACCAGTTTTATCCTACATCGTAAATTTAAGTATAGCCTCTGGAATATTCCCAAATAAATTAAAAAAACGGTAGTTCAACCTGTATTTAAGAAAAATGATAAGAGTGATGTTGCAAATTATAGACCCATAGCACTCATACCGATATTCTCTAAAATTTTTGAAAAGGTAATAAGTCAAAACCTTAATGATTTCTTCGAAAAATATAAAATCTTCACAGAGAAACAGGTCGGATTTCGGAAAAATAAAAGTATCAATTTAGCTGTTTTTCAATTTCTACGTACTGTAATGTCAAGCCTTAATAATAATCACTTAGTATCTGCTCTATACATGGATTTAACTAAAGCTTTTGACTGTGTTAATCACAGTATCTTCTTAAGTAAATTAGAAGCGTACGGGAACCGAGGAAATATCCTTAATCTCCTAAAAACTTACATAATAAATCGGAAACAATGTACACAAATTACGCGCATATGCTCAAAAACGTATAGACAAATAGTACATTCATCGTCATATCGTGAAGTGACTCAGGGAGTACCCCAGGGAAGTATTCTTGGTCCATTATTATTCCTTGTTTATATAAACGATTTACCAAATTATATAAATCAAGATATGGTACTATATGCAGACGATAGTACAGTGATGTTTACAAGCACAACCAAAAATAAAATGATATCTGACATAAATCAAACACTAGACATTATAATTCAATGGTTGTCAAATAATAATTTATTAATTAATCTAAATAAAACAAATTTAATGACATTCAGAAATATAAAAAATAATTTAATTAATCTTAATATATGCTACAACGGACAAAAAATTAATGTAGTCGAAAATGCAAAATTTTTAGGCCTCAATCTCGATTCAAACTTAAAATGGAAATCTCAAGCAGAAGATATTTGTACTAAACTAAACCAGTTTTCATATGCACTGCAAAGACTTGGAACAATTGTGAATCAATCTGCGGTCATCACTGCGTACCACGGTTATGTAGAATCAGTGTTAAGGTATGGTGTCATTGTTTAAAAACATTTAATTTCGGTTCTAATCTAACCTAAGTATTTAGTACTGAAAAATGTCAAGAGATGTCGCGAGCTCGAATTACAACTCGTTATCTTTTCGCTTACGGCAAACCGTATAGGGTCTGAGAATTATTATGCAAATAAATTGTTTAACTACTGGTGACATCTGGAGTTTAATTTCAACATCCGCAAGTTTAGACATAAAGTGGTGCCGAAACCCGGGAGAAGAAGGACATAAGTGTAACAGTGAGTAAGGTGACGAAAAAATTACAAGTGTTAAAGACTTAGAATAATTGTGAGTGAACTGTAAAATTGACAAAGTGTTTAGAACTTAGAATATTTCGTGTGCAGTGAATAATTGTCAGAGTCCCAAAGACTTAGAAAAATTTAACTCGTGTTGGAACTTAGAAAATTTACTGATTATGGGACTTTAATTTTTTACTGATTATAGGACTTAGAAAATTTTCGATCAGTGGAACTTTCTTTGGTATTTTACAAGTGTTTTGAACATAGTCTCTGGAACATTTTGCGAACTTTTTACAAGTGTTTCGGACATAGTCGCTGGAGCGTTTAGTGAACATTAGTACAACATTTATCATTGAATTTATAGTTATTTAGACATTTGTTTTGCGTCAATATGGAGGAGATAAACTCAATGATTCTCAAACAAACTGAGATTAGTCAGCGTATTTCAAAGGCGTTTAAGAACTTTAAAAAATCCCCGAAGGATAGAATTACGGTGCCCTACATCCGAATTAGAGAAGAAACCTTAAAGGCACATTGGGACCTATTCAACTCCAACCATTATGAGATTGTTGCTGCCACCTCACCAGACGATCAGAAGCTGTTGGCGTACTTCCTCGAGGATGCGTATGACTGTTGTGAAGATACATATTTGACATTCAAGACTATGCTGCTAGAGCAGTTAGAGAAGCTTGTTCCAACCAGCCCAGCTGCTAAATCGAGCAACTCTGGTCATAATTCGGAGACAAGTTCAGGAAACACTGGAAAACCGCAACCTGACGTGAAGCTACCGAGAATAGAGTTACCAAAGTTTACCGGGAACTACGACGAATGGCAGAGCTTCTACGATATGTTCACTTCGATAGTCCACAACAATTGCAGTTTAAAAGATGTTCAAAAGCTCCACTATCTGAAAAGTAGCCTGTCTGGAGAACCTGAGCTGCTTCTGAGAAACCTGGCAGTGACTGATTCAAATTATCGGGATGCTTGGACAAAACTGACGCAACGGTACACAAACAAGAGATACAATTGCAACGAGATAATGAAGCGTCTGTTTTCCCAAAAGGCTATTGCTGCTGAGTCAGCGACCTCTACGAAGCAACTTCTAGATAATACATCTGCGTGTCTCAAGTCACTACAGAATCTTGATATCAACACTGACACTTGGGATCCTATCATGAACTATCTGGTAGTATCTAAGCTTGATACCGAATCACGCAAGCAATGGGAAATGTATGTGAGTCAGAATGTTCAGCCTAACACCTTACCATCTTGGAGTCAACTTACGAGTTTTTTGGAGACTAGATTTCGAACATTAGAGATGCTGGAAGGCCAAAAATATACACCAAAGGCTACACAGAACAATACTTCGAAACAAATAATTAAACACAAGTCATTTCACTCCACTGTTAACAACAACGAGAAGAAAGTGTCAATCAATACTTGCGTGATGTGTTCAGGAGGACACTCACTATACCAATATAAGCAATATGAGAGGCTGTCCCCAGAGAAGAGGACTGAGTATGTGCAAGCAAATCGCTTGTGCTTCAACTGCTTATCATCGAATCATTCTGTGAGAGGATGTCATCAGTCTATGAGTTGTCGTCAGTGTGGACGACGTCATCACACTACACTACATTACGACAGAGATCCACAAGCGGCTAGTGCGGTTCCGATCCTACCGCTAGCTACTTCGCCTACGGTTCTGTCAGAGAATCAGCAACCGTCTGAAAAGAAGAATCCACAAAATTTGAGTCAACAACCTAATAATCATACCGAGTCGAGAGTAGTAGCTCATTTTGCTAAAGAGAGTTATCAGGGCAATCAGAGTAAATTGTTAGCAACCGCCCTTGTAAAAATTGTTTCATCAAATGGCTACTCCCAATTAGCCCGAGCGTTAATTGATCAGGGTTCTGAGGTGTCTTTGATCACTGAGGCAACCGTTCAGTCATTAGGTCTTGATCGAACTCCTATTAATGGTATAGTTTCCGGTGTAGGTGAAGGTGAAACAAGAACCAGGAGCATGGTATCTTTTAATATTGAGTCTTTGCTTAATTCTGAGTTTTCATTTCCAGTTAGAGATGCCTATGTGTTGAAGAGTTTGACTTCATTACTGCCTTCGCGCAAACCTGCAAATCTAAATTGGCCTGAGCTTGACAATCTTTCACTAGCTGATCCACAATATAGATCTCCTAGTAAAATAGATGTCATTTTAGGAGTCGATGTTCACAGTGGGATAATTAAAGAGGGTCTTATTAAACATCCTTCTGCAGAGCCAGGTGGTCCACTTGCTCAAAATACTGAACTTGGCTGGATTTTGTCCGGTAAAGTCGACAACGAGTTCCCTGGAGCATGTTCTTTTCCCATCAGTCTTCATATCCGAGTTAAAGAAGATGAGCTTCTGAAAAAGTTCTGGGAGATAGAGAGAGAGCCAGACAAAATCGAAAAAAATGACAGAAGAAGAAATAAGGTGCGAAGAAATTTATAAAAGGACCACAATGAGAGACATGAATGGACGTTACATGGTGAGACTACCCTTCAAAAGTGCAAACCCAGAGTGTTTACATGGCAATACGAGAGAGATAGCGCTGAAGAGGTTTACCTATTTAGAGAAGAAGCTTTTGAGAAATCCATCTTTACGTGAAGAGTATACAAAAGCTATCGATGACTATTTGATTCAGGATCATATGGTTCCTATCATTGAGGAAGAGCAAGTGAAAGATCCGACAGTAGTGTATGCTCCTCACCACGCAGTTGTGCGAGAAGATAAAGAGACGACCAAAACGAGATTGGTCTTTGATTTTTCGTGCAAAGGAAAGAACAATGTTTCTTTAAATGAAGAACTGCTCGTCGGCCCCAAGATACAGCAGGAATTACGCCATATCTTAATGAGATGGAGACGACATCCGATCTGCATTGTGGCGGATATTAAGCAGATGTATCGCCAGGTAATAGTCCAGGAGCCAGATACTGACTTACGGCGCATTTTATGGAGATCAGATCCTAAGGAGCCAATACAGCATTTTCGAATGAAGCGACTGGCGTTCGGGACGGCGTCAGCGCCGTATTTAGCGGTTAAGTCTTTGCAAACGCTGGCCATGGATGAGTTTGCAAAGTATCCTGTAGCATCTCAGATCACACTTGAGGACTATTACATGGACGATTTGCTATCGGGATGCGAGACTTATGAGGAATCCATAGAGATTTATGAGCAGATGACGAACCTAATGAGAGCCGGAGGTTTCGAACTACAAAAGTGGTGTAGCAACAATGATCAGTTACTTGAGCACATTAAGACTGAGAATTTGCGTATAGATAAAACTATTGGTTTCAAATTTAATCACATGGTCAAAGTATTGGGTATATCTTGGAACAAGAGCACTGACAACTTCGAATACAATTTACAACTTCCTATGAGGAATGAGACGGTGACTAAGAGATCTGTGTTATCCGAAATTGCAAGACTTTATGATCCAATCGGTTGGATCGCGCCTGTGATATTTGTGGGTAAAGTCTTCATCCAAAAACTTTGGAAGTCTGGTCTCGATTGGGATGAAAACTTGCCGTCGGAACTCCTTCGCGAATGGTGTAAATTTAGAGACGATCTGGTAAATGTTCCTAGGCTTATTATTCCAAGATGGCTGCAAACAAAAAGAGAGGATCGTGTTGAGCTACACACCTTTGCAGATGCTTCCCAAGCTGGATATGCTGCAGTTGTTTACCTGAAAACTGAAGACAAGGATGGTAAAGTTGCTATTAATCTGGTTACATCCAAAACTAAGGTGGCGCCAGTTCAAAAGGAGATGTCCATACCTCGCTTAGAGTTGTGTGCTGCACTTCTTGCTGCAAAGTTGATACATGAAGTTTCCCAAGTTATGAAAATACCAAAGGAAAAATTATACGCCTGGTCGGATAGCACCGTAGTGCTGGCATGGATTGCAGGAGAACCTCATCGTTGGGTGACTTTTGTGAGCAACAGAGTATCAGAGATTCTTACAATACTGGATAGAAGTCAATGGAGACATGTAAACACAAATCATAATCCGGCGGATTGCGCATGCCGAGGCATAAGCAGTGAAGAGTTGGTTGATCACGAGTTGTGGTGGCACGGATCCACATGGTTAAAGGACAACAAAATGTATGAGAGCCAAGGCTGTCAAGAATTTGAGACTGCAGAAGAACAAAAGCCTGTCAAGTCTTTGGTGACTACGATACAACCAAAAGAGGCTTTCCTTTGGACGAGATTTTCTTCATTACCACGGTTGTTACGCGTGATGTCCTACTGCAAAAAGATTTTTGAACTTAAAACTACCAAAGAAACAAAGACTCACCTTATCGAAGACTGTAACAGCCGACGAAATGAGCACGGTGATGAGACATTGTATAAAGGAGACACAGAGTTTATATTTTGAGGAAGAGATCAAGCACTTAAAAGCCCACAACTGGGTCCCAAAGAGGAGCCGTTTACATACTCTGAACCCGATTCTCGATGAGAATGGTGTGTTACGAGTAGGTGGACGCATTAATGAAGCCAAGGTTGGCTATGACACTCGTCATCCAATAATTATGCCTAGTGAGAGTCATCTTACAAAGCTCATAGTTGCGGATGCTCACCTTACAACGCTTCATGGCGGGCCACAGTTGATTCTTAATTTCTTAAGATCAAAATACTGGATCATTCGAGCTCGAGACTTGGTGAAGAAGCAGTATAGAACCTGTGTAAAATGCATAAGGTATTCGAAACAAAACAACAATCAGCTGATGGGCCAAATTCCCGAGGATCGTTTAAAACCAACGAGACCCTTTAGGATCTCAGGAGTTGATTTTACGGGTCATATTAATATTCGTTTTTCACCTGGACGAGGAGCAAAGTCTTACAAAGGCTATATCTGCGTTTTTATCTGCATGTTTTCAAAGGCGGTACATTTAGAAGCAGTGACCGATATGACTGCTAAAGGCTTTATCGCAGCCTTTCGCAGATTTGTTTCAAGGAGAGGACATTGTAAGACCTTGTTCAGCGACAATGGTACCAATTTCGTCGGCGCTGATAAAGAGTTGAGAGAGAGTTTTAATCGCGCTGTATCGCAGCTGCCAGACGAAATTAGCCACTTACTTGATAGCGAAGGTACGACATGGAATTTCATACCTCCACATGCCCCCAACTTCGGAGGCTTGTGGGAGGCCGGAGTTCGATCCACTAAAACGCATTTAAAGCGAGTGATAGGAGATTCTACGCTCACGTATGAAGAGCTTTCGACTGTCTTAACCCAAATTGAGGCATGTCTCAATTCTCGTCCACTTTCTTATCTCAGTGACAATCCTGATGATCCCTTACCTTTAACGCCTGGACATTTTTTAGTTGGGGAGCCACTTATTGTAATACCTGATGAATATTGTACTAGTAAAAATGTAACTGGTCTTCAGAGATGGAAATATACTCAAAAAATGGTTAACGATTTTTGGAAAAAATGGTCTAAAGAATATTTAGTAACTTTAAATCAACGCTATAAATGGACAATGAAAAAAACTGAGCCAGAGATTAATGATGTTGTTATAATTAAAGATCATAACTTACCCCCTGCAAAATGGTTGTTAGGTAGAGTTGTAGAAAAACATGTCGGTAAAGATCAAATTACACGTGTTGTAACGCTTAAAACTAAGAACGGATACTGTAAACGGCCGTGTAACAAATTATATTTTCTACCTAAGTCTGTAGACTAAGTTTAAATTTTTGTTTAAGTTGTAACTACAGGGTTAGTTTGATGTTAGTTTTGAGTTTTTCTCTTAAAGTTGAGTACATATTTATATGTATTTTTTACAAGTATTTTAATTTACTCCTTTTCTTCATGTGTGATCTCATGGTGGGCGGTGTATATAAGCCCAAAGCCTAATTATTTTCTATAGTTTCTATTAAGAGTTTCTATATTGTTTGTGTTTCTTTATAGACCTTATTTTTGGTTTGTATAAATTTCTTTTATGAAAGGACGGAGTCCTTTGGTGGGCGGGATGTTTAAAAACATTTAATTTCGGTTCTAATCTAACCTTAGTATTTAGTACTGAAAAATGTCAAGAGATGTCGCGAGCTCGAATTACAACTCGTTATCTTTTCGCTTACGGCAAACCGTATAGGGTCTGAGAATTATTATGCAAATAAATTGTTTAACTACTGGTGACATCTGGAGTTTAATTTCAACATCCGCAAGTTTAGACAGTCATTTTTTGGGGTAACTCTGTAGACAATGATATGATATTTAGAGCCCAAAAGAGATGTGTAAGGGCTATTGTGAAGTTAAAACAGACGGATAGTTGTAAACCATTTTTTATTAGTCTGAAACTGTTAACACTTCCATGTCTTTATATATATGAGGTAGCCGTCTTTGTTATTACGCATATTTCTTTATTTGAGTGCCTACACAGTAAACGTAATAATCATAAAATATGTTTTCCATCAAACAAAAGAGCCCAATTTAACAACAGCATATTTTGTATGGCCCCTCGAATTTATAACCATTTACCATTACACATTTTGAGATGTTCCAACATTGATATTTTTAAAATACTATTGAAGCAATTTCTCGTTAATAGGGCATACTACAGTGTGAAAGAATATCTCGAAGATAAATATGAAATTCAATAATTGACTAATACATGACTTGACTTATATAATATTATCTAAATTGACATATCGCTATTAATTTTGATTTTGAACTCCAATTATAAATAAAGCATGTTTAAATAATTTAATAAAAAACTAATAAAATGTAATGAATATTGCATGCCAAATGGCGGAATATAGCTGTACTAAGTGTTTGTTCTCTAAGTGATAAACCATGACGATACCATCTGTATCAACCTATATTCGCAATAAATGATTTGAATTGAATTGAATTGAATAGTATCCGAACAACCTTAAAAATTAATCGGTTATTAGGTTTTCCAAACACTCAGCTGATCAGGCCGATTGTATGTGGATATGGTAACCTCCAATAATTTTTCTTTCCTTTGCTCACACCTACATACTGTCAATACTTTTTATTTATCATTATGTATTCCATATCTTATTCATAAATTTTCGTACTTACGTCTTTCACAAATTTATATCTTATAGTCTAGTATAATATTTAGTTACATTATTGTCAGTCAGGGATTGGGGCTCACAATATGGGCACAACAAAATTTAAATCAATTAATTATATATAACCTGTCGGAAATATCTGCGAACCTGGCTTGTGACGTCATGCAATATGGAGATAGCAAAAAAAATCGAGACGCAAAAATGAAATATATTTTTTGTGCGTCAATTTATTTTTATACTTCTATACAACGCCTTAAAATAAATTTAAAATAAAAAATACATTCCTATTAAAAATAAAACTATTTGTATACGCTCAAAGTAACGCTTTTATACTGGAAAAAGTAAATGCAAGAAACCATATTAAGTATAAAGTTTGTTGTTAGAAATGCTTTTTTTAGTAGTTTCTATTCTAGGGTAAGTATAATAAATTAAAATCAAATAATTTTCAAGCCATTTAATTAGCAGGTATTTAACATTAAAATTCTAATTTAAAACAATTAAGTACTGTCATTATCAAAAGTGGTCTATTAATTTTTTAAAAAGCCTCAACACCAGACATTATTTCGCTGTCGTTGTTGTCAAATTATTCATTGTCGCTGAAAATGTTGTCATCACTTTCGTTGTCACTATCTTCTCCACCTAATGAAATTACTAATTCCTGTTCCTCAAGTTCATACAATCTATCAGCATGCCAAAATTTGTCTCTTAAGCGATCGACATGGTTGCATTCTTTTTTCCAATCTTCTGGGGTTATACTCTGTATCGCTTCCTTTGTTAGTCTTTTTATATCTTCTTCTGATTGGTCTACATTTTTGTCTGCCACCCTTTGCTTCATCAAATTCCAAACATACTCAATTGGGTTAAGGTCACAATGGTAGGGTGGCAGACGTAATACCTCTTGTCCATGAGATCTAAATATTTCATCGATGAAATACACCTTCTCGGGCTTATGTCTTTTAATTAACATATACAGTTCTCTTTTTGTCATTTTCTCGTCAAATTCGATGTTGTGTACTTGCAGCCACATTTGCATTACGTTTTTACGTGCACTGAAATTTGGCGGCTTATTCACCTGCTTGCTGTGGTACGGTGCGTTGTCCACGACAATGATACCGTTGGGTGGAAGATTCGGTATCAGTTTCTCTTCGATCCATTTTGTAAAATTTTATGCATCCATTTCGTCATGGAAGGAGCTCGGCACCTTGTACGAAACCATTCTCATTGCCTGCGTGTATCACAATCCAGCGCTGACCAGGAGAGTGATTAGTTCGAATACTGGAATCACTACTATTTTGCCAACATTTCGAGACAGTGTATTGTGAATGTATCCAGCTTTCGTCGATGGAGTTCAATGGTTTTTTTTCGGCACCACATTCGTCATTTTCTTTTAATCGCCTTAAATATTTTGCTCTCCAGGCTGCTATTTCAGGTCTTTGCACCAAAAAATCGCGTTTACGTTTACATTTCTTAAACCTGTACCCCAAAGAATTTATTAGTATATTTCTTAGGGCGTCTTTTTGTCCTGGAAAGTTCAGCTCCTGCTTGGCTCTTGGTATTTCTTTTCTGGTGGTATAAAAACTTTCAACTAAAGAGCGTATGGCGCATAAATCAAAACTATCTAAATCAATTTTCTTTTTGTATTTTTTACGCTTCTTCCTGGTGTCGAGAGCATAATAGTGTCCGTGGTAACTGAAGCTGACGTACTAGGTTGTGGGTCTTCTTCGAAGGACGTCATCTCTTCCTGAACATTTGCCTCTCTAGTTGATTCTGACAAAACTTGTAACTTTTTTGCTTCACTTTTTATTTTCATTATGGTCGTTTTAGATAAACCAGTTGCTGCACATGCCCTTTTTGTTGCTTGTTCAACCGGAATACTAAAACAGGCTTGTTGTTTTTCATTGTCAAAGAATTTAATTACTTTGAGCACTAAATTCCGCTCGGCACTATGTATAGTCTTACCCATCTTGTAAGTAGTCTATTGTAATAATAGTAATATTTCACCAAATAGATAAACAATAAACAATAATGCGATTACGAAAGCGAGATTAATACACGTGCGTCGGCGCTTGCGTTGGCAACGGTACTGGATAGACGATAACGGGCGGAGGTGCGGGGAAGCACGAGGGGAAGCGCATTCCAGCGAGGTTCGCAGATATTTCCGACGTGTTGTACATTATGTAATGAGTTTCAAAATTGTATTAAACGAAGTAAGTATTCTCATAATCCGCACAAATAAGTACTATTTTAAAGTAATAAATTATAATAGTTTAAAATCTTTAAAAGTTAAACATAATAAAATCGTAAATAAATTACTATATTGCATATTAAAATTAAGAGAACAAAGAAATAATAATGGGGACATAAGTCGTCATCACTACCATAACAACAGACAGATCAAAATACAAATTGCAATCTTAGCAGTGCTAGCGATTTGAGACACCTTTGTTTTAAATTCCAAAGTACGTATACGGAAATGTTTGCGATTACATCGAACTATGACCGACCACACGGTGTGATTCACACCTTTTAAGATAACAACAATATATTATAACATGAATATAAGTATTAATTTAACGTTGTTAGAAATATTATGATGTCAATTATAGCGTATACAAAAAAAAATATTTAAATATCACTGTAACAGTTATGTAACAAAACATTAATTTATTTAAACATTGAGAAGAACAATTTTGATATCTATAGTGAACCCTATGGATTTGGTCGGTTGTTTGGTACACAGCTAAAGTTTTTTTTTACAAAATATTTATTTACATTGGAAAAGACAATTTTATTTCAAGCAGGTGACACAATTTTAGGTTTTCGTTGCCTTTTTATAGAGAAAAAAAAAACGATTACATTATAAAATTTACAATAATAGTGTATCGATAACCTTTGGACTTGATTATATTAAGCTTTATATAAATGTAGTTCAAAATTGTACACATTTTACATAAGAAAACATGAGACAGAATTTTTTTTAAAGTAGAATCATTGTAAATATGAATCAATGTGCCTAAATATGAAAAAATCTTGTAAATTTATATAATTTTACGCGAAAGTGTAATTATCATATTGGGTTGATATATTTTTATTTGTTTACGTGTAGTTGTGCGAATCGAACCCTATAGTTGTTATATGAGCAACTTGCTAGTAGCATTTTGGGTAGCGTTAATAGTCCTAATATAGAATTGCAAAATAACTATCTATCCAACCCTATGGATTTGGTCGGGGATCCCCTTGTATTTTTGTAGATTGTTAGGCCTTATTATTATCATTTCTTTTCATAAATCTTGTACGTACTTTCTCTCTTTTTTTTTAAATTAGTATTTTAACTTTTAGCTAGCTTTATTTCTCTCTATTCACGCATATATGTATTTATTTATTAAAAATCGGGACCGGAGTTTCAATTCACTTCAATTATATTTCATTTCATGATATTTATCATGCGGGTACTTTATACACATACATATGGGGCCCTCTTTTACTTGGGTATTATAATCATTTTATTTTATTGGTACATAATTTTTTTTCCATACTATATCAAGGTAATAGTGTACCTTGGGTTGTGCGTACAACCTTGAGGTCTACGTTTTTTAAGTCACTTTTAAAGGACTCCAACAATTGTCACAGAGGAAAACTATGTTCGCACCATGATCCAACGAAGGATGTGACCTCAATGTATCAATATTAAGGGTAACAAATTTAAGACTTCTCTGGTCCCTAACAGTACTAATATGAGTAAACTCATGTACATCAATTGTACTGAAGGCGTTGTTCCCTAGTACCCGTAACTCCTTATTTTATCATCCTATCACAGAAGCATACCCTGCTTGAAGACTATATGCTTTACCAGTGATGGACATTCCCGTATCTCTCCATTACTTATTGTTCAATGTCATATTTTCTTTTATTTTTATTATTGCCATAAATACTTATTTCTTCTTTATTCCTTCATTACCTTGTTCTTTATTTATATACTTTCGTGCTCCACTTCTATATACTAACTTGCACCATTCTCACACATTTCAAGTCGCACAGTTTAAGCATCATCAATATTTGGGTGATAAGTCCAATATTTACAAAACTTAGTAACTAAATCATTCGTATTTACACGTTCGAACATTCCTTTCTTCCGTTCCTCATACCAACTACATGCTTTCTAATTTTTGTACAAATTAGATAACATTCTTATCAATAAATTTTCTTTGTCGGTGTTTAACTTTTTTTTGAAACATTATTATTAAAACCTCTCTTAATTACTTTATTCCTGATTATACTGTTATTTATTTATTATTTTCATCTATATAACAATACTATTATCATTTACTCATTTATTTTCCTATACTTATTATTTTTATCCCTATTACAATGTTGTGATTTATCCTACACCTGTTCATGTGTTGCATGTTGCTGTATTTTGTAAGATACGCTCATTGCATAACATTTTATAATATCATATTTTTAGAAACATCAGTACCATTCGTAAGAAATGGTTAGCAGACCCTTTATATTCACTGTGTAAAAATTGACTCTTGTTATATTTCCCTACCTAACTAGTTTCTTGGCTTTCAAAGGAAATAAAAAGTGTTATTTTAGCCAGAAAATATGAAAAATATAATTGATAATAAACTTTAAAAATAATCGAATCGTATGATCGTGCCTAATGTCAACATAACGTGTACAATTTATTACTACATAAGTAGTAGTACTCATATAAATGAGTGCGAGTAAAAAAAAATGTAGCTTAAACTGATATTTTTAATTTCTTATTTATTCAGAAGTCCACATTGTTACATCGTTAAAAGCTATATCACTTTTATATAGATCGAAAAATATTACTGAAAGTATGTTAATTATTATGTCGTGTATACAGAATAATTAAAAATCACATTATAAGAGTTATCAACTTTACACAACGATACATTAATTTATTTAAACATTTAAAAGAAAGTTTTTTATATTTTACATAAGTTATTATATAAATTTAAGATTTAATGCCTTTAACAAAATTAAAACTTATAATGATAGTGAAATGTTTCTAACTCTTTAAAATTTGGATTCGATAAAAAAAAATCAACGAAATGTATCACAGTGTTATTTTAAATCAAGTGCGTAAAATTGGAATCTGTTATTTTTTCATTAGTTGTTTGGACACAGTAAAAAAATAATACAAAACTATAACTGCATAAAAGGGAATATAAAGTGGTCTTGCGCATTAATAGAAGTGCCACATAATTGTTCAAAATTCAACTTAATTTTTAATATTGTATTGTTACGAGCTTGAGGTTCGTGACAATAAAAATTGCCGATAAAATTACCTAAATTAACACTTTAATTTACTTTACACAATTAAAGTTAAAACACTAATAATTTAAACACACTAATTCACTTAATTCCACTCCGAAGCTTCGCTTGTTTCGCCCAAATCAACACTGCCTCCATCGCATCTTGCAGCGCCTATATATTTAAATTAGCAAAGAAATATCCAGAATGTTCAAGTAAACACGCGGAAGGTATCGAGCGTTCGAGTTTCGACTAGGCGCTGTCAGTTGAGCGATTTGTGATGTCATTTTCTCAATGCTCCCCTCGCTCTCGTTCCTGACACTAGATGGCGCTAGTTGACTTATTCATGCAACACTGCCCCCTCCTAAGACATGCTCGTCCCGAGCATTATCGGTCCCATAATAACGCGCCAAGCGATCCACATGGACGATCTTAGGAGTCCCTCTTGCGCCTTTCTGTATCCGGTAGGTCACATCGTTGATCCTGGTTACAATCCGGTACGGGCCGTCCCATTTAGCTTGAAGCTTAGGAGATTTCCCTTTGCTGCGGACTGGATTGTGCAACCACACAAGTGAACCTTCGTCGAACCCTTTGTTGTTCATTTTGCGGTCATACCGGGTTTTCATTTTTTCAGACATTTGCTGGCCCGATTGTCTGACGTGCTCATAAACGTCATTCATTTTTTTCCGCAAGTCATTTGCATAATCGGTTATACTGCGTGGAGCATCGGGTGGTATCCCGGTGATCAGGTCTGCAGGCAGCCGTAATTCTCTTCCAAAGTTTGCGAAAGCTGGTGTCACTGCTGTACTTTCGTGAACAGAACTTCGATATGACAACAAAAACGGTTGTATGTGCTTGTCCCAATCTCGTTGCCGATTGTCTACAACTTTTGCTAGGTACCTCTCCAATGTCTGATTAAATCGTTCCACCATTCCATCAGATTGCGGGTGATAAGAAGTCGTTCTTGTTTTATGAGTACCCATAACTCGGCAAGTTTCCTGGAATATTTGAGACTCAAAATTCCTTCCTTGATCGCTGTGAATCTCTAAAGGTACTCCAAAACGACAGAAGACTTCATGAACTAGTTTATCTGCAACTGTTGAAGCTTCTTGATTTGGAATGGCGAAGACTTCTGGCCACTTAGTGAAGTAATCCATCACAACCATGAAATACTTGTTACCGCTTTCACTCTCCGGAAACGGCCCCGCCACGTCAATGGCTATTCTCTCCCATGGTGCACCAACATTGTACAACTTCAATGCACCTCTACTACGAGTCTGAGGTCCCTTTACAGCCGCACAACTTGTACATTTGCGACACCAGTCCTCGACATCGTTTCGACAGTGGACCCAGTAAAACCGTTCTCGGATCTTCAGTAGAGTTCGTTTAACTCCCAGATGGCCTCCTGAACAATCATTATGGTACAGCTGTAGAATATCCGGTACTTTAACTTTAGGGACAACCATTTGCAAATGACAGCTGTCTCCCCGAACGTTTTCCCATTTACGACACAGAACTCCATCCTGAAGCAGCAAGCTGTCCCACTGGGCCCAATAGCTTTTAGTGGTCGAACTCATCGCTGAGACGTCACTCCACTTGGGCTTGGGAGCACTGGCCTTTATCCATTCCAGAATCGGCTTGATGTCCGGATCTTCCTGCTGTGCATGTAGTAAGCTGTCCTTCCACTCGTTGCTGAGGTGGTCTGCCCTGAGCATCCTCACGGATACCACTTCCTTACTCTCTTGCCTAGTACAATGTTTGCAATCTTCAGGACAAGGTCTTCTTGACAATGCATCTGCGTTGCCATGAGATTTCCCGCTGCGATGTTCGATCTCAAAGTCGTATTCCTGCAGTAGTTCAATCCACCTCGCAACTTGTCCTTCTGGGTTTTTAAACTGCAATAGCCATTTTAGTGCAGCATGGTCAGTTCGTAAGTGAAATTTTCGTCCCAGAAGATATTTGCTAAAATGTTGCAACGACTTTACCACAGCTAGCAATTCGCGTCTTGTGACACAGTAGTTCCTTTCCGGTTTTGACAACGACTTGCTGAAGTACGCTATCACGACCTCTTCGGTCACCATTACGTTGAGACAACACACCGCCAAGTCCTATATCACTTGCGTCTGTGTCAACTATAAATTCTTTGCTTGCATCAGGGTATCCCAAAATAGGTGTTTTGCACAGACGGTCCTTGAGCTCCTGGAATGCGATGTTACAACTTTCATCCCAGCAGAAATGTCGCTTCTCCTCGGTTAGCTTATGCAGAGGTTTGGCTATATCTGCAAAGTTCTTCACAAAACGTCGGTAATAGGAGCACAAACCCAAAAATGCTCTAACCTGCGTCTTGTCTTTTGGAACCGGCCAATCCTTTACAGCTGCGATTTTCTCTGGATCCGTGCGGATACCTTCTTCCGACACTACATACCCCAAAAAGTTGACTTGCCGTTTGAATAGTGAACATTTCTTCGGACTCAACTTAAGGTTGGCACTCTTAATCTTCATGAGCACGCGTTCCAGGTTTTGAAGGTGTTCCTCAAACGTACGGCCCACGATGATGATGTCATCCAAGTAGACCAGACAGGCATCGCCAATTAGCCCGGTAAGTACAAGTTCCATCAGCCTTTCAAACGTTGCTGGAGCATTGCACAACCCAAACGGTATTACTTTGAATTGCCACAGACCCTTTCCCGTCGAGAACGCAGTTTTCTCCTTGTCCTTAGGGTCAATTTCAACTTGCCAGTAGCCACTTTTTAGATCCAGCGTGCTAAACCATTTTACTCCTGTAAGCATGTCCAGCGTGTCATCAATTCTTGGCAAGGGATAGCTGTCCTTCTTTGTAACGTCATTCAGACGGCGGTAATCAACACAGAACCGCATGCTGCCATCCTTCTTCTTTACCAGTACCACGGGTGAACACCATGGACTAGATGAAGGTTCAATAACACCATCCCTCACCATTCCCTCAATCATGGTTTCCACTTCCTTTTCACGTGCTACCGGCAATCGTCTTGGCCGCTGACGGATAGGCAACTCTTCACCTGTGTTTATTTTGTGTTGAACTAAACCAGTCTTTCCTATGTCCGCATCGTTTGATGAGAATACATCGGCGTACTCGAGTAACAACTTCTTCGCCTTCACCAATTCGTTCGGGGACAGAACACTGCGACAGTCTTCCAAAAGTGTGGTCACTCTCGTTTCTGAATCCTTGCTGGGGGTCCCACTCGATATATATTGGCACTGACGTAACCAATCCACTTCCTCACAAGTACCAACCAGTGTACCTTTTTCTATAACCTGTTCCCGGTCGCAAAGGTTCAGCACACGTACTCCTGAGATGTCAGTGGTCCTGACCAAGGTTCGAGCTACTTTCCATGGAAGGTCATTGTTTACCCTTTCCACAAGTACACAACACAAGCTTGCCCAGCGTTTCGTGGAAGACTAACCGGAACAATCGTTTCCGATCTCGGCGGAAGAACAATCTTCTTGATGCTGTACACGTTCCCTGGTAACGCACCTTCCATAAAAAGTTCCTCCTGTCCACATTTCAAAACACCTTGCTTAACGTCGATCTCACAACAATTATTCCTCATAAAGTCTAGGCCTAGGATGCAGTCGTCCATTATATCAGCCACGATGACATTATGCAGGTAGATCACGTTGCCTAGCTTCAACTCCATCTCCTTCTCTCCACGGACGGGTATACGCTGACCGGTGGCTGTTACCAAATTAATGCCTTCTCGGTTGTATGCGGAGTCCCCAAGGAACTGGCTTATAAGTTGGGAACTAACAACCGTACGAGAGGCTCCAGTGTCTATGGTCAGTTTACACGGCATTCCGTTGACCTCGCCCTTGATGATTAGACTGTTCCCATCATGGGTTTGTGAGATCGAGATCCTTGGGGCTCTTTTAACATCAGCCAGCACCCGCCCCGCAGTTCTGGCTTTTACTCGTTTCCCTGCTGCTGCAGGGCGGTGCTGTTGGCCGCACTACCCTCCTGAGATCGTACACCTTCCCTTTCTAGGGTTCGCTTAGGGCAGCTGGATCGAAGATGGCCCTTTTCCCCACAGCCATAGCACCTAGGGCTGTATCCTCTGTTGCGGTCGCGAACTGTAGCTGCTGCAACCTCCCTGATGCGATGGGAACGATGATCCTGCCACACGGCTTCCACCTCCAGTGCATGGGCCAAGGCGTTCTTAAGCGTGTCGTGGTGCCCGAGTCTCACAGCAGCTCTGACTTCAAGGTCGCGGATGCCGTCGATGAATGTCTGAACCAGGTTCCCTTCAATGAGCGCAGGTACAGACGGGTATGCTTTTCGAACCATCTTCTCCACCTCAAGGGCCCACTGCTGCAGGTTTTCGTTGCTGCGCTGCACGCGATCTTTAAGCTGCGCGCGAAAGACGTGTTCCAGATGAGCGTCGCCATATCTCGCTTCTAAGGCCTCAAGAAGCTGCTCATAGGTCACTTTCTTACCGAGAGCTTCCAACACAGTTAAGGCTTGGTCGCGCAGGCCTAGGGTGAGTGCAGTCATGGCTTGGCTTTTATTCCAGCCGTTCGCCTCCATGACGGCCTCGAACTGGATTTTGTAGGCCGACCAGGAAGAGGTACCGTCGAACGGTGGCACCTTGAACCCACGTAGCGAAGGTGTTGTAGCTACTACGGGAGCTGTAGCTCCATCTCCAAGTTTGAGTTCGTCCAGTGATTTCTTCATGTCAGCCATTACGTTGTCAACCCGATTGTTCACTTGGTCGATTCGGGTTTCAGCTTTCGCGATTTGGGTTTCAGCTTCCGACAGGCGGTTGTCATGCTGAGCAACCCTATCCTTCACCTCCCTTATCTCTTTCCCGAATGTAGCGTGAAGGTCCTTAATGAGGAGCATCTGCTGTTCCGACCGACGGGCCTGTTCCTCCTGTCGGCGGGCCTGCTCCTCTTGTCCGCCCCGCAGCTGTTCTTCCAATCGGCGGGCCTGTTCCTCCTGTCCGCTCTGCAGCTGCTCTTTCAACTGACGGACCTGTTCCTCCTGTCGGCGAGCCTGCTCCTGCAGCATCACCATCAGAGCACCTAAGTCAGGTGCTGCAGATGTAGGAGCTACCGACGGGCCTGCAGCCGGTGGCTGGCCCTCCGACGTCTGCGACGTTGCAACACCAAATCTTCGTTGGTCCGTCTCCTGCTGGCGTTGACTTCGGGTACGAACACCCTCCGTTTCCTCCTTAGGTAAAATCGGCATGATTTTATCCCACTTCTGACACCAATTGTTACGAGCTTGAGGTTCGTGACAATAAAAATTGCCGATAAAATTACCTAAATTAACACTTTAATTTACTTTACACAATTAAAGTTAAAACACTAATAATTTAAACACACTAATTCACTTAATTCCACTCCGAAGCTTCGCTTGTTTCGCCCAAATCAACACTGCCTCCATCGCATCTTGCAGCGCCTATATATTTAAATTAGCAAAGAAATATCCAGAATGTTCAAGTAAACACGCGGAAGGTATCGAGCGTTCGAGTTTCGACTAGGCGCTGTCAGTTGAGCGATTTGTGATGTCATTTTCTCAATGCTCCCCTCGCTCTCGTTCCTGACACTAGATGGCGCTAGTTGACTTATTCATGCAACAGTATTATAATTGTTTTTTTTTTTTGTAGGTAATAAAATATTTGATAATGAAGTATATTGTGAATAATCTGATAAATAATTTCAACTTAATTATATGTAAAATACAGAATATTTAATATCTAACTTTAAAACCATAATAGCAAAAAAACCAATCTCAAATTGTTAAATAAAGTTTGAAATAGGATTAAAATCACATAGGTGCGAAGTTACCTCATAATTTGTTCTTTTCGGCTCAATTTTTCTATCTTCTTATCGGTTAAGGCTTGCAGGAAGTTTCTTCTATTTTTCTTAAATTTGTGGTCTCACCATCTAATTCGTTTAATCTTCATGTAATATTTGAAGCTGTCATAATATTTGTTTCTGAAGTTGATCTTTCCCGTTTTTTCCGTAACATTTTTCTTCTTTTTCTAATAGATTTTATTAGCATATCTCCTTAAAGAAATAATAACCTTGTCGCCTCTTCTTATGTCTCCGTTTCGGCTTACTTGTCACATCCGGTAGTGTCAATTCGATAGTTGAAAATTGTTCCTTTAGTTTTATATTAATTTTTCCATTTTTCTTTAACTATTTACGCAGGCCGCGGCGGTGCGCGTGCATTGTCGCCGCGCACCGCCTGGCAGGGTCGCCATGTAATGTTGTACGGTTGTTAAATAAAAGGAAGACGTGTTTCTCTACTCAAGACTTTAATTATACTGTTATTATTCTACACTTAACACAAATATATATAATTTCGTGGAGCCACACTACAGTAACGCCCTCGCCGCATCCGCCGCGGCGTAGCTCTGTGAAAGGACTTAGACGGTGCGACGGGTCGATATTTACCCGCGTTCTAATTTGCAACGTGCACAATGAGCACTGGTAGTTTCCAAAACCCACACAAAATTAAAGAACATGCATGCTTATCCAGCTCATTTCTGTCACGGTGCAGCTGTGAGCTGGCCGGCGAGATCACTACACCTAACACCTCAAGACTGCAGAAGAAGCACAAAGTGTTAGTGATTTAAAGTAGCGTATAATAGAAAATAGTGATAGAGACACGCTTCGAAATTTAATAAAAAAATTACAAAGACGTGCCACTTTGTGTTATAGAAACAGTAGACAGTTTAAATAATTACTGCAATATCGCTAAAAGGGTAAATTTTAATTTCCTATTTAGTGATAATTGTTCATGAAATATTATTTATATAATAAATATAATTATATAATAAATTAAATTTAATGCTGCATTTATAGGATAGGCATAAAAAATATAATTAGAAACTGTTTATGAATTCTTTACAATGTAACATACAATTTAACATGTAACTAGCCTGTAAATACAACGACGGCCCGCGAGCGCACGAGGCGAGGCCGCGACCGTGCAGGATACTCGCTGAGCCTCGCCTTCCCTCGCCTCGTCTCGCGTGCTTTCGTGCTCGTGTCGGTTTCTGGTGCGCGAGTCAAAGGGTTCGTTCAGTCTACCGCAAGAAGTTTTCGCGTGCAGTATATTCGGTTATCCTACTACCATGTGGAACCAAGAGAGCAAACTCAATATTCTTGATTTTATCAAAGTGAACCTATTTTGTGGGAGCATCGTTATCACAAAGACGAAAATCCACCCGTCCGAAATCATGCGTCCATCTCCTCGCCGTTCCTTACCGTAACTGAATAAACGAAAATGTACAAGGTAACACTCGTGAAAGCGCTTTCTCGTGCGAGAGGCATGACGAGTGCTCTCGTCGAGAGTGTACAGCCGCCATAAAGGTAAGATCGAAATCACAAAAATAATAATCTGAAACGAAAAGTTTTCGGTTCCGGCGGGAGTGGGTTCGGCTGCACTCGGTCGGCACGAGTGTGTGTCGCAGCCGAATAAAAAAAAAAACACGTATTAATAAACGCCGAGTATGCATGCGTAATGCACGTCATGTAACGTATCAGCTTTTTGCGTTCTAGAATGCGGCTGAAGTTGCTGGATTTTAAGTGACATGCATACCAAAACGAACAAATGCAGCGTTGTCTTTAATACCGCAACATTGAATAGCACTTATGCATATAATAATAACAGCCTTTATTTCGACATTACCATTCCGTATGACGAGAACCTCGTGAGAGCCGAAACAGATAAGCGAACAAAATATCTGGACCTGGCTCACGAGGTGACCGACATGTGGGGTGGTTGGCGACCTAAATTATTCCTGTAGTCGTCTCTGCGAATGGGCTAATCCCAGTCAGCCTCTCGGGTCATCTGAGGCGACTGGGACTCCGTGACGGACCGCTCCGGGCTCAAATGCAGAAGGCGGTGCTCCTCGATACCGCCCGCATCGTCCGCCGGTTTCTTTCCCTTTCCTCCTAACCCTCGGCTGTTTGGTCTCCTCTGCCGAGGGCTTCCATCTGGTTGGATCTTTACTTATTTGTGTATTTTTAGTATTTTATTGATATTTATGTATATTTATCTTTTCATTTCAATTTATAATGATATATTTATAGAAACCAACCAGATGAGAAAACTATACAGAAACCCCTATAGCCTTTATTTCAGACATTATTCCATTTACAGTATCTATCTAGATTAATCTATATCTAACACTGGATTATATATTATATATTATATATTATATTTACACTCTCAACGCTTAACTATTGTACATCGACAACCCTGTCTGTATGCCATTTATTGGCAAAGGCCTCCCCCAACCTTTCCCATTCTTCTCTAACCTTAGCAGTTCTCGTCCACATGCCTCCCGCTACGGCTTTAATATCATCCTCCCATCTTCTACATGGTCTACCTTTTTTCCTTTTTATTTATTTTATTTTTTATTTATTTATTCTCTATTGCATCCTTAACAAAAGAATACAAAGGGCGGACTTAATGCCTTGAGGCATTCTCTACCAGTCAACCCATGGAGTGGTGAGAGTTTGACGTAGGTGTGGCAATATAGAATAAGATAACACAATACGATAATTAACTACATAATATATACAAACTACTAATAAATAAACTATACATATATGATCTATCCTTACATATATACAAATATATAAATAAATGGATATACATACAATACATACATAATTAGTATATACAAATGACTATGAATATATACGTCTGTTCGGCAATACATATTAAATAAATAAATGAGTCATGTAGAATGCGTTGTCTTTAATAAATGATCACGGACCAACTTTTTAAAAGCGTACTTATTGGGTGCTTTTCTGATGTCATCGGGCAAGGAGTTCCAAAGGCGTGTAGCCTGAACTGTGAAGGAGTTACCATAGAACTCAGTGAAGTGAACTGGAGTACAGATTTTGTTGTTAGAAGAAGAGCGTAGGACCCTATCATGAGATGAGGAAAGATAATGAAATTTACTCTTAAGATAAGAAGGCGAAGATGGATCATTTAATATGGAAAAAAGTACAAGTAATATTCTGGAGTTGCGCCTCTGCCGGATTGTAAGCCAATTTAGCTTAGATCTGTATTGCGAAATATGATCATACTTACGGAGCCCAAAGATAAATCTTATACAGTTATTGAGGAGGCGTTCCAGCTTGTTCAGAAGATCTTGGGACAGGTCTGGGTAACACACATCTGCATAATCAATTATGGGTAATATAAGTGAATGGACAAGCATGATCTTAGATTTTGTGGGGAGAAAATGCTTTAAACGATACAGAGAGCATAACGTGGCAGTGACTTTACGACTCACATCTGAAACCTGAGTTCTCCAATTCAGCGTGCTGTCGATGTGAAGGCCAAGATTTCTAACAGAATTATTGAATGGAATTGTAGAATTATCATAGTAAATAGGAGGTAAGTCTGTCAGATTAATCTTAGCCAGCATCCTTGAGCTACCCACCAGTATAGCTTGGCATTTCAAGGGATTGACCAAAACCCCATAACGAGTTGACCAATCCCTGATAGCTGCTAAGTTGCCGTTAAGGTTTTTGATCCCATTATGGATATCCCCAATCTCAGTTTGCACATAAAGCTGAAGGTCATCGGCATACAAATGGTACGAGCAGTCGATGATGGAAGTAATGAAGTTTATAAAAATTGAAAACATTATAGGAGAAAGAATACCGCCTTGCGGTACACCAGCATCCACATCAGCCCACGCTGAGGACAGTTGCCCCACACTGACTGACTGCTGTCGACCGCGAAGATAAGATGTAAACCAATCCAATTCAGTAGGGCCAAAATTCAGGTGAGACAGTATGGAAAGAAGGATTTCGTGATCGACTGTGTTGAAAGCATTTGAGAAATCAACTAGTACCAGTACTGTTATTTTTTTTTTCTTCCATGCCTTGTTTAATATTATCAATAACATTAATTAATGCAGTAGTGGTACTATGACCAGGACGAAACCCAGACTGATATATACTCAGTAGGTTATGTTTCGAAACAAAAGTAGAAATTTGCTTGTAAACACAGGATTCTAAAATTTTGGAAAGAAAGGGTAGAATGGATATTGGACGAAAATGATTGGGAAGAATGGGAGTAGGAACTTTTGGGAGAGGCTTTACAAAAGCCCTCTTCCAAAGATTAGGATACTGACCTGAATCAAGGGAAAAATTGATTATATGGGTAATTGCCGGGAGAAGGTGCTCTAGTATAAATACTACCATATGTCTACTGATCTCGTCGTAACCCACGGCCTTGGACTGGATTGCTAAAATTGACTTTTTGACATCATCCTCAGAAACAGGAGAAAAACTAAAGGTAGGAATGTTAGGAATTTGCATAGAAGCAATGGAAGCCATAGTTTGGGAACGAATTGCAGAGTCCAGTGCTTTTACAGAAGCGAAATGTTGGTTGATTTTATCAAGTGACAGAGAAGGACCACAATCCAATGTAGCTGGTCTACAAAGACCGAAAGATTTTAGGAATTTCCACACTAAAACTGGAGAAGAGTTATTAATACAGTTATGGAAATATCGGCGTTTAGCTGCACGTACCATATGATTACACCTATTCCTAGCTGCTTTAAAAAATAACCAATTTTCTTCGGTTCGATTTCTCTTGAAACGAAGAAAAGCACGATTTCGTCTAGCCATTGCCATCCTTATGCCCTCTGTCATCCAAGGGGCAGGGGGACGCTTCAATCTAACCTTGTGAACAGGAGCATGAGCATCATAAAGGCTAAGAATATTGTGGTTAAGGATAGTGACTTTATCGTCAACAGTAGATGCTGCTATTAAGGAGGCTAGATCGAGATTAAGAGCGTCATTCCTAAGCTTGACAAAGTCTATTTTAGAAAAACTGCGAAGATGCATTACAGTAGGGGAATATTTAGGAGGTTTAAGCTTATACGATGCATAAATTAAGTCGTGGCGTGAGAAACCCAAAGCGGGTAACTGTCCATGCGTCATTACATGTTCAGGAGAAGCAGCAAGGATTAGATCAATCAATGAGTCATCAGTTCCGATATTATGATGAGTAGCCTTTAAAGGGAGAATAGAAAGATTAACCGACTCAATAATTGAAAGAAACCTTTTGGAACGAGGGCAGTTTTTCAACAGATCAGTATTGAAATCACCCATGATTATACAGTGAGTGTACTCAGAACAAATATCAACAAGAGCCATATCTAAAGTGGCGAAGTAGTCGGTAGATGGGGGGCAATACACTACCCCTAGAAGCATCCTGATGCCCTTGACATCGAGTTCCACAAATAAAAACTCAGAAGAAGCGGAATAGCAGGAGGGAGATGCTAAGACAATTTTATAAGGAATTGATGCATTTAGGTAGATTGCTACACCACCTCCACCTTTTCCAACACGATCATTCCTAACAAGTACAAAGCCGGGTAAGGGATATAAAGTTGATGGTAAAGAAGGTTTCAGCCCACTTTCCGACACTAATATAGCATGAATATACTCGGGGGAAAAATGAAGCTTCAAGTTCGGAATAGTGGCTCGGGATACTTTGAGCGTTAATATGACATATCGCTGCTTTGCACGAATAACTGCACAATCCAAAAACACACATTTTACAGGGTAGCTATTTGAAAATTAAACAAAATATTTACTGTCATAACTTTTCATGTTTTTGATCATTAGAAGAGTAGAATATATAAATCGAAAGTATATTAATCAAGGTTTGATTATAATCTAAAAATTCAGGTTTTGAGCTGCGAATACCTTAATTAATAATTAAAAACTATGACTTATTCGACTTGTTACAAAATGAGTTTTGGTATATTATCATGAATAGGAACATAAATCAAAATAATACATATGAATAGTTCTCAATTTTAGTTTTACAATGGCATAACTGGTAATATGATCTACAAGATATTAAAAAAAATCTGTAATAATGACACAATTACGATAAAGATAATATTAATGAAAAGTGTGTTCAAACACAAATCAATTTATTTGTTTTATGCTGAAGCCTTCGGAACGATTTTTTCTGTAGAGTAACACATTTCTGTTTATCATATTTAGAGATTAAACAAACCTGTAGAAAAGTATTTTTATTATTATTTATTATTATTATAGTCCACATTTTATAACAATTTGCAGTATGTCTATTACTGTCATCAAGCTACCAGTACGCAGATTAAAATGATCACGTTAACATTAAAATATTAGGAATCACAAACATAAAAGAAATCGAACCAACAATACCTATCTATTACGCTTCTTAAAAGTAATTAGGAAAAATAACATTGTGAACCATGAACATAAATAAAATTCTAACAAAGTTTTGCTTTTTAAAAATATTTAGGAACATTATGAACCATAAACATAAAAAAAATCAACAAACTAAAAATAATTAGGAACATGATGAACCATGCTTAAACATAAAAAAATAACAAACTTGTGTTTATTTTAAAAATAATTCGGTTAATTAAAAACAATAACCAAAAAAAGTCTATCAAACATTGGACAACTACCGCATAATCAGCCTTCTTCAGGTACACTTAATAATAAAAATTAGAGATTCTCAAAAAACGGTTTATAAAATCTTGGTACAATATTTTTCCTAATAAGGTCTAGCAAACCCTTCTTCTTCTTCTCACATATTGGGATTTTTTCTCTGTATGCCTTTTTAACAGTGATATTATTGGCAGTGTTTCTTGTCTTACCAATTTTATCTATCATGACTGTTTTAAACTCTGTGTCCTCGTACGATGTTTTATAGGAAAAACAGTAATTAGAGTCATTAGATTCCACCTTTAAAATTTTGACGTCTCCTAGCTTTAACGTTTCGTTGTCCATATTCTTAGAAAAATTTTTGCCTATCGACGAAGCCAACGCTTTTATATCAAAAAAATATTCGTGTATTAATTCATTTACTTGATAGGCTTTACCAGATTTTTTAGCATTTCTTATAATGTGCACATACTGGTCAGGTGTATATATGGGTCCAGACTTTAGAGCTCTACCTACTCCTCTTTCAATAAGGGAGTGGACATTATCACCCTCATTTTGAGTGTGCCCTTTTATTAAGTATTTGTGGGTTATTGAATTAATAAAATCGAGATGGTAAACTGCATATACATAAAGAGCTATTATGTACTTTTGCTGGCCTCAGCAATTGTCGGAATAAAAAACTATATCTAATTTTGAGTCTAGTTCTTCAGCTTTGAACTTTAAATTCTGTATGTATTTAAGCAAACAAGATCCTATTTCTATAGCACCGCGTTTAGCTTCACCTTCATACCAGACATAACATGCAGTGTCTTTAGATTTGATATCGCATATTGTGAAATTATACGTATTTAATTTTGATACGTAATAAAAGTTTGATGCATCTCCTCTAGGACAAGGCATTGCAGCCTGAAGATCATAAACTGCTACAATACAATTATCAGGAGTAAATTTTTTATCATCTTCTTTATTTTGCCTTGACAAATCCTTCTCTTTTAAATGCCTATCAAACTTTTCTTTCGGTTCTACCTTATCGTTTTCTGTGGCATTACTGTATGATGTACAGTCCTCACACTGATCTTTTTTTGGTTGGAAAAAGCTAATGTTGAATTCGTTGTTGAAGATCCTGTAATACATAAGGTAATTGGCGCTTGGTAGACTTTTTGACTGACAGTCGAGTTCGTAATTCCTATGTAAGTCTGCTACAGTTTTCCCCACCATCAATATAAAGCCTTTTTGTGTCTGCACGACAGTAGTGACTTTCAATTTTTGGAATTGAGTTGATGTGTTGAATTACACTTTCTTTAATAGCCGGATCTAAATGAAAATGTTGACTGTGTTTGCCACGATTATCCAAATCTAACATTCCACATGAATTCTGCTTCTTTTGAATAACAGTTCGGATAAAGGCATCGGTTATATCTAGCGTAGCTTTAAAAAATACTTTACACACTCGAATTCTCTCATTATCAATGGTCAAATAAAAAGCGTTGTTTTTCCCTCGGTTACTGTTATGCATCTTGTATGAGTATCGTGGTTGAATGACGGAAAGATGGCGTAAAATAAACTCCCGTTGCCTTTGCAGATCTCCCATGCCCCAAAAGCTTTCAAAAATTTCTTTGCGCTGTGATTCTGTAATGTTTTGTGTACATTTTTGTTTGCATTTATCAGTACATGGTGTTTTGAGAGACTTTGCAGGCACAACGGTTTTTCCCTTTTTAGAATTGGATATTTATCAGAATTATTTACCAGAGTTTCTTAGGATTTTTGCCTTGTTACGCAAACAGTTATTGGGTGTAGATTTTCTTTTCCGTCCTTTATTTGAGCTGATATTATCGATACAACCAAGATGTGTAGAATTGGTATCAGCAGTAAGTTCTAAAGAAGTTGGAGGTGTAGAACATGAAGTTGAAGCTACTGGCTCAATCGAATCATTGCGAGAAATATCTTCTTCGATGCAGGTAGCTCTTGTAAGAAATGTGTTATTGTCTACCCTAGACTGAACCACTGCTGTTAAACGTTCATTATTCAATTCATCGTCTGATGAACTCTCGGAATCTAAGGAACTAGATCCATCGCTTGAGCTGGATGAACCAATTCCATCGCTTGAGCTGCTACTAGATTCTGTTTGCATGGGGCTATCGGCATAGGTATAGGTGAACTTGTTTGGTTTATGGTGAAAACATCGTTTCTGAAATTGTCATATTGTTTTTCATTTAAATCTACTCCACTCAACAAATTTTTAAAAACTTCTCGGTTTTTATTTTTCAAAAGAGACCTCTTTGTAGAACAGGGTGTATCGATATCTACATAGTCAGGATCCTTCACACTATCATCTGAACAAAAGTCTTCACTAACATTAGATAAATCTTTATTTTCAATATTATCGTTAGGCTTGGGAGATAAAATGAACTGTTCCTTTTCAGTGAATTGTATGGAAGTTGAAGTCGTAGGTATTTCATTCTGTATAACAGATTTACTATCTTGTTTGAGATTCCGGATTATTTGTAGGGTACGGGGATTCGGCACTGTAAATAATAAGAACATTTCATAAAATAACGAACCACGCCATACTATGCCATGGCATGTCATGCCAGAACAACATCACAATACAACACACCACACCACACCACTCCATACCACACCATGCCATGCCACACCACACCGTTCAGTCCTATCATACTACAACACAACACAACATAGCATCATGCCTGTAATACCCGAAGCCGGCTATGTTTTTTCTGCTGTTCATCGGCATAATTTCTAACGCCGAGTTGCTAAATTAAGAATGTTCTAAATAAGAAATGACGATTACCCCGTTTGCTGCTTGAACCAGGATTCGAACCCGGGACATCGCGGTTAAATAAGCCACGCAAGAGGCAGCAAAAAAAAACACCAAAACACGTTATAATTACATTATATCGTTAAAAGTAACTTAACTTGCTTTCGGTTCTAAATTGTTTAGCTTTATTTTTAAGCAATAATAACCTATTTCATAAACATGTTAAAACATTTTGTTGTTTCTATCTTCAAGAAACAAATAAAACTTAATAAGTATTATTGTCTTACTTACTTTTTCATGAAGAATGTTGTAGCACTAAATGCAGCACTTTTTAAGAAAAAAAAAAAGACGAAAACAGTCACAATTTTAACTTAAATAATCAATCAACTCAAAATGAATGAATATTGCAGAAAATATTACTAAACTTTACAATTTAAACACACGATTATTTGGTAATGTGCTATTATTCCCGAAAGTTTTGACGTAGACACGCGAAAACAGTAATAGCTACTGGCGATCGTCGACTATTGCACAAATATGGCGTGATAAATCAACCAATCACATAACGACATTTTTACGCGCCACTACGTCAGTTTTGCCGTTATGAATGTGAGTCTTACTGACCATAAAATATGGACTATTTTGCAAGTGACTGTGTTATAAACCAGTATTTTCAATATTTTGGTTTGTGCGGTTATTCGTGCAAAGCAGCGATATGTTCACAGAGTTGTTAAAAGGCGTAAAAACTCCTTTGAGTAGTTCGTGTAAATTAAGCACGCTCTCGTTGAGAGAATCATTACAAGAGTGAAATGACAAAGTAGAAGAATCATTTGCAGAGCTAAACGACTCAACATCAGACATATTACATATACTAAAATAATAAATAAATTAAATAAATATATAAAAAAATAATAATAAAAAAATAAAAAATAAAGTAAGTTATGTAAACTATAACTATTAACTAACAAATTACTAAACATAAACATCACCAACCCATCAGTTAACTGTTTACAGAGTAAACTTAATATAAATAAAATTTTATATGCAAACTTATGATCTAAAATATCTAAAGTGGCAAAAATAATCTTGATTAATAATAAAGTTCCTAAGTAGATATCACAAAAAAAAAAAATTACAGGAAAATGTTTACCAAGAGAAAATCGATTAAAGCAAAGTATAAGATCGACGCTGGCTGTATGATTCATGTGTCCTTTGTCTATAAAAGGAAAAAAAAGTAATACATAGTTGTCATTGTCAAATCAAACAAATCAAAACCCAAAATTTAACAAAAAAAAAAAAATTAAATTAAAAATATGTGGTAGGTAAATTTATAAAAAGATAAGTATTGTTACCAATATCAAGCATAGTATAAACAAACCTACCAAGTAAGAAACCTCAGCCAAGAAACAAAGGAAATTGAACCCAAGCAAGTTATGTATTACAAGATAAAATCTCATTAAGTTTATATTTAGAGAAATAAAAATTCCTATGCAGACTGTACTATTAGAAGAAAACAACTTAAAAATAAAATTGCTATTATACTGCTGTAAAAAAGTGACTTATGACTAGGTACAGTACAGACAATATTGTTCTGTGCTACAGTCATTACAACCAAGAAGATGCAGGACTATAAACACTTAACTAAATATATGTAAATCAATAATATAAAACAGTGGATTACAAAAATAAAGGATACCTAGGAATACCATTATATGTAAATTAAGCAAGCTATTTTTTAGCAATTAAACGGCGGGACCTTTTAGAATCCTCTTTCTGCACCACCACATCAACTTGATTGCGAGGAGAAGTCTCACACAGAATTTTTGTGCTTGAAGAACTTTGCAGTGCTTGTATGGGTTTCTTTACACTATTAGTGATACTGCTGTTAGGGGCCATACTAAGACTTGCTGATGAAAAATCAACAGGAAACTGTTGAATGAGAGTATCAATCTCCTCTTCAATGAAGATTTTTGCCCGTTCATTATTGGGAAGTTTGATGAAAATTGCTCCATCTAAGGTCCACACATTCTTCATTCCAAAATGCTTGCGGGCTTTTTTAAGTACAGATTGCCTCATTTTAGTTAAAAACTCAGACACAGATATTTGAGATCCCCTTAACTTAGTTTTAGCTTTCCACACTTCAGACTTTGTGTTATGCTCATGAAATTGTACAAGAATTGGACGTGAACGACCATCCTTTTGAACACCAATTCGATGACAACGTACTAAGGCCACATTTGTAACATGTGGGATACCCATTTTCTTATGTATGATACCCAGTATTTCTTGTTCAATATTAACTTCTGGGGGAGTCAGAGATCCCATTAAATAGAAGGATATTCTGTCTGTGCTGCATATCAATAGCATCAATTGACTTAGTGCAGGCTTGAATTTGTTGCCGAAGGAGATTGAGCATGGAGCAAACGACGTCCTTGAATTCATAAAACTCCTCGCGGAGTTGATTAAGAGAGGGATTAGTAGGTGTGGAGGCAGCCTTTAACCTGTTTTCAAATTCAGCCATTTTGCGACTCCAGCTTCCTTCAAGTTCTCTTTGCATGACCTCCACATCAGTTACTCTTGCCATTTCTTCCAATATTTGCTGTGATATTAGTGAACACAAAGTGAAGTGCTAATGAATGATATAGTTTGCAAAAACAAAGTGACACTAATGGGTGGTATGTGAATGTCACAAATATTTTATCTGGACATATATTTCAATAGGACTTCAAAAGAAAAGGTAATAAAGATGTAATTTATATGTAAATATAGTCCAAACACTGGTTTAAAATAATTTTAAAGTATATAAAATATAGGAGCTAATAAGTCAGCTGTTACTTGTTACACACCTACCCACGAAAAAAAAAAAACATTATATGACCTGTAAACCAATTCATTATCGATTTCGACCATTTCTCCTTTCCTCTAATTATATGGCCTGACCATTTCCATTTTAACTTTTTTATTATTATTGTTACATCTTTTGTTTTTGTATGTTTCCTTATGGTTTCGATTCTTATTCTATCGGATAGTCTTTTCCCCGCCACACTCCTTTCCATAGAGTTTTGGTATGTTTCTAACTTTTTAATGTGTGCTTTAGTGAGTGCCCAGGTTTGGCAGCCATAAGTGAGTATAGGTAGTATGCTGGTATCAAAGAGTTTCCGTTTGATGGTTATTTTAGTGTCGTTATTTTTCATTATTTCTTTTAGGCTCCAAAATTGTTTTGAGGCATTTCCAATTCGTCTGTTAATTTCTTTTGAGGTTAGATTTATAGGAGAGATTATCTGGCCCAAATAGATGTACTCATTAACATATTCAATCAGGTTATTATTGATCAGAATAAGTACTTCCTTGCCATTGGTCATAGTCTTGGTCTTTAATGTGTTCATGAGCAATCCCACATTGCCACTTTCTCTAACCAGGTCATTCAGCATCGCCTGCAGTCCGTCACTCGATGACGAGAGGATTATCAAATCATCGGCAAATCTCAAATGTGACCGGTTTTCGCCGTTAATGAATGGACAATCCACTTATCTCCCAGTCTAATTGACGAGACTTCTTCCAAAACGGCTGTAAAGAATTTCGGCGATAGCAGATCGCCCTGACGTACGCCTCTTCCTATTATAATATCTTTACCTTCCTTCTCTAGTTTTATCTCAGCCTTGCTGTTATCGTAGATATTGTTTAGTATTCTGATGTATTTATTTTCGATACCTTAGTTTTTGAGTGCCCGACAAATTTTATCATGCTCTATTGTATCGAAAGCTTTACTGTAATCCACAAAGCAGCAGTAAAAGGTTATGTTGTATTCATTGGCTTTTTCGAATAGTTGCTTAATGACATGAATGTGGTCTAAAGTTGAGTATCCGCTCCTGAAACCTGCCTGCTCTCTTGGTTGATTTTCATCCAACATGCTAGTTATTCTATAGAGTATAACTTTTGCGAAGATTTTATATATATTCGACAGTAGACTTATAGGTCTAAAATTATTAATGTTATTTTTATCTCCTTTTTCGTGTAGAAGTACTATTGTTGACGTTGTCCATTGGTAAGGTATTATCTCGCTTTGTAAGACTTCATTGAAAAGATGTTTGAGAATTGGTATCAGGTGGTTTCTATTTAGGATGAGGAACTCGTTACTTATGCCATCTAATCCTGGAGCTTTAGCTGATTTTGCTGGATTTTAAGTGACATGCATTCCAAAACAAACAAATGCAGCGTTGTCTTTAATACCGCAACATTGAATAGCACTTATGCATTGTGGCTACAAATTTTGTCGTAAAGAAAGTGGACCTAACTAGTCATTCTGTAATCAGGCTAGACACTGTCTGCCATGTAGTCAACGTATCGTAACGTCAATCCAGCTGAACGTCAGTAATTTGCATTCGTAAACGGCACTGTATCAAAAAACACTTAGCGCTGCAAGCATTACGAAGGTCTTTTGCAATACGCCTGTTTCTAAATGTTGGATGCAACGATGTATTGCCCGCTCCCACTTGGCTGTCTGGTGTCTACATAGCGACGATATTCATCGTGGGCATCGGCAGGCGTTCGCCTAATGCAAGAAATATGCATGCGTCGCGCTCGCATTTACAAATTTCATTCCTAGCGATTGTAGCCTATTCCACGCCGTTGAAGTTAATATCACCTAATTTTAGTTTTACACAATTGCTGTAGGATGAATCATTATTATGTATTCTTTTGGATATTTGGAAATGTTGCTTATCAGTTATATTTTGTCATATTTACAAACACTTTCTATAATAGCTTCTATTCCACTTACACAAAACACATTTCATTTTCCAGACGGAAAAAAGTCACCCAGTATTACACCAGACCAGAAATCAAGACCGTAGGACCAACTGCTATACGTGCTCTCCGAAGAACAGATGTGAAACACGGCCAATTTGTTGACTCTGTCGGCAGCTATGTAGAATTTCTTGACAAAAAAACCCAACAAAAGATTTTTAGTTCGACCCGAGCTGAGCTTAGATTCGAACCTGGGACCTCATGATCAGTAATCCTGTACAACCACTAGATCAACGAGGCACAAAAATAGTATTGTTACGAGTCGTATTTATTACACGTGTAAGACATCATCATCATTCATCATTCACAAGTCCACTGCTGAACATAGGCCTCCCCCAAGGTATACCACAAAGCAAGGGCCTGAGCCACCTGCATTCATGGACTTCCTTCGCCTACCGGTACAAGGCTGCCACTCGAGAACCTTTTTTCTCCAACGGTTGTCGGTTCTTCGAGCTATATGGCCGGCCCATTGCCACTTCAGCTTACTAATCCGTTGGGCTATGTCAGTCACTCTGGTTCCACAGCGGATATCCTCATTTCTGAGTCTATCACGCATAGAAACCCCGAGCATAGCCCTCTCCATAGCTCGCTGAGCGACTTTGAGCGGCCTATTAATTTTGAATTTATCTATGTATTACTTTATTTGTTTATATACTCTGTATTTGTAAGACCCGAAGATGGAATGTCTCATTTCCAGTAAAAAGGTGTCTGGTTTGATACACTCACTATACGAAGCACAGCAGTATTAAGCTACTATTTTACTAAGTGATGATTTTCTAAGTGTTGTACTATTGAGTGTCGGCGTGGGTCTCGTGCTCGTATGTTTGGTATTGTATGTAAAGGTGCTTGCGCGACTGACCAGGAAGAGCGTGGCGAGGAAGAGCCTCGACACGTCACGTGCGTCCTGCGCTGCGGCCAGCAGGCGCGTACACGGCACCGCCTGCTGCTGCTGCTGCTCGCACTGCAGGTGCTGCAGCAGACGCGCGGCCGTCGCCTGCACGTCCGGCGCGCGCTCGCTGGCCGCCGCTCGCCGCAGCACGTCGGCACTCCAGCTGCTCCACGGCTGCTGCTGCTGCCCCGCACACTCCTGTTGCACACACTACACATATACACACGGTTATTTTGCAATTAATCGGCCAAATTTGCAGACAAAGTTCAGAATAAGTAATATAGCAAATGATGAAGAAAAATTATAAATAAAAACTATATAAAAAAATTCTAATATTATGTTCCTTTAAAGGTAATTTTTTTAATAAAATTAATTTAATGTAATGCATTATTGATTTTACTGCGCACCCACATATTTTTAGGGGTCGGTCGGTAGGCAAAAACATTGTTGCCCATAAATTATATTAATTTGGGACAATTTCAAATAAAAGTAGAAACCTCATTAACTCGTTTTTTCTTCTTCTTTTATTTAGGGATTATCGTTAGTTAACATGTCAATCCAACTAAAACTAACTTAAAATCTATACATTTTCTATCAATCTGCACATACTCAATGCAATATCTGAGGTGGCGGCATGTAGGATGCCCTGCGCAATACTTATCTTGTACACATTTATCTTATATATCTTTACAAATAATTCCCTTGGCCCTCGGTTCCGCTCACATTCCATTAAAATGATGTAAGTCTTCTATTACTCCACAAGTTTCACAATTGGGTGAATCAGTTCTTTTTATCAAATACTCGTACTTTCTAAAACTGCAATAACAGTGTATCACTCTTTATACATTTGAACTTAAATTTCCGGTTTTTCTCTCTTCTTCGTAACGACAGACCCGACCGCCGAGGCGGCGGAACGGCCATCTATTACAAGAAGACACTTCATTGCTCGCCCATTTCTACTCCGCAGCTTACCAACATGGAAGCCACGGTATGCAGGCTAGCTATGACTGGACATCAGTCCATCCTCATAGCCTCCTGTTACATCCCTTCAGGAACCTATCCCCTCAAAAAAGATTTTGAGGCCATTTTATCTTTAGGCAATCCAGTCATTATGTTTGGAGACTTTAACTCCAAGCATACTGAATGGACATGCCGTACTACATCCCCTAGTGGCAAGATACTGCTCGATATCACGCAGTCTCTTGATATTACCGTCCATAGTCCCCTAGGTGTTACTCACTTTCCCAATAACACCGATCACGCCCCCCGATGTACTAGATGTTGCGTTACTCCAAGGAGTTTCTCTCAACCTCAGAGCAATCGAGACACTAGACGATCTAGGATCAGATCACCGACCGGTCTCCCTCACTCTTGGCCATCAGCCACCTCCCCCAAACCACACACGAAAACCTTCACTAACTGGAAGGGATTCAAGGAGTCCCTAGCTAAAGCTCCGGACTCACAGGACTCTATCATCTCCCTACCGTCGGACTTAGACAGTCCCGAAAAAATCGACACCGCGGTCGATTCACTCTCCACCCTTATTAAATCCTCCCTTAAGGAGAACGAAAGGGTCGTCCCGGTTGCTAACAATAGTGGGCTTCCCCTACATATTAGCAACCTATTAAAAGCCAAAAAAGCTGCTTTCCGGAGAGCAGCAAAATATACCACCCCCGAATATAGGCGCGCGGCCAATCGTCTTCAACGAGAACTCCGCTTCCGCCTCTCTGAATTTCGAGACCTCGAAAAGAGTAAACTCATGGAGAATATCTCTCCATCTCATACAGCGTACTATCAGATGACCAGAGCCCTCCGCATAGACGCTATCACCCACACTCCCCCCTCTCTCCCGTCCCGACGGCACGGTTGCCTTCGAGGACGAGGAAAAGGCTGAGTGCTTTGCAGATAGCATTGCCGCTCAATGCTCTCCTAGCTCTCAACCCGTTGACCCCTCACACGTCCAGGCAGTAGAGGATGAGGTCCACCGCCGGAACTCACCCCCTACGGCCTCCGAACCTATCTCTGTGTCCAATGATGAGATTTCATCCCTCATCAAAGGACTTAAGCCTAAAAAGGCTCCGGGGGCGGATGGCATCTCCAACCAAGCCCTAAAACACTTTCCTGAGCAGGTGTTAACCTTTTTATCTATTATCTTCAACGCCTGCTTCAACCTTAGTTACTTTCCCGCTACGTGGAAAGAGGCAACTGTGATTGGAATTCCCAAGCCAGGCAAGCCTCTCAACCTCCCCAGTCATCGCCCCATTAGCCTCCTCAAGGCAATGGGCAAGCTCTTCGAAAGAGTCATCCAAACACGTATGAGGCGCTATCTGTTTCCCACAGACTGTGACCCTCTTATCATTCCCCATCAATTCGGTTTCCGAGCACAACACTCATGTCCCCAACAAGTTCACCGCATTGTGGAATATATCCTCAGCGGTTTCTATCCTCGTCGTCATAAGACCATCGCGGTCTTTTTCGACATAGCTAAGCTTCGAAAGTCTGGATAAGCCTTATCTACAAGCTCTACAAAATAGGTCTCCCCGATCCCAGAAGGCAACTCACAGCAACTATCAAGCTTTCCCTCAGGGCTCAGTACTTGCTCCTCTGCTGTACATCCTGTTCACCAACGACATTCCCATCCCGTCGAAAGGTGTTCAGCTCTCCCTCTTCGCAGACGACACTGCTATCTACTGCAAAGGTGTCTCACTACCCTTCATACGGAACAAGATCCAAAAGTCAGTTGATGACCTAGGAGCTTGGTTCAAAAAATGGCGCATCGATGTGAACCCGGAGAAGAGCTCCGCCGTTCACTTCGATTATAAACGACGCCGTCTTAAAAACACCCCACCAATACGTATGCTAGGGACCCCTGTCCCCTGGCATACAACCGCCAAATATTTAGGTGTCACTCTAGACACAGGGCTCACTTTCAGGCCCCACGTCAAAAGAGTAACCCGTCACGCACGGTTCTATCTGAGCAGGCTCAACTGTATGTTGGGCCGACACAGTAAAATGTCCCTTAGAAACAAGCGTACCCTTTATAAGGTCTATATACGACCAGTCATGTCATACGCGGGCCCCGTTTTTGCCCACGCCAACCCTAAAATCATTAATGAACTCCAAATAGTTCAAAACCTTTTCTGTCGTCGAGCTGCGAACGCACCTTAGTACGTCCGTAATGCTGACCTTCATCGGGACCTAGAGCTCCCCACAATCCAACAATTTCTCCAAAAACTCTCTGAGAACTTCTTCAAAGCCTCAGAGTCGCACTCAAATCATTTAATTCGTGAGGCAGCTACTTATGCAGCCCCACCCCCCTCTCGCTATCGAGTCCGCAGGCCGAGAAACTCTCTCTCGGACCCGCCTAATAAACTAACTAACGATCTGAACTGCCACCTGGCGGCTCAGGCGAACTCTAATTAAATTAAATTATTATATTAACTAATATTAATTTGCCTTCGTAGGCACTCCCTCAGCGGCTCGTAGCCGCCTGCGCCCTCTTTTCCCAAAAGAGGGTCGCTCACGATAAGGCACAATACAGCTTAATCAGCCGGTTGCCTGTCCCCAAAGGCGGTTTTTAGAGGGTATCACTTAGGGTCCCCGGTAGGACAGTGAGTCCCTCATAACCACGACAGACCGGCTATCGTGGTATGCGTAATGCATTTTCCGCCTCCCTACGTATAGGGTAGCCCTTTAATTGCTTCGGGCGCAAAAAAAAATTTCCGGTTTTTAAATTAATATTTAAATTTACTTGTGGTTTCATTTATTGCATATATGTGGTATTCTTACTTATATATATATATATATATATATATATATATATATATATATATATATATATATATATATATATATATATATAATAACATAATAAAAGATGAGGATGTAACATGAATTTTTCGTTACTCTTCTGTATAAAAATATTCCGATGCGTCACAAATGGAAATCTAATATTTATTTTAAAATATTAATATTATTTTAACACACGTGGCACGTAACTATGAACATTAATGCAAGCTTTCTTTAAGTATGGCTAAAAATTCACACGTAAAAGAAAATATTGTTTTTTAAGCACAATTATTTCTGGTTAGTCATGAACTTGACCAACTCAATGAGGAAGAATCAGTTTTTTTTTTTAATAACAATAGCATTTAAAGAAAGTTTGCACTAAAAATTATATATTTCGATGTACACTTTATTCGAAAAACGCCCACATATATATACTCATATATACATATATATACTCTGTTATTTAAATTTTTAACTTCCCGCTAAGAAAATAATTTTCTAAAATAGGAAAGTAGTAGTATCAGATGTCGACAATTTGAGATCCCAGAAAGCTATTCCGACTAATTTCACGTGGACGTCCGTACGCGTGTGTATGTGTACGTGTGTGTGTGCGCGCGCGCTCGCGTGTGTGTGTGTAACTTTTAAACGTCGTGACTCTTGATCGATTGAGATGCAGTTTGCGGCGTTCTAAAGATCTCAATGTATAATAGATTTGGTGATAATATGAACTGATTCGGAAGAGTAGACTGAGAAATCTCCAAAATAAAAAATTTGAAAAACTGTTTTTTTGGAATAACTTTTAAACGGCTTAACCGAACGATTACAAAAAATAAACAGCTCTTAACTTCAAAAAAATGACGTCGAATGCCGTTTCGAAAATAAAAATCGGTTCATTCGTTCGTAAGATATCGAAGGAGAAAGAATTTGAAAAAAGTTTTTTTTAACAGAACTTCGAGATTTCGCAACATAATTTGGTGAAATTTGGAGCGCTTTGCATTTGAAGTTAGCGGGAAGTTCCTGGGATGGCCTGCAGGGTTAACCAATTTTTTTATATAGTACTAAGGTAAAAACGAGCACTCAGTTCACCCGATAGTTAGTGATTTCTGTGGCTCATAAACATCTGTGCAAAACACAGCAGCATTAAGCTGTTATTTGAGGTTGGTATTTTGTGAGAGCGGTCGAGCCGACCCATTTATCCTACAACCATAATATAGCGGCAGCGTGGCTCTACTTCATATAATATACGTACAGTGCACGCGCCGTTCAATCTTTATACGTGAAACACTTCAAGTTAAGTTTAGAACACGAAAATACGTTGAAAAAAAAGCAAAATACTAACGGTATGCGAAGCCAAGTCATCACTAAGCGAGTCTCCGAGCGAGCTCTGCTCGAAGAAACCGTCGTCGTCAGACTCGTCCACAGCTCTGGACGTGGCAGTCGTGTCTGCCGTTGCCGCCGTGGCATGCGTGTTCCGCGCCACGTATGCCTCGTGCAGCGCGCGCGCCGCTGCCACCTCGTCTGCACTCCAGCCCGTGAATCCTGCCATTATCAAACACAAATGACTAATACATCTTAGTAAAACATTGATTGAAGCTATTTTTACGGATTTTATCGCGTTTAATTTTAATTAGTTTTAATTCTCGACGTTTCGGGTGCTTTCCACCACCCATGGTCACGGGGGACTAAGGTGACTGACGTCCCAATGTGACATTATCTGTAGTGTTGAGGATTGTCTGTATAAAAATAATATTGGTAATGAAGATAAAATAATATTGGTAATGAAGATTTAGAGGCAATACGTCAAGACATTTCGTCTATGTTACGTCGAAGTTCAGCGCCGAAATTAAATCTTCCCAAAAATGGATTTAACGCGTTGAAAAACTTACGCAACAGACCAGAGCTTACGATTCTCCGCGCAGATAATGTTAATGCTACGGTTAAAATGGATACGTTAGATTACAATTTTAAAATACAACAACTTTTGTCGAATGAAACTACATACCGAAAGGTCAAAAGAGACCCTACAACAACGCTCAAAACAACTAGCGATCTAATTAAGAAATACTCCGAGAAATTGAATCTAGACGTTAATTCGATAATACCTTCATGTGCCAAACCACCGAAGTTATATGGGTTACCAAAAATACACGTGCAGTTGCAGTGCAGAAGTGCAGTTCACACAGCGCTCGGTTCGCAAAGCACTCATCCCTCCCTCCTCCATGGACATCCACAAGTCGAGTGTGCCTGACGGAATCCCCCAATTGTGCTGAGGACGTGTGCTCCAGAGTTGGCACCGGTTTTAACGCGTCTTTTCCGGTACTCCTACTCCCTAGGCATAGTCCCAAAATCATGGAAGACGGCTTTCATCCACCGGATCCCTAAAAAAGGCGACCGCTCAGACCCGTCCAACTACCGGCCTATCGCCATTAACTCCTTGTTCTCCAAAACAATAGAGTCCATTGTAAACTGCCAGCTCATGAGGTACCTTGAGGATCACCAGCTGATTAGTGACACAATACGGTTTTCGCCGTGGTCGGTCAGCTGGTGATCTTCTGGTCTACCTAACTCACAGATGGGCCGAGGCAGTAGAGTCCAAGGGCATTGGCTGTTAGTTTGGCACAAAGCGCTTCTTTCGAAGCTCCCTTCCTATGGGCTTCCCGAGAAATTGTGCGATTGGATCACCAGCTTCTTGCAGATCGGAACATCAAGGTCGTTGTAGACGGTGCAAGCTCCGATTGCAAGCCTATTAATGCTGGTGTTCCACAAGGCTGCGTGCTATCGCCACGCTGTTTCTTCTGCATATCAGTGATATGTTGCAAACCCGTAACATTAATTGCTATGCAGATGACAGCACTGGTGATGCTCTTTACACCGGTCGAGCCAATATTTCTCGGGAAAACGTCTCCGAGTGCCGGAACAAACGTGTGTCTGAAGTCGAGTCTTTGCTGAACAGAGTCTCGGATTGGGGGCGACTAAATCTAGTCCAGTTTAACCCCCAGAAGACACAAGTTTGCGCGTTAACCGCTAAAAAGAACCCCTTTGTCGTATCACCTCAGTTTCAAGGCACTCCCCTTGTTGCCTCAGCCAGTATCGGAATCCTCGGCGTCGACATATCGAGTGACGTGCAGTTTCGTGGTTCACTTGGAAGGGAAGGCCAAATTGGCCTCTAAAAAGCTTGGCGTGCTCAGCAGAGCGGAACAGTATTTCATGCCGGCACACCGCCTGCAACTTTACAAGGCGCAGGTTCGGCCGCACATGGAATACTGTTCCCATCTCTGGGCTGGCGGCCAATACACACGCGGAAACAAACAATATGGCGCCGTAGCTAATCACAGGTGACTGAAATGAGAGCGCGGGGCGGCGGGCGGCCTTGCGCCTGCGACCCTGCGACAGTACAAGGACAAAGGTCCTTGCACTTTAGAACTACGCCGCGGCAGATGCGGCGAGGGCGTTATAAATTGCCGCTCGTAAAGTGGTGTGCGTATGGTTTGAATTTAGATAGTTTTTAATTGATTTTCTTTTTATAGAGTAGAGGGGCAAACGAGCATGCGGCTCACCTGATGGTAAGTGACTACTGCCACCCATAAACAAACGCAACACCAGGGGAATCGCAGGTGCGTTGCCGACCTTTTAGAAAGGAGTAAGGCCTTTTCTTGAAGGTCCCTAAGTCGTATCGGTCCGGAAAATCGCCGGTGGTAAGCAATTCCACAGAGAAGTTGTACGAGGAAGAGAAATTCTTGTAAAAAAACGCACAGTGGTAGACCGCCAAGTATCCAGATGGTTAGCAGGGTATTGTGAATTTTGGAGAGATGTGCGTTTGTGGAATTTGGTGGCTGAAATTTATCCACACATGTGCTCAGACCTTGCCTTGGCAATGACACTTTTGAAGGACCTGGAGGCGGAATTATACTTCTTTGTAAGGGCGCTGGTGTTTACATCCTGAGACGTTGATGCGTCAGCCCAGGCCCGGTAGTACTCCTGCTTATATTGGGACGCTATTTTACAGGAGGGACCAAACCATGGCTGTGATCTGCCTCCGATGGGCACCACAGAAGGTGGGATAAAAAGTTCCACAACCTGAAGTACCACATCAGCGACAGAATCAGCAACAACGTTGGGATCGTCCGGCGAAAAGCAAAGCACCACAAAAAAGTGTGGTGCCACCACACTGCAGACATGACAATGGTCTGACGAGCCTAGAGGGGCGTCGATGGAAATATGATATCCGTCCGGATGAGGTCAGTTTTTTATTATAGAAAGATTACTTCAAATTTAAAAAAATAATAAAATAAAATAATTTATTTTTCTTCACAAAACTTAAATTGACATAGTTGACTGGGATCTCCATTTAAGCAAGTAATGCTTGTGTTTGGAAATCCCGCTCTTCCTTATCTAGACATACATTTTTTAATTTAAAAAACCAAAAATGACAAAAACAAATTACTCGAATTTAACAACCAAAATTTACAAAAATTACAAAAGTGTGTACGTGCGTGTGTGTGTATGTGTGTGTGTGCGTGCGTGTGTGTGTGTGTATGTGTGTGTGTGTGGGTGCGTGTGTGCGTGTGCGTGTGTGGGTGCGTGTGTGTGTGTGGGTGTGTGTGTGTGTGTGTGTGTGTGTGTGTGTGTGTGTGTGTATGAAGAATTATTTTGTTATATTATATTGTACATAGAAGTGAATTATGATATGCGGTACAGCAGAAATTCGGTTTCTTCATAAGTTTTCGACGGCACCCATTTTAGTATCAGGTTTTTACACTCCCTGTACGTTTTTTCGTATATGTTCAATTCTCTATTTATTTTATTATATAGGAATGCAGAACATGACTAAATTTGAATAAAACTATTATTTACGGATTTTATCGCGTTTAATTAATTTAATTTATTTTTATTATTATCCCGACGTTTCGGGTGCTTTACAGCGCCCATGGTCACGGGGGGGACTCCCCCCCGTGACCATGGTTCGCGTAAATGTTCACGTTCACGTTCCAGTGTTCGCGTAAATTTAAGAAATCATTATGAGCTAAATTGCCTACTAGCAAAAACTGTTACCTTTTTCAAGATGCATGGGTCAAAGGGCAGGGATTTGTGTGCTTTGAGGATTGTCATAGTAACATATAATTGTCTAACTGAGAGTAAACCACTTATTCTATACAGTTGTTCAGTGATAAAACGTCTTTTTTTTAAAATACATGACCTTAATAAGGGTTCGTTGGGCTCTTTCCAAGTTTAGAAATTTGGTCTTTGCAGCTCCACCCCACACCGGAATGCAATATGTTATGATAAATTGTGCAAGGGACGTGTATATTTGGTTAAGAAGATATCTGGGAGAGTCCGACTGCTTAGTACTATCAGGTATTACGTGTTTAGAGTTTTGAAAATCCGAATCAATTTTCGGGTCTTATTAATGACATGTTCAAGGTGTGGGTACCACGATAGCCTCTGATCTATAACGACGCCCAGATATTTAGTGTGAGAGACTTTTTCAATTGATGGGCAGTCACAAGCTTTGTTTTTAGCATCCTCAAAACACATATGAATTTTAAGGCAAAAGTCATTCTGTGGCTGCAAGTTGTTGGTAATGCTAAAGCAAATAAAATTTGTCTTAGCTGTATTCAAAGTGAGGAGATTTTGTTGCAACTAACGACGAACTAGACCACTTAGCACAGCCCCAATAAAAAAACAAAGCCCTTCCCATTTTCTTTTTTTCATACTGCACAGATCATTGACATAATTAGAAATAAGGCCCGCACCAAAAAAATCGGCCCCAGAACGCTACCCTGTGGAACGCCATATGACACCACCGCTTCCTCACTAATGAACCCAGGAAGCTTTACCTTTTGTTTTCTCTCCGATAGGTAGCTTTCGAAAAGAGCAAGCGGAGTCCCTCTTATTCCAATTTTATCAAGCGTGTGCTATCAAGGGTAGGGACAGAGACGGTGTCGAATGCTTTCTTCAGATCAAGGAAGACCGACAAACATTTTTTACCGTGGTCGAGTTGTTCTGTTACAAATGTGCTTAATTCAAGAATTGCATTTTCTGTCGACCTTTCTTGTCTGAAGCCAAATTGTGTGGGTGCACAGGTGTAATTTAATAATATTTTCTCTATCATATTGCCTTTTCATTCTTTTTATTAAATTGTTACAGTAATTCCTGTACCGTCTGTAGGTAACGCGAAGAATGTCATTATGTGGGTCTTTTCGTAAGTTTTTCTGAAGTTTATTTCTGTTTCTTATACAGCGTAAGATTCCTGCAGATATCCAGGGTTGTATTATTCTTTTAGTGCAAGGGATATTAGACACTGATGTATTTAGGTTAAGACTTTCAGTAATTTTATATATTAAGTTGTTAGTCACAGCCAATGGATCGCTACAAAATAATAATTCTGATAAGTTTTTAGTAATGGGCCAAATTAAGAGTACCCTTAACCGACGAGCATGTATGCGTAGGTATATAGATGTGGAAGAGGCGAGAGAGGTATGTCAGGATCGTGCTAAATGGAAGTTTGTAGTCTCTGCCTACCCCTCTGGGTGACTTGCGTGAGTGTTATTACGTAAGTTTTTTTCTGTAGGTATTTTAAAGCATTTTCAAAATTTGTAGTTTGTTTAATTTTATTATCTTTTAGTTGTGTTTTTAATTTAGAAATTGACAGGAGCATAGTAGAATAATTCGTAGTGGTAGTCTGCATAACTGCAATTGATGCTTTATATTTAGATTTATTTATTTTTAGCATGAAGTGATCTAAACAGTTTTGCTCTCTTGTAGGTAAAGTATGGCCGGCTAATATAAAATAGTTTGCAAGCATGTCTAAGTAGTACATTCTGTTTTTATATTCCTGTGGTCGTTCCGTAGTTTGAGGCCTAATGTTTATATTAATATCACCTGCTCGACACGACATGAGAGTCTAATGAATTTAAAAAGTTTTCAGCATTGGGATTCGATGGAGACCGATAAATGCATAATACAGTGTTATTAAGAACATCTACCTGCAGGTATGATGCTTGCTGTCATTTAAGTTCTTTTACTTTGTGTTTTAGAGATTTCTTTATATAGACAACCACACCATCATTTTGGTTCAATTGGCGTGTAGTACAGTAGACTTCGTAATTGTTTAGTTGCGGGAGTGGTTTGTTTTGGTTTAGCCTACATTCTGTTAAAGTAACCATATCAGTTTCAAAGAATAAAGTTGAAAGGGTTAGTGTAAAATCGTCAAAGTTTTTATATATACTAACAATGTTTTGTGCTACCATAGAAAATCACTTTTGTTAATGCGTATGCGCCCGTCAAGATCAGTTCCTTCGCATTCAACTGCATGTGCTATCTCAATTTTGTCTAATTCCTGTATCGAGTGTAGTGAGTCACTTAGGTCATTTAAGGTATATAAATGTAAGCCAGAGGTAAAGATAATAATAATATAATAATAATAATAATTTATTAAAAACTTTAACTTGTAGTACATATAAAAAAAATCTTACAACAACAATACTAGTGAGGGTGACGTTCTGTTCTCCTTGCTAAGAATATATCTTCTCTTAATCTTGCTAAGAAATAGCCTGTATTAAGGAGATTCAGTCCATTACCCCCTTACAAAAGTGATCAGAAAGCAAAAATTGCTCTTAACTTTTTAGTACTACAGATTTGTGTGTGTGTGTGTGTGTGTGTGTGTGTGTGTGTGTGTGTGTGTGTGTGTGTGTGTGTGTGTATGTATGTGCGTGTATGTATGTGTGTGTGTGTGTGTGTGTGAAAGAGAGAGTGCGTGTGCGTGTGTGTGTGTGTGACATCATAATATAATTATGTTAATAATATAAATTAGTTAATAAGTAATGTTCTGTCTCTTCATAACTCTTGTTTAGTAGGAAGGAGTACACGGCTTTCTTACATTTGTAATTAGATAGTTCATAAATAAAAATATTAAAATTGATCTTATTATAAAGAAAGGGACCGAAACATGAGAAAAACCTTTTTCGCAAAATGAGAGGAGACTGTCGGAATACTGCAGATTTTGTCCTTACGCCTCTTGGTAATTTCGATATAAGGAACCTTACGATGTTGTAACATCACTGTATGTAGTATAAACAATTGTCTTACATTAAGAACGTTATGATCTTTGTAGAGCTGAATTGTCGGGTATAATATGGGTCGAAAGGCCATGATCTTTAAAATTGATCTGTGTGCGATTTCTAAAGGTTTCAAGATAGTTTTTGCGGCACCACCCCAACATGAAGTGCAGTAAGATATGATAGAAAGGCAAAGTGCAAAATCAACGTTGCGTATGATACTCTGATTAGTGACGTGACGAAGTGATTTGAAAATAAAGATTAATTTACGGACTCTGCTGGTTAAATCTTCAATGTGGACTTTAAAATTTAGGGTTTTATCTAGAGTTATGCCAAGATATTTGACTGTGTCGACCGAATTAACAAGGGGACAGTGGCTAGCTTGTTGATATTGGTAATGGCATGAGTGGGCTATTAATTTTACTGGAATTTTAGGTTGTGATTTTGTAGAGATAGAAAAAGCAACGAATTTAGTTTTTGCTGTGTTTAAAGTAAGGGTGTGTGCACGAAGCCAATCATATGTAATATTAAGGCCACTTTGCGCAATTTTTTGGAGTTCAGTCCAAGTACCTGCAAAGAAGGTAAGGGCGGTGTCATCAGCATACGAAACTATCTTAGAGTTATTGACTTTAATATTACAGAGGTCGTTAATGAATATCAAGAAGAGAGTTGGTCCGAGTATACTACCCTGGGGCACACCATAAGATATAGAAAGTTCATTACATGTATAGTTGCCTATCTTTACCCTTTGAGTCCGATCTGAAAGGTAGCTACGGAAAAAATCAAGTTGAGAACCCCTGATACCTATATTTTCTAGTTTTAATAAGAGAGTATTGATGGGAACCGTATCAAAAGCCTTAGCTAAGTCCAAGAATATTGTAAGGACTTTTTTGTTGTCGTTATTTACAACGAAAGTAGTTAATTCGTGAATAGCATCAGAAGTGGATTTATTTTTACGAAATCCAAACTGTTGGGAAGAGATTATATTACAGTGCTCCAGATACTTTGCTAGTCGCCTGTTGACTAAACGTTCCAAAACCTTTGATAAAGCACTAAGCACCGCAATGGGGCGATAATTATTAATGAGATTCCCATCACCACTCTTGAAAATTGGATGGATGATAGCCCTCTTGAAAGAGGTAGGAAAGACAGAAGATTCTAGACAGAGATTATAAATATGGGCTAGAATAGGTGCGAGAATAGGGGAGTATCGTTTTAAAAAACTCGGTGAAATTTCATCCCATCCGGTAGCTGCATTATGTTTAAGCGAATTAATAAGTAATTTAATTTCATCAGTGTCCGTGCATTCTAAAACAAAAGATGACAGATTAGATTTTACTAGGGTGGTTCCTTTTGGTGGCACTGCGCAATTGCTGGTGTTTTTTTGCGCTAGCTCCTTCCCGATGTTGATAAAGAATTTATTAACGTTATTACATGACTGAATTGGTGAGATAGAAGATAATAATTGCTGTGCTGTCGATTCTCGAGATTTTTCGTTACAAGCGATATTCTTTATAGTGTTCCATAAATCTTTACTGTTTTTACCTGCTTTTTTTATTTGCTCCGAATAGTACTGCCTTTTTACCTTTTTTAATATTTTTGTGCAGAAATTCCGGTACCTTTTGTATGTTATAACAAGTGTTAAATTGTTTGGATCTTGTTTTAACTTTCTGTGCAAAGAGTCTCTGTTATGGATACATCTTAATAAACCTGGAGTTATCCATGGTTTGAGTATCCTCTTTTTTTGCTGATAATTTGATAGTGTACGTATTATCGAGTATAGCTTGAGACATTAGCTGTATAAAACTATCCGTTGCTATGTTAGGGTCATTGAGTGTTAGAATAGGTTTAAGATCTATTTGCTCCATTTTTTTGTCTAATGTTATATAGTTTATTTTCGAGATTGTCTTAGGAGGTTTGAGATATGTATTTTTTGTTTTGATACATATGATTGAAGAGTAGTGATCGGTGATAGTTGTATTTGTAGATATTATGTAGGTTTTGCTTAATTTTATATGTAAAGTCAATAAATTGTAAAAGGGGTCATTAAATTGTATAAATATTATTAAAGAAAATATATTAAGGTGAAGCTGGACCATTAACAGTTTAAGTTCCTGAGTGTGTGAGAAACGAATAAGTAACAGTTTATGTAACGGTGAGTATATGAATGTGCTGTGTGTATATTTTTGTAAGTGTAAGTGTACAACATGTATGAGGAAGTGTAGGCGTGTGTGTGAAAGTGATGGATACATTTGTTAAAAGTTGTCTAGAGTTTCAGTATTCACAAATTGCAGAGCGAACATAGTTATATGAAACATAAACAAAACCCTCATAATAAAAAAGGATAAGTCGGGGGGATAAGTCGCTCGCGTCCGTAGGCTTTAGCCACCTATTCCTAGGCCCACCCTACACGTGTCCCCCGGGTGGTGCTAAATGAGCGACAAGCCGATAGCACAGACTCGGCTCCACGCCGTGGTAGCGGCGTAAAATATGCTACCCCATATTTCGCACCATGAGGAATCAAAGAAAAGAAATAGCCCCGAGTTCCCGGCGCCCCTTGAATGGGGCAGGGGTGCGAAGAATCTCCGGGAGGAAAACCGGCGACGAGGTTCGCCACCCGTCACGTTCTGTCTCCCAGAGAGGCGAAAAGTGGATTGTAGAGGCCCGTCTGGCTACGTTGAATGTATGTGGGGCAATGAATGATAAAATGGATGAAGTATGCGATATGATGTATGATAGAGGAATAGATGTGTTATGTGTAAATGAGACGAAAAGGAAGGGGAAGGATGTCACTACACATGGCATGTATACCGCATACTGGTCTGGTGTAGACGAGATCGAGCGGGCATGCCAGGGAGTAGGTATCATCCTTTCAGAAAGAATGGGCCAATTTGTGAAAGAGTATGAATGTGTAAGCCCAAGACTGCTATGGATACGAATGAAAGTGGGCTTAAAGAAGTTGTTTGTGTTAGGGGTCTACGCCCCAGACATGTCTAAGCCCACTTATATCCGAGAGCAGTTTTGGGAAATGGTAAGGATGGTGTTAATGAAGTGTAAGGGAAATGAAAATATTATTATGCTAGGAGATTTTAATGGAAGGGTTGGGGTGAGGAGGCTTGGTTATGAAAGGATATTGGGAACGTTTGGTGATGAAAGTATAAATGAGAATGGTGAAAGTCTCCTCACCATATGTATGGAAAAGAATCTTTTTGTGACGAACACTTGCTTTGGCCACAAGAAGATTCACATGTATACTGAAAGAGGTGACGATAGAAGCACGATAGATTTCATAATTGTGGATGAAAGATTGAGGAGCGCAGTGGTAGATACAAGGGTTTACCGGGGTTCTAACGTAGGAACGGATCATTATTTGGTTTTATGCCGAATTAATGGTCTGTTCAGGCGTTGGCGCCATCGATCATCTGTGTCTACCACTGCGTTACAGCGTATTAGAACAGAAAGGTTATAAAATGAAGGTGAGAAAAACAAGTTCAAATGTAGACTGAAAGAAAATATAAGTGCTTTGGATGAATTATGTATGAAGGAGTTAGACTTGGAGAATGTATGGCAAAATGTAAAGAAAGGTTTAGTGGATGCAGCTACCGAAGTATGTGGTGTTAGTAAGAGAAATAATGAAAGGAAAAATAATACGTTATGGTGGGATGATGAGGTACGTATGGAAGTTGAAGCAAAGAAGAGAGCATGGCTAGATTTTCTAGCAACAGAGGCTGGTAATTCTAGCGGTACGAATGATGATATTGAAAGAAAAAAAGCAGTCTTTAGACATCTAAATAAGAGAGTAAAAGAAGTAGTTGAAAGAAAAAAGCAAGAAAGAACGGATAAGAATGATAGAAGAATGTCGGATAACTTCCAGGCAAATATTAAAATGTTCTGGAAACTTGTAAGAACTGCCAGGGGACATTCAAAACAGCCTATGATGAATGCTATAAGAGACGAGAATGGCTATATTCTGAATGATGAAGTTTTGAGTTTAAAGAGATGGAATATTTTGAAAGCGTGTTTATGAGTGAGGAGACAACGTGTGTACTAAGTGAAGTAGAAACACCGAAAGAAGAGGAAAGAGGTAGCGAGATAAGTATAGATGAAATAATGAAAGCAATGAAAAGCATGAAAGCAGGTAAGGCTGCCGGATATGATAGAGTTTCACTCGAAATGCTAAGGGCTGGAGAGGAAGTCGTGGCAGGCCTGCTGCACACCTTGTTTAATTTATGCTGGGAACTGAAGCGGGTACCGGTAGACTGGTGCAAAGCCGTAATAGTCCCAGTATATAAAGGAAAAGGGTCGCAGCAGGACTGTAAAAACTACCGTGGCATCAGCCTTCTTAGCATTGTGGGAAAACTGTATGGTAAGATACTGATTGAAAGGGTCATGAAAGAAACTGATGGAAAAATTTGGGATGTGCAAGCGGGATTTAGAAAGGGAATGGGATGTACAGATCAAGTCTTTTCCATGCGCACGATCGCGGAGAAGTTTTTGGCCAAAAACCAAAAGGTTTTTTGTGCGTTCATGGACTTGGAAAGGGCCTATGACAGAGTGGATAGGGATGTGCTATGGCAAACACTGAACTCATTTGGGTTGAGCGCAGGCTTGATACAGGCATTGGAGTCTCTTTATAGGGACTCTAGTGCTTGTGTTAGGATCAACGGGGTCTACTCGGACTGGTTTGACATCCATAAAGGTGTCAGACAGGGCTGTGTGGCTTCCCCGTGGCTGTTCAACCTATTTATGGACAGTTGTTTGCAAAATTTGAAAGTTGAAGAATGCGGATTAAGAATGGGTGAGTTAACCGTCAAATGCCTTTTGTACGCCGATGATCAAGTTATTCTTGCGTCGTCGGCGGCCGAGTTGCAAATGATGGTTACATTAATACAGATCATTAAATATGAAAGTAAACGCAAGTAAGACGAAGGTTATGGTTTTTGAAAGAGAAGAAAGTAAAACGATTTGTGAAATAAGAATAGAAGGGGAGTTGATCGAGCAAGTAGATGAGTTTGTATATTTGGGCTGCGTATTTAGCAGGGATGGGAGATATGATAAGGATATAGAACGACGAGTGAATGCGGGAAATAGAGTAAATGGGGCCCTGCATTCTATTGTGAAGAGTCAAAATGTGTCAAAAAAGGCACGTATGGCAATTCGCAATGCTGTGTTGATCCCTACTTTAACGTATGGTAGTGAAAGTTGGGTGTGGCAGAAGAAGCACGAGAGTAGAATGAACGCAGTAGAAATGCGGTCGTTAAGGAGTATGTTAGGGCTGAATCTGAATGACAGGGTAAGAAATTGTGTAATAAGAGAAGAGTGTGGTTTGCAAGATGATGTTGTGACCAGGATTAAGAAAGGAATGCTTCGGTGGTTTGACCATGTGGAAAGAATGAATGAGGAAAGAGTGACAAAGAAAATTTATGGTGCAGAAGTGAATGGCAGAGTCGGAAAGGGATGTCCTAGGCGAAAATTTATCGACCAAATTGGCGATATTTTGAAAATGGGCCACGTTAAAAGTACCCTTAACCGACGAGCATGTATGCGTAGGTGTATGGATGTGAAGGAGGCGAGAGGTGTGTCATGATCGTGCCAAATGGAAGTCTGTAGTCTCTGCCTACCCCTCTAGGTGACAGGCGTGAGTGTTTATGTATTATCTATGTATAATAACAGAGTTAAGACAAAATTTGTAGTAATCAATTTCATAGTATTTTAATGAAGAAGAAAAAATGCGAAATATCAGTGCCATGATGTGCTTCTACTCTGTTCACCTTTTTTTCCAGACGGTAAGTCATTCTGTATATATATATATATATAAGTATAATAAAAAAAATTGGGCCATTCTATCACATCCGTACATGCTTAATTAGATTAAACAATATTGTGAAACATGTCCATATAATATTATCATTATTAATAATCATCAACTACAATAACTGTTTATATTATATAACATCAACTACAATAACTGTTTATATATAACAAGAGTTTTAATGCTTATTTCCAATATACAGTTTTTAAGCTCTAACATAATAATTACAGGCAATAAAAAGTATTTTAACGTTTGTGGAATAGCTTTGTGTGCGGTAAACAAAAGGTGCGTTATCTACTTATTTACAACACATAGCAACATATTCAAAAAATAATATTACTGAATGTGGCATATAAAGTATAGTATGTGTACTTTATACTATGACAGTAAAAGCGTTAGCAAATAATCATAACACGTATAATGAAAATGAACAAAAGTAACCAAATTAAACACTATTCCTTTGATTTAATAATAATTAAAATTTTAATAATTCATAATAAGAAATAAAGAAAAGCTTATACGCGGTAGAACACGAATGGGTCGGATCGACTGGGGTAGTACCACGCTCTCACAGAACGCCAGCGTAATATAGCAGCTTAATGCTGCTGTGTTTCGTACGGTGAGTGTAGAGAACGGGAGACTCTTTTTACGAAGGCATTCCATCTTAGTTATCAGAGGTGACAACGCATCATCATCATTTTAATTCTTAATCGAGGATAGATGTAGCTGTGTGCGGGCCTCAGCAACCACTTGCCGGCAGGTTTGCCCCGTGCGCGTTTGTCACCCTTAGCCTACATTAAATAAATCTTGTGTGCAGTTCACATGCAGCAGAAGTGAGTACAAAATTATAACACTATATACTGTACACTTTACTGTGGAGACAGAGATAACGGGAGACACTGTATACTGTATCTGGCTAAATCCTATAGATGTATTAGTCTCTCTTTGATGTCACTTTTCGTTTGATCTAGTTTGAAATCAAAACGATTCTAAATGTAATATAAACTAACCAAAAATTCTAATATAAACAACTACAATTACAATATACAACAGCTACTGCAAACAAAAGACATCTAACAAAGCTCCTACGGGTTGCAGATGTCCGTCGACAACCAACCTTACCTCCCGTGTCAGCCGGCCCTATCTCAAACCCACGAAACTCTGAAACAAATCATACACTTTTACTAATTTATAGATTGATCTTCATCACCGCCATTACAGTCTTGCTGAACCTAGGCCTTGCTCATGGAATGTCACAAAGCACGGTTCTAAACCGCCTACAGCCATCGATTCCCTGCATGTCCTACCAGGTTCTCACCAGGTGGTCACTATATCTAGTGAGACACTCTTCACTTACCAGTGCGAAACTGCTACAAGAACCTTTCTTCCCCATCGGTAGTCGGTTTTTCGAGTTACCGCTTCAGCTTACGAACCAATTGATGCCAATTGATCTTGCAAAAACAAATGTTAACACAAAGAAAGAATTTTAACGTAAATAATATGTACTGACGACACAATCTATTTATTCAACTAATATTTATAAAGATCACTTCATATTACAGTATTTGAATTCACGACACTTAATTACACTGAGATTAACTCGACGCGTGTTATCAAAAGAGAACCTCTTATAATCGCGATGCACCCTATTTTATAACATTTCCCTTTCTACTTCTTTTAGGTTGCGATCGAAGGGCGGACCGGTGTTGCCAGTAATAAAGTTGCCAACACAAATTACGATTTTACTTTATAAACACTTTAGGTGTGTCATTACAGTGTGTGTTCTCTAGGAACGAGATGAAATGAAAATGCGTGTTTGGTATCGCAGCGTACCTGCGCTGTGCGAGCGCTGCTGCGCGCGCAGCCGGCGCCGCACGGACAGCACGCGCCGCTTCCTGCGCGCCACGACCTTCGTGATCCACTCCTCCGCCACTGAGAACTCTTGTGTCTTCCGAAGCTTTCTTCTGAGCTCTGTAAACAACATATTTTTTATTGTTTGCAACATAAAAGTAATTAAAGTACTTAGTTCCTATCCAAATATAATTTAAGACAGATAGCAAATGTGCTATCTTATTATTTATATATTAACTCAGCCAAGGACTTGGCTACCCAGACATCTGCTCCTATTGAACAGCAGAATGATTTGACATGTAGTTTGGAATCC